>OY812998.1:66922517-67641684 GCA_963681545.1 Germaria angustata | reverse complement strand
ACCAAAAGTTAGCCGTTGTGGTAGGTCGTGTGGCTTCAATTCTTGCACCAGTTGTACGCCCAATAATGTTAGGTTAGGTTGATTGGAGGGGTATGTCAGCCCATGTCACACGACATACACCTAAGCCAGTGAAGGCTTGTTGTGCGCTCCTTTGAATTTAACCATAACATATTGACCCAAAGGCCTAGAGAAACTCCGTGTCACTCACAAAGTTCCTTAGTTTCCTCCAGCATATTCCCCGTAATCGGCTTATGTCCGGTAAGATGTCACCCCCAAGATATCGGGATAATGTAATAATGTAAATTTGGTGCGAAATTTAGTCACAGGGTTCTGAAGGTCGCCCAAACTGACCATAAATGGAAGAAGTGCATAATGCCCTTCCTTAAACGAGCATGCATTTTGATCATAAAATTCAATAATCTCCAACTGTTGATCTTTTGTAAGTCGATTCATGGTTAAATTATACACCAAACTGAACATGTTTAACAGTAACATTGTGACACGAAAACTGCTGAGCTGCCAAAAACAGCGTTGCTAAAAAAAATCACCCTTTAATTGCTAATAGTGTTGTGAATAATTAAATTCGTTTTGCATCTTTTAGAAAATATATCTAAATAATCAAAGTCTTCATTAAAATCTCTATTGTTAAATGATTTTTTTGGTGGATTTTTCAACTTTCTATTCTGTTGAAAGCCTCTTCTTAATTTTGGGAGCCACTTTTGAAACGTTCAAAAGCCGACTTCGAATCCTAAAATGATCTCGATTGTTGACGGTTTGGGAAAAATCTATTACACAACTTTTCTGTCATATTAAGAACTTGATATCTAGAGGAATATTTGATATGTTCCCAGGACAAAGGAAAACTATATGAGTGTAAATACAAAATATTGGTGTATTTATTATTTTGTCCTTAAGGAAGTTAAAATTTAAAAATTGTAGCCATAGTTTCTTTTATTTATCAAGAAAATGTTACCATTTTTCTTAGAAAGTTCATAGTTCTCGTTCTACAATACAATAACAATAACAATTTTTGGAAACTGTTACTACGTTGTTTTGTTAAGGTTTTTGGTTAGAATTTAAATACACATTCTGAATCCAATTGTTACTTGACACCTTTCTTGCAGTAATTTTGAGCAACTTAGTACGATTAACGCAAGATTTTATTTAAAAAAAAAATGTTGATATCATGGATGACAGCGAATTGCAACGATGAATCCGCAGGAATGCATTATGTGAAGAAACAATTATCCACGTTTAAATGTTATAAATCTCAGAATAAAAAAAATATATTCCAAATACACTGAAACCTGGTCTATTCGAATAACTCGCGAAAAATCGCTTTTTCCAATTTTTTAATGATTCGAAACCAGGTTCGTGGAGTTCAATCATGTTCATGTTTTATTCTTGTGCTACCATCGATATCGAACAACTATGTATGTGCGCCAATAAATGTAATTTTCTGCTTAAAAATAGAACATGAACAATTTAGATCCGACGATGTGCCGACGTTTTATTCTTATCGATGGGCCATGAAGGCCGAAAGTTAGGGTTGAAAATTGATCACACAAAAATTAAAATAAAAATGTATAACTTACAAATTCAAAAATAATCTAAAATTTATAAAATTGTGAAAATTAAAAAAAATTATAGTCAATTTAAAATTATTCGTAATATTTTATAACAAAATATTTGTAAAACAAATTTTGTATGACAAATCATTTTCTAAGCCTCTGAAAAATTATTAAGATTAAAGATTTCGTCAGTCGACTTTTGATTAAATTTTTTTTTACAAATTTGGACTTTCTAAATTAATCATTTTTTTATGTAAAAATTATGAACATGTACTGTAAAGGGTCTATAAAATTCGTTGAGTCATAATATTTTTCCCAAACATGTACACGTCCTTAACAAAAAAAAGTCAAAGGAATAAACGACACTAAATCCATAACACAAACACAAACAATTATGGATTTGTAACTACGGATAATGGCAAAACATACTCGTAATGAATGTTTTAGGAAACTTAAAAATGTCCACCTACTTGCTAAAAATAATTCATGCAACAAAATTGTGGCGTAAACACAATATAAAAAATATATTAAAAATGAAGACGCCTAAGGCGTACAACTGGGCGTAGTGGAAAAAAATAAATATCCAATAACAATAAATATTAAGAAAAGTAAAAATAATAGCAAATAAAATTGACATGACGTTACAAATATATAAATTGTTTAATGTTGTTTTCAAATTAGCAATTATACGAGGCGTGTTCAAAATGTAAGATGGGACAAAATGGATTATTATGTTCACAATTTGAACGAAATACAGGCACAAAAGGTTTGATGTGCTGTCGAATAAATAAATGGATCAAAGAATATGCATTAAATTTGATGTTAAAAATTGAATATAAGTGCTCCAAAACACTTGAAATGTTTACAAAGGCATGCGGTTATACCACTTTGGGTAAGTGGCACAAGCTGTTTCAAGAAGGCAGAAAAGATGCCGCTAACAAGCGCCTCCCGCTGGATATCCCACCATGTGAGCTAATGATGTGAACGTTGAAGAAGTGAGTATAAAGGTGTTGTGGAGTACCCAAAAATCAACATTGCAGAAATCAGGTGGCTCGTGATATGCATTTTCTTTGACACGCTTTGAACATGAGAAGTGTGTCAACGAAGGATGTTCCGAAACTAGTTAATTTTGACCAGAAAAAACGTAGATTTTTTTAAAACAAAATCAACACTATTATCATAAATTAGCCACAATATCAGTGAACTTGGTCACTTGTGATTTTTTTCTATTCCAGCATTTGGTGAAAGCCGTAAAGGTAGTAGGTTTTGTAACGATAGCATCGCAGAAAGAGCCTGAGGATCAATTGGATAAAGGGACTAGTTTGAAGGGAGCAACGTGAATATCGATGCATAAATATTTTCTAATAATAGAAAACCGCCCTCTTCTAGCACACCTCGTATGTGTCTAAATATTATTAAATATATTATTTATTATGTTGATCTTTATACTTTTATGTTATTTTTCGAATTTTGGTTACATGTATGTATACGAGGGCGTGTCAATAAGCCCATGACTTTTTGACTGAAATAGAGGTTTTTGGATAAAAAAACTTGTTTCATTTTCCAACATAGTCTCCTTTGTTCAACATTTTTTTCCATTTTTTTTATCCTTTCTAAAAAATAGGATTTGCCCAGGTCATCAAAACAGGTATTGGTTTGTGAAATGATTTCGTTGGAGTCAGTCTCTTACCGCCGAGGCATTTCTTTAAGTTTCGAAACAAGAAATAGACAATAGAGCGGATGAGGAGCTATTCGAAGCCTAATTCATAGAATTTCGAAATGGAACTGTTCAGGTGTGCACTCTAGCATTGTCCTGGTAGAAAATAACTTTTTTCTTGGCCAAATATTGTCTTTTTTTTCAAATCCCCATTTAATCGATCCAATAAATTGGCATAATATTCGCCATTGATTGTTGTTACCCTTTTGAATGAAATCAATGTAGATTATTATCGTGTGCATCCCAAAAAACGGTCACCATGACTTTACTGGCTGACAAACTCACGATGGCCTTTTTTAGCACCGATTCACACGAAGAGACCTACAGTTTTGACAGCTGTTTGCTCTCTGATGCGTTGTGGCGGATCCACGTTTCATCCTCGATTACAAAACGGCGCAAAAAAAGCTTCCATATTGCGGTTGAAGAACGACAAACACTCCTGTGATGTTGTCAGACGACTACGTTTGTGGTCGATTGTGAGCAAACGCGGGAAGCTGTCTCATACCCAAGAGATCATTCGAAATTGAGATCATTGAGCCATATGATATACATATGGCTTCCACCGCCGCCCTCGTAATTTTTCGTGTGTTTCCTTCCTCAACAGTCTCTCACAAAATAGAAATGATATTTAATGGTACTAATTCCTGGACTGATTCGCATGACTATCGTTATTCATTTTAAATTATTAGACGATATCATCATTAAGTTCATGTTAAAATGATCTTGGAATTCCAGTAGTAGTTCATCACTTCAATACCAAAAAACTATTGGTCGGATATGTTAATAAGATTGTGTGTCTATTACTACGTTTATACGCACGTCTTATTTGCAAATATAACTATTTGCAAATAACTAATTCACTGTTTATACGGGAAATTGCATACAGAACTTATGTTATTATTAGTGATGCCATGTGACGAAAATATGATTGTTTGGTAAGTAAAACACAAAAAACGTTCATGAAGTGGCAACGTTTTACTTTTTATTTGCAAATAGTGTCGTTATTCACGACTTGTTAAGTGAGTTAATAAGTTACAACAAAAAAGTTATACGGCAACATTCTTCTTTTTTATTTGCAAATAAGACGTGCGTATAAACGTAGTATATAACATTTAATAACTATTTATTTGGTACTCTTTTGTTTGTTTTCTTAAATTTGTTTCAAGTATTAATAAACATTTTTATAATAATTTCGCAAAAGTAACAAACAATAGAAATTCGAACACACAATTCATACGAAAATGTAGCACATCCGGATCAAACAAATAAAGTATTTGTTATCAAAGCTGCCTTGTTATTGCTATTTAAATTGTTCAATTCTATTGATATTTTGTTTGTAATAAATATGTTTATGACAATATGAAAATTGCTTTCAACATACAGTGGAAATCGAAATTGTCTTATTTTCTATAAAGTACAATTTTACAATCAACAAATTTGCGATCCATTAAACGCTTTATTCATATAAATACTTATTATGGAAATTTATAGGGATTGTACGCCAAAAATATCAGAATAATTAAATGAAATGACGACATGTATACAGTTGAGGCCACAACAAACAAATTTTCAAAGTTAATTTCGTTCTGGAGAAATATTTTGGAAACATTATTAATCTTATATAATAAGGCTTGATGTATAAAAGAGAACTTATATCAATATAAAAAACAGTTGAAACTAAAGAACATTTGTTTGTGATACAAATATTTATTGCAAATGATACTTCTAATGTATATTTTAGAAACTGTTATGGAAGGGCGTCTACTGATTAGTCGGATAAACACTAGTACAATACGAACATTTGGATTTATAAAATTTAAAAGATCAGGCGAACATCTCAGGAGAAAAATAATTCTGTAGTCATGTGTAGGAAAATTAAAAAAAAAAAGAAAAACCATTTTATATTGAAGTAACCCAACGTCTCGCCCCGGGTGAAACATAATGTTAAACCCAAATATAGAAAACAAATTAATAAAATTTTAAATGACAAGAAAATAAGCTTTAAATTAATTCCAATTAATTTATATAAAGCCCAAAAAATAGGTGATGAAAATTCCTTTACCAAAAGAAATTTAATTCTGTTAAATAAAAATGTGCCTGTAACAGGCAACAAACATTTTTTACAATATTTTTGCTCTTTGAAGGTTTATAGGACAATTTTTTCTAGAAAAAAAAAAAACAATTTGGACTTGACATCAAGTTACCGAATTATTTCTTCAGTATTTTTCAACGTCTTTAAAAATGGAGGCAGTTATCAAATCGTTTGTGTTTTTCTTAATGTTGGTACACGCTTAAGTAACTCTAACATTTCTAAAGCGGTTGTTTAAATTCTATTTCTTTTTGTTTGAAAGGGCATGTTTGCCACTTGGATCCATGAAAATTTTTTCGATAATCGAACGAACACTATGCCCGCCCGAAGGAGTTATTGTCACATTGCTCCTATATTAATGGACCGATTTTGTAAATGCGTTTTTTATTTTAAAAAGTATTCTTACAGTTTGGTCGCATACAAGTTAAAGTCGTAATAGGACAGACCAAGTGGGCTCCCTAAATATTTATTATCGCATAACTGCGCCATTTTTGGAACAGATTTTTTTAATTGCCTCCGTTTTGTAGTTTGTTCGATTTGCTCTTTGTATTGAATTTGGCTTTTTCTTTTGCCATAATTATTTAATCACTGTATCTTTCATAGTATTTATGAAAATTACACTTTTAATTTTACGTTTACGGAAAGTGGCATTTAAGTGAATTTGTTTTTTGTATTTTTATTAAATGTTTTGTATGTTTTTATTTTGTTTGCCAAAGTTTTAAATTTATTTTACAGATTATTTGTTACAAAATATCATTGAATTTTATTTTATTTTCCATATCACTTTTTGCATAACAAACATTTTATATTCTGGAATTGTAGTGATAGAGACAAGCAGCTATTTAAAGGTATGAGTTAATCAATATAAAAATATATTATTGAAAGAAAAAAAGAAAATTCAAATTAAAGCAAATAAGTTGATTTATTACTTGTACAATTTGTTTGATATAAAGGTTTCCTGCGGCAATTTTTTGACGTGAAATACTACTCTATATTGAATAGAAAAGAAGCATTTTGAAATGTATCAGCCTACGGACTGTGTTTTATTCTCTAAAAAATGGATTACAGAATTTGCGTCAATTGATGATTGTACTCTGAGTCAGAAAAATGTTTACAAGTTGAACAAGTTTTCAAAGAGGGTCGAGAAGATATTAATGAAGACGTTCGTCCTGAAAGCTCCATCACATCAAAAACCGATGAAAATGTTGAGAAAGTTAACAAAAAAATCAATATTAGAAAAATTGTCTGCAATCAGTGATGAACTAGTGTCATAACTAAAATAGTAATTCTCCAGACAGATCAAAATGGTCTAAACACTAGTGTGAGCTGTTGAAGACTTAAGTTGTCGGCTACAGGAACCTTCACCAGGTCAAACTTATCATATTAAATTTCAAATGCAAGTGCTGATCTAAGCAAACATTTACACATAAAAGTTCCGGGTGCTTGAATAAAGTTTAAAAGTTCTTCAGAAACAGCGTTTCCATTGCTTACGAAGTACCCTTTGGTGAAATCTTCATTAAAATTTTAAATTATTTCTACAACCCTGGGCGATTCAATGGTGGTTTTATTTTTTTTATTACAAAATTGCTTGTTGCTTTGAATTCGCAAAAAAAAAAACATTTAAATACATCTTAAATTCGTGGTTGAAACTAGAAAAAAATCAATTTATTCCACGCCGAAGTCATAGCATTTTCATGACTCTTTGAAAGCTCTTTTCCTCTGAGTCTCTCCCAAAACATTTTATCTCCTCAGCTATTCCCAAAGTTATTTTATATATGATTTTTCAGATAGTGATGTGACTGTAGCGGTGAACGCCTTGACATCTAAATATTCCCAAGTTCGAGCCCCTACTTTTGCCAGTGGACAGTATGAAAAATCAAATCAAACGATGTAAATAAGAATTAAAAGTAATCAGGATGCTTGCATTTCATACGTGTGTCAATGCTTAATGTAATAATGAAATTCCGGGACCGGTTCCTTTTCATGATTAATACGTTTTTCAATAAGAGCGTATCTCTTTACAGTCGATAGACAGAGAACTTTCCTATCACCTCCAACTTGGGAAGATTAGCTTCGAATATCCACAAACAGTACTGTTTTTGCGCTCTTTCCCATAACAAATTTTCCTTTTAAACTATAAGCAAAGAAATCAGTGTTAGCTGCCCTATGAATTATCTCTACAAAACTTTTGTTTTTATTCTTTGAAATCCTTCTTAAGTGCAGTTTGTATACCTGCAGGCTTATTTTATATTTTTGGCAGTTTTAAATCATTTTCATATCAAAAATTAAACCCAGTTGCACAAATTACAAAAGTGTTGAGAAGTTTATAGCTGCCTGCAGTGAATTTCCCTTGAATTTTCTCCCTATAATTTGCCTTCCCTTTAATCCAAGAATAAAACTTTCTATTTTTTCTAAGATTCTTGTTAGCAAATTCTCTACGTCAGGAATTATGACGGAGATTCATGGCAGCTGCAAGAATAGGTAATTTTGAATATATAATATAAACTTATTTTTATTCTTAATTGTTTTCACTTAATGTTTAGTTTATAAGACTATATTTTGCCATATACGAATGGTATTTGAAGTTGTAGGGAATTTTTATAATTTTTGTATACCAAGTGGTCCAAAAAGAAGTATCTCTTTAAATCATCTTTTGTATGTCCTAAATACTGACTGTCAATCAAAATGAGTCGTCTTACGGTTGAACACCGTTTCGAAATATAGTAAAACAATCGAACATGGTGTTTGGCAGAGAAACAAACTTCACTGACGTGGTACATTCTCATCTCGTCGGGTAAGTCAACAAACAAAATTGTCACATCTGGGGATCCGAAAACTGATACATCACTGACCAGAAACCAATGCATCTGCAGAGAGTGGCAGTTTGTAGGAATTTTGGAGAGGTGGCATAATTTTCCCATTTTTTTTTAAATCTTGGCGAGCGCTACAGATCCACTATTATGAAATTTTTATAGACTGAAATGGAATATATGAACTTGGATAATATTTTCAGCAAGATGACGCACTATGTCATACAGCTCATCAAAATGTCATCACACCTTTTTTATTTTTTAAATGGACAATAGTATTTGGACCATGTGCTATAAGTAAGGAATACAGCCTAGTATTCTGTGCGTAATGCTGTCAGAATCTATATGAAAAATATCGTATAAAATACCTACAGAACAATGCAGACGTTGTACTCCGCAACTTGTATCTGAAATTGTAGCAGCATTTGTTCAGCCTGTGAAATAATTTGAATTGTAGTCATTTCGTAAGAAATATAAATTTTTCAAAATGAAATGAAAAAATTTTAATAAATATATCGAGCCTTTGCTGCAGTAACGCGATAACTCAAAAAAGGTTGTTTTGCAGAAATTGAGTTTGAAGTTTTGAATTTACACACAACTTAATGGTAAAAGAAAATTTGGTTCTTTTTCTCAAGAGCTGAGTATACAAAATATTTTTATGAAACTTTTACAGAATAAAAAAGACGACAAGGCCACTAATTTCGTAATATAACCTTAAAAAATTCAAATTTTGAGTTACTACGGTATTGCACCAAAGGCTCGATATTTTCTTATGTACATAAAACAATGTTGTGTACTCAACAAAAAATTTGCCCTTAGAAGTAATAAAAACGTAAAGTATACTAAATCGTAAAATATACTAAACCGCCAAGTTCTATAGTTCGAAAAGTGAACGCTGTTCCAACATTTTTCACAGACTGGAACGGGGTATTAGGCTCCTTAAGAAAAAAATATGTTTATGGGCAGCCTAGAGTGCACGCCCAGTGTATGAAGTACAATTTATTTTAGCTGCACTTTAAGGCAGTTAACCAATTACAAAAATCAATTACTTTACCTTCACATTAGAACAGATAAATGAATTTCAGATAACAGCATTTTTGGCTTATCTTATAAAATCGCGCAATATTTTATTATGCAGGCAAAAGTCAAAATTTATATACTCCCGGATCCCAAGTTCTAGATCTTATTGGGTCCTATGGGAAGCTCTTTTTTGATTAGCCTAATATCATCTAATCACTCCACACCATTCGACATTTAAAATATGGGTACTAGATATATTCAACCGATTACTTAATTCTCAAAATATCTGACCACCAGGAAAGGAGAATGAGTGTTACAAGTAAAAATGTGGTTTCTCTAAGCTGGACTGGACACCTTGATAATAGAGAGTTCTGGGCAAAATTAGAGGAGGTCTAATCTCGCCTGGCCGAAGAACTATATAGTACTACTGAAATCAGTTTTCTCCACGACAAAGTCTAATACATTTAACACATTTTCATTCCTGCAACTGTCATCAGATTATAATATTTGCCGGCCTGTTCATTTGTATTTGTCTATGATTTGTATCTGTGTATAAATTTTACTCTCCATATTTATTTTGTATATTTAATTTACAAAGCTGAACACAAAATTCATATTTGTATTTGCCGAAACATAAACAACAGCAACAATAAATACAACAAATGAAAACAAATAATCACCAAAAAAAATCTGCTTTATGATGTTGTTTTTAGCATTTTGCTGTTTTCAGTGATAAGTTAAACTAACAGAAAAAAATAATCCTAAGAATTGTATTGTCTGTGCCTACTCCCATATGTGGCCATAACAACAATAAGCCTACAGTTTTGTCTGTTGCTCCAAGTAACATTTATAAGTCTTGTTGAGAAAAAAAAACAAAAACAGCGTTGTAAGCGAAAATAACAAATATGTAGATTTAATAAAGTATAAGTAATCGACAGAAAAACATTACGAATTGCCCATTATTGTTAAATTTATGAATTAAATTCAGTCCCGTAACGTACAAATCTTGAAAACTGCAGCGGTAGAGATATTCTCAAAACACAAAAGCAACACACATAAATAATTCCCAATAAATTATGAGAGCGGTCCAGCAGAGTACCGATCAACCATGCGCAGTGTGACCAAGGATCTAATTACCAAAGCGTATCGAAATACAAAATTTTCTAACCATGAAAAAAAAACGAATAATACTAAAAAAAATGCTATAAATTGTATTGAATATATATTTTAAAACTAAGTAAAGCTGCTAGAAAAAAATTAATAATGATTTTATAATTATAACTAATAATTAATTTTATAATTACAACTAGATCTCACCCAAAGCGCTGGAAACAAGCTAAAGTCTCTCCAATTCCAAAGTCAAATTTAGAATACCGGCCAATAGCTATTTCTCCGTACATATCGAAATTTTTGAAAAAATATTTCATATGCAAATAACCGAGCATCTTGCAGATAATAATCTTCTCAATTCAAAACAATTTGGTTGCGTAACTACACTAACTGGCGTACAGAATATCTTAGAAAAGAGTTAGATGACGGACATATGGCGATATTGGTATTATTAGATCACTCCCAAGCTTTCGATACTGTTGATCACACCATTTTAATTCAAAAGTTAAACAAAATTATGCATTTCTCCTCAATATCTGCTAAATTAATACAATCTTACATCAGTGGCAGAAAGCAGTATGTAGAAGTTAACTCCCGAATGTCAACTTTCCTTCCTGTCACCAGGAGTATACCACAGGGATCGATTCTGGGACTTTTCCTTTTCTCCATCTATGCCAACAAATGCATACTGATGACGTTCAGATATATATATATAAGCAGTGAAAAAAGTGAGTTAAAAAAAACGTAATGAAGATTTGGAAAAAGTCTCATAAACGGTCTAATCATTAATCCAGGAAAGTCACAATACACTTTACTTCATACAAGGATACAGAGAATAACGGAAATTCTAAAAAAAAAAATACATTGACAACAAAAAATTCGGGTGTAATTTTCAATGATACACTAACTTGGTCAGACCACGTTTCAGTCGCCTGTGGTAAAACTTTCTCAATGCTTTGAACTTCGTGGGCGACTCAATATTGTACACCATTCAAAATTAGAAGGCTACTGGCGAAAACGTTCTTAGTTCCAAAATTATTATATGCATGCGAACTATATTCAAATTGTGAAACAAACAATAAATCAAGACTAAACGTAACATTTAACACGATATGTATTCGGACTCAAATCATCCTACGGTAACCATCATACTATCAGCCATTATACTAAGCAAATTTATGGAGTTCAGTTTGATAAAGTACTTAAAATAACAACCTTACAATTGTTGCATAAAATATTAACTACACGACAACCTGAGGATCTATACAAAAGGCTTTATTTCACTCGATCAGAAAGAAACAAAACAATAATACCTCCAATATATCAAACACTAGTATCAACTACAAGGAACATCAGCAACGTTTTACTTTTTAGCAAGAAAATTTGCAAATTTTTTTCTTGACCTTATAATAGCCAAATAACATTTGTTCGTATTTAAATTTATTATCATCTTTTTAAATATTCTTGCTGTAAGTTAATAAAAGCTTTCACTATGAATATAACTTTGACTACTGATCCAATTTTATACATACATAATTACCTCTATTGATCTGATGTGTTAAATATACATACAATATTAATTATATTTATCAAATTTGTGCTGTGTTTGCACAAAAGCTTTCTAAAGCTATTATACTTTCGTGTTTTTGTTGATTACAAATAGAAAAATACGATTGAGTTCTGTTTGAATTCTCATACAGTATTTGTAGTCTGTGGCATAAGTGTACGAGCTTGAATGCTTTTCAATCATGATTTGGCCAAAAGGATACTGATTATTTGGTTAGCGCCAATGAAATTCAGGCATATACCTGGCTAAGCCAACAACAAACAATAAAATATTACAATATTAATTTTAACCATATTTATACTTCTGTTGCAGAAGTTTACAGAATAAATAAATAATTGTACAATGTATGAGGTTTAGCTATTCCTACTTTACAGACTTTAGAAAAGCTCAACTTTGTTGCCTTGTATTATTGAAGGATTTACTTTCATATAAGGGAAAAGAAATCAAGACTATTGGCAAGTTTGTGCACTTTTGGAATGAAAAATCTATTCCCAGTGGTAAATAACCAATCCTAATTTAATATAAAACTGTTTTCTTTGAGAAAAAAAATATACACTTCTCTCATCATGCTGAGTCCGACTTCAAAAAAATAAAAGAAGAATATCCTGCAGTATCAAATATATGGTAAAATCATTAGAAATAATCAATTCTCTTCTACAAATGCTTTTTTTTGGGACACATCTCTAACAGGAGCATAGTTTGATGACATTGGCAGAGTCCTACGTTGAAGTCATTGTATCAAAATTATTAATAATCATGAAAAATTAAAAAGGGATATGCTTTCTACACTCTTGTTAAAATTTATTAACTTTCCCACTTAAAGCACCGTATAGCATAATTTATTTTATTCTTAGATAAATTTAATCGGAATCAAATTTATTTCTGTGCTACGAGTTCAGGGAAAAAGTTATCAATACTCTGTGTCACAAAAGGAGAATGTTTGCGCTGCATATACGAGATAAGGACAACATCAACAATGTCAATTAAATCCTCTTTGGTATACTTTAACGCAGATATCATGATGATAATAACAGCAGTGTTATGTATCACGTTGCGATACGCGTGTACTGGTTGACGGTAATAATAGGACCGTCATATCAAAATCACGACTCTAATGATACATATACTATATTTTCAAGTAAATTTATTTATATCCATATACGTGCAGAAGTATGAACGAAGTATGTACGAAATCTTTTGCGTTTTTGATTGATGTTTGTTAAGAGCTTAAGGTTTCTTTTGTGATAATTTTTTATGTCATACCTTAGACATCATACGAGTAGTCAGAACTTCTGTCCCTCAACTTCAAATGACTTTATTTGTTTCGTTAAAATGATTTATATATACATGTAGTTTATTTTTTTTTATTTATTTGTTTGCTTTCTTCATTTCCTTTTTTTAAATATATTTTTGTATCTTCATGGCGCTTAATTAAACTTCATCTTTATTTTATTTGTTTTACATTAATACTAAATTTACTTAGTTTTACATACATTTGTATATGTGTATGATTTTCCTTTCTCTCCTTTAAAATTATTTTATTTCCTGTTGCAAAGAATAGTGAATTTCTACTCCTCCGTGCCACACCGTAGTTGTTGAATTATGCCTGTGCATATATGCATTTCCTGTCATCATTATTATTGAAATGTTATTACATTAATGCACATCCTTTTGGAAAGAATTTGAGGGAAAAAATAATAATAAATTTCTTTTTATTTATAAAAAAATCTAAAGCCTGTTACTTATGCAATTCGTGTTGAGCTTAAGTAATTTCCGGTTATACAGTGCGGGAAATAATTATGAAACCAACAAAATATAACTTTTAATAAATATTTGAACGCACTAGTTTAAAATGTACTTAAAAGAAATTCTAGTTCAAATAAAAGTACAAAAATTCAAATTTTTTTGGTGTGTTCTAGGAAAAAAATATTCATTTCGATAACACGGTAGAGTAGAGACTCCTTAATGGAGGTTTCTTTACAAAGAACTGTTTTTTGTTTGCTGTTTTAGTTCTGGGAGATACGCTTTTAATATGTTTTAAGGACACTATTTTTCAAAGATATTTTTCTCCTATAGCCTGCCTTTATTAAAAGTAACTTTGATGAATTTTCATGAAAATATTTCAGGATGTTCGTTCACTCCACATGAATAATTATGTAATTTTAAATAATTTTTGTAATTCTCGAATAACATTATTATTGAATTTTTGAAATCCCCATATTATATTTGAAAGCTAGAGCACTTTTCAAATATGATGTCTGACGTCGACTGATGAATTGGCATTTGTACTAACAAAATGCCCCAGCCCAAGCAAATTAAAAAACAGTAAATTTTATAAATATATTTTATCAAAATTGTTTTAAAATACTTAAGCAAAATACATATACACAGCTGAGCCAACAACAAATGACAACAATCGTTTGAAAAATACTTTTAGGGAATATCTCGTATATGAAATTTGATTAGTGTCCTTCTGCTAATATATTTAAGCAGAAATAATTTTTTCTCCTCTTAGTACACAAATCAAGTAGACCACTTTTTAAAATTCCTTTTTCTATTATACATGTACGTACTTGTTGTTTTTTTTTTTTGCAAAACGCTTAAATGTATTAAAATAAACAAATGTTTTCAAATGTATTATTTTATTAAATTTCACATTTAGAACTTTTCTCAATAAGGAATCATTCTTTAAAAAGAATGTTTTATTCATGTAGCTCTTTAAAAGGTAATTTTTAGAGATACTTTTTCTAAAGGTAGTTTCTAAAACGTAATTTTTCTTAAAGTACTTTTTCTGCAGGGCTTTTGAGGAGGTACATTTTCTACCATAGAGACAATATTTTAAAAGTACTTTCATAAAGGGTAATTGTTTAAAAAAATACTTTACCTAAAAATGCATTTCTCTAAACATATTTTTTATACAAATTTCTGAAGATGCTTTTCTAAATATATTTCTTATAGGCACTTTTTATGGCGATTCGTTTTTTAAAGATACCATTTCTATAGGTACTTTTTTTATAAAGATTTTTGTATAACGATGAAATTTCAGAAGGTACTATTATCAAATTGTTTTCTTTTTGAGTATTTTTGAAAGTAATTCTTTAAAGGCAAATGTTTCTAATTGCACTTTTTCAAAGGTACTTTTTATACAAACACTTCTTAAGTTGATTTTTTGTTTCAAATATATGATTTTTAAGGTACTTTTTTAGTTTGTTTAGAGGAACCATCCTCAAAAGTACTTTAACAAAAGGACTGTCTTTTACTATAAAAGGTACTTTTTTAAAACGCATTTTTCAAGACATTTTTTTAAAACATATTATTTTTAAAAAAACCTTCTCTCGATGAATTTTTTTTGCAGATACGCTTTAAGAGGTACCTTTTTCTACTGGTACGTATTATGTAGATATTTTATAAAATCATATTTTATCCACTTAATTATTCTAAAGGTGATCTACGTGAAAGTGGTTTCCATAAGCCACTTTTTCTAAAGACGCTTCTTTAGTTTTCTAAACGAATTTCTATTAAAATACTTTTCCAGAGTTAATTTTTCTAAAGGAGTTTTATATAAGATTAGTAATTGATTTCTTAAAAAAACAATTTTAAGAATGTACTTTTTCTGAAGCCAAACATATAAAGGTCCTTTTGAATTTTATATTTTTGTTTTCAATGATGCTATTTTAAGAATATTTTTGTTTTTAAATTTTTATCTCCAATAACTTGCTCTTCGATGAGGTATTTACCTCATTGAAGAGGAAATTTTTATACAAAAAATTATATTTTTAGGATTTTTTTTTTTAATTATTCACAAACGAATAGTAGTTCGACAAATTTATCAGAATCTATTTGTAAATGCGTCACTGTGCTGCATCATTAAATAAGTGAATTTAATCCCCTTTGGTCTTAAATACTTCAGCAAATCAGATTGTGTATAATGGGGAAATCATGCCTGTCTGTCGCAGTGCAGTGATGCATTTACGAACAAATACCATCTGCTTAACATATTTCCAACTAAACTCTGAGCAAAACTGTATCATTTCCAAAATATCATAAGTGAACTATGAGATTGTTCACATTTGGAGTACCCCTACAATTATGGTCGTGACTTTAACTATAAAAAATATGTATTATATATATTTTTTTAATATTTATGCAAACACTCACTTCATCCGTACCATGCTCTCCGGTCTTTTATCGCTTTTTGTTACACAATATTTTCAGCATATTATTGCAACATATTTCATTCATATTAATTTCTAGTTTCGCAAGCTGCATGCACAACGTTTTAAATAAAATCTAGATTTTATGCAGACCAAACGGGATGATGACAATAAAACGTGTCATGAAAATGTGTTGCCTTCGCTTTTTACTGGCACCCACTAAATCTACACTGACAATTTCATATAGACGTGTCTAACGTTAGTTCCTGCTGCAAGTGAAAGTGGCGAGGAATTTAAAGAAGGCATATTAAATTGAAAATTATATACGAGTACATGCGAACACTAAAGGAAGGATTATTATTTCTTTTTTTTCTATAACTCAATGTTGCACCTAAACAATATGTTCCTGTGAATTTAAGACTTTATGAAAGAAGAAAATATAATAAAGTTAAGTTTTATTTACGACACAGTTAAGTGTTTAATCTTAAAATACAAGGATCACAGTGGATTTCATTAAATTTAGACTGCTGTACTCGTACCTGACATACCCCATTGATAATATTTAATGCTGTTCTTAATATTAGATTTTCTTATCTTTTTGTAAACAACGAATTGCATTATAAATTACTTTATGGAGTGTGGAATATATGGAATTTTAATCATTTTAATATCAACTACGACTATAATCTTAATAGATAATCCACATAACAACAAGCCAGATTTATATGATCAAATGAATTGTTTAATTTAATTAAATTTCTTCATTTTGATTTGGGCTTGTTTGGTATCAAATCACAGAAATGCCTAATGATTCATGTTTCAGTCTTGCTAACTATCGTTGCCTTTTTTAATAAAAGCATCCTTTAAAAGTAATTTTTAAGGAAATACTTTTTTTATGTACAAGCAAAAGAAAATCATATTGGAATGTTTTTCCTAAAGAAAACCTTTTCGAAACGTAACTTTAAATAAAGAATTTTTTGAAAATACCTGTTACAAATATAATCTTTAAAAAGTACCCTTTCGAATAGAGACTTCAAAACAAATACTTTTAAAAAGTACCTTTTAAAAAATTGCATTTTAAAAAAGTTCTTTTTAAAAAGTACATTATTAAAAATTACATTATAAAAAAGTAGCCTTTAAGAAGTACACTAAAAAATTCCTTTTTAAAAAAGTACCTAAAAAAGTAGCTTTTAAAAGAGTACATTCTGGTAAGTACATTTTACATTCAAATAAGTACCTCTTGAAAAAGTGCCTTAAAAATTTACCATTTTAAAAGGTACAACAAACTATAAATAGTTATTTTTTTACCTTTTAAAAGTGATGTTCAACACTTATAATTAAGTACCCTCTGAAAAGTTCCTTTAAGTTAATTACCATTCAAAAATAAGTGAAAATGAGTACCATATAAAATAAGTGTATATAAAAAATGTACCTTTTGAAAAAGTACCTTTTATGCAAGTTATCTTTGAAAAAATATCTTTTGAAAAATTGCCTTTAAAAAGTGCATTTTTAAACATATTTGTTCAAAAAGTTATACCCTGTTTGCCGATGTCGAAAGAAAACTCATGCGAAAGAAAGCTACTCACTCACATTCGAATCAATTTGAGTTTGTCTATGTCACTCACTTTCGTTCGCAGCTACTTACGTCACTCAATTTTTGTATATTACGTGTTAATAAAGCAAAGTAGTGCCAACTTATAAGTATAATTGTTTTACAGCAATTTCCTCTAAAAATACAAAAAATACTACTAAATTGTTTGAAGTCAAATGCAACTACTTTTGAAATTAATCACCTGTTGAAATAAAAAAAATTTACCAAAACAAACTAGAAGTTTATAAAATAAAAAAAAAAAAACATAACTACAACCACCTGTTTCCTACATACTTTTTTGTTGTCAGCTATTTTCTTTTTGGTTCTAGAATCTAGATTTCAAATCAGATTTCAAATCTGCAAACAATATGTGTAATTTTTGCAAGTAGCAAATACAAAATAAATACCTACGTATGTATGTATGTACATATATGTATATGTACATGTAGGCAATAACCCACCCCAAATGTACATACATATCGAGCCTTTGGTGCAATACCGTAGTAACTCAAAATTTGAATTTTTTAAGGTTATATTAAGAAATTATTCGCCCTGTCGTTTTTTATATTCTGTAAAATTTTCATA
This sequence comes from Germaria angustata, assembly GCA_963681545.1. NCBI lineage: Eukaryota > Metazoa > Arthropoda > Insecta > Diptera > Tachinidae > Germaria > Germaria angustata. The sequence continues at coordinate 67,623,470 of OY812998.1, read as the reverse complement.
AAAATATTTTTTGTACTCAGCTCTTGAGAAAAGAACCAAATTTTTTTTACCATTAAGTTATGTGTAAATTAAAAACTTTAAACTCAATTTCTGCAAAACAAGCTTTTTTGAATTACTACGTTATTGCAGCAAAGGCTCGATATGTATGAATGTATGTATGTACTCACAACTAAAAAAGCTATTTGTTAATTAAAAATTTTTTTCATAAAATATTTGTTTATTTATATATTTTTTCAAAAAAAATTATTGTCATTCGAACACAAAATAACTGTTGCCTGATTTTGAAATTTGTGTTCGCAAAGTTGACAACAACTTCGAAATAGACAAACGCATTTTTGTATGAAAACACTTACGTTTTCATTCGAGTTGTCGTTCGAGTAATCGTTCGCATAGAATCAATTTAGGTAAACCCAAATCAGCCTTCTTTCGCTTAGATTGCGAAAGAAATTTTTCTTTCGACACCGCCAAACAGGCCGTTAACTTCTGAGAAAGCACATCTCAAAAATATTACCTTTTGAAAAAGTACATGTTAAGAAAATACCACTCATAAAATAATCCTTAAAAAGTACATTTTAGATATTTCTTTTGAAAAAGAACCTTTTGAAAAAGTACTTTTCAAAAATGCGTAATAAATAGTACATATTAAGAGGCATCTTTTAAAGAAGGTGCTTGAAAAAAAATATCTTTGAAGCAAATTACCCTTTAAAAAAGTACATTCGAAAGAAAGTACCAATCAAAGAAAGTACCCTTTAATGAAATTGCCTTTTAAAATATCATTTAAAGAAATTACCCTTTAAAGAAAGTACCTCTTAAAGAAAGTGCTTTGAGGAAAGTACCTTTTAGGAAAGTACCTTTTAAAGAAAGTGTCTTTTGAAGAAAGTACTTTTTAAGCAAAGTACCTTTTCAAGAAGGTACCTTTTAAAGAAAATATCTTTTAAAGAAAACGCCTTTTAAAGAAAGTAGCTTTTAATGAAAATACCTTTTAAAACACCTTTTAAGGAAATTACCCTTTAAAGAAAGTACCTTAAAAAAACAATACCTATCAAAGAAATGTTTTGTTGAAGAATGAAGCTTTTAAAGAAAGTACCTTCTAAGGAAAAAACCTTTTACACAAAATACCTTTTAAAGAAAGTATCTTTTTAGGAAAGTACCTTTTACACAAAATACCTTTTAAAGAAAGTGTATTTTAAAGAAAGTACCTTTAAACAAAGTACCTTTTAAGAAAAGTACTTTTTCAAGAATGTACCATTTAAAGAAAATGCCTTTTAAAGAATGTACCTTTTAAATAAAATACCTTTTAAAGAAAGTACCTTTTAAAGAAAATAACTTTGAAAGAAAGTTCCTTTTAAGAAAATACCTGTTATAGAAAGTTCCTTTAAAAAATACTTTTGAAGAAAGCTCCTTTTAAAGAGAATACCTTTTAAAGAAAGTATCTTTTCAGAAAAGTACCCTTCAAAAAATAAAACCTTTTAAAGAAACTACCTTCTAAAGAAATTGCATTTTAAAGAAAAAAGATTTTAAAGGAAAAACATATTAAAGAAAGAAACTTTCTAGGAAAGTGCGTTTTAAAAAATGTAGTTTTCAAAGGGAATCTTTTAAAGAAACTTTTTAAAGTTGTTTTTTTAAAGGTATCTATTTTCGATATACTTTTTTAAATTTATTTTCTAAAGATACTTTTTTTCATAAGTACTTTTTGAAACTTTTTTTCCTGCCTTAAATGTCTGTCTATATATGTGATTTTTCAAGGGCATGAATTTTATTTCAAACGGTACTGACTACACATTTGTTTTCAATATTTTATTATATTTAAAGATTTGAATTTAAGAAACGTAAATAAATTTTAACGATATACATTTTCCATTCAAACTTTATTACTTTTTAATTACCGCCCACTAAGACGCTTTAAAGAAAAATACACTCAGCAAATGCAGGTGTTAAAGAACATAAATTTTTTTCTTATCTCACACTCCCTAAAAAATGTTTGAGATAAAAATGATATTTGCTACTAAATAGACGTACGTAACAACATTTAATATATAAATAAAGCCAAAGTTCTGGTTGAAAAAGAAACACATTTCTTCGCCATTAGAATACAACGTGGTCATAAAATAAAACACTTTCCATTCTATGAACCACTTGTACTCAATCCAACCAACATCTGGCCATCATTATTTGACAAAAGCAAATATAAATATGAACGGACGACAATGAATGTTAAATGAAAAAGCAACAAAAAATGTTGATTGCCAAGTGTAATATTGCTCTAGTTTAAATATTCCAAACAATATTAACAAACAGCAGACTTGCTTGTAAAGAGGAGTAAAAAGTTGGTGGAACTGATGAAGGTGAAGCTGATTGGTGTTAAATACAAATAAACAAAAATTTATAAGGGAAACAGAATTTTAAATTATGGTTAGTTGGTTGTTGCTGGCAAACAAAAAACAAAAAGTGCTTTGGAATACGAAGTTTCCTTTCATCTGGATAATACCACCACTGCATAACGCGAGGGATATGTTCAAAGTATTTAAAAATAAATCACATTTTAATGATAAATAAATTTCTGAAAATGTACTTTTATTTTTCATTTATTTCCTTAAAGCGCAAAAATTAAAAAATACATTTGTATTAGTAAGTAAAATAAAGTTACACTGGGAGATAAGCTGCCAAATTTAAAAGAAATACTGTAAAAAGTCGCACAAAACAAATCATTGTTCTCCTGTATACAAAGACATATTAAAGTAGACTACTTTGTGTAAGATTTCTATAAAACTATACCAAATTTAGGCCACTCCTCAATTGAAAACTATACACGAAAAGAAATATAATTTGATTCCTTTGTTTAGCACGTTTAGATTTTTGTTAATGTTCTTTTAAAACTGGCCACTGGCATATAGTCATTACCATAGTCTATACGCTGATGATGCTGCTGCTGAAGAAAAAATCGAAGGGGGGGAGGGAGGACGTATGATTCCTAGAGCAAGTAAAAAAAAAGTCATTCACTGTTAAGCATTTCGTTTAAATAAATACGTATTTGGTTGTTTGTGCATTTGAATGTACATGCAAGTTTGGAAATTATTGTAGTTGTTATGGTCCCGTTGATTGAACAGTCAACCAGTGAGACCAACCAACAGTCAAGGACTTCATTTATAATCGGCAGTTGGGGTAAGCAATCGTCCTCCCTAGCAACAATAGCAGGAGCAACATCAGCAGCAACGACTATAAAATATTATTAAATTGAAATTGAATTGAAAACTTCGACGATAAAAGTCAATATTCATAGAAACACAAATGTAGTCTCTTCTTTCGTACACATTAAAACTGAAGCGAAATGAATTGTATTTAATATAAATTTAAAATCGATTCTTATTAAACTCTATACGCAAATATACTAGATTCATTCATTTGTTCATAGAACAAAATTCCAAATGAATTAAATTCAATAAAGTATGAAAGAAAGCAACGAAAAAAAACGTAAAAATATAATTGATTAATTTAAAATATTCGATAAATGTTCCCGCAAAATTCTCCAAAGGAAGACGTTCAAAATATAAATTTTCCAATATTTATTACAAACGATGAACATGAATTTATGTCCAGGGTTTAAATTTTAATTAAACCAGCAGCCACTTTTAGATCTATTGTTGCTTTTGTTTACCAGTTGTATAAGAAGTAGTGGACAATTTTTATTAAATTAATTGCAGGTTGCAGGAGAAAAAAAAACAAAATATAAGTATGTTTTCAATAAAGTGCCAGTTTACATTGAACGATTTTTGTCGCTGCAATTTTTGTCTTCCTTTCTTTAAAATTGCATTTGCGTTTACATTGAACGATTTTTGTCGCAGATATTTTATGCATACATACATACATACGTATGTAATTTTTGATATTTTCTTTTTTAAGTATATTCTTACGGTAAACAAACAAGGAATTTACGTATTACGAATTGCGGGAAAAAGGAATTGCAAGAGTACATGCCTATGTGTACTCTCTTTAGTTTCTCTCTTCCCCTATTAGCTCTATTCCCCCTATTTACCATCAAACTAAGAATTGCAGCGACAAAAATCGTCCAATGTAAACAGGCACAAACTTCAATGCTCGGGTGCCTTTTTATATGGTGTCATGTTGGAAACATAGCACACTTGGAAGTCAGCATCATTCCCAGAAAAAATTTAGCAAAAAGAATTGCAAGTTTTAAACAGAGGGAATTAAAAGGAACGCACGCTGGTACTTAATGGGCGGACTTATATGGAAGTGCCGGAGGCCAAAATATTTCCAGTTGAGATATAAATATAAAATTTTGGTCACGTCATTATAAAAATGTGAGTAGGTAAAATTTGAAATTGAAGCCATTTGTGCATTAAAACGTTATCAATCTTAAAAGAACAACGTGTCTTCATTATTGAACAATATCTTAAAAATAATGACAATTTGGCGGGCGTAGTTCAAAATTTGTATGCATATGGTCTGAATAGTGTTTAAACTTCGTCAATTGTGAAGAGTTTAATAGAACGATTCGGAGACTGGATCACACTGGTCGTCCAAATGACTATATCGACTCCGCGCGAGACTGTTTGTGAAAATCCAGTAACATCGATTCGGCATCGTGGACAAGAAGTGTATACTTACATGTGAAGATAAATTTCGAAATTTATTACTCTAGAAAAAAACCATTTCACATTACAGGGTTCTGTTAAAGGGATAATAGGGCTAAACATGAGAAATCTTGATGTATTCCAAGAGGAATTCGGGTTATAATCTTGGACCAAGTGGATAAAAAATATACCACACATGCTGCCTGTTCCATGTACTTTTTTTTAACATAAACGTCTAAATGAAACGTAAAAGAAAACCTCAAATTTCTTACATAAAAAAGTTATTCACTGAAGAACGGGCCAAATGGGCGGATAGAAATTTGTGTTATTTAAAGATATGATGCTCCCTGATGACCCCAGAGATCAGAATATCCAACAGAGGGTTAATTTATTGAAAAAATACCACGTTTTCCTGATTTTCCAAATTTGGATCTTCTTCAAAAGCCAAAATCCAGGAAAATAGAAAAAATCGGCGCATAAAATTTTATATTACTTAAAAATAAAGAGCTTTTTTTGTTTTCCTAGAATTCATTTTCTAGAGAAATCCCAAATCTGAAATATTAGGAAAACTGAAGTTTTTCAATACAACGTTGCACTCTTGGGTATTCTGTCCACTGGAGGTCATAAGGAAACACGAAAACTTTAAATATCATAACTTTTTATGCGGATTTGTGACGATACCACTCTATATGAGATCCAAGAGCGTTTCATGCATCCCGAAAAAGTCACTGTTTCATAGTTATTTGATAACAACGTTGGCCAGGACAGCCGTCAACGGCGTGCGCTATAGGTCGATGGTTACGTATTTCTTTTGGCCTGAATCAAATGAATCGGGTATGGTCATAGCACGTGGAGGTAAGGCTAACTAGCCACCGAGACGTGCGGCTTTAACCTCGCTAGACTTTCTCCACCCGAATAAGCAGACCAACCACAACAACTTTCAAAACCAACACATAACCCATGTAATTTTCAGAAGATAGAAAGCGCTTACGGTAAGACCCGTTAGGTATCGTGGGAAGATAGTGCCATCTTTGTTAAGAATGGAAACGTGTCGGTATGTAAATGTATCCAGCCAAGAGATGCAACATCGTTATTGAAACAAGAAACATTCTACAAGAATGTTCAATAACATCTCCATATTTTTTTGGGCAATTTTATAACAATTTTTTTCGAAATATTATTTAAGCCACACGGTCTTATTTAATGGTTAAACAATTTTATTTGTAATTATAGATATTCATTGAACTTGTTACATTAATTATGAAAAAAAAAAATTACAAAAAATAATTTTCTTTATAAAAGCAAAAACAATTTTTTCGGAGATTATTTTAAGAATATTATATTTTAGGTTAGGTTAGGTTAGGTTGATTGGAGGGGTGTGATAGCCCATGTAATAAGACATACACTTAAGCCAGTGAAGGCTTGTTGTGTGCTCCCTTTTTTTAGCAAACACAAACTGCCAGAGTCCTGCGGCTGGATTCGAACCTGGGACCTTCGCACTACGAGTCTAGTACACTACCTACTAGTCTACAAAGGTCAGTCAATATTGTATTTAATATTATATTTTAAGAATATTATTTTTTAAGAATATTATATTTGAAGAATATTATATTACTTAAGGTGTGCTTTCACCCATTCGTTCTGAACGTTCCGAAAGATTTTTTCTTATATGTAGTTTGACGTCTCTATTTTTTTTTTTGGGAGTGAGAGAAAGAGAATAACAACAAAAATTTCGTTCACAACGAATGGGTGAATTCACCTTTAGTGCATATTTAATGGACATATGACATTTTTTCAAATGTATTTTAGATTTAATTCATAATAATAACTTAAATAAGACCAGACGAAATGTCTTATTAATAACAAAATCTTTTCTTTGTATATTTAGTTTATTTTTTTATTAAATGTTGCTCACTTTTAATAATAATTGTTTGAACTTTGAAAAGACAACCTTTTCGCCTTGATCTATATGAATAATTGTTTGCTTTTATTTAGTTAAATTGTTAAAAAATATTTAACTTATATCGTTTCTAAAAGTATTTATCAACTCTTGGCAAGTTCTTGAAAGAAGTGTTGGACAAACACTTAATAATTTGTTCCAAATCGTTGTAAGTCCACATTGTTTTCATTTAATGTGTACAAAATTTCCTGCCAAGTACAAATTAGTATTTAGGTCTACAATCTGCCATTAGAGTACAACAAAAATAACCTAAATACATAAATGAAGAAGCTTTCCACATTACATAATTTGGTTACAGTAATTTTGGTCTCATTTTTTTATAATTTCGTGGTAGAAATAAATCCTCCAGAGTATTAATGATTATGGGTTACGCATGACAAAAAAAAATTCTGCGATGCCGTAGGGGAGGGAATAAGAATTAAAGTTACCAGTAGAATACTTTAATATAAAACCACTTAAGTTGTCCACACTGTTGTTAACCTATGCCACACGCACACACACACATACATGCACTCACACATTAACGCATGTACGTTTAACAGCCTTATATACTTACACGAGTTCTAGGAAAAGCCGCAATTCCATACAAAAGTTGTATTCTATTTTTTTTGTGTCCTTATCGAGTGGAGATAAAGAACTTTAGTAGCAGCAAAAAACGCTTTGAAGTGCAAACAATTTGCTTACGTGCCTAAAATTGTCAATGGTCAAAACTGTCAACACTCTTTGCCAACTTGTGTAGAAAATAAAAATGCTAAATATGTAAAAACATATACAAAAAGGTAACAAACAATGCCCTTTTATACAGTTAAAAACCAAATAAAAAATGGAAAATACTGTGAGTTTGAAACAGTTTGTGGTTGCCTTCATTGCTGGTGAAATTGTGGTTTAACTCAATTTGAAGAGGACACTTTTTATTTCACTTTCTGTGGGCCAGAGACCACAAAGTGTTTATATTTCTAGTATTTAAGTATATTTCAACTTTTTTTAATACACAATTTGAGAATTTTAATGGCCGGCAATGTAAGAAATAAGAAATAAATTTAGCCAGGAAAGGATGATTCTTATTTGGCATCAAAATCTTCGTATTTGGTGTTGCAATAAATTTCCTTACAGTGCGTATTTCTCTTTGGTTCCACGAATACTAAAAGCCAAAGTACTGTATCGGTTTTAGCGAACCTTTAACATCCTTTACAACAATTACAAAAAATAGATTATTGTAGAAATGTTTTATTTGAATTTCAAAGAAGTCATTGTGCAAGCATTAATCGACCATTTTGAAAACGTGTAATAAATTTCTAAAAATTTTTAAAATATTCCCTCTTATTATGATTGTCGCGTCGACGTCACATCAAGTCGGCAGTAAAAAAGATAGCAGTTCTGAACTCGTTGTAGCCAATAATTAACTAATATTGATGGCCATTTGTAATTTTATAAGCCATAGTAGTAGTAATACCCTATCAATAATATTTAACAGTTCTTGATAACGATCCCACAATTGCCAATATATAGAGAACTGAAATGGAAATAAATTTCGAAATAAATTTATTAAACATTTATACAGAAGGGTGGCTTGTCACAATCAAAAGTGTCATAACATCCACGGATGTACGAGTAAAAACACTCTCAGAAGTGTCAACTACAAAGATCCCATTAGGTAATGCATTTTATTATAATATAATTATGAATGTTTTTTTTTTTTTGTTTTAATTTTTTACTAGTCTATTTTTGAAGCCAGTATGGGAGATACCTTCCGATTCTTGCACATATCTTTTGAAACGCCTCTGGAGCATAACAACTTTAAATATTCTCACTTTTACGAGTATAAAAGTCAGACTGATATGAAGTAATAAGATATTAATATGTAAGGATATACCACTGCTCATGCTCCTATCCAGCCAGTTTTTCTCAAGACCACGTACATTGGCCGCAGAGAATCCCAAGCCAATTGGGATTGAACAGTCTCACTATTATATTAAGCAATATATAAGATAATTATGCGAGTTGTAGTTTCCCCTGGTCATATCACATATTTGTTAAAATGGGGCCACCTCTAGAACACATCTAAAATGTTCAGGAGAAGCAAAAAACTACTGACGCTCTACAAGCGACACAAGTCAAATAAAACGGGCAAAATTGTAGTTTTCCAACTAAAGCGTAATCTAATGGAAAGGAAATTTTAGGGGTCGTTGAAGATTTGTTATGTGAATTGATTTGTGAATGTTCGAACTAAATTTGCTTGCCAGTGTAAATTTTACATTATTGCTTTCAATCTGTATTCTACTTTTCTTTTTTCATTGTAAGTTAGTGAGTTGATGGCAGCTATAATGTTTGGTTACTGATTCCAATAAACTTGAGCTTAAAATCAAAATTTTGTGTTTCTTATCGAAAAGATATTATACCGATAAATAGAACTTCTCAACAGTGAAAGAAAAGCGATTTCGATAAACTTTGAGCTGGGACTGTTTTGTATTTAGTGTGCGATATGATTTCACGTAAAAAGTAATTTTCAAATTCAATCCACAAATTCGCCATGTAGAACAAAACTCGTTAATACAAACGCAAGTCAGAGTAGAAAGTGAATTAATGAAACATAGATACAAAAAGTTAACGACATGTCTGAACATGAATGTAAACAGGTATACGTCACATACTAGAACATGAACATATTAATAATGACGTTATGTTCATGTCATGTTCAAGTCGAAGGTGAAGATGTAATTTAACTCATTTTTCAGTTTTAGTTAATGATAACCTTGAACTCCGAGTCTGGAGAGCGTTAAAACGTCCATTTCCTTTTCAAGAAAATATATTCGGCTACATTTTGGAAAAATTTTATTCAAAAACAATATTTAGTCGTGGCAACACTGATACCTACAAAATATGTTTAGAGGGGCTACAAAACATTCTTAGAAATTTTATGTCCGGCCACTAGCACATACAAAATTTTACACAACAAATTTCGTGGAAAGTGTCATCCTATAAATCTGTTTTAAGCTTATTTACGTGGAAGCGTCTGAATATTACTAGAACTAAAAAATTCCTGTATGTAATTCCCATCTTTAATAAGAGATTAAGCCCACAAATATTCTTAACTTTTTTTTGCTTTCGCCTATAACACATACTTGAAACTTAATTTATGATGTGAGTCATATTTGCAAATTTCCTAACAAATAATGTTGATAGGAAATACAAATTTAACTTCACTAGTCTTAAATGAAAATTCGTCATGCAATTACTACGATTGCTTTTATGTTTTATGTTCCCGAATAGGAGTGGCTGGAGTTATTAACCTTTTCCAACCCTTTTGTATACACTCCTGCCGCACAACAAACATAACTTTATACTTCACATTTTACCTTTATAAGTGTTCACCACACATGTCCATAAAAATAAACAAAATAATTTCTTTTATTCTTTAAATCTTACATGGTTCTTTTTTCGTTCTTCCTTAAAAACTCATGCGCGCACTCGCAGGATTTTATTATGTACAAAAAAAAGGTGATGTTTTAACAAAATGGATTTCGAACCCTAGAAAAGGAGTTCAAAAGCAAAAAAGATGTATGTGTGTGTGTGTGAAACGTGTTCTAAGAAAAATGTTAAAAAAAACGCAATTAGAGAGGGGGACTAATAGTGCCAACCAAGTCAACTTTCGAAAATTTCTTTCATGTTGCAATTGACGTTGATTCAATTTAAAACTAACAAACATACATACACATATTTTTAAGAGCAAAAATTTATATGAACATTGTATAGTTGACTTTTATTAATTACATTCTATATGTGGAATTTCGTTCTACATACAATGCAACCTCTTTTAACGAAATCAATATAAATTTGGTCACAAATTTGCTTCGGGCAACTGTGGGTGTGTGTGGAATATTCTCTTCAATTTCTTTATATGTGTATCAATTCCTTTTAAGAGGCCGGAGATTGACAAGCAGTCATTCGCTGTCAAACAAATATGAAATCATACTTATATACACAACTTTTTGATGCAAAGTTCGCATATTAATATGTATGTCATGAATTTATGAAGATTTGGTGTTTTGTGGCAGGTATGGCAAAGATATCACTCTTTGTCATTGTCTCCTTTCAGGACTGATTTCATTCGTAGCTTTTCGTTCTAAAATGTTTTTAATTTTTAAAATAAATTCTTTTATTTCAATATAAATAACAAAAAACAAATTAAATAAAAGATTTAATAAAAAAAATATAAATTTTTGTGGAAACTTCTACATTTAACTACAGAGTTCTGCTTAAATTTCACGTTTGCAAATTTCGCATTTGTTTCCACACAGAGAAATATTCTTATAGGCATGTGTGTTGCAACTTATTTACGTGCACCACAATTCATATTTTTTTATATATAAAAAAAAGAAAATTTTTTGATTGTAAGTCACACCTTAACGACAAGTTTTTTTTCCCAACTTAATTTGACATTTCTATTTTTCAGTGTTCGACAAATTCAATCGTGGAGATGTACACAATTGAGCAGCGCCTTAAGATTGTTGAAGTCTTTTACGAAAATGGGCGTTCAAATCGAAATGCATTTCGGGTACTTCGTGATTTTTTTTGTCGGCATAATCGACCAAATGTATCAATAGTCGGGAGAATTGTAGGCAATTTTTTAGGAAATGTGAAAACACCTGTGCATGCTCAAGAAAGAACTGCACTCTCGAGAAAACATTGCTGTTAATCGCGGTAGTATGGCAGAAGAGCCGTTAACCTCGACTCGATGTCATGCCGAACAATTGAACATCTTACGAACATCACACTGATGCGAATTTTGAATCTTTACAAAAGATAGAACAGTGGTTTCCATTATTTTGAAAGTGCAGTGAAAATTACGATTGCGCGGTAGTTTTCACAGTTTTTGGTGTCCTTTTTTAAAGGTCACATCGTACAATGTATTAAAAAGTTTGGCTAATGGAGGAGTTAGCGTCGAAAAACACTGCTAGAATTCCATGCGATCCAGGAGAATTATTTATGTGGAGATCCCTACTGTGACGCCCATTTATATGTTTCCATTATTTCCCAGTGGGAACTTATAAATTTAAAAACATGTCGAACTGCCTTGGTTTTATATGAAATAAAAATAAATATCCACATACGATATAATGAAAAATTTACATTCAAATAAGAAATACCAATGCGTATTTAGTTTATGAAAAATAAAGACAAGTGAAACTGAAAAATAAATTTTATGTCAATATCTTCCGCTACTTTTACACACAAACGGACATACCATATAAAAGCAAACACATTAACACACATTCATTACAGTCACTAAAAGGAATACCACACAACTTGCACATCCTTCCAAGTATCCTTGTTTTAGCATAAGGACTAACATACACGTACATATGTTGGTTTAAGGAATTGTTAAAGTATGCATATGTACTATGTGTGTGTATGTGTGTGAATATTTGGAAGCGGAAAAAAATAAACTTAAATTCAAAGCGGAATGGGGGTGACAAAAACATACCAAAATCTACAACAAAATTAACAATAAGAGCAGCACACAAATATTTTTTGTCTTCTCCTTCAGGACATTGTACAACCACCAAATACCAACAGCCACAAAATAAGGTATATGCGATGAGTATATGTAAAAGGAATCAAAAAAACGCGTTAGGAATTACAAAATTTTATATTAAATGCATTGCTGGTATTTTTTTCTTTGTTTTTTTTTTTTTTTGGTTATTCCAGGATTTCAGTTTACTCAAGTTGGGCTTGGAATACATAATACGTGCGTGTGCGTGCTTGTATGTAAGTTTGCTGGTATTGTCAACATAAGGATATTCGTTTTTATTTTATCTTTCATTTTATTTATTCTCATACTCAGAGAAACGAATGTAAAGAAAACGTGAAGGCTGAGATATAGGAGCCACATTCGATTACTACAATTGACAATGAATATTTAACTTTTATTTCTTTTAAATTTCGAACATATTAAGACACATACACATAGGAGTATGTATGCATGTGTTTCCCATCACATTCGTATTTAAGTAATAATAAAATCACATTCCAAAATGTGTCGGTGAAATAAAATCATCTTACAGGCATTTATATTTATAAGGACGGTACGATACGAATATGTTGGACAAAGGAACCACTTGAAAGCGAGCATTACAATGCGAATTAGTTCATTAATACCGAATTGGGCAAACCAGCTCCCATGTAAACAAAAGCTAAATGGGGCACTTAGCGTCAGAATAGAAAATCGTTTTTAATAATTAAATTTTTAAATTATATAAATTTGTAAACGACCCCAACTATAAAAACAAATTGTATTCACGATAGAGATGGTGGTCACAATACAGATCAGGTACTTTTTTCTAGATAAATTCTTTCCTCGAAACGTCAAAAGGAATATGTGCCAGCCAAAACAGAAGTATTTTTGCAGGAAATTTCATTTAGCAGCCTTTTGTTTAAGAGCTCTTTTGACTTAAGTGTACAAAACCACTATTTTCTGTTGGCGTTGAGTATTAATACTCAAAAGCATTGAAATTTTAAAGCCGTGTTTATAGAAAATACCAATGTTAGCTGCATTTTGACTTGGCTGCAAAAAACGTTTTTGTTGTTGTCATTATTGCGCAAAATCTTTTTTAAGTGCACTTTGTATATGTGCTCAAACATATACTTTGTATTACTGATATTTGTAAATTATTTGCACCGGGCACATACATCACTTTTGTACAATTTATTTGACCTGCTCTTTTAAGCAGATATCAGCACTTTTCACATAACTGCTCGAAATGTCGTTTAAAAGTTGATTCTGCAGATGAGTCAAAATTTCTGTACAACCAACCAAAAAGTTGTTCGAACTGCACCACCTTCATATGAAATCGTTTTGCTCGAAACTATGAAAATTTTAAAGCAATTTTGTAATAATTTTTTAAAGATATTCTTAATTTTATTGTCATAAAAAAACATGTTAGGCCTGATTAGCTAAACAAAATAAGAAACTAACATAATGATATTCTTAAAAATTTTTCTGTCTTCCACATTCTTGGGTTTTTGAAAAATACTTTCATTTAAATCTTTATTAATTCATTTATATAAAAAAAATCTTATTTATTTGAGCAGATTTTTGTTTATAAGACATTCCCAACCTTCCTAAAAATAGTGATTATTGCCGGGAGAAGGAACACATTATTATGCTTTAATCCAGCAAGAATACGGACTTAAAAAACTACAAACTACAGAAATTGTGGCTCGAGTGTAGTAGTTCGTAGGTTGGATCATTTCCAAAGTTATCTTTGTTGATGTCCATTCGCTATTCAATCAGAAATACACATTCCATTATTCAATTCATAACATGTCTAGATGGCATGAATTGGAAAATACAAATACTGCAGTTCTAAGCGCTTTGTTGTAAGCTGTTTGTCTTAAACTTTAAAACTTTAGAACTTAAAATAAGAACGGGGGTAAAATTCAATAAAAATATGTAAATATAAAGAAAATAAAGTGAGTCGTGTGAAAATTAATAATGCTCTGTTTTGAGAAGAAACGAATTTAGTTATTTTTTTCATATGGGGTCTTACACGTTCAATTTCTTACCTTCAAGTTGCAATACACTCACACTTATTTATTAACACGCTCATACTTTTCCAACTAGAGCACTAATTTGACATAAATTTTTCCGTTCAAGTCGTGAATCAACCTGACCATCAAATTTTAACAGCTGATCACAATTTTTGCAAAACAATTTTTATTTATAATTTTCGCGCTTCTTTTTACAAAATCTGTTTTCAAAATTTCCTTATCTATTTAATAAAATATTTTGCTGAAATAAATACAGAAAATAAATATAGTGAGGTATTGCGTTTATAAAAATCAAGCGAAAATCATGCAAAATTCAGTTTAAATTTTATTCGTAATTTTTGCGCTTCTTTTTACAAAAATTTTTATTAAAAATTTTCGCATCTACTTAAAAATATATATTGCCGAAATGAATACAGAAAATAAAATTATTAAAACAAATATAGTGACGTCACGTTGCGTTTTATAGAACGAAACAAACGTCATGCAGTTCCAACGAACATAAATATTTCATCATATCGATTAATTGATTTAAAAATAAAAGCCATGAAGCAAAATTTTCGATTATATTCACTTGTTTCCTTAAGGATGGCATCTTACACGAGTACAACAATTTGACTATAAAGTTGTCTGCTGCCTGCGTCAATCTATCAATTTACATGAATTTTGACAAGCAAGTGTTACTCCACTGTAAAGACTATAAAAATTATTCGAATAATTTATAATAATTGAAAATTGTTAACCATTTTCTTATAAAAATTTCGCACACGTCAGCATTATAAACTTTATTATTACAATTTTTTATTAAAAAAAACTAGAAGTGGGTATATTTTATTTATTTTCCGTGCATCTTTTTTAAATTAAATTTTTGTTTCAAAATTTTCAATTCAACAGAAGACACACGCGGTTCGTACATTATTAAATAAACAGGCATTGAAAACGTACATTTTGTGTGTTGTTCCTATTGCAGTTGTTATTAATATTTGCCAATATAATGCATTCTTTGTTGTGGTTTTAGCTCTTCATATGCCGACATTTCATTGGTCGCTAAACCAAATCGTCAGTAAAGTTTAAGCAGTTCAAACTCTTATGCTTATGCAATACAAATCATTTACAATATGAGAATTCAGTATTGTATATGAATCATAACAAAATACATAATCATATTATGTTTAGAATGCTCTTACACAAACAACACAACAAACAATTATGCTCAACATGAGTCTATTTTATTTTTCTTGTTGATATTAATAATATTAATGAATAATAAATTTCAATATTTGCCAATATATTTATAATTTTATTGATTATAAATTATGAAATTATAAAATTTCATTTAAATTATCTTAAAAAAATGCATTCGTATTGACACTTCCATCCATGTCTTCATGGACATTTAAAAACAAACAAGAAAAAGTTGTATGTGTTAGAAAAAATATTTACATAGAAAATATTAATATTTGCATAAATATTGTAGACAGCAACCAACGGCTTACAACTTATACAACAACTTCTGAATTCTACAATATGCATGACGACAAATTTTACTTTTGAATTTTTTTGCATAGAAAGAACCTTCTATTGAAGTTATTGATGCTATGGAATTACAACGAAAATACAAGTATTCCTCATAATTTGTTTTTTATTATGGAAAAGTCAGAAATAAGTCAATGTGTCAATGAGAAATAAGTGAAATATAATAACCTAATTCACTATCTAGCTCTTTTGAGATTACGTATTTTTGATTATTATAACCATATTGCATTGTGAATGACCCTGATAGTTCCAAAAGACGAATTGATTCTTTGTTTACTCTTTCTAATCCTTTTTTAAACCCTGTAGCTTTCCGAGTATTGGATATATGCTATTGTTTTCTACAATTTTGTGACGGATTGGAATCTCTCTTCGTTATCCAAGTTTCTGTGTTCACTGGCTTTTAATGAGGTCTATTGCAGAAGGTATCTTATATTAAAATCGGCTAAGTATATTGGGATTTATAGGCATTTGAAACAAACATAATACATCAACCAAACATTCTGGATTAATCTTCAATACCACATGTAGAGAAAACCAACTATTTTTAAAATGCTTAATGTAAGAAAATAATTTGAACAATATTAGAGAAGCAACCGAAACGCAAAGCATAACTCTTAAACTATAAGAAGTGGTCGAATTTCGCCCACTGAGTTATTGACCTCAGGTATTATCAAAGATTCGAAAATATTGGGTTACTATTTGGCATCGAGAAATTTTGTGACTGCCAATAGGCATCTGCATTATCATTTTGATAAATTTTCAGTATAATTTTTATGGTCTGCATAATCTCTTTTATGAACTGCATTATTATTTTATGCACAAATATATTTTATGCAACTGAAAACTGATCGACCCAGAAATTACAAATAAATTGCATGTTTCAAATATCCTTTTTTTTTAAAGGAAACTTTATTTACATTTATTTATTTATTTATTTACAGCTACATTATATTTACAGCTGACATTACAAAAATAACACATAAATGACTAGGTTATAAACAATTATAAGTAAAAACATTGGAATTTAAATAATTTAAAAGCTTTCTTTTAATAATATTATTATTATCCGATAAATCAAGGAGATCATAAAATTTATTAAAATCCGAACAAATTCTACGGAATGGATCGAAATTCATGAAATTTGATCTGTGAAATTTAAGATATAAGGGTTCATATGATCTTAGTTGCCTATTTGGAATATTGATGTTTATTTGGTCGTGAAGAAAAATACAATCCGCTTTACCTTCAAATAATTTTAAAAAGAATACAATGTTAGATGCAATTCTTCGGCTTTGTAATGTAGGGAGATTTATGAGTGCCAAACGATTACGATATGGCGGCAGATTCACAGCTGGATTCCATTGAAGACATCGAAGACAAAATAAAAGGAATTGTTTCTGGACTGATTCTATCATTTTAATATATAAATTGTACTGAGGATCCCAAATAACGGAGCCATATTCAAGAATGGGTCTTACTAAAGATGTGAAGAGGTTTTTTGTAACGTAAGGATCGTTAAAATCTTTTGCCCATCGTTTTACGAAAAATAAAACACTATTAGCCTTGTTAACAGCATATGTGACATGTGTGTTAAAATTAAGTTTTTTGTCGAAGTAAATTCCAAGGTCTAAAATTGAGTCAAGAGCTATTAGCTCAGTGTCATTTATAAAATATTTGGTTGGAAATGGTGAATATCTAGTGAAAGTCATTAATTTGCATTTATTAATATTTAATTCCATAAGGTTTACGGTACACCAAATAAAAAAGTTGTTTAAATCCTTCTGAAGGTGAATGGCATCATCGATTTTAGCAATATTTGAGAAGAGTTTGACGTCATCAGCATACATTAGAACATTACAGAATTCAATGGCTTTTGGAAGATCATTTATAAAAATCAAAAATAAGAGAGGCCCAAGATGGCTACCCTGAGGAACACCAGAAATTACTTCAAAATAATTTGATCTGGAGTTATTGTAAATAACACATTGTTTGCGCCCTCTTAAATATGATTTTATCCAGTGTAGGAAGTTCCCGGTAAATCCGATAGCATGAAGCTTCTCAATCAATAGGTCATGGTTTACCTTATCAAAAGCCTTACTGAGATCTGTATAAAACATCTGTTTGCTGGCTATTACAAAAGCTTGCGTTGATATATGATGTCAATTCCAATAAGTTTGTAGTTGTAGATCTACCACGCCAAAATCCATGCTGTTTTGGAAATATAATTGATGAAATTTCATGCTTGAGTGTATCCGTTATAATTTTCTCGAACAACTTAGGGATAGCATTTAATTTTACTATGGCTCTATAGTTTGAAGCATTATTACGACTACCATCCTCGTCTATTTGCCAGCAGTATTATAATTCCATTTGTCCGAATTTAAACAGATTCCTAAAAATATTGGCTGCTGATTTACCAATAATTAACTGAGTGTTTCAGTTTTAAAGATATCGTCCTTTTTTTGCTTTTGTTTCATAACTGCACGTAAGTGTGAGGGCAAGTAGAAGAAATTAAACATTTGTACTCATGTCCTTATCATTATTATCAATCATAAACAAAAATATTTTAAGGCTGTAGTCATAGAGCTTTAAGAATTATCGTTAATATAAGTTTTAATAGACCTATTTACAGACGTTTCTATGTTATTTATGTTAATGTAAAACGCATGTTTACGAACTTTACAAAATAAAAACATTTTCAAATGGAAAGTTTTTCTTTACAGAGAGAAATAGAGAGAAACAAAACAATGATAATTAGAATATGCTTTCCTAATAATGCTGCATATTATTATATATCTTCCTGCCTCATTGCCAGTTTGTAATTCAAACAATGCTCTTGAAACATCCTTATAGTCCTTTAGTCATTTACTTGTTATCTCTACAAACAAACAAAAAATAAATTCTATTTATTAAAGTGAGTCAGTCACTTTAATTTTTCAAAATTGTTCAATTATTGTACAGAACATTAAACCCACTTTTTTCCTAATCATTTTTTTCTTCTTTCATAAAGGCGTGTATGTATGCGCGTTCGAAGGAACCAACCGAAAATGTCTTTGTTAATGATGCATGCCGGTGTTAACTTGAATATTCTGCTTACTGCCATTTGTTGAAATGTATGAAGTGTTTTTCTTGAAATTCAAAATTATGGATTTTTATCCATTAAAAGAAGGAAGAAACCAAAATGTATAAAATCGATAAATTATATTCATCGTAATTATTACAATAAGAACTGTAAATTTATACAACAAGGAAATTATAATGGGATAGTATTTATAATCTTCAGAGGTCCTTTAAAGTGGAAATGGGTTACGATTTTCAAGTTTCAAATTTATTACAAAGCAGTTATAATTACTTATTTGAAACAGATTTTTTTTCAAGCTTTTGCTTTACGAATTCCTTACCAACAACACAGCGGTCTAACGTATTTGACAAACTAAACAAAAAGGAGAAATTACCCAATTCAGTCAGTCATAGAGTCTTCAACATAGTGATACTATTGACAATACTCGTATATTTAATAACGTAGATTTTATCTGCTTTTTGGAAATCATATAATTATCCAGTACTTCTCAAGCGTTACTATGACTCATTTGCAAGAATTTAAACTTGTCCATAAAAGAAAATAGATATTTTGTTACCTGAACGTAGTCACATTTACGATAAAAAATACTTTTCGGATGTAAACAATATTTTTAATAAAAAAACAGTACATTATAAGTTAAATATCTTCTGAACTTAATTTCTTCACAAGTTCGGACAATACACTTATATATTCATACTTTGGAAGCAATGCAAAGAAAATTGCTTAAACATTACAAATACATTCCATTCAGTAGATACGGACGGCTCTTCCATTAGTTTAGTGTTTTGTATACTAAATAGTCCATTTTGGGATTGTAGGCTAAATACCCAACAAAGAATCTAGTCTACTTCTCTATAACACAAATAATGTACGTCTTCGTAAATCGATTAAGAATCTCATTAGGAGTTGTAATAATAATTTATAAATAAATATTCTCTGGAATAATAAAATATCTACCTTAAAGCACAAAGGAAGCCAAACCAGCTCAAAAGCATACAAGGTGGCGCAAAAATAATATCATAAATTCAACTAGCTGTCATTTTGTTATATCTGAACAAAAAGAGCTGTGTTTTTATAAAAAGTTTATTTGATAATCTCGCTTATTCCAATTGTCGTCATCGTCGTCACATTAAGTCGACATTAAAAAATGTAAGTTCTGTGCTCGATGTGAGCAACAATTGAGTGTTTATGATGACCACTTGCCATTTTTAAGCCTTAGGAATAGTAACATCTTATAAATAATATATAATTGTTGTCGACATCGATCCTACAGTTGCCGAAATATTGGTGTTGACTTCGTGTGACGTCGACAACGACAAATAGAATAAGGGGAATATTAATCAGGGGGCAAATAACGGCATTCGATATCGATCGAAATTTCAAACAAAATTTTCTTGAATTGTATTGAAATTTCGATCGATATCGAATGCCGTAATTTGCCCCCTGCATCTTCAGAAATTCAAATGTCGCATCACACAGTTACTTTAAGGGGATACACTGGCTCTTTGTGCATTTCTTGTGAATTCTCTGTGGCCCAGAAATGCAAATTTCTTTTGTAAACAGAACCTCTTAAATGAAAATGGGCTTTGTCGGTTATTATGATTTTTGATTCGAAATCACGCTGCGTCAAAACAACAGACTGGTATAATTTGTCAAATAAGCAGTAACGATAATTGCACGTTCTGGAGGTGTGTATCGCTCCATGGCTTGTTGACAACTAATTTTCTATATATCTTCATTACAAATGTCAAATCACAGTGACATTTGGCGCCATCTGCAAAAATTAACAGCCAATTTAAATTATGAAATTACCCCTGCTACTTTCTTTTACTAATATTTTACAGGTCATTGTCATACTATCGCCTGGTTTTTACAAGTTCGAATCGAAAAAATGTGTCTCCACTATTTTCTCGTCGAGCGATGCATAAAATAATTCTAGTAAAACCTCGTTTGTCAATAGTTATAGAAATTTTGGTGGGTTGCGCAAATCTAGTTTATGGCAGCAATCCTGAGACAAATTTGCTTCTTTGCATTCTGTAGATGAGTATCAATTGTATTAAGGACTCATTTAAAATAAAATTAAAATTTTATGCAAAACGAATTGTTAGAATTATGTAAATTAATCAATATAATTTATTTTCTGATGACTAAAGTCTTTCTTATTGTATTTCATTTATCGAGATTTCGTCAGGATATTCGTTCATTTTATTCTTTTATTTTTTGTTATATTTTTAACTTTTATATAATATAAAATAAATATCTTGAGAGGTGGTACTCGAATATCGACAAATAAAACTAAATAAGAGAGAACTTAAGCTTAAGAATTTTAATAAAAATATTTAATTAATTAATTGGAAGTTGTTCAATTTGCTTATATAAGATAAACTATAAATAAAGATTATTACGAAAGAGAAAAAATATTAATTCAAATAAAATGTTAAAAAAAACTCGAACGCATATTAAAACTGTATATTTTTGAAATGTGGGTGTGGCGTGGTGTAGTATAAAATCAAAGTACCCAGATTCGTTCCCTGGCAGAGGACAAAAGTTTTCACCATGGTTTGTGGAGTTTTAAAATTAAGGTTCTTCAACCCCTCTCCAAAAAATCCAATCAAGAAGAACCCTGACCACCCCTTTCCTCGGAAAAAGCAGATAACATTGGGACAAAGGTTAAGCAGCTGCCAGCCCATGAGAAAAAAGTAGGAATTAAAGATTAACAAGGTTGCTTACCAACAACTACACCAAATGCACGGAGGGCGTTGTTTCTAGGCAACGATAGATAGCAGCCGCATTATCCTAGAACCTTCTACAGCAGATCAATCATCCACTTAGCTGGAACAACAAAACTGATACAAGACAAAATAACAATAGACTGGATCTTATCGTAACAACCTTTGACACACGAAAAGAAACGCGCATAGCACAATGGAATGTATATAGTGTGTAGTACCAGCCCCTCTCCATTTTTCCAATATGACCACTAATCTTCTCAAGAAATTACATTTGTTTAAATGAACTATATATTGCTGCTGTAACATGTATTTTGTCTTCCGTATTGTCACAGTTTCATTAAGAAATTCCTGGAGCATTTTTCCTGCTATATAGTTTTTTTGATCCTTGTCGTAGTTCCTATTCGCCTTTTAAATGAACCTAGTCCATTTTGGGATTTCTGTTAACTAGTTAACAGAGCTCTGTTAACTGCGAAATTGTCATTACTAACACATATGGTTTTTGTCTGTACTGGTTAAATTTAATTACATTTTTTGCATCATGTGAGTTGTGGTCCAAGGGTGCACTTATTTACTGAAATTGTTCTTTTAAAATTTAATATTTTTTTATGAAAGTTTTGCATATTTGGGATTTGACATAAAAACACACTTTGAAGAGAGAAAAACAAAACGAGTAACGAAATTTTACATAATAACTGAGTTTTATCTACTAAACAATAACCGTCGGATTATAAATGAGTGTTTTTTTATTTCGTTACTATTATATCATACGTCAGTTTTCTTTTCTTTTTCAAATTGTAACAAGGAGACAAAACAAAAGAATTTTCCAAAAAATGGGGAATGAAAAATAATCCAAAAGCGTGATACATGTCATTTTCATACAGAGTATAACATGAACACACATACGATTATACTTCCTTTCATAATTTCACAAAAGCATACGTAGCATAAATTGGTAAGAAAGTCCTCCCAAATAGAAACACAGCAGGCAGTAAACTAGACAGATATTTATATTCATAAGTGTTTGTATGTATTCACATCCATGCACATCAATATTCTTGAACACTTTTTTTAGACAAACGCAAGCGGTAAAGCCTTTCTAGAAGAAATATACAGGGCCTTTGGCGGTAGGAACAGAGCCGGATACCGCTGCCGGCGTACAACGAGCAGTTGGTCTTTTCGTTCATTGCATGTAGAACTTCTAAGCGAAATCTCTTAAATCTTCATTATGACTTGCTAAAAAGATAGTCAGGACATTAATTTGCTGAATTCTAAGTCAAAAAAGTTACTCTCTTCCGTTCTACTTTATGCAGATAAAACATCCGCAGATTCCATTTAAGGGGCACTTTGAAAAACCATTAAGCAGCCCAAAATCCTTCAAAAAGCTACAAAAGAGGCCTCACCCAAGGCCTATTTAGACCATCTTATCGTTGACTCCCAAATATTAAACATAAAACATTTTTGTCCAAACTCCTGATAACTGATGAGTTTGCAAAAGTTTATGTATAAATTTAAACGTCTGATTTTGTCATATTAAGAATACATTTTTCTTTTTCATTCTTTTTGTTTTAATAGTTACTTTTCAAAAGCATTAGATTGCGTATGAATGTGTCTGTTGGAGTATATTAACACACATATTTGAATGATTGTTTTAAAGCGCGTAAAAAATATAACGACAAAGCCTTTGTTTTATCATAATCCTGACAGTCATAATTTTTTAGCTGTTTGTTATGCTCAGCGTGAGCGCGATTTTCAAACAAAGAATTGTAAAAACATGTATAAAAAATAATAACAAATACATACTTTTATACATTAGCAAATACGAGTAGGTTTTAGTATAATGGGAAAAATGAAAGGGTTCGACTGTAACTTTTATGTACAGTGGGACATGTTGCTTAAAAGATTTGATTAAGAAAAATGTTGGAAAATAATTTTCACCTCTGCAGCATCAAATTTATTGAAAATTTGTTTAAAACTTTTAGAAGCTGAATTTCTTCTTAATACTTTTAAGGACATCTTAATGTTTTTAAGGACATCTTTAACACAAAAATTTCATAAGTGAACTATTCATTGCACATTGTTCATGATTTGAAAAAAAAACTTTGGTAAATATTCCTTTTTAATCAAAAAATCTTCCAGAGAAGGCACTAAAATGCAGGGATAGATTGT
This sequence comes from Germaria angustata, assembly GCA_963681545.1. Lineage (NCBI taxonomy): Eukaryota > Metazoa > Arthropoda > Insecta > Diptera > Tachinidae > Germaria > Germaria angustata. The sequence goes on along the minus strand of OY812998.1, from coordinate 67,599,854 downwards.
AAGTGGTGAAAATTCTGATAATTTTCATTGGGAGCTTTCCATTTGCTGCACTTTGGCATGTTATTCGGATGTTACGAAACTATTTTTTTTTTACAATGGAGTATCGGAATTGAACAGGAATGGCCTATGATTGCCATCTACTCAGTTTCAGTAACAAAATCCGATTCTTTAAGGATTGTGTCATTCAGAAGTAAAAGAAAATGACACAACTACACATACATCCTGTTTTATGCAAATTTATCCCATTCGTTATTTTGAGTATTTATATTGAATGCAACGTCAAAATGCAATACAAATACATATTCAAACGAATGAACGAAATTTACATAAACAGACAGACATTCTCTGTGAAGGCATTGTTTTAGGTGGTAGCAAAATGTCTTCTCTTCTATTCTTAAATTCTATAAGCAGGCTTCTCCTACCTCTAATAACACTTTTATTCAAAGTATCATACAACACTGAGTGGGGCCTGAGTACGAAAAAAAAAAAATTCATTACAGCTATAAGAGTATTGCAAGTCAAACAAATATTTCTTTGAGTGTACATCTAGCACATGTCCACAAAATTCCATTTTTTTTTAAATCAAATAAACCCTGTAAAAACGATTTTGAATCAAAGACAGATATATTAGAATATGAGTCACAAATTCAAAATCGTCACGGCAAATTTTGACATCAGATTACGTAGGTACCAGCAAAAGTATGGAAGTCATTCGCGGTTTATTACGTAGATGACTTTATATTTTAAAATTAAATTTGATCGATTCAGATGTGATGTTCCTAAAAGCCAAATAAATAAGAAGATTTTTCAGATTTAAAACAAAAAGGAATGCTCTCCGTTTATAAGAGAATGAGAACAAAAATCTGTTGCAAGTTGTTTCATGTTTACACTATTGGTGTTGAAGTAGAGTCAAAGTGGGAAGACGTAACATTTCTACAGCATTTAATAAAACAACATAGAATATTGGCATGTACTAGACAAGCTAAAAAAATATATATTGTTTTTTTTTTTTTTTTTTTTTGTTTTTTTTTGTCCGTATAGAATTGCCACCACCTTCAATATACACTGAAAATTATGCAAATATACACTTTCAAATCCAACTTTGATGTGATGATAGTGAGACATTTTCTGAAATGGTTTAACAAATGTCAAATGTTTGACATCCGCTTTTCAATTTAAAAAGCCAACTTAAAGAAGCTTTGCATTACCCATATTAAAAAGTCAATCTTTGCTTACCGCCTATTGCTCCACTGTGTTTACTTTCTTCAAAAAGTGTACTCGGATTAACACACGCACTCAAGTACCATTTCGTTAATGTGAACATTGTCACAAAAACTCCTGGAAATTGCAGATTATTAGGTTAAATGAAAAGTGTTATGTGTGTTAATATGCTCTCAGAGTCTGCAGCATCAGCCGCAAACAGTAATAAAGCCAACCGGGGCGAGGTCCTGGGTAAATGACTTTCATTTATTCAGTTATAACAAACAGTCCCAAAGACATCATTATATTTATAAATATATTTTTAACTTACTTGAAGCAATAATAAAGAGTTTCTTATTTATTTATGTTGGTATTAAATTTATTTTATTATACTTTGGATGGGTAGAGGTTTGATATATCAAAATGAAATTATTAAACAAACAAAAAATTAATCGCCCATAAGCATCATGCTTCTCATAAATTGTACATACATTCCACCAGATCTTATAAGAAAGTGTCTGCTTTCTGCTACGTTTTCCTTTGTTGAACAAAGGATTAATTAAAATATAAATTCTAAAAACAAAAGGAAAAACACAACAAGTTTATAAGCCTTAGAAAATGCTTTTTTTCACAAGTTTTATTGTTTATTACTTGCTTTTATGTTTTTGGCTATTATAAAAAATCATGCAAAATAAAAAGAAAAGAAGAACTTTGTAACTCTTATTGTTGTATTTCGTTTTTGTCACAGTTGTGTTTATTATAATGTTTGGCATAAAACATATATTGCATTACTTCAGTCAGTCACTTTTTTCATTCTCTCAATAGACAACAGAAAACAACAACTTTAACAACTGCCATAACAACACTTCATTATTCAACACTCATGCATAAGTGTAAAGGATGGTTTCCGTAGTTGGATGAGTGTGGGTGTGTGTGTGTGTGTGTGTGTGTGTGTGTGTGTGTGTGTGTGTGTGTGTTTTATAGTAATTCCGTTAAGATTGGATAAGCAAGCACGTTCTGTTTATAAAACATTAAATCTTTTTAAAAAGATATTGTTAAAAATCTTTTAAAATTTTCTTACATACAAATAAATACCTAAAGACAAGTTCCAAAGGTAGTCGCTAGATTAACCTCTAAAACTTTCTAAGAACATGGAAACGAAAAAAACTTTGCTAAATCCCATGGTTGCTGCATTTCCATTATGATCTCTGCAACAATATATTATTGTGGCAAACGCGTTATAGAATTTTTTAAATACACCAAAAAAAGTTATTTAATTTTTTTTTTTAAATTACGATTTGGTAAAAAAAATTATTTTTTTTTTTCAACAAACAATTGTTGAGTAGTACACACACTGGGCGCACTAACATTTCATTTCCTTGCGATATATGCTGACGATATCTTTGTGGCTTCCAGGAATACCACGACTAGCAGGTAAATTGTGGATTTAATAACTATTTGATCTAAGCGAGTGAAATTTTGAAAAAAAAACAAAACACAACGCAGCGAAGGAAGAAATAAGTTTGTTCAAGCTTTATTGGCAGCACCAACATATAGCAAAAAAAAAAAAAAAAAAAAAAAAAAAACAAAAAATAATAATAATAAAATAAAAAGAAGCAGTAAAGTGGCCACCAGAAAACATAGACATTTTGTTTAGTCATCTATGAAATCTATATAACGAGATATAGATATCTATGGAATCTACATTAACGAGCCAGGTTACGCCTAAGGTATAAATTTTTAAAATTCTGGGACACTTGCCAAGCCTAGTAGTCTGTGCCAACTTTGATAATGCAGTCATAAAAATGGTAATGCATTTCAAAATGACAAAGCAAACCCTCAAAATGACCAATAGCAACCCAACTAAGTTTCGGTTGCAATCCACAATCGAGTCATAATACAGATGGCCATAACTTATCCGGTAAGGCCGGTACCATCCGGTTAACTGAGATCCTCATAAATTTTCGTACACGTTATTACATAAATTTTTGCTTGATTTAATCAATGAATATACACTTACAAGGAATAATATGAACAAAGTTCGAATTATTATGTATGTAAAAGTTAAAAAGTTATTTAATTTATATACGTTCTAGTTTTTTGACAGTTTTATTTTAATTAATAAACTTAATTTATTTTTTCAGTTTATATAAAATAAACAAAAATCCTGAAGATGGTACTCGATGAGTATCGAAATATCGATAAAAATTAAAAAAAAAAATAAGAGACCTTCAACTTAAAAAAGAATTTAAGTTTATTAATCATTTAATTTGAGTGTTGTTTTTTCTTAAGTCTTGCACAAGGTAGACTTATATTTCATCTTGTTCTGTAATATTTGCAAAGGTTGCATTTTCCAAGAAATCTAAGTCTTGTAGTGTTGTTTTGAAAAATTTATGTATATCATCTTCATCAGCTTCCTGAGAGCTCTCTTTCTAATTTAAAAGAGTATAAGATCTTAATCAGACAACATCGAAAATAAAGAATATCTTTATCTTTCATTCTCAAATCACACGACGACGGTCCGCATAAATTTTAAACAGAAATATTGTCGTATTTTACTTTACACACAAATTAACGATAACGAAAAAAAATTTCAGCAAAATAAACAGATAAATAATTGACGTAATCACGGTAAATGGATAAAAATAAAAATAATCTTCCATTCCAATGTTCCCGGTTAATTGAATCATGAATGGATGGATGGCGATTTTTCCTTCAAAAAATTTATGCTTAAAATATTTTTTTTAGTTCTATAGAAACAAATTCAAAATTTTTCAGTAATAGTCTTATACTAAGACAAAGTATGTCCAAAAGTTTTCTATAATCCAGACAGTGAGCAACATAAAAATATTAATAATAAAAAAAAACTTAGAAAATTCATTGTCTCTTGTAAATTTTTTGAAGGAATTGTTTGTCTGTATTATCAAAATTATCTAAAAAGAATTTCCTTTATATACTTAGTCTGGTAAAATTTTATCCAAAAGACTGTATTTACATATAGCATTTTTCATAAAATTTGTTGCATGCAACTTTACCTAGTGAAACAGTTGGGATAAAAAAAAATTATAAGTGATCGTATAAAATTCCATAAGCTGCAAGTCAATATCCCTCCTATCAATGAATAACAGGAGCGGTGTGCAGCATATTTCATTTAAAAAATGCGTAGTGTCAAAATCAAAAAGTTTTGAAATTATTATTATGAAAATTTAATATGAGCATGAGAAAATAATTTCAAGCGAATTATTTCTTTAGAGGGCCTAAGAAAAACTTTTTTAATCTAATACCAATATCATAAAAAAAACAAGTGTTATATAAAAAGGATCTGAAGGAATCGAAAATTTATTTGGGAAGACTTTATCTGAAATGCAGAAATAAAATGCACAAATTTTCGCTTAGAAACTTAAAGGCATATTGTCGTATTGAAACTAGATTTAAGATTAATTCTGTCCTTTCACGACCAAGTAGTAGTATTCCAAACTGTAAATGGACAAGTCGTAAAAATGAAGATAAAGCGATTCCTAGTCATTACATTTACATGCCTTGTATGTTCTTTTATAAATGCATTCATACGTTTCGTGTTTAGCAAGAAAATTGTGTAGATCCAGCATGAATAATATGAATAAGAACATGACTATGAATATGACAATAAACATAAAACATCTCAAATTAACAACAAACATACATTAAAAAAATTATAATTACAACATAAAAGATCTAAATAATGTGCTAAAATTAAAAATGACAAAAGGATTATCACAGCAGCAGACGCAACATCCACACACAACATAACGGGATAATTAAACACAGCCAGGCACACACACACTTGATTTAGGAAAAACAAATACAATTAAAAACATATTTTTCTAAAAAGGATTCTTTTTATAGCACACACATACATAAATAATTTCAAAGGAAAATTTCATTAAAAATATAAAACATGGCAATTTATTATTTTTTTCCAGCAACTAGTGGAAGGGAGACGGGATGATGTCAAAGGCTGAAGGCTGTTTTCTCAATTCTATTAATTAAATCTCACATTTTGTAAGCTTCATGTGAAATGGAGCAGCTTATCAACGGCAGGCATTTTAAAATAGATATTGTCTTTTTAAAAGCAAATGATAAAGGCGGTGAATGTGTTAAAGCTTTCGATTTTACGAGAAAAAAGTTTATTTTTATTATTTTATAAATAATCTGCTCGTTATTTTCTTGGCGTAAAGGGTTACTTCAGCTTCTACGTATGTATGTATGTAGACCGTATCTTTAACATTCTCACCGCCAAGTTAAAAGAGGCAAGAACGCCGAAAGTTGATTAGTCTTATTTTATTTCTTCTAGATAACAAATATATAAAAAGTTGCTTCTCACACACTTTGTCATTGTTATTAAAAAGTACAAGCAACATTTCACTTCTTCTATTCTTTCTTTATACGCAAGTTTGTTAAATGGAGGATAATCCTAAATATCAGCACCCACCTAAAAAGTAATTAAGAAAAGAGACTCAAGAACGCTAACGATGATGTAGTGCGCCCATAGGCACCATTACCTTACCGCCCTGCTAGTGTAATTGGATTCTCCTTACTTCTGCCGTAATAAAAATTAATATGAAAAAATTCAAGACTCGAACTTGAGCCAGATTAATTAAATTTTCTTTCAAATACTGTTCAAAATTATGGCAGTATTTTTGAAGAGAGTACAAATCCAAATAACAAAACGTAGAGAAACTTTCAGTAATTTAGAATCTGTTTATAGAGAAGTATTCCACCCATGTCAAACATGCACCGGGTTCACACACTGCAACTTTTAATTCAGCTGTGAGAAAGATAGAGAACGTATGTACTATCTTCTTTATCTTTCTCACAGCTGGATTGAAAGTTGCGCAACATATGTGAAATCCAAAAAAAGGTCTAGTCAAACTTTCAGTAAATTAGATTCTGTTCATAGAGAAGCGTTCCATCCATGTGATAACCATGAAACACCCCAAATCAAACATGCAACCGTTTAACACGTGGCAACTTTTGTCGCTCAACTTTTAATTTAGCTGTCAGAACGATAGAGAAAGTAATATAACTGAATTCAAACTTGCCCGACAAAAGTTGCCGTGTGTTAGCCGGGTGATGCTTATAAGAAATGTCTACTTAAATCACTTAAGTGTCACCAAGCACACAAACAAATACTTATTTGACCGCTCTGGATAAATAAAATTGTCCAAATACTCGATATGCTGTAGTACAATATAAAGGATTGTTTTAATTGACTGAACACAGGTGTTAATTAATTTTTTTTACATTTAGAAAGCAAAACAAGAAGTATTTAGTATCATTTCTATTAATTCCATTAAATTAATGATACTTCTTGTGAAATGTATTCCCCTCTATTTATACAAATAATTAATGTGTGATGATATTTCAAAGTCAATAAAAATACGTGAATCTTTACATTTAACTGCTTTTATTTTATAAATAAATAAACCTTTTAGAAATAAATAAACTCTAAAAAATTTCTACATGTATTTTTATTTTACATTCACAACATCACAAATAAGCAAATAAAATGAAAAGCAGGCAAACACCCAAATGCAAACTTATTATTTTTACGCTGAATGCGTATGAATAACATCCGTTTAATACTCTTATAGAAGCAACACACACACATATATAAGCACCCCTCGTACACATCTACTCATACAAAAGCAGAAATACCAGCGAACATTTAAACTTAGTTTTTGTTTCAAAGTCAAACTGCCTAAAAGATCAGGCATTTCCATATGCAAATATTTAATTGTTTCATTTATCTGTAGCTAAAAGTGTCTATTCTAATTCCATTTCTGATGGATTAAAAATTAACCGTCAAATTCATTCTTAAATACAATTGCATTAAATAAAAATCTGAAAGTGAATTGCTCCCTCATCCGCCCTATTCTCCGGATTTAGCCCGATTGATTATCTCTTGTTCTCAAACCTAAAAAAATGGCTCGGCGGAAGAATATTTGACTCCAAGGATGAAATCATCTCACAAGCTTTGATGACCTCGACAAATTCTTTTTTTTCGTTTTGAAGGGATAAAAAAATTGGAGAAACGTTAGACAAAATGTATAGAGTTGAAAAGAGATTGTATTGAAAAATTAAATGATTTTTCATCCAAAAACGTGTGTTTCATTCAAAGAGACTTATTGGCCTACCCTCGTAACTTAAAAAATAAAAATTTGTTATTGTATTGTAAAGACTCAAACTAATAATTAACTGCCGCTAATATGATAATAATTGAATGGAAATAAAACTTACATCAGACAAAATGTTTGTTGGCAATTTTTATTTGGCAAATAATTTTTTTCTATGCTTGTGTGGTGTTTATTAACTTTATTTATAAGGATACTATAAACACCGTATACGATAGTATTTTATACAACTTTTATAAATTCCAAAATAATGCAATGGGTCTAATTCTGTTTGGCGAATATGGCTGTCGGCTTTGGCATTTTTATCTAGGTTAAAAGAAAATCTTCAATGATCTATTTAATCTAGTGCCAAATGTTAAACAATTTTCTATTTCGAATCTGCCAACCGCAATAAAGCCGATAATGTCTTTTGTCATTTGTTAATATAAAATAGTAGGCCACTATTCCTACAATATCAATCTTTTAATAGTAAAAAAAAACTCATTATCAAAAATAATATTGACCAAAAATTAAACAAACCCGGAAAATCCTCGTAACTCCTGACTACGAAATAAACAAGCTATGATATAGACCAAGTTACACATACGTGTCTGGACATTATTCGATAGTATTTTAGTAACACTATCAAAATCATAATGAAATCAAATTTTTTTGGAATTCACGTTAGAACAAAAAATTCTTGCAAAAAGAAAAACCGCTTGTAAATTTGTGAACCGTGTTATTTCAATATCGTGTGTAAAACGATCTTGTAAAAAAGGGGTTGAGTGTATTTGCGAAAGTTTTGTAGCCTACAGCATCTACATTCTCATAAATTTCATTTATTCCTGCTGTCAATAATACGAAGTTGAATGCTTTTCAAAAATGTTGGTTGAAGGTCTATAAATGAGTTGGTGTTAACAATGAAAAACAGACCTTTAGACTAAATTAATGAACAACAAATACAAATATTTTCACAACTTAATTGGTAGAATATTTGAGATAATCTGCATATAAATATATATTTTTTGATTTTACATACTTACAGAAATCATATGATAAAAACATGGATTTACCTAGAAGAAAAAAAGGAAAAATTTCATTAATACTTGTGTAGAAAAAGAAAAGTTCACAATGAAGATTTAAAATGACAATATACGATATATTTCGCAATATTTGAAAATAATTTGTTGCGGTGACAAAGTTGTATTATATTATGAAAATTATGGCATTCAAAAACATTATTCCCAAAAATCGTTTTGTATATATTGATCGTACATACTTATATCTAACTTGGTTTGATCGGTATCTCCTTTCACACTTCCTTATAACATGGCATGAGAGAGGAATGAGAAGCAAACATTATCGACATTATCAAGTCCCTTTTCAAAAATTAAATGTTTCAAGATAATTTAAGAAGACCTTTAGAGAAATTGTTTTCTCAACTTCAGATATGCCTTGTGATCAAAGGTTGTTAACAAATATGTATGTTTCAAATGAGGAATATGGATAATATTCATTATTTCTTCAATACAGATCGGGTACAGAAAATGAAAATCTATTAACTTTTTTTTGCAATCGAAAACGATTGAGAGTTACTTTTCCAGCAAGAGTAGTAATACAATTGGTTAAACTGAAGTATACAGAACTTAAACACTTTAGTATATTTGAAAATATTAATATTTGTTGCCTACTGAGGCCTTTGAAGGTGTTGCCAGAAATATGTTGAACATAAGACTTAATTTATGGCGTTCAGTCATCTTGATTACGGCTTCAAAGATCTCGCTAGATAACACATATATTTAGAAATTTTTCATTTAAACTTTTAATATATTATTTTGTAAATTAGTATGAAAGGTGCCTCTGCCCCTGCTTTTCTCTAACATATTGTTCAAAACACGATCGTCTCTGGACCAAATCATATTTGAACATTCCTTCCCACTTCTATAAGTATCCGATAATTTGAAATCATTTTGTATAGGAGGCACCCATCTCCTGGTCCTATCCTGTTAGTTTATCTGGAGACTACGTACATTTAAAGCAGAGCAAGCCACGCGAATATTGAATGCTGTTAATATTTTAGCCAGCAATATATACGATAATACGGTATTAATTTGTATGGCAGCCATCCTTTACCCTGGTCCTATGACATGGTTCCATCGCTGGAGCATAACCTTTCATACAAAAAAAATTCTAAGCTCTTCCAGAAATGACGAACAAATCGTTGTGCATACAAAAGAAAACAATGGGTGAACCACATACAAGTATTTCGGACATAAGCAAATATATCAGTGCATTATAGTTGGACCACCCGTTGTGATCGCCTATTTTGAGAGAATTTTATTATCATTTTTTCTAAATAATTTAGTTTTCTTTTATATTTTGGAATAATTTGAGCATAATAAATTAATAAATTGAGATAGTACCATTTTCAAACGTTTATCTTGTATTCGATATCAACTGATAAAACTTCCTTAATTTAAACGTTTGCCTTAGTGTTTGCTGGGTCTAAGTGTCTTCGCCTAAATGCATTTTAGAAAAATGTATTCGATATTTATTTGGTCCGTAGTATGTCTACATACATATATTCATGATTTCTTATTTATACACACATACACCCAAATTTTGATTTTGAACACAAAGACTGAAAAAAGAACAAGTTCAAACAAATAAACTAAAACATAAATAATGTATTTTATACGCCGGTGGAATTTATTTATATTTTTTTCTAAGGGATTTTGAGTGTTGAACAACAAGAATTCCTTTTTTGACTGCGTGTGGGTAAAATATATTGTCTAATGGTTTGTTTCTGTGCTTCGTTTAATAAAAATCCTCAAAGCACCAAATTAAGAGAGGGAGAGAGAGTGAGAAAAAAAAGAATCGTAGAAGGAACCTCTGCTCTAAGCAAAAAGTCAGTCAATTTAAAATTTTCTGTATTTATTTATTTAGCCAGTATTTTACTTGGCACTTTTGCTTTTCAAAATATTTTATTATTTCACATTTTTTTTTTTTGATTTTTATTTGTTGCTGATGACTAGAGATGGCATAATGTGAGTAAGTACTCACTTAAGATTCATGCACACTCACGACACGACGTGAGTGTAACAATAAATAACTCTCAATCACGAAAAGTCATATTCATGGGGTTAATTTTTTTTATTTCTTTAAAATATTTTTTATCGCCTTCCAAAAAGTTGTTCTTATTTAAGAATTTACATTTGGCATTGACGACTTAAGATTGCATGTGTTTTGCGTATGCGCAACCAGCTCTCCCCCAATTGAAATCGCCTGAAGAGTACGAAGGATGTCACATTTCACAGGAAACCGGAAATGCGTGATTTATGCCCATCTCTATTGATGAATTTTTGGTTGCCTGTGTCAATTTTGTGTACCAGTATTATTTTATTTGCGTATTTCCCTTTATTCCTTCGACGTTGCGTGTATGCATGTATGTACTTATGTGCGTAAGGAGTTTTTGATACGTGTTTGTATTATATTTTATACTTGAGTTCTGCCAATATATAGCAGCTAAATTTTCGCAATTATTTATGATATATTTTGTGTGTTATTTTTCGCCTTTTTGGCAAAAAGTAATTGCTGTTTTGTCGCGACCAAAGAGCATAAATTACGTAAATTTATATTTGTTTGTTAAATAAAAATTTATAAATTTTATCTATAGTGAAGTTATTTTTTTTTACTTTGTTATTTTTGTCACGCAAATATTGTTTTTCTTACTATGGTTTCTGAGATTTCTTAAAAAACCATCTTGCAATATATTTAAGAATTTTTTCTATTTACACAATAGACGAATTACATGTATGAAGTGTGTGGAATGTGTCATGGATGAAGAGAGAAAATCAAATTCGTTTTCAAGTAAACTTAGGATCACTTTTATAAAACGAAACGAAAAATCGTTGCGATGATTCTTTGTATTGAAAACGAAATTTGAGATTTCTATTGTTGCTTTCATTGAAAATAAACGTAATGAAATTTTGTTTAAATAACAAAATCAGGCCAGTAATAAATATTTTATATAGTTAAAACGTGGTATAACGACTGCCAGGCAAACTGCAACTGGTTTTGGAAGAGAAAGGATAGAGTGAGAAAAAAAGGTAATAAAAAGGTTTAGTTCTATAAATTGAAGGATATTAAATACAACTTTCCTTTTATTTAATTTTTTCTTAATAGACGAACTATTTTGGAAGAATATTTAATAAACGAAACAGCTAAGACGTAAGCACGTGCTTACGTCACCACGTGTCCTCTCTACCCTATCCCTTTCACAAAAGAAGTAACACCTTAATTTAAGTAGTAGGCATTAATTACCTGAGTGTAACTTCTCTTTAAAAAAAATAAATAAATAAAAAATACTTAATATTGAAATTTATTATTTGGGAGAATATCCCGACTAATCGTTAGAAACAATTAGTTTTTTTGCAAAATGCATTGAAAAAATGTTTGTTGTGGCTTTAGCTCTTCATATGCATGGGTGTTTGAGAGAAAAATAAAATAGACTCACGTTGAGTATAATTGTTTGTTGTGTTGTTTGTATAAAAACATTCTAAGCCTACTATGATTATGCATTTGTTGTAATTCATATGCAATATTGAAATTCTCATATTGTATTTGTTTTATGTGACATAAACATACGAGGTTGAATGTTCTCAAACTGCTTAAACTTCACTGACGATTTGGTTTTAGCAACCAATGAAATGTCGGCATATGAAGAGCTAAAGCCACAACAAACATTTTTTTCAATAAATAAAAAATAAATATAATGGAGAGCAAGAAACGATTGATAAAATAAATTAACTATTTCCTCAATATCTAAACTGTAACGTGGCATTAATATATATGGGAAACCTACTATGACTGAAAAGAGTAGATATCGCCTCATGTAGTGTAGGGTATGATACATGCGTTGCTTAAAAATGCATGCAACTATTGGCTCCACGAAGACAACTGCATTCCATCGTGTCTACAGGGAACGGGTTGCATGTGTAAAGCCTGGCGATTACCTGGCACATCTTACAACCAGTCCGTTGTTATCGAAATTGCGCACCAACTTCAATGTAGTTTGCACCTGGTTCAACGTGTTGTTATAATGTACAATAGCTACTCTTGTACATGCCGCACGAGCGCACCATAAATAGTTACATTTGGAACGATAAAATAAAAAACATGTGTAATTTTTTAATTGAAAAATAAAATTGGAGCCACAAGGTTTCTTTTTTATCAATCAATTAATAAAAAAAAAACAATCCACCAAGGGCTAAAAGCCACGAAAACGAGAGCAACATCAAATTAAAGAAAAAAAGTTATTGCCAACAAAATTTCATGTAAACATTTTCTGTAAAGTAGATTTTATTTTAAGTCAAACTTCTTTATTGCTGCAGTTAATTATTCGTTTGAGTCTTACAATGCAAGACAACCATTTTTATTTCTTCAGTTAAATTTCTGTCTAAATTTACAAAATTCTTTGAAGATCTGCATACATACAAAATATTTACTGACTCAATGTATTTCGTTACTAAAAATGAAATTAGTTTATTCTGTATAAGGATTAATTAATTAGTAAGAGATATCACTTGTTCTAATAACCTCATCCACAACTACTTATAGATAACCAATTCAAGTGCAAACATCTGGTCCAATTTAAAGGCAAACTTCAAAATAAATGTATTTAAAACCGTAAACAATTCTCATTTAGTCAGTGAAAAATGTTACACAAGATCTTTTGATATCATATCTGTTAGATCAGTAAATCAACAATTAAATAAAATCCTAATAATTATATAATTGTATAGTAAAGAATCTCTAGTTGAATGCGGTTACAGGTAATTTAAACATAATCGGGATTACTTGTGATAATTATAAAATAATCCAAGGCAATCATATGTAATAAAAAAAAAATTAAATAATTTTCATGATTATCTTGGAATAATTTTAAGGCCTTGGATTCTTAATGCTGCCTCTAGGGACTTTGAACTACATAAGTTATGCCTGATCCAGGAACCGCAGCAAAAATTTTATCTAATGTTTTGAAGATGGATCAGTGAATGAGACATATTTCATGTTGCAACCTGAGTTAATTACTGCGATTTTGGCAACCGTCTTAACTCAAAGTGCAGAAATTATATTGCAAAAGAAGTTGCAACTGATCGAGTCCGGAATTTCAGGGTACACTTTACAATTTAAACGACAATAATTGCAGTACATAAATTATTATATGCGTTACCTGTTGACGGTGCCAAGAAAGTCGTCAGTTTATCGCCAAATTTAATTAATAGTTTCATAAACTTGGCATCCCTTCAGAAAAATCTAAGCAGGCAATGATTTTATTTAGAACCTATTTTTGAAGTCGGTTAAATATTTTATTAAATAATTTTAAAATTTTTTTAATCTATTCAGAATGCTATTTAAAATAAACAAGTTGCAACCAATTAATTATTGCTGTTGTTGCTATTAAAGCTACAAACTTTTTACTAATTTATTATATTCTATGTAAACTTTAATTTATTCGATTAAATAAATAGACAGACCATTTAGAAAAAATTATTGAACTGAATATTAATTTACCTCTAAATAATGTATATAAATTCAATGCAAATTTAGTTAATAGAATTGAAATGCATCATGTTACTGACCAATATTATCTATGAAACGAGTTGTTGTTATTGTTGTTATTGTTGCTGTTCTTATTCTCTCGAATAATGTCGTAATATGGATAATTTATCATGTGAATTATAAATTTATAGCCACAAAACATGTATTCAAATGAAATTAAATTAAATTTCAATCAACTAGATACACTGTTGTTGGTAAATTGTTGCAAATACTATTGCAACAACCAAATACTATGAACCATGTCACTCCGCTCGACTTGCACATTCACCTGACCACACACCAACAGTATAAACATTATTTTCTAATTTAACTTTGGCCCATGATATTCCATGTGAGTAGGAAGTAAAGGAAATGCTATTTGTTGGAATTGAATAAATGATGTTTGTTTGCGATTTAAATACACTCGGCAGAGAACAGAGGAGAGCGGTGTCATTATTACTAATTATTTGTGTCGCATGCGAATAAATAAACAATGCAACGCAATGCAAAAAAGCCAAGAACTGGCTAAACAATCAACTATTTAACAATTCAAGTTAACTTTGCAGGCCACACTAAAACGAAATTATCACCATGCATCCATCCATATCTCCTCCTCCCCTCTTGTGTGTGTGTATATATATTTTATTAGCAAATAGTATGATAACATCATCACAACCATCTAAGCCGACAGGGCGAACCAAGAAACGGATGAGTGTGACAATAACAAGGACTAGAATTGCAAACAAATGATAATCATTTACGTTATTTAAAATATCCTGCAGCTATTTTCCTGTTTACAAATGCAAATGCACATGAATTTGTGAGTATGTTTCGTGTATGTGTATGTGTGATAGAGTTATTCTTTTGTTGATTTGTCTGTGTAAAATATAATAAATTCCATAAGGTTTTCTGAATAAAGGAAGTTCACAGCACGATTGCTAATTATTAATTTTAAATAAAGGGAGAGAAAAAAAATCGCATAGAAAGTATATTTCGTTTAATTACCGTGTTTTTTTTTTTTTTTTTGTTAAAGGTGCAAAATGACCAAAAAAATATACACAAAAATTTATATAAAATTATAATAAATATAAATAAAATTATAAAAAAATATAAAATTAATTAACACTATTTTTTCGACCTTTTTTGTTTTAATATATATAATTTTTGTAATCAAGCGTTAGGTCTTTTTTTTAAAAAATAATAATAATTTTATTCAATATTTCGACGCCTCTTTGGGCGTCTTCTTCAGGAAATTTTTTTATTAATAAAAAAATTTCCTGAAGAAGACGCCCAAAGAGGCGTCGAAATATTGAATAAAATTATTATTATTTTTTAAAAAAAAGACCTAACGCTTGATTACAAAAATTATATATATTAAAAAAATATAAATTTACTTTAAAAAATTTTGAACCCAATAGATGCGAGTGTATCGTTTAAATAATTTATTGAGAAAATCTATTATAAGTCCCTTAAGAGAAATAAACTTATTAGAGCGTATGATCAAACCTAAAAGAAGGAAAATACTAACTAAACTGAACTATACAACTTCCCCACATACATGTTCCTTTCACTACTGGAGGGAGCATAGGGCTTCTACAAAGCATATCCATCTTTACACGGGTTGTTGGCATTGTTATTATTTGTTTTTTGCCTTGTATCAGTTTCGTTAATCGGTTGTTGTTCCAGCCAAGTAGATGATTGGTCTGCTGTAGCAGGTCTAGGATAATGGGGCTGCAACCTGTCGTTTTTGTGCATTTTTCAGTTAAAAATCTTTTCGACCAATGGTGGACATTACTGCGCTTCGTCTGATGCACTGTACGTTCAGAAATACATCAGCTTGCAACACTACAAATATCATAAGTTCTAAAATGTATCATAGAAATATATGATGCGCAAAAACACATAAAGAGATAATCACGATAATTGCAGATGTATTCTCGTAGCATACATTTTTTAATAATAAATTTCCCTTTGGTTATTTCAAAATGGTTAGATTTCCTCAATTGCATCGTTCTATATAGTTTTTGTTATAGTCCAAGTCAATTATAAACAAATATTGTTTTATCCATTTTTATACTTCGAAACTGTAAACAAATGAAAATGTTTGTCAACGCAACAGCATTAGTGGATTTGCATCAGCATTCCTAACTAACAAACAGATGCGCATCAGATACAGTGCAGTGATGCAAATACGAATAAGTCTATCCACAACACCCACTTCCTCCTGCCAGAGTTTTTCCTACAAACAAGGCGAAAAATCCTAAGGAAACTTTTATTCATAATAAGAGGAATGGGGAAATTGTTATTCATAGTTGAGCTGCATATCATTCCCCCTGTACGGTGGAGACGTAGAGTACAGAGGCGCAGAATATGCAATGCATCGGCCACTTTCAGCACACGAATTTTTTTAATCTGTTTCATTCGGCGTGTCATATCTTATTGTAATTTTTTCTATAATAATTGACTTCATTCAGTTGAAACATACTTTAAATTACAATACAATATACTCGTATTGTAGTTGTGAAGGAATGTTGCATGCAACAACTAAATATCTTATTTATTACGCAAATAAATTGTAATTGAAGTAATATGTTTCTTTTAAACTTAATATATGGTAATAAAAGTTATTTCATGTGTTTATTTCTAGTAATTGTCTTTTTCAAAGTGTAGGAATTTAATGTCAATGAAATTTAAAATGTTGGCAGTTCCAGCAATAAATAAGTTGAAGTTAAAAAATAAATGGAATCTCCTACAGACAGTAAGGAAACAAGACTATGTAAATAAAGAAACATTTTTAGACACATACTCGTATACAGTAAAGTAATAAAGGATGTGTAAGCACAATCAACAATTGTTGTCGGTACTTTTCTGGCTTAATTGTGGGCAACATCATTGACCTCAGCGGTAAGGGCAAAAAACATGCAGAGGATAATATGTTTATTTCACTTTTAGGAATAAAATTGCCAGAAGGAAAAAGAAATCCTAGATGACTTTTTTTGAAATCAAATATAAAAAGTATAATTTTATTTTTTTATATACACATGCTACACGAGCAGTCTGAGAATAGTCTCTTCTATTTCTGCCAAAGACTTTTAATGTTTCTGCGTACAAGTCAAAATGACTCCCCAATTTGAGTTTTTTATTAAATATACATACGACTGCACTTGTATATAAAAAAATTATCTGATATTGTACTTACGATCCCACCAGACCAGAATAAGGACAACAAGAAGCCATCAGAGCCTTGTCATGGACTGATTAAAATGTGCTCTAAGTATCAATCACCCCCGGCGAGGTAAGGTGGATTAAAATAAGTTCCCAGTAAAAGAAGGACTTCCGAAAAGGTCAAAAAGATTCAAAACTTGTGAAACGGTGAACACTCGGTTCTTTTTCAATGTTTAATTTTACATAAGCTTCTCATTGTAAAACGTTCATTGGTTCTGAATTCATGTTCCAGGTATTATGCAAAAACGATTTTTTGGAAGTAGTTCAAATGCTATTCAAGCCTCAGTATATGTACTGCATTTGAAAATCATCATAATGTCTGTTCACCAAATTTAATTTTGTTACTGATATTCTTGTCAACTATTAATATTGTTTCATCATGACATGTTTGACAGTCAACGCGTTCATCATATCAGCATAATAAACGTTAATATATGCAGGGGGCAGCTGTTGAGGGTAGCTGTGAGAAACTCAGTAGAAACAGCTTCCTAAGAAGTCATGAAAATCCAAAGAAATAAAAATGTTGCACATTTCGAATTGATTTTAATAATAGAATTCTCATTACGCAATTCTCGCTATTAGGGCTCTTAACTAAATTATGATGTAAGTATATCCAACGTCTTATGAAGTGTATTCAAATAAATATGAAATAAACTGTTTACCGAACTCGCCTCTCAATTGAGACATTGTTTCGCTTGATGTGTGGCATGTGGCACCGCCTTGTTGAAACCACAAGTCAGTCAAGTCCAGCTCTTCTATTTTGGCAAAAAAAAATTGTAATCATCGCACGGTAGCGCTCGCCATTCACAATAATGTTCCTGATTATGATTATGTCTTAATTATATATGGCCAATCTCATCTTGAATGTTCTTTATTTCGAATTCACATTGACCTTTAAACATTTACGTGACACTGGCAAAGATAAAGATTTATCCCTGCCATATTGCAACAAAATCACATAATTAAGTTTAAGAGCACATACCTGCGAACGTCTTATTTGTTCATTTCGGTTCATTTGGAATGTAAAAAAATGTCCTAATACACACATTCAATGCAATTCTAATAATTCTATTCCCAAGCAGCAAAATTTACTACATCTGGTTTGCAAGTTTTACTTGCACACAAAGAGGAAAACACACAATTTTATTTAAATTTTGTACAACTAAGTTTTGTATCCATTTTGTATATAAATATTTACTTCATGTATGTGAGTGTTAACTTCTGCGTCTTTATTCGTACATTGGTAAAGTTGGTTTTTGGTTCGGTAAATAAGTGGCTATGTGTCATATAAATATATTTTTTTTGTAACAAATGGTTTCCTTTAGCAACTTAAACATCTTTTGGTTCTACTTATTAGGTTTCTTCACTCAGGTAAACAAATACTGGAGTGTACGTTTAGGAGAAAACACTTGGCGTTGAAAATAAAAAGGCCTGACTACTTCGGCCCTTCTTAGAGAAGTATTGGGGACCAATAGGAGGAGGTTATCCATTCGTGTGTATTTTTTTTAATTTTTTATTTTTAATGTTTGTACGTTTAGAATTGTGTTATTTGTGAACAGATTTTTACACTTTTTTGAAAGGGTTTGCTTGTTGTTTGGTCCCATAATTATTTTCGAATATCGGACGGGCGATTTGCTCGACAGAAAAACTGATTATCGCATACCTGCTCCGCTTATGAACCATTTTTCAATTTTGTTTTTTTATTTTTTATTTAAAAGGGTAGTTTGGTCCCATTTTTTTCGAAATATTGATTACCGCATACTCCGCTATATTTTTATTTGAAAGCGTAGCTGCAGTTTGGTTTCACAGAAATTTAAGAGGAAATCGGATGGACAAATTGGTAGCACGAAATAATGATTATAATGTAACTCGGCCATATGTAGGTCCACATACGGACCTAAAATTTTTATTCAAGAAGTTATTTAAATCTTTGCTAGAAATAAAATTTTAATTAGAACTGTATTATATCGGGCTTTAAACTAACCCATAGTGGCTTTGGTTTTGTAATCTGCTCCATTGGCTCTTTTATTGAAGTCAGTTCTCTTTACAGAATTATTTTAATTTCAACTGAGGTAGTTAATTTTCTTTATACTTATGTTTCTTTTCGTGTGAATATATTAAAGTTTGATATATAGAGACATTGACGATCGCAAAAAAAATTCATTTTTGAAATTCAATCTGATTAGATAACGCCTTAGGACCAACCAATTTTTTTTTTGGGAATTGTATTCAAAACACTAATTTAACTATGCTATGATTTAAAGAATTTTATTGGCAATGCGATCGTGTTTACCAAGCAATTTGTAGCTTATGATGTACAAAAACGATCCTAATTTCAATCGAGTAGTCTAATAAGTAAAACTTATATACAGGGTGGCTCGAAAGTAATGCCATAATATGAACTGGCTGCCATTTTGTTATAAATGAAAATAGAGCTATTTTTTATAAAAGTTGCATTTGTTTATTTCATATTTCCGATGGTCATCAGGGAGCAAATTGTTGAACAAGTTGCACATTGTAAGGAACATGTTTCAAAACTTTCACAAAAATTACTGACCTTCGTAGACTATTAGGTAGTATACTAGACTCGTAGTGCGAAGCTCCCAGGTTCGAATCCTGCCGCAGAACTTTGGCAGTTTGTGTCTGATAATTAAAAGGGAGCGCACAACAAGCCTTCACTGGCTTAAGTGTATGTCGTATGACATGGGCTATCATACCCCTCCAATCAACCGTTCGTTCCAACGAACGGCTTTTTAGAAGGCCCCCCCCTCATACCTTTTTAAATGCTCCGTATAAAAATATTTATGTATGTGTGACTTAACCATCTACCAGTAGAGTTCTTTCTTAAACATGTACATGTGTATTTGTATACAAAGTACAATTTGTCTTTCGAAAAGTCATGTAAGTCATTTGCTTGTTCTGTTCACTTGTGTCTGTTGTTGTCTGTTTGAGTGTGTGTGTGCGGATGTGGGCATTTGACTTAAAGGGCAATAACATCAACAAAAAGGATTACAAAAATAATGATGACCTCTATAAATTACATGACAGTAGTTTGTTGTATTATCTTGATTAGTTTAAATTTTTGAACCAAATAACTCCTGAAAATAACTGCAGGAGATTTATGTTTTCTATTTAGTTTCTATTACAAATAAGTTTATGCTGTGTTGGAAAAGCAAATAAAATAATTTGTTGCCTGTACAAAATAATTATACACATATTCAACGTACTATGTGAACATACATGGCAAAAGAATGTCATAGTAAATTTCACATGTAAAATTATTTAGTTTTAGAAAAAATTATGATAATAGAATTGTTTTAACTGTATAAATGTTAGAATCGTTGCTTTATTATAAAAAGATCGTGACAAGGGTCTAACTCTTTCATAAATACTACAATAGAATGTTAAGCCTTCATATTAATTATTTCAACTATCAGCACAGACGCCTGCTTTTGATTGCTTTTAATCAAAGAATAAAGGTAGTTCATGTAGATATGTGCCTCTTCGCACTCTAAAAACGCTTAGTCCATTCCTTGGTGCATACACGTAATGAAAAACATAGTTGATACAATCACAAAATATAACTTATTTTTACCCTAATGATTCTATCAAACATATTATCATGTTCATCACAAACAAATTGCGATGTTTGTCAGAACTATATTTCTATGTTTATTAGAATACAAAAAAAAAAACAATATGTATGTAATATATATAAAAAGGATTATTTTGAATACATTTTAAGGGATTTTTTTTAGTGATTTTAAGAACTTAAAAAAAACTCTGCTAAATTTCCTTAGCTCTTAGACGGTTAGTATTGCCATAGATCAACAAACGGATAAAAAAATTTACATATAAAACAAAAATCTAGTCACCAACACAAAAAACTTGTTTGGACATACGGAATCATGTTGCGGGGACAGCAAGCAAATCAAAAACTCTAAGATTCATTACAAAAGCACCGTGGATTTTTACAAACAAAAACAATCGGAGAGACTTCAGTGCGGGAAGAATTTCAGAGATTAAATAATAAACACCTTCAAAAATTAAGTGATCACAGAATTGATCTAGTTGTTGCGCTATTAGACGACAACGATGAAACACATATGTAGATTGAAAGATTGAATTGATGAAACACATATGTAGATTGAAAGGTGATTTTTTTAGCAACTTTACTTTTGTTAACACGACATTTATGTATTTTTAATTATTATCACTAAGTTTATGTCCGACACTGGTTGGTCCTAATTATTATATTTATATTTAAGATTTGAATACTTATTGTTAGTTCAGTTCTGAAGATACAATAAATAAAAATTAGTGGAAAAAAACTACTTTTGCCAACACTGTTTTCGTGTAACAGGTTACTGTTAAACATGTTCAGTTTGGTCTATAATTTTACCATGAATCGACTTACAAATGAACAACAGTTGCAGATTATTGAATTTTATTATCAAAATTCAGGCTCAGTTAAGAAAGTGCATCGTGCACATCATCCATTTTATGGTCGGTTTAAACGACGTTCTGAGGTGGCTATTCGGTATCTTGTGATGGATACGTGGACAAGGAAAATTGCCGTAATTGGTGTCAAGAGCAGCCGGAAACATTGCAAGAACTGCGAATGCATCCCGGTGGCATCATTGGACCGTACTTTTTCAAACACAGCGAAGACAGGAACATTATTGTGAATGGCGAGCGCTACCGTGCGATGATTAAGATTTTTTTTTGCCAAAATAGAAGAGCTGGACTTTGATGACAGTTGATTTCAACAAAACGGTGCAACATGCAACACAGAACGCGAAACAATGGCAAAATTTAAAAGCGAGTTCGGTGAACAGTTTATTTCACATTTACGGACGGTTCATTGGCCGCATAGATCGAGTGATTTAACGCCTTTAGACTATTTTTTGTGGGGTTATGGCAAGGCTCATGTCTATAGGGATAAGCCCACAACGGTTGACGTGCTGGAAGCCAATATTAAAGAATTTGTTCGTGAAATATTGGACGATATGTTGTAGAGAGTAGCCAAATTGGCCAATTATTTCTTAATATTGAAATTTATTATTCGGGATAGTCTCCCCATATAAATAATAAATAACAAAAAATAATAAATTTCAATATTAAGTACTTAAAATAAAGATTTTATTATGTTATTGTTTGTTGTTGGCTTAGCTAGGTATATGCCTGCATTTCATTGGCGCTAACCAAATCATCAGTACCCTTTTAGCCAAATCATGATTGAAAGCATTCAAAGCTCGTATACTTATGCAAACAATTACAAATATATATGAGAATTCTATCAGAACTCTATCATATTTTAATATTTGTAATCAACAAAAGCAAAAGTATAAATAGCTATAGAAGCTTTTGTACAATCACAACACAACAAACAATTATAATTGACATTGCGTCCTTTTGTTTTTTCTTTTTACGCCTTTATACAATTAATCGCCCGTTGGGTGATAATGAAAGTATTTATAAGGCAATGAAAAAACAAAATTTATAATAACAATATTTATCAAATTTGTTATTCGAGATATTCTCCAAAATAACCATTTTAATATGTTATTGTTTGTTGTTGGCTTAGCTAGGTATATGCCTGCATTTCATTGGCGCTAACCAAATTATCAGTACAATAACATATTAAAATGGTTATTTTGGAGAATATCTCGAATAACAAATTTGATAAATATTGTTATTATAAATTTTGTTTTTTCATTGCCTTATAAATACTTTCATTATCACCCAACGGGCGATTAATTGTATAAAGGCGTAAAAAGAAAAAACAAAAGGACGCAATGTCAATTATAATTGTTTGTTGTGTTGTGATTGTACAAAAGCTTCTATAGCTATTTATACTTTTGCTTTTGTTGATTACAAATATTAAAATATGATAGAGTTCTGATAGAATTCTCATATATATTTGTAATTGTTTGCATAAGTATACGAGCTTTGAATGCTTTCAATCATGATTTGGCTAAAAGGGTACTGATGATTTGGTTAGCGCCAATGAAATGCAGGCATATACCTAGCTAAGCCAACAACAAACAATAACATATTAAAATGGTTATTTTGGAGAATATCTCGAATAACAAATTTGATAAATAAAGATTTTATTTTAATTTTTTGCCTGACTGAATACAATCAATCAACGGGCATGTTGCAAGAAAAATATAATAGACTCACGTTACATATAATTGTTTGTGCATTCTAAGCCTACTATGATTATGTATTTTGTTATGATTCATATATAACGCTCGTATATTTTTTTGGACCAAAAACAGTACATTTCACTGAAACTTTTTAAAAAAGCAGTAAATCGATTTGGATAAACAGTACTTTTCGCAGTATATATTTTATTCAATATATAAAGAAAATTAACAATCATTTACATCATCTGAATCATTTCCATCAGAATCAGCTTTTGTGGTTGTTTTGTATTTGTCGTTTGAAGCAATTTGAATAAGCAATGCCGGCTTCGTTTTGAGGTAATTGTAGAAATCAACGCACTTGTACTTTAAATTACATTTGACGGTCAGAATCGCCTTCGGCGTTTTTGAGATGAATAAATATCTCCACCCACCGATCCACAATCGAAACATTGCCTTCTCTCCATTGCATAATTTTGTCACTCGTACAATAGTTTTTGATATATCGAAATTGGGTGTGTAAATTTACCGCATTTTCATTGGCATTGTACAAATTGTATTCGCTCAACTTGTTCATAACGGCTTCGACTTCATTCCATGTTGGTGTTTCTTGCACGCAAAAATTTTCGGCTAACGACGAATCAGAGGAGAATGCTTATTTTTAAAGTAAACAATAATTTTGCATGAATTCGCTGTTCGCCGTTTTTATTTCTATTATGTATCGAAAAACAGTATTTTGAGGGAGAAAAGCAGTACGCAGTTTTTGATGTCGAAAAACAGTATAATACTGCGAAAAACAGTACATATACGAGCCTCATTCATATACAATACTGAATTCTCATATTGTATTTGATTCGTATGGCATAAAAATCAAAGGTTTTCAAACTGATTAAACTTCACTGACGATTTGGTTTAGCGACAAATGAAATGTCGCCACATGAAGAGCTAAAGCCACAACAAACAATGCATTTTGCAAAAGCTCTAATTGTTTTAAAAATTATTTCTGTTAAAAATTTCTTTTTGTTCAAAACGAAAAATATAATTGTGAAATATGATTTTTCTTTTTGAAGAAAAATAGTTTTTTTTTAACAGAAATAATTGTCTTTTTTTATTTACAGAATACTTGTCTTTTGTAGAGTCATTTAGAAAAGAATTATTGTGAACATTTGAAACGGTGTAATAAATGTGTGCGGCTGATATGGCCGGCAAAGCGTCGCTTTTCCTTTAAACTTTTTTTTAAAACAGTTAAAATCGGTAACTAAAATTTATTTTAATTTAAAAAAATAAAAAACCTCTACAATAATAACGGCATTTAATTTTTTTGTCGATTTTAAAGGGTCTAACTTCCATCTCAAAATCGGGGAGTTTCCTTTGGTGAACTATTCACTCAGTCCTCAACTCATTAAAAACACATTGATTTGTATTATACTCGTATATACGTAGAATAAAATCCTAACGTAAAGGATAAATTCCCTCTTTAAACATTCAATTTAAATTTACATTTTTTCCATCTCCATTTGCTCGTAAAAGCTTTATTTAGCGTTATTTATTCTCTCAAAACTAAATAGTTTTTACCCCTAATAATTATTACGCAGTATGGATTCTATACTTGAGTGAAAGCAGTCCGTCAGTCATTTTTAAAAAAAGAAAAATCCATATTTGCATAAGTCAAGGTCAATGCTAAAGTTACAACTATTTGGATAATACCGCAGCAGCATGTTGTTATCCACATTCAACGGTTTGGAGAAGTGTCTTTTGTAATTTTTTCTTCAAATAAATATCTCTTGGATATTTATACAACTGTGAAGTTAAGTGTATTATACAGATGCATGGGTAGATTTGTTACTCGTGGGCAAAGAAAACAAGAGCAAAAAGTAGATTTTGTTTGCTGAAATAGTTGTCCTTGAAACAAAGCACACTGGTATAAAAGATTGAAAATTATTACAATTGTTATGAAGTTGGATTAAAAGAAAATCGTACATTTAAGACTCCCAACAAATTGGGTTTAAGGTAAGGGCGGCAGGAGATTCGTCGGACTCACTTAAGTCCAATGGTTCATTACGTTACAACGGATACTTTGCTTAAAACGATTTCCTTCCACTAAACCGAGCAGAGCTTGTAGGATGCGCATGATACGTTGCACTTACTTGCCTCCAATGCCGGAAAGATCTTCGAATTTAGGAGGAAACTTGCAATCTTCTTTACAATCTGAGATAATGATCTCTTTATCCGCTACATCTTGGCTGCTGCGATAGAAATCGTTGTATCCAATTCCTAGTCTTTAAACAAGCATATGATACAGTACTCGATTATTATAGACACTATTATTGATATACATCTACTATAGCTTCAACGTAGGGATTTCATATTATCCACATTAAGCAAGGCCACAACTGTCTAGTGGACTACAGCAAATATTTCCCACGTTGGTCTAAGTTTGCAATAGAGCAGTGACAAGCATAGGCATTCTAGCTACGTCACATCCCATAAGATTGTGGCATGTCTAGTTAGCTTTGTGCTTTGTGGCCTGGGATGCAAAAGATCTTCATATTAAAACGCTCCGCCATCTCGCTGGGATAATTGTCAATCGACGACTGCTTTTCTTCTCATATAATGAGGCCATAATGGCGGTTCGACTATCAGAGTAGATGGTAATGACTTAATTAGCATATATCTGTGTCGTTTTATCATAAAATCTTAAGTCTAATATATTAATATAAGACTTAAGATGTTATGATAAAACGACACAGATATATATATATGCTGTCTTGGTGTTGCTCTTCCTGGGGTATATGATTATCAGTTTTCCGGACATAGGTCCCTTGCTGATAACCTCTAAAAACTTGTATGTTGCTACCTAGTCCCTAAAATAACTGGGTAACAGGCGTGCATATAAGTATTTAAAGAAGTAGACTAGAAGTACGCTAGTCTTCGTAGAAGTGCTACCGACGTCTAAGGTTTACACGGGACCTAAAATCGGATGTGTTTTCAACACAAGACCGACCAGAGATCCTATTTAGTACGACGGGAGACTGGTTATTGGTGACGTCCCTTCGGGGATCACGTTGTGACTGTGGTTAAAACACAAAGATACGCGGGGGAAGAGTTATGGGTCGGATGATTGTGTCTGCAATGTGGTGCTAGTGATCGTGTTGTAGATGCTATCTTCAGGTTATATATCTGTATGTGCTGTTGCTATTCGACACAGCTGCCCTAGCGGTTTCTGTTGGTGCGTGGACCATGATAGGGGGACTTCTTACTGCTGGGCTGTTGGGGTGGTAGGAGGTTAGATAGCTCCAATACTTCAGGAAGGTGTCTGTAAATGGTTTTGCAACCTGTACAGAATTTGCTACCATGTCGTTCTTGTCTAAGGCGCATATCGATCATCTCCCCAAGTGTGCCTCGGAAAGGGACGACAAGGACGGTGGTGAACGGTTTTATTCACCCAGTGTGAAGAGCACTATCAGGTTGTGTCTTATGGCAGGTACTGACGTAAATCTTTTGACTTATTTGTACAGTCATACTTACGTTTTTCAAGGTAGTAGCCAGGACAAAAAAAATACTTCCAAAAAAGTTTATGTTTCACTTTTGTTATATTTTTTATGCTTATTCATCCCTTTGGAAGCTATCTTCAATATGTTGTGTTAACTAAATGATGCTGTAGGTAACTAGTATGTGTTAAGAAGAAAGGAAAGAGACCTCGATGCAAGGCAAAATGAGTCCCCATAAACGGAGCAGCATAAAACTGAGGGACCCAGACGTGGGTGTTTCGAGAAAACTCCTTCTTAGGAGTACGAAGTTTCTGGGCCTTCCCGAAGTAATGTAGAAAACAATCCCGGGAAGGCATTCCACCAGAAATGGAGGAGGGAGTGTTTTAGTGGATACACCACACAAAGCAGTTGACGACGGTCACTGTAAGTGCGAAGGCATTTTCAACCTTACCTCACCCGTCAAAAAAGAAAATTAATTGAAGGAAAAACATTTTCATGTAGATTTAAAATATATTTTTTATGGATTTAGTACTTTCAAAATCGAGAACAGATTTTCATAGATTTGTGGAAGTTGTTGAGATTTTTGTTTAAAATTTTGTTAACTTGACTTTGTAGGAAGTTGAAAAGTTGCTCTAATGGATCTTTGGAAGCAATAAAATGCCATTTATTGAAAATTACAACCAATTTTTCCTCTGGGTATTTACATATGAAAACATTCATATGTAAATATAATAAATAGGGTTGTTAGAAAATTAAATTAATGGTACTAACTTAGCAAAAAGGATATATTCCACATACATATATATTATAGGAACAAAATTTAAGAAAACAAATTGGACTTTTAATAGTCTTAATACATCGAAATCTTTTTCTGACACTAAAATATATGTCAACCAATTAATATACAACCAGTAGTCTGTGTGTGTTTGTTTGTGTGTGTGTGTGTGTGCCTGCATGTATGTGAGAGTTTTTATGTGCGTATGCAAGTGGCACTTACCAACATTAACATTTGCATTTCATTTCCTTCATACCTGCGGGTATGAACTACTATCAATTAAACTAAAGTATGTGAGTGATTTCCCAGAAAACAACACAAATAACAAAAACAACAATAATTATAACAACAAGGGCAGTTACAAAGAAAAAACGAACAACAATAATAATGACAACATTACCATTATCAGCAAATGTTGTCATCATTGTACTCATCATCATCACCATCATAATAATTTACTACTAAATAGAAACAATTGTGAGTGTGTATATAGACACACATGTACACACACACACATACGCATTTTATATCACTACCACAGAGATGGCAGTGCCATTATTTATCTCTGAATGTTATAAACGACCGAGTGTATGTGTTTGGTGTCTGTCGTTGATTTAAGTTAGAAATTTATTTTTACCTTCTAATGTTTATCTAACATACTGACTTGCATGGTAAATGATTACATGTACCAATATCAGGGTTGCCCAAACACATGCTACTACAAATATAAACTAGTGTTAAAGGCGGCAAAAGTTACTATTTGTACACCAAAACAATATTGCAACTTGCAACTGAAAGAGATGACTATTGATTTTTTTTTTTAATAAGGCAATGATGAAACAACGAATAGTAAAATAAAGATATTCACCCTTGTCCTGAATAACGCGAACATATGAATTATTTCTCCTGAACAAAAAATTATGAAAAAAGTCAACGATGAAATTTTTTAACCGATTCCATTGGACACGTAATGGAATAGTCCTATCAACATCGGACTGGTACAGAGATAGTAACACACCACGTACTACAATATTAGAGTATGTAAAAAATATTTTAAATAATATCTTTAGGAAGGATCAAATAAAATTTATAAGGCTTAGATTTGGCCACACAAAGATATCACACACTCATCGTGTTAAAAATGTTCAAAGTGAACACTGTTTTGGAGATATTAATGCAAAACATCTTTTATCTATGCCATCGAAGGACAATATAAGAAATATTATTAATTTCATTGAAATTAATTATTTATAAAACTTAATTTAAGAACTTGATTAATATATGAATTTCTTTTTTATTTGTATTCTTGTGCATATACATATATCTTTTTTTTCCTTTCCTTAATTTATTGACCTTATGAAGCTCTAGCTCTCCTGCAATTATCTTATAATTTTTAATTGGAAGGTAGTTAAACAAATAAATAAAAATTGTCCCATCAAAA
The DNA here is from genome assembly GCA_963681545.1 of Germaria angustata. NCBI lineage: Eukaryota > Metazoa > Arthropoda > Insecta > Diptera > Tachinidae > Germaria > Germaria angustata. The sequence continues at coordinate 67,570,818 of OY812998.1, read as the reverse complement.
TAGTGGGAAAAAATAAGATTTTGCACGTAAAATTTTATGCACGATATGGGCATTGGGCGGAACTGTCTCGAAATCTAAAAGATCGTTTTGCCATTCGTTATTCATTCAAAATTTTGCAGATATTGTCATGGTGCAACTACTGGACGGTTGTATAAATAAACTAACAATTAATCGAAAAATTATTTAAAAAAATACGTAATGTACATACGAGTAAAGGTGTTCTTCAAATATATAGAAAAAGTAATAGAATTATGAATTCATCTTCTAAAGATTGTAGCACCTTTTCAGAGTATCATTAAAATCCAAAAGAAAATTTTTTGTGGAAAATTTCAGTTTTAAGAACCAAATTAAAAAATACAAAGTTTAACAACTAACCCATCCTGAAATATACACCGACATGACTGTAAACAACTGAAAGTATTTTCTATTCATGTAAAATTTATGTAAAAATGCTACATTACGCATTTATGAAATGTCACTATAACGCCAGAAAAAAATACTTGATTCCATTTCATTGGCAGTATTATAGACGATATTGAGCAAATTGAATTCAGTTGCAGGTAGGCTCCTGTCTACAGCTCAATGCGTTCGTACAAAAAAAAAGCGACCTCGTTATAAAAATATTAAGTTTAGTATTCTTTAATAAAATATTTTTTTAATTTGATATTTTATTTATAAATGTTTTGTTTACAAAATAAAAAGCATTTACAGTTAAATTCAGATTGATTCTTCGCTATTTTACTCCCGATTTCCCAACAGTTTCGCGGCAACTTTAAAGGGGGAAAAATCTAAGGAAGAAATTTAATTATTTAGAGCAGAAAAATCTTTCACAATAGGGGTGATTAATTTATGTACCGGGTTTATGGGAGATTGGAAAAATCAACTATATTTGATAGCAGAAAAATATATAATGTCCCATAGAAGTCATAATACAGTAAGCAGATAATTTAGTAGAACTAAGGACAGACTTTAAAAGTTATTCCAAATTCCATGTAAAGCAAATAACAATGAAGAATCTTTTAATTACATACCAAGTACGAAGTAGAATTAACCAGGAATAACATCAATAGGACATAGATCGATTAATATTTCCTTGCAAAAAACGGTGCTATGAACTCATTTCATTAATTTAAATTTATTAAATACCGAGAACAATTGCAATCGTCTTTGCTTGTTTACAATTATTACAAATTACAAATAGTTTATCAGGATATCCCATTTGAACAAGCAAATAATTTTAAGAATATATGTGAAAATACAATTCGAAATTTAAAACCCTAGACACAAACCAGTTGACATTACATGGTTCTGATAAGCGATTAACATAGCGCTGTTAAACATGACAAATATAGGAGTACGTATTCCAAGTGGAATTACGGCTACATTGTTGGACCAAGTGGACAAAGAACATACCATGCATGCTGCCTATTTCTATAACTTTCTATAACAAACGCCTCATTAAAATACAAAAGGAAACTTCAAATTTTCATGAAATTTTTTTTGGAATTCTTCAAAGTATTAAAAGACTTAGTGCTTCCCCATGATCCCCAGGAGTCAGAATATTCAAAACTGCGTTTTTTACGAAAAAACCAGTTCTCCTGATTTTTCAAATTTGAAATCTCTCTCGAAGATGAATTCCAGATATGGATAATTAAAGACATTTGATTTGCAAAGACAGAATAAATACGAGTTTATAGAAAATTTGTTATTTGTATTTATTTTCTCATATGTTGGAAAATATTACCATAATTTTTTCAATATTATTTTTTTCAAATAATTTGTTAAAAGAAGAAGACACCCACCCACCCATATTGAATACTGCATAAATACTATTTTTATAAAAACACATCTGGATAATTTTAAAAAGCTGTGCTCCATGATTTGACATCAATGAAACTTGATAGAAAATTTTTAGTGTCCCTGTATTATCGATTTTTTTCCTATACCCGCGTGCATTAAGAATTTGGGCATCACTGATCTACGTACGTATAAAAGAGAGCATGTAGTTTTGTTGATTTAATGATAAATGTGTTGACGCATTTGTGTGTTCAGTTTAATATTTTCTGTCACATTTAAAATGCAACCAACAGAGTGTTTAAAATGGAGAAGAAAATAAATCTTGAAAATGATATTGAAAGTAGGACTCATTAAAGCTCTATGAATGTCAAGGTTTTGCCTTGAGACGTCTTAAGTGTTGGAACCAAATCTTAACAGCAAATTAAATTCAAAAAGTTAAAATAAAGGTTTAAAAAAACACTTCCTTCCGACAAACCCACTTCCCGCACATTACATATGCTGCGTTTGCCCACCACTCGATTGCATGTTGACGCATCCATTGTTGTCAGTTTTTATTTGTCATTTTATTAAACCCTGTTGTAGTTAGTTAGTAGTGTATATGCTTTTTTTCATAATTTGTTGCAAGTCGCAAATGTTGTCATTGCTTTACATCCGTTAATGGCAACATTTGCACAGGATTTATTCATTCTTTCTTAATATTTCTATTAAAATGTGTGAATCTATGTAAAAGTATTTATGATTGTATGAGTGTTTTTCTATCACAAGTCTGTTTGTCTGTGTTGTCATTCAAAATGTTCATGAACGACATATTGTTCTGTTGTATTTCATTTTAGTTTTCATTATTATTATTTTTTTATTATTACGAAGTCATATGTTTTGTTGTGTTTAAAAATTTCTTTTCACAATTTATGAATTGCAGAGAACTAAGAGAGGCGAATAAGAACTTTAATATTAAATTCATTTAGGCGCTAAATAATGCTATAAATATGGTGTAAAGTATAACGTTTGAAGATTATTTGCTGTCAAAATATACAGACATAAATATTCAAAATCCGTCTTATCGCAGGTAAACTGGGACTAGAGAAGCACAAGTACGCTTTACTATACATTACGCAGGCGGACATTGACGACATTGATCTAAAATGGCAGGACATAGACAGGGTACAGACATTGGCATAGATGCGCCATGTCAAGATCGAGTAAGACATAGACAAGACTCAGGCAATACATAGACAAGACATAAGAAAAGATGTAAACAAGACATATACAAGATACAAATTAGTCATAGACATGACATAGGAAATCCAATTTTTTTTTTACTATCACGAATGCTTATGGTACAGAATCTTTTGGGCCCATCCACTAATATGCACTATTCGCCATTTTTGCACCTACGCACTCAGACACGCACCTAAAATTCATTTTGTACGCGTGCTACTAACCGTTTAGGTATTACTTTACCGGGATGGATGATCCATCTCGTTAAAGCTCTACGAAGTTGAAAAAGAATCAATTTCACAAAACTTGACTGTGCAACGTCTCAATGTCTAATTATTGTCGTTATTTAAGTATTAAATTTCAGAGAGACGAAACCCACATGTCTAACATATTGAAACAATTCATGGAAACGTGTAGAATGCGATGATTCGATTAGTCTAAAATGTTCTAAGCATTTTTTTCGAAGGTACGACCGCCACTTAGAAATTGGGTTGGATAGTAACCCAGATTCCCGTGTTTTCTTTCCATCCAAATTATAAGTCCACGAATCAACAAGTAGGCCTATATACCTTTGGTGATATCTACTTTGCCAACCTACATTTTGGATCCCGCTTTAACCATCCTACCGTTGTAGACGAGTTTATATTCCCTCGTTAAAAAGTCTACTGCAGTCATATCACCTGCGAATATGCAGCCTCGTCCGATACTGTTCTATAAGCACAGTTCATACTCTAGCACAGTACGACCTGAATCTCCTTGATACAACCCACATCGTGGCAACATATAATATGATGCTCCTAACTACTGCCGCTGGCATTAAGCATAATTATTCAGAGAAATGCAACAGATCGACCGATTTTTTCTACAACGTAATTAATATTACTTTTAGATGATAAACGACTTTCATTACGCACACCCAAGTGTTTCAATGAATATTATGATGTGATTTCTCAGTGCCCTAGATTCGTGTATTCCTTCAAGAAAACCAAAAAAGGATATAAAGCACACGGGGAAGACATGCCGAAAAACTATCAAAATATACATATATTATAAATTCATAAAAGAATTACGAACTTTTAACAAGGTTGAATTTTTTATTTAAAAAAATTACTGGAAAGACAAGACATAGAAAATACTTCGAGAAACTTGAGGAAAGCGTAGACAAAGCAAGTGTAAAACAAGAACAAGACATAGTCAAGAAACAAGACTGGAAAACAAAGGATATATACATAGAAGTAGACAACAATACAAAAGATGCAGCAGAGAAGAGGAAAACATGCATTGGCAACATAAATTCAAAATATAAATACCACAATGCCAGGACATGGTCGTGCTTATCCATAGTGGTGAATCAAAGAGTGTAATGTCTGGCAAATATTTTTTTGGGCAACAGATATTACTCTAAAGTAAGAGGAATACAAAATTCTTGAGTATGCCACGTCACGTAAGCACTATGAAATTATCAAAGGATATTAAACTAGAAAAATAGAAAATTAAAAAAAACTTCTTTTTACAAACACTCGTACATAAAACTTCTTACAATTAATTATATTCAATCTAGATTTTTTAAATTCTATTTAATATGGTATTTCTCAGTTCAATCATCTTTTAAAATGATATGAAAATATAGTGCAAGAGGCAGTAGGGGGAAATATACTTTAAACCATAATGAAAATGCAGCCTTGTAATGTGGTTTTAAATGAATTTGCTGTGGCAAGTGAGTTTACCAAAGCAGTTATAAAGCAAAGTGCCAAGGTGTTGGGGAGGAGTAAGTATCTTGTATTGATTATGACGATTGATATACCACTAAAAATGGATTACAAAATATTTCATGGATAAAAGTCGATATCAATATAGATCCAAATAGACAACAACACTATATATAGCGACAAAGCCACGCACACATATACATCTATCTATCTAAGTATAAAAATATTTTAAATGCCATTGGCAAATAAGTATGGCTGTCATCGTTATTGCTACCACTGGTAATCGATATGAATTTCGTTTACTCATTCATTCATTCATTTGTGCCTTCATTCACCGAGTGTTTAAAGTATATTTCAAATAGAACAACCACATTTTTACTTTCAGCTATTACACTCTGTCCTCCCCTTTGCACATGAATGGGTCATGCCACTTTTAGCAACCACAATTCCAATAGATCTCTAATGTGGCTAAAATATTGATCAAATGATGGAGAGACAATCGTTAAAATATACAATCAATATACATACTCGTATATTGACATTAAGAATACTGTTTGTGTGTAATGCATTTTCAAAGAGCACAATTTATACAATTTGCCATTACAAATACGATTTCAAATTCACACACACACACACACACATATTATATATTGATGAAAACTTTGAGCGCTATTGAAACTGTTTAAAATCTACTTCATTAGTTGGCTGGGTACAAAAATAATTTCCTATACTTTTTCGTGAAAAATTAAGTCGAATTTTGGAACAACGTTAAAACGTGTTCAGAATTTCATTCCATTTGTATGTTCAATTGAAAAAAAAATTAGAAAACAAAACTCCTGTTTCTCAATGGGATGAGGGTGCTGTTGAGTGAAGTTGTTAGCGCGTGAACTACGAAGGACAAGTCATTAAAAGCAGTATTTTACAGAAGCGCATTAGTGTGGCATTGTGTTAGTTGTTGTTTGACTGTTTAAGTGATTAAGGCATAGCACCGGTCACTGAATAGTACCGGCAGCAGTTGATACTCTTCTCTATGCTTATGTATACCATAGCGTCTCATACATCGGTAATATTAGCAGAATTTTCCGCAGAGTAAAATAACTAATAAAATGGCTACAACACATACATCTTAAGAAATATAATGCCTCTACTCAACACCAGAGACACTGCAACGTTGCAATAAATAAATTATTAACAACGCGCAATAGCATAGTTGCTTAAGAATTAAGCTCTTTCTCTCTCTGTCTCTCATTTTCACCACCTGTCCTCATCCTGTCTCTACCCCTTTCACGAAGAAGTAACACTTTAAGTAATACGCATAAATTGCCTGATTATTTATTTTTTTAAATATGCTTACAAATATAAATTTTCAAATAGTTGTTAGATTTTCTATTGTCTGGAAAACAAATCAAAATTACATGAATTCTGACTATAATTTAAACGTTGCTATCGCATCGGTAAGCATAGATTACATTTGCAGCTGTCAATCGCAACCAATTTTTGGTTTTTCGAACATTCGTCGATAATGTTGCAGCGTGATCAAAAATTTTTCACATTCATGTCCATACATGTATGATTGTACGACACAATATTAAAAATGTTTACACGAATAATGGGCTTCATGTTTAATTCTCAATGAGACCTGGAAAGAGAGTGTGCGGCAAGGAAAACCATATATCGTTTAATTGGTGTTTATCCACAACTCACAAGTACGATAACGTCAATTAGGAGCAACAGTTGCAATTAACGAATGCAATTTGTTTATGGTCCTTCGATCCAAAGTCTACCTTAATGGTGATGATTGACGGTAGGCAGGATGTTGTATTCTCAAATGCAACTCTAGTGTTTGAAAAAATTCACTAGTGGAAAGAAATTGACACGGTTATATTTATTTCGATAAAAATATATATTTCACTACAACAACATCATTCAGTTGTCACATAGACGAGTTGGGCCACGCTTATGTGTTGAAAGAATATTTTTCGTGTGCCTAGACATGCCCTGACGAATTAATCTGAAGCTCATATGCCAACATACAATAATCTGCTACATACTCAGTAAACCGGAAATAGCTCTACTGCCTACCCCAACAAAAACCACTCACACACACACATATTGATATATGTATTTACAAAAACACAACTCTTAGCTAGAATTGTGTGATAGCTTCGTTGGTTGCAGCAGCGTGAAGGAAGAGGAAGTAGAGGTTTTTGTAAAACCAAAAGCACGTGACATTTCCAAGTCATTAATAATGCAGTTTGCGGTGAAAGTGTAGCATTAACGCGACATTTTCCTACAAATTTGTACTTTCTGCTTGAACTCCCCTACTCGTACTCTCTTTTAATACCACATTTTGCAAAAGCTGTTGTCTTTAAGCCCTAAACTTAATGGAAAAAATAAAAATAAAAAAGAATTCCTATACAAAGAGCATGTTTGAAGTTTTTTTTTAGAACGCAAAGAAGTGGTTTTAATAGAGATTCATTTTATTTTAAAAATATATTTAGACACATAGAGAGTGAGAGAGACATAATTAAAAGTATAATGAATTGTGTAAACAGAAAAAAGAGAAAAAAAAACTTCTTTTGTGCTCCTTTTTTCTGGTTGCTGACAAAAAGGAAGAAAAAAAAGCGACAACGGAGATGTCAGCAAAGGATTGCTGCGAGTAATTATTCAACATCATTATTGTGTCTATATTTATTTAAAAATTGTCCATTTAATGTTGGTATATGCACTTGCTTATAAATAAATTTTCTAGCAACATCAGCACTAGATTTAAAATGAGGCGATTTCTTTGAAAGGAAAATCTTGGCGAAACGGGAGTAGAAAAATTTAAGCAAATAGACACGTAATTAAAATCAGAAAAAGACAAAAATATAAACTGAAAGCTCTAATTGTGTAATATTTCATTAATAAAGGGTGCTATTCAAATCAGAAGACATTTTGGGTTTATCTTTAAATAGAAAATTAAAAATTTTCAAATTAAACAAAATGTTTTGGGATATTTTTTCCTTTACATTTGAATCACAATTTATATTAAATTAAGCAGAATTGCTGCTGATTTTATTTCACAATAGGATACACATACGTATCTATTTTGCTGGTTAACATTTGCTTTAATACTGGCAAACCAAGATAATTAAAGCAGACAACCACCAATACATATTGCTCTCCTTGGTAAACATTTTTCTCCTTTTCGGCCAAAAAAACATGTTCTAAGATCCAACACTATGAAGTTAAACTAAACAGAATCGTTTAGATTTTATACAAAGTTCAATTTTATTGGTACACCTAATGTAACAGGTGGCGCAAAAGTAATGTCAAAATTTGAATTGGCTGCCATTTTTTGCATTTAACATTTATGATGTAAGTAGATTTGCAGAGAATTAGTTGTCAACAAACCATGAAGCGATGAAAACTCAGCTCTTTTTTTCATTTATAACAAAAATGGCAGGCAAATTAAATTATGACATTGCTTTTGCGCCACCTGTTATTATTTTTGGAAGGCATATTCACATTGCATAGATACTCCATACAGTTTCAATACATAAGGTGACCAAACGAAATCAGATATTGCACCAACAACAAGCTTCCCATTGCTCTTTGCAAGGACTTGGTAAGCATGAGGGACACGGGGAGCAATGAGGACAAGTTCTTACCTCTATCGTAGTACCATTCGTGAAGACAGGATTACTCCGCAGGCATAGTATTGCGCTTTGTCTACAGGGCCCGTGTTATTCGGAGTCCCGCAAACCTTATCCAATAGATGATAATAATTAAAAACTTGTGAATTAACAAAGCAACTGCCTGCATATAAGAAATCTAAAAGTAAAACTATATTTATACCGACTCATCCAGCAATGAGGTACGGAACAAAAAATTGGAGCAACTGAGTTCCCTGAATTAAAATTAGAGGTTCTCAAAGTTCCATCCAGCCAGAGAAAGTAGTAGCTCCGGAATTTGCTAAGAACTGATTGTTGGTGAGCTGCTTGGGAATTCAGCGTTGGCTGTGGTTGGAACCCAAAGCAGGGGAAGAAATTTGTTTGTTAGTGCTCAGCAAGGTTTTTGTGTATAGCTGGTGCTGACAATGCACAAAATATTGTAAACTATGCGGCATCTGCCCGCCATGCAATGGCGATGGTGAAAGTTTAACATTGTGGAAATACATGGATGCTTCCAGAATTATCTAGTACACTTATCACGACATGTGTTATATACATCGTTTGTATAGAATTCAATAGAATAAACGATTATATTACGGCTCGCTAATTTTGTTCTATTGATGGAACTATGTACCTATCACCATCAAATAATTTGGCTAAAAGATTTATAAATTGCATTGTACACATCATTCTGAAACACGGAAATAGAGTTTCCGGGAATGTGAATAAGGCTCCGATGAGATTTCAAACTCGCTAATCGTTAAGTAGCGGAGTAGAACCATGGAGGAAATTGGAGTTGGGGTTTTCGTTTTTGTGAAATGTGATATCGACTACAAGAATAGTGAATTTTTTCTTATATTTAAAATCTATAGATATTAATATAAAACTATTGAAGTTTATTTTTTTAGCTGAATGCATGGACTGTAATTATTCGATGCAACATTCTTCCACCTTTGAGTGTTGAGAACATTTCCGCCCCGATTTTTCCTTCTTATTTTATTCATTTTTACTCATCATCCCAAATAAGCAATATAGCTCTTCCACATTCCACATTCCAAAATCCAACTCGATTTAAATGAAAATATTATATTTCTTTAAAAAATAAGTGAAAAATTTACTTAAACATCAGAAAGAAAAAGTCTTCACTATTGGAAAATTCGTTTTCCATATATAAAATTTATGATGCCAGTGATAAATAAGCAAATCCTAATTTAATAAAATTTTGTTTTCATTACAAAATGAGGACAGCTTCCAAATCGATGAATAAGAGTCAAAAAGAGAAAATTTTTCAATGGCAAGTGTATATTAAAATCATTGCAAATGATCCGAATTTGTATTACTTTTGGATCCTAATCTCACTATTTTCATGACTTTTTTGGAAGCTCTTTATTCACTGGTAATTTTTACTACATATTAAAAAAATTATTTCTTGAACTGTTGGATGAAATATTTTGTGGCGGAAAACATTTCTCATTTTAGAAAATTATTTTTAAAAATTAATTAAGAATATCTAAATACAGACTATCATTTCTAATTGTCATTTTGTGACAAAATATATTATTCCAGCAGCAGGTGTCTCTAATTAAAGGCAATATTTTTAATTGTATTTTTTAACATTTTCACGTGTATGACAGAGAAATTTATATTTTTCAAATATTATTTTTTAATTTGTTAAGCAAAATAAGAATTTTCCAGTCGATGTTCTGGCGAAATATTAAAAAAATTATAATTATTTTTTTAATTAAAGACACCTGCTGCTAGAATTAACATACGAGTATTTTCATAAATAAAGAGGGTCGAAAGAAGTTTAAACATATAAACAAAATTTATTATATATTGCAAAGGCCAACCACCGGGTGGGCCTAATAAACTGCTTCACAAATAAGATGCAACTTAAAAGATCGGAATATTTGAAGGATGAACCCTGTTTCATTTCCTTTGCTTATTATATTTGCTTTTGACCATAGAATTACTAATATAATAGAGATCATAAGAAAGAAACTACTGTAACTATTGCTAAATGACACTAGTCACTTGAAACGATGTACGTGTTTTGTTCAAATTTCATACAAAGGTTTTTACGACAAACAAGTCAGTGACTCTGTGATGGCTTGCACTAATATATCCTGCTTAATTTTTTCATGAACAGCCAATGGAACTAATCAGCATCATAGTTGTTTAAAGTTAAAATAGTTTGCTTTTCTTGCATCAGTATTTAAGTAAACAAACAACATTGTTTAATAATTGCGTGCATTCTTTTCAAGGACCTGAGGGAGATACTTGCCGTAGTGGTTTTTGTTATTGGAAAAAATAAAACAAGTGGAAATAAATGAAAATTTCAAAAACAAAGGAACAACAGTAATAGAACTAAAAATTCAGTGTTAACAGGTGATGAATACAAGTGGGTATGGAAAACAATATCATACACAGCAAGTCCTTACACCAGAGAAGAAGGCAAACAAATGCAAACAAACTTAAAGCAACAACCACAAAATACCGCACAATAAAATATGATAACAACAACAAAAACCGCACACAAATAGTTTTTTAAACTAAAGTTCTAATGTGTAGAGACAGACACATGCAGGCAGAAGGCCAGCTAAATACAGAATAAGAATTTGTGTACACAAAACTCAAGGGCAACAGAGATGAAAATTATATTTTCCTTTGGCAAGAGAGAAATGAACACCATTATTTAAAAATTAATGAACGCGAGAGAAAGAGGAAAATGGGTTCATTTCACGGATATGGAAGAGCGAACCGGGACCTGTGAGAGTTGTAAGAGAGTGGAAGAGAGCTTTATCCGTCGAAACAGCGCATACTCGTATCCTTAAACCAAGGAAAATGAAATCTACTGTGAATGTAACTCTGGCCAAGTCCATCAACCAAACTAAAGGAATGCAACAATGTTATTGTAAAACAATAACATACAACAGAAAGAACAACAAGGATAAAATTTTAAGGATAAAATACCATAAAATTTGAGTATATTTAAACTGGTCCTTAAGAAGCTGACAATTCAGTCTTTAGCTTAAAGTACAACCGACAACATCATTACGTCAACACTAACGGAACGCAAAAATATTTACTACACAAAAAAATACAATAAAACAAATAAACAAACAAAAAAAAAGAGAAATAACGTACAAATATTTGACACACACCCATGCAAACAGTTTCCCATAGCGGTTACTTCGCAAAATAATTTTGCATGTGAAAATACAACAAATCTGCGTATATGCGAAAAACTTTAAAAATCTTTTGTGAAAAATTTTCTATAAATTTAAACCCAAAGGAAAAAAATTGTCTAAATAATTTGAGTTGAATTTAAATAAAAACAGTGTGACTTGTAAAAAAATTAAAAAATAAATGTATATTTATCGGGGAAATAAAAATAACATATTTACTTCAAATAAATTATTATAGTATACTTTAAGGCAGATCATGCTGTGTAAAGAAAATATACAGAAAAACTAATTATTTCAGATATTTTTCGTAAAAATAATATATACATGCAAGTGTTTGTGTACAAAATTTTCAGTTAAAACATAAAGGTAATTCAACTTAAACAAAAAGAGCAGGAAGCTTATGCTGTCTTAATACCGGCATAAATTATGAGATTTAAGTTTAAAAAATAAGTTTTAATAAAGTGACAAAAAAAAAAAGAGTAACCCAACAAGTGAAACAGCATATATGTATGTTATTAGAGTTCTATAAGAAATTAAATGCGACGCAAAGCGAATTAGATAATTATTTTTTAACTTAATTTAAAGTATACATTTGAAGCTGTAATAGTCAACAATAAATATATAGCATACTTTTTAGGATAAGTTGCAAAATAAGTGGATATTGTTCTTGTTTAAATAAAACTTGTACTAGCAAAGGAGAACAAAAACTCCTACAACAAACATATACATATGCATATGTACATCACGAAGGTAATAAACTACTTTTGTTTTGAAAAGCAATTATCAAAAAACTTAGTATAATAAGCGTATTGGAAATAACAAATTTAAATATTTAAATCAGTCTAGTTTTAAAATATGCACATATGCATATACTATTCGTATATTAGTGAGAAATTTGTATAATTTTTATGACATTAAGCCATTTATCATGACAACAAAGCTCATTAGCATACCTTCAGGCTTATTGTGTTGCCATTGATTTCAAGAATGTAATTAAAATGTAGTAATTTCTGAACGTGCTAATTAACTTTTAAATTCTAGTGTTAATTAATAAAATATTTTATGTATATAAAATTATGTTTTAAAAATGCAAAACAATTATTAAAAATTAATTGTTCGAAACTTGCAACATCGACTAAAGTTTTCATACTATTTTCTATGGAAATATTGAATAAACAAATAAAAGGACTCCTGCTGGTTTGTACGTAGAAGAAACATTGATGTTTTTATTTTCACAAAATTCTAATCAGTATATTTTGTAAAAGGACTCATGGCGCAATACGTTAAACGGTTGTCATACAAAAATTTTCTAGGGCACCACCACTTATTTGGTTGAGCGATTTGATTTATTTTTAATTAATAGTTTTCTAAATATTTTTAAGCAGATTTTAATGCGTGAACATCTACATAAAATTTTTTTAAATTAAATTTTTTTTTTATTTTCTACATTCCCAAATCATACTTTGTAAAAATATGTTTCAAAATGATAAGTGGAAATAAATATTTTCATTAATATTCCATTAAATTTTGCATAGTATTTGAGGCAAATCTAAAACGAGCACAATGTATGGTACGCATCAAATTCCAGTGCATAATTTAGTCCCTTTGTGATACCCGAAATAGATAGAGAATGGAAAATTTGAAATAGCAGAGTAAAGAAGACAAAGCAGAAAACACCCAGACAGAGTTTACGGCATTGATAGGACCTGCTACCCTCTGACTACTGGTCACTAGGCTGTGAGGGCACTCCTTAATATATATAGTCTGCTTGTTAAAAATGACTAAACACAAAAAGAAAAAGTTTAAATCGATGGACGAACATAGTAAAATCATTCTGAACTATTTCACATTTGCATAATTATAAATAAATTCTGCCTATCTAATTGAGCCCACAGGATTAAAGCTAATAAGACTAAATTTTATCAGGAAAATTTGCAGCAATTTTACTACAAACATCATTGAGAGTACATCTAGTCACTGTTAGAAGGCACATCGAAACACATGTTTAATCTATCACAATCCCTTTTTGACATTGAGTAATAAAGATGAAAATTGAAGTACATTCGTTGTTTCGAACTGCAACTCTGACACCAATCAAACTGATAATTATTTAACAGTAAAATAAAATACGTATTTTCTATGACACTGCATATATCACAGGCATTGGAATTTGTTGCATCTTGTGCAACTTAAACTGGTGCAATTTTGCGGAGCCCGATTTGATATTAGTAGATTCTTGCTGCTACTTTGTACACCAGGCGTTGTAAGAATAGTGATTCTAGTTGTAGTTGCATTATCATGTTTGTGGGTAATTATCACATGCAGTCACTCAATAGCTCGAAGGATCATTACCAAATTTGCAAACGGAAATATTGTATGGATTGTTATTAAGCAAACAAAAAACACATTTTCTGTGTTTCTAAAAACTTCAGTAGTACATAAGTTCAAGCCACTTAAAAAAAAAACAAGAGCTTAAGATATATATTATGAGGACGTAATATATCGTTTTAGTGAAAAGTTTAGTAAAAACCCTATTTATGATCGAGAGGGAATTAAAGCACGAGTATGATACTTAAGACGAAATGATTTAAAATAAAGAAGGTGATACTTTTTAATACAAATATCTGAAGATCTTTTAAAAAAAATTCAATATTATTTGCATTTCGTCCTTTCCCTCTGCATAATACCAGGCCATAATATCAGACTGACTCAAAAATGACACAACAAATTGTTCAAGATAATTACGATTTAGTTTTTAAAATACTCACTCATTCTTTCATCAAAAGTTGTTGAAACTCACCTAAAAAAAAAAGAAATAATTTATTTAATTAACTATGAACAAAAATGTCTGTTAATATTTTTTTAATAAAGTTTTATTTGAGAATTTTTAATAATTTTGTTGCTATTTATGGTTTGATAAATATTTCATTATATTTAATCGCATCAATACAAAGTGAAGGCAAATTTTTGTGGCATATTTTTAGGACATTTAAATCAATTTAATGAAATTAAATATTCATTTAACGATAAAATATAGTAAATTAAATAGATTCTTGTTATAAAATATTCATACTTGAAAATTAAAATATTTTGCATAATTTAATTCACTCAAATATTTTTAACTATTTATCTAACGAGGGTTACTATTTGTATTTAAAGCCTTAACATACTTGTACATACATCCTTATTTATCCGATAGATTTCTGAAAATCAATAGATTTTCTTACGGATTGATTATCAGTCAATCTTGGTTTTTGATTTTATCGAATTGAACAAAGAAAAATATGGGCAATGACTTATTCCAACTTTCAATATAAAGACATTTTTGGATTTTTTATTATGGGTTTCCTTATTTTGCAAATCACAGTTTGGTTGATTAAGAAAAACCACGCATTACATTCATCAGATGAGTACTTTTACAATATTATTAAACTTCATTTTTTTATAAATTTTTCGCACGAAAACAAAAATGTAAACGACTGACTGCAAAACATGTTACACATTTCCATATTTATTGTACAACATATTTAGAAGAGAACTTGGTCTCTTTTAAATTATGGCATATTTTTTTTTAATTCAAACATGTATAATTTTTTGTCAGAATTTTTATAGAATTTACTTTCCTTTCAATAAAATGATTTAAATGTCTAAAATGAATAACATTAAGTAACATGTCTGCAAACATCCTTTCTGATTCGCAATTAATTTAAAAAAATTAAGCCCATGTACGTTAATGCGTATATAGACTTTCGTTTTTGTTTCACTTTATGTCTTCCTTAACAATAAGATGAGAACAGCCAGACAGCCTGGCTGCCAAGTATGTAGTCTTATTATATGCCACAAAAATTTGTTTGTAATAAAAACAAGAAAGAATAGTAGGGTAAGCCATCAAAATGGGTATATAACACAGATCTTAAAAAGGAGTGACAACCCTAATTCTGGGATTGATTTTTTTTAAGTTTACTTCTTTAAGGATTGATTTTATCTTAGGAGTAAGATCATGGATTCCTTCTAGGATTCTTCCTGAAGCTCGAAACTGCTGAAATTCGGTATGTAGGCAAGGAATTGCATACAACCTACGGAAAAATTATACAATTGGAAATTTTCCTCCTCAAACCCTTCAATAATGCGTTGCATATCCGTACATCTGATATCCAAAATTTTCCTTCTCCCACCCATCGAAACCGTATTTTATATTCTTTAAAAATTCACTCCAGACCAGCGTTACCATATATTTTTTTAAAAAAACTTCTCATATCTGAAAAAAACTTTTTTTCCAAAAAAAACTTTTTTTCTACAAAAGTATCTAAATTTTAAAAGAAACCACTAAAATGTATTTGGAATTCATTTTATTTAAAAATATAAAAACGATTAAAAACAAAAATATAACATATAATAAAAAAACATAAAATAAAATTCATATTTAGAGATCTTTCATTGGTCTTGCCATTTTTCATTAAATATTTGTCCATGTTTTTAAATTTTTTTCACCACAAACACAAACTGCCAAAAGTTAGTTACACATTGCCAATGTATAAAAGCGGCATAGTTGTACTTAAGACGGTGTAAAGACAATGAGACACTGTTGCAGTAATAAAGGAGTGAGAAAATATAAGATCGTTTCATTGCATACAAACATCACTTAATATTTTCATCCAATATACTGCAATAGTTAAATTATGTATTTAAAAAAACTTTACAAAACTTTATGTATTTTCAAAAAAACTTGTTTTTTACCCAATAAATTTAAAACTTTTTGGCATCTCAAAAAACTTGCAAAAAAAGGGAAAACTTGACAAATGGCAACGCTGCTCCAGACACACGTCGGAATTGTTACGAACAATGTACAAATACATACAGCAATACCATTGTGTATGGAATCTATTTAGTTGTAAAGTTTCTAATTCTTCGAAAGGTACAGCGAAAATGACATTTGCAGTACGTCCAAATCGTATGACAACTCTTTTGTATAAATAAGTTGGTGGTGCTTCCTAAGACCTGCTGAATGGTAATTTTGTGTTCTGATATGCGATCCTTTTCTAAAAATGAGCCGTGTCGTAAAATTCAAGTTTTGTGTTCAAATTTAGCACTAACGAACACAGTATTCGCTACGACAGTTTCATCACTAGAAAACTATGTATAGTAACCTGAGAGGTTTAAGAGGCGCAGTAAAAACAAAATCTTTTCTACGGATATACATTTTTTATAATTTCAATATCCTTTTCAGTAAATTTTTAAAATCCTTTCCCTTTTAACATATTAAATCCTAGAGGTGGGATCATCACTAATTGTTCACACATGGCATATACGAACACTCACAATGGCTCCATTTTAAAAAATTCTGACATTCAAAAATAATCACATGATTTTTCAATAAAATTAGTCAAGGCTACAGAAAGCAGATCTCACCAACACCCAAGAACACCTTCAAGTGAAAACAACGTCTTCTTTTTTAACCATTAACATTTATTTAAAATCGCTTTTTAATACTCGTTGCTAATATTTGAGAAATATTTGAATTACGTTTCAGGCGATTTCACTACCGAAACAATCACTCGAAAATTCTACTCATAAACGCCTATTTAGGCTGAAATGTATTTTTAGTCACGTTCATTCACACAAGCGTGACTGACAAAAAGTTAGCTCACACTCTCATACGTGATTTATAAAAATCACGTTAATGGAGTCCTCTTTATATCAGATATATAATATATAAAATACTATAAAACATTTAGTTTCAAAGGCATGAAAGCAAACAGCTGAAAGTTTCTTTATTTGCAACTTCCGCTTGAAGTGGCACATTCCACTAGCACAACGCAAAATAAAATAACAGCACAAAAGCCTTAAAGTATGCTTAACAAACACGTAGCACCTTATATATATGCTATAAAAGTGCTGTTTCAAAATGAAAAAAATAATAGTAGAAAATTTCTTATACAAATTTAAATACATATATTTAAGTATTAATAAAAACATCAAAAATTGTTCTAAAGCAATTTGTCCAATGAAAAAAAGTTTAGGGAGGAATTTAAAACTTGATTACAGAAATGGAAACAGCAGCAGACTTCATTCAGCAGAAAACAGCCTTAAATTTATCCTCTCATTCCTTTTTTTAACTTCTTTAAATGTTTATCTTTAAGAAAAAATCTTAAATAATCGAAAAAAATTAAGTAGCTTTAATTTTCTGATGAAACTCCCATCACAAAATTGAGAATATAAAAAGAAACTGATGACAGGAAACACTGCGAAAGAGCAAAAGCCACCGTTACACAAGACGATGAAATTTCTTTTCGTTTCTTTTACCGAGGGAAACAGGATAAAATGAAGCAAAATTAATCTTTGTTTTTTGCTATTTTTTTAAAGGACTTGTACCAGACAATAAAAAAGCAAATCAAAGTAAAATCTCCAACATCATTCAGCGTCAACTGTCAAACAAATCAACAATAAAACAATTTTTCAAAATAGTAACAAAATAAGAACACAAAAAAGACGAGAAAAGTAAATAAAACAGCGACTACGCCATATCACAGAATTATGTTAATTAGGTGGAATTTCTTTTATATAGTTTAGACGCTGTGAGAGGTCCTGCTTTATTATTCCTGGAACTACGTTCTGTGAAAGGACACCCAACAAACATAGAGTGTTACGTTTGAAATATGATGGCTTCAACGCTTGATTTCAAGTTTTGCCACAGCCGATAGAGACGGCAAAATTTTATTAAATTTGTTTTGCTGTTGAAATTAACATGATGATATAGAGACAATTGCTGCCATGGGTTCCCATTTAGGACTGCAGATTCCCACCAAAGTAATCTTGAAATCGGCCAAGTCCTGTCTTCTTTAGATTATCTAGTACACGCTCGCAAATAGTTTCTACTGAATTCGTATTTACAATGTTACAAAGGAACATTGGTCACACCATTTGTTTAGGAGGCATCAGAATAAAACGTTCGGGAGGCATGTACGCGAAATGGTATTATCACAGTTGTACTGTCCTCCCATCGTGGTGACTTCCGCCAGCTTGAGGCAATTGTGGTCCCTTATATCGTTCAACGTGACTTGTGGCGCAATGAGGCTGTGCATAAAATCCAAATTAAAGAAGAAAAAAATTTTTATATTAAAAGAATTTTGTTGGTGTTTTGATTCCAAATTTAAGGATCAAATTTTATAAATCACATCACCTCCAAGTGAAATTTATATGGAGTACAAAAACGAAATTTAGAAATTTTGTTTGTGTTTCTTATAGAAATTTTTCACCGAACAAACGCAAAGAAATTCAGGCGTTGGTTTGTCTATTAAAAGTTGTAGACTTTTTATGTGAAACAAAAATAAAATTTAAATATTTTTCTATATAAATTTCTCATTGGTGCTCAGATTTGCAACATCATGATTGCATGAGCGATCGGATATCCGTCCTCGATGCTAGACAGTTAGACCGACATCTGATACATGTTGATGGAATTTGAACTCTCCAGTTCTTTAGCAAAGGGTCGTCACTCAGATTGGCATTTAGAGATGGTGTTTGACGCTTTAGTCTTACATTAATATTAAGCCTGCTCTCGTATCCTCAACGTAACCTTCATTGGTAACGGGGAAATATACACCTCCTTCTATATTAGCGTTGCGGTTTAGAGCCAATATTATCGAGTAGCCCTGATAACTGTCCTGAGCCTGCGGATTATTCTAGTCCACATTTCTAAATTTTATCACAAGGTTCATAGCCATAGAAGTGGCGAAAGTGTTTGCAAAAGTTCCTGTTTAATTTTAACCCAAAGCCATTTCGAACTCCTACTGACAGTTCTTCAGAAGAGCAATGGCGATCTTGATTGGACGTTAGAGTTTAGAAAACAAATAGATGTTCGGTTACTTTGCACAACATCCAGATATTTACCGGATACAGCCCGACCATTGTAATCGGTATGTGCCGATGATTAAAGTTTATAACAAACTTTAATATAAACAAGTTTTCAAGGAAGCGTTCAGACAAGATGTTCTTTTCTTAATGACTGCCGCTTAGATCGATTTGAACTGGAACGATTGACTGATTGACTTTAAAGGTTTGGCACGATTGTGACTCACTAACACTGGGCCACAAATTCGGAAATCCAAACAAAAAATACAAAGGGGCGAGGTCACACGATCATTGCGATTAATTAACGTTACCTTCTCACTCGCTATGGCATAGCGTCATTCTAATCGATTTCCAAATGAAGCTGCCGGTAAAAAAATACGAAAAAAGGTTGAAAAGTTAAATTTTATTATCTGGACCTACAGTTCAATTGTGTGTCTAGTCATGGAACAGTAAACTGAGAATTTGGCAGATATCATCATACGTCCTTATGGCAGAAGTTGTTACCAGTAGAGATTAAAGAGAATTAAAGTATATTTGACATTCACAAGTTACGACAATGTTTTTAACATAAAAACATGATTGTTTTTGTTAAAAGCTCTTTTGATCTAAAATTATTTAAAAAAAGATAGAATTTTAATATAAAACCATTATCAATTTAAGATTCAACTCCTTTTATTTGTCGCTAAGATTGGCACAGAGAGCACTACATGATTTAATCTTTGATTTAGAATTTTTTTTTGGTTTTTTCCAATTAATTACATCTGTTATTAAAAGAGTCTGCTGTAGGAAGGCGATTCAAAATCTCACTCTGTTCGCACAAAATAGACCTTGTGGACTTTTATTCCCTTTTAATTTTCAATTCGGCAATTTTAATTCTTAAATTGCCTGTTTTGCTTTCAACTCCAAGTAACTCTCACTTTTACCCAGATAGTTTATCTGTCAGCCCATCTCTTTAAAAGAAAATTAAAAAGAAAAAATCTTCACAGTCTTCATTAAGAATCAACGCAACTTTGTGTCAGTGTCAACTTTTATCCTGCAAAGAATTTATACTAGAGTGTAAGTGTCCGTGTGTATGTGTGTATGTGTGAGAAGTCTGCGCTTACACTTGAATAAATATATTTGTGAGCAAATTGCAAT
Organism: Germaria angustata; assembly: GCA_963681545.1. Taxonomy (NCBI): domain Eukaryota; kingdom Metazoa; phylum Arthropoda; class Insecta; order Diptera; family Tachinidae; genus Germaria; species Germaria angustata. The sequence goes on along the minus strand of OY812998.1, from coordinate 67,550,262 downwards.
GTATATTTAAATTGTACTGTTTCCATTTCCGCTTTCAAAAATTATAAAAAGAACCCGAGATTTCGTTTTCTTTTCGTTGATATAATAATTGCCAGGCACGAGTTTTTGTTAAAATTAAAAATTTATTTTCACTGCTTTCATTTGTTTCTATAATTTTCTCAAATTCTTAAAAAATTAAATATGCAAATTCCAAGTGGAATGGAGGGGTGCCAATTTAATTTGGATAATTAGCATTTTTTTGTCTTCCCTCATTCGTAAAGCCTTGCGTTTTGAAAAGATTAAATACAAATTTTTTGCGCTTAAGGTAAATTGCATGAATAAAACCATAAAAATTTGAATAGAAATTTAAAAAGGAATTTTGTACATTTAAATAGTGTACAACAAATAGAGATGGGTGAATGCTTTTAATTGAATATATTTTGTGTAGATAAAAGCAAATAAGAATATTTTATTTGCATAAACCACAAATTTTAGGGGGAGTTTTAAAATAAAATGATTGTGTAAAATTGGCATTTAAGAGATGATAAAAATGAAAAATAGACTTTAGCAAAAAGTTTTCAGATTATAGAATGAAAGCAATGATTTTGTTAAAAATGTAAAACAAAATACTGTTTGTAGTGGTTGCCTCTATTATTCACCATTTCAACAAAAGTAAATTAGGAACAGTACATAGCAAAAACCTTTAGGATGTTGGTAATTGGTACTATTTTTGTTATGGGTTATAAGTGTAATGAGCGGTTACTTATTTGCCATATGATGGTATTAAGGATATTCATGAATTACTGTAGATAAGCATTTAAACATAACATTAGTTGATTGTTATCAAGGAATTCCTTACCAACAACAGATTAAATAATAATTTTCGAAATATAATTACTTAATGTTCCTATTTAGTAACACACAAACAAGGATTAAAAATGTACTTCTTTCAGTGAATGATTATTTTAAAAAATAATAATAATATTTAAACAGAGTCTTACCAAGCGGATAGACGTACTCACGTTACACCAGCTTGAAAAATTGTAAATTGTACAATTCTTAAATTTTGGAACAACAAGACACAAACGAGATGTTTACAACAGGTGAATCAAGCAGTGCAGCTACTTTGTTTATAAATTGTTAATAGTATAGCGTACATTTACTTTTTTTTAATTTTGAGAAATTTGGTAGAATAATTTTATACATTTTCCGTTACTATATCGTTATAAATTTTCAAGGGGACGCAAATGAACAGACCTATTATTTAATTCAACTATTATTGACAACCGTACAGCGTCACCTTTTTGCATTGTGGCGTTTGTCCTCCTAGCGCTGTCACCATATGCAATTATTTCAAAGCTACATGATGAACATTTCTAGCCTGATTTTGTATGTCACCCAGGAGAGGCGTGGCTCTCTTGCAATGCATTAAAAAATGCAACGCTTCACTTTTGTAAAGTACAATATATTAGGCAGTTAGTTTTAAATTAGTAGCAGTTTAAAACGTCTTTCTAAATGATGGAAAACACCACAAAATTATATCTACTATTTAATTAAAATAAACAAGAAATTTAACAAGAAATAAAAAAGAAAAAATATAAATATATATCTGGCAAAAAAACCCCTATTTAATACAAAGAGCCAATCGAACAGATTACAAAACCGAATCAACTGTGGGTTAGTTTAATAACCGATACACCAGAGTTGTAATTTAAAATTTAATCCCTAGGAAAGATTGATATCCCTTCTAAAATAAAAATTTTTGAAAATATGTCCATTAATTTTGGAGTGGTTAGAATTATTTCCACTTAAAATCCTATGAAACCAAACTGCAAGCTGCACATTCAAATAAAAATTTTTCAAAATCGATCTATAAATGATAGTTATGCGATAATTAATATTTCCAGCGGGCACGTTGCCAGTCGAAAAAAATCATGCGTGCAAACTACAAGCAAACCCTGTCAAACAAAAACAAAAAAAAAAAAAAAAATAATAATAATTTTGGAAATCGGTCCATAAATGAAGGAGTTATGCAATAATAGGTTTTTTCAGGCGTCCAATTTGCCCTTCCGAAATTCGAAAAAAATCATGGGACCAAACTACAAGCAAAAATTTTTTTTTTGAAAATCGCCTTATAAATGGAGGAGTTATTCCATAGTCAATTTTTTGAGAGGGCAAATTAGCCCATCCAATATCGAAAAAAAAGATATTGGACCTACCTGCAAGCAAAAAGAAATTCAAATTCGTCTCAAAAACAATAAAATTAGGCGTGTACAGACGTTAAAAAAAGTTTAAAAAATACACAGGACTTGATAACCTCCTCCTTTTTTGAAGTCGGTTAAAGTATGTGTTTGTGGTGTACGAATACGTGAAATTAAAAAAAACAATAAACGTTCGATATTCAAATACTGGGTTCATTCGAATGAAAAGAATATTATGAATTGTTTGCTTTATATTCTTTATGGCAGATCATATCTTTTATAAAAAAAATCCTGAGGAAGACGCTCAAAGATGCGTCGACATATTGAAATAAAATAAATTTGTTTCGTTTATAAAATAAAAGATATAAAATAGTGTTAATTAATTGAAATTCATAATTTTAAAAATAATTTGTTTGGCTTCAAAATAATAAATATTCTTTACAATTTGATTACTGGATTGAAATTATGAACAATAAATTACGATCGCATTGCCTAGAAAATTTCTTAAATAATAAATTAAAGTAGGTTTGTATTTACGATTTCTTAAAAGTTTATTAGCCTTAAAAATGTTTGTGAACTTTAAAGCTAAAAGTAAAATAATTGTTTACATACCCCCGTTATTATTTATCAAATTTTTCTGTTAAAACTTTAGTTTTAGTTGCACCATTTTTTATAGTCATATTTGTATATTCATAAGAAATTTGGTCCCTATCAAGAAGAAAGGCATATAAGTTCCCAATCAACCTGTTTCCCAAAATCCAACTGGCGGTAAGCAATGTGTTGAGGGTCACGTACTGACGGCATGATTTTTATTGAATGCAATAGTTAGAAAAAATAACTTCAAGTATCCCAATTTCTTTGGCGTTTTCTTTTAAATTTTAAATTGTTTTCTTGAAATAAAACTTAATGCTCATAAAGTAATTTAACCTAACAACCCTCCCCGTAGTTGTGTCTAATTTCATTTCATCATTTATGTATGTACTTATGTATTATTCTTGTTCCTGCAAAAATATTAAATATTTTTTCTCTTAAATCGTGCACTTGCAGGACTTTCTTGTGGCATTTTGTACGTATAAATATGGGGAGGATAACTCTATTTGTTTAATAAAAATATTTCTTTTTTTTCTATTTTATTCTTGTTAAAGATGAAAAAGACAACATAGAAATGGACGTTTGCAATTATTTGATTTTTGGTATTATTAAAGGCATTAGGGAAGTACGTGATTCAACTGGATAATCTACAATACCAAACGCCATTATATTGTGGGATTAATACTGAAAAAGACACATCAATTTAACATTGGAAATGGCGTAAATTAAATTTCCCTAGTCTACATGGACGCGAGCCAATTATTCAGTTATTATGGAATTTTGGCTACTTCTCTTAAGACATCTTTTATTAATAGAGTTCGTAGTTGTTTCTATACAGTTGGTACTGGATGAATCGAAATGGGTTATCTACGACGGCGAACTATTTAAGATAAACATTCTCTTGTGTAATTGGGAGTATGTGAAGGCTCATTTTGTTTCACAAACATTCTATAAACAAAAGTATTAATAGTTCTATCAGAATTATTACCTGCAAATATAACTTTTTAACAACAACAGCTGTCCCAAATGATTGATGTTTCACTAAGATGAGTATTATGTGGTGTGCCGCGGCACAGCAGATGCACAATTCATTCTACTGGTTTATAATTCTAAAGCATCAACTCCAGTTTGGTACCGTGAAATAAATGCAAGAATAGACTTCGTGAGATTCATTTTAAAGCGGACGTCATTTACGATTGAAATTCACACACAAACTTGTATTAATCTGCTCTTTAGTGTTTAACGATTGCCTCCTTGGAAGGACGATGAATCATATTGATAACAGCATCATAATAAGCCACCGCTACTACAATAAGGAACTGGTTTGTGAAGCCAGCAGTTGTTTGTTTTCGCACAGCTCAAGGAAAACGTTGCGGCAATGTTTGTTTTTACGATACAGAAACAATGTAAGATTTGGTAATATGACCAAAAGACGTATGAGTACATCGGCATATTCATATCATCGTCAATATATGTATATACATGTACATATAGTCTGGCGGCATATAAACCAAATATGTTTGCAAGACTTTGGGCTGACCCACATGAACGACGATACTCGAGATTATCCAAATGAGTTGCTGAATTAAACAGGGGAAAAAAATTTTCAAGTAAATAAAGTAAAGAAAAAGGAATAGCATGTTGGAAAAATTATGTGGTACGCCAATGAGCAAATCAACCAATTCCAAATATGTAATTGGCGGTTGGATTGGGTAATATGGATCCATAAGTATGCAGGCAGCAACCACACACTTCTTCACAAACATTTTTGACCTATAATTTTATCTATAAACCTTATATGGATGGCGTCCTGCTCAGATCGTAACTGTTGGCCATCGGAACATCATAAAGCTTCCATCAATGTCGGCCATTAGCAGAGGGCATTTTCGCGACACACAATCGTAAACCGACAACTAAAAAAAATAACACTCGCGTTTAAACGAACAAAATGTCCAAATTATCTTCCTGGGAAGCCTGTTAAACCGGCGAAATTTTCCAACACTAGCGTTATGACGAATCGTTCATTTTTTTACCTGCACTCGCGACGAGCCGACACAAATAGTTCCTATATTTTGCAATAAATTATCAAATTTTTTCTTTAAATTTGATTAATAAAATTAAACTCCTAAAGTGATTAACAAACAAAACTTGAATGTAAAAATTGAAAAACACATGGCGTCGTGGTAAGAGGCAAAATACTAAATGACCCGAACGGCTGTTGCAGCCATGACTCTGTTGAGCCGATGAAAAAGCTTTGTGTAGACTAATAACTTTTAGTACCAAAGCGTTTCATAAAACTCATTTTCCTCCTGAAACTGTCAAATTCTATACACGAACTTTTCTGTTTGTTTTTTAATGTCAGGGTTCAAAGTATATTTAAATTGCATTAGCAATTAACTGCCAGACCCGGAGAGATGCACACATGACATCGTTTGTGTCGATGGAAAAGCTTTGTGTAGAGAACCCATAGTTTAATACTTACTATTTAAAGGTTGTTGTCTATGCTGATTTTTTTTGATCCCGAAGAGCCACCATACTTCTCTAACAAAATTAAATGTCTATAAGTATGCCAGGCTATAGTTCATGTTTGTACAAAGTCTCTTCGTTTATAATATCATACCTTGGAGAGACATCGGCCTGGCCATGACATGAGCATAATGTCGGCAGGGCAACGATGTTAATATATTCTTGTTCTTGAATGTTCATGTTTATTTTTAACCGACTTTAAAAATGGAGAAGATTATCAATTCGTGTGTATTTTTTTAACTTTTTTTTTAATGCTTGACATCATATGTGAGCCAATTAAATATTTTTTGTTGTTTGAAAGTTGGGTTTCATAATTTTTCTTCGAAAATCGAAAGTACAATTTTCTCGTCCGAAATAATGATTATGGCTGCTCTATTTATGGACCGATATCTTAAATTATTTTTTTTTTGCTTGTAGTTGGCTCCCACAATATTTTTTTACGAAAATCGCAGGAGCAATTTACCAGGCTGATTATCAATATTATTTGTTTGTTTGAAAGAGTTTGCTTGTAGTTTAGTCCCAACATTTTTTTTCGAAGATCGGACGGGTGATTCATCCTCAAAACATTGAGCATCGCATAACTCCTCTATTTATAGACCAATTTTCCAAATTATTTGTTTGTTTAAAAGGAAGTGCTTGTAGGATCGTCTTGTGGTTTTTTTTCGAAAATCGGACGGGCAATTCGCCCGCTCGCAATCTAATTATCGCATAACTCTCTCGTTTATAGAGCGATTTTGAAAAAAAAAATACTGCTTCCAGTTTGGTTTCACAGAAATTTAAGTGGAAATTTAACGAAAAAGTTGCTGGCAGAAATAATTATTACAAAATAGCTTCACCATTTATAGACATAAGTACATATTTTCCATTTTTTTTTTATTTAAGAAGGGATATCAATCTTATTATATGGGGCTTTAGACTAACCCATAGTTGCTTCGATTTTGTAACCTGTACGATTAGTTCTTTACATTGCAGTCGGTTTTTTTTTATAGCCAGAACTATTTCTACTTTTTCGCATGTGTGGGTCGTTTTATTATCTGATTTGCGTATTTGTATGTTCGGGCGATCTCCACGTGGCGAATATGTTATGCTCAATGTTCAAGTGAAGGGCTAATGTAGACCTCTAGTAAATGTGTGAAATGTGTAAAATTTCTCGCCTTTATAAAGAGAAAAAAAGGATTACAATGTTCTGTAGTGAGAAAAAACTTATTAGGAAAGATCACTTAATCTTATAAGGGAGTTAAGTTTATTAAATCAGAGCGAAAAATATATTTTTCTTTTTTATAATTTGATCAAGAAATTGGGTCACCTTTTTCAGAAATAGAATATAGAAAGGTTCCCTTAAAACAACTTTTCTTTAGCAAGTTTAAATTCATCGGGGAAAAAGACAGGGAAACGAATACGAACCGTATATATTTCTATCTCTCTTGAACATAAAAAATGAAAACTTGCAAGGGAAAATTCATCATTTGAAATTTCGTTACCAACATTGTCAACTTTTGAAATTCAGGTCATTTCTCAAGAAGCACTAAATTTTTATTTCTTAATTTTTATTTATAAAAACATCTCCATTAGATTAATAACATATATATTGACTATATTCTAAATATCGATGTTAGTAATTTAATGGAGATGGTTCTATATATAAAAATACGCATGTCCTTTCTATATATTCTATAGAAGAGGTGCTTTCTATCATAGAACTCAAGCTGGAGTTTTTAACATAAAACATATTATCATAAAATCGGATTTAAGAAACAAAGACTCCTAAATCATCATAATTACTTCTGCCCCACTGTACGAAAGGAACTTCTAGTACCTCAAACAAAAACAGCACAAACTTCAGCTATACTAAATTCACAACAACAACCACCATAATAAAGCCAATACGATCCGTATCGAAGACAAAATACTAAGAAATAACAACAACATTACAGTGATACACATCCAAACTTACATACGCTAAGTCATAGTAAGAGGCTGGAAACAACATAAATTCAACAGCGCGATCTCTGTTAGCAATTGAATAAATATTGAAAGTTAACAGCCACGGTGTTCATGTAAATTTCACAACTTTCGAGTAGAAATAAAAAAGATCTGAAATTGAAGAAGTGAAAAGACAGCCTTATGTAAAAATTGATACATATATACATAGATAACATCCTGGTATATAAAAAGCCATATACCTAACATCGCAGTAACGATCAGTATTACATTGCATTATTAAAAGGCGCTCTGTTATTAAAAGTATTTTCGTAATCTATTGCATCAGCCTGTAAATAACAGGGAAATAGTGCAATAATGGAAACAGGAACACAATATCCGTGTTTGGTACTTTATTTTAGCAAGAAAAAATAGCCTGAGTAAACGTTTAAAAAGGTTAAACGTTAACGTTTATTATTTATAAGATAGAAAAACTTGTGTCCATATAATAAATATTTCCATATTTTAAGTCGATTGATCTTTCCAGAAAAAAGATCATTTTATCAAAGTACCTCCTTAATAAAAATTATTACTGCAGTAAAGATGTAATGGTGTATCCTTTACACGTAAATGTGTATGTTTGTATGAGTGCTTAAATATCTATTTGTGTGCGTTATTTGTGTATAAGAGTGTTTTTGGTTTGCATTTACTATTGCAACAAAATTATAGCCTTAAGCATAATTTCTATGAATAAGCTGAGCATTTAAATAAAACAAATGGAAAATCCACAAAAGCAAAATAGGAGAAGAAAAAACGCAATAATAATGATAAAAAACCCACTTCAAACATCAAAAGCTCCGACCGTTCTGTAGTAGTTGTTGTTACTTTTGTGTTGTTGAAGAGCAACAACTCGAATTTTAGGTACACATTTGTTCTAATGCACACACACACACAGCTGCATCAAAAAGGATATGAATTTTCTAAAAATGCACACATTTTCGCATGCACACTCGTGCTGTTTTGAGCACATACTCATGCATATTCAATAACAAAAAGAGTTCATTTTACAAAAATATACCAACAAATTTTATCATGTTGTAGAATAACTTGAATATTTGAGAAATATTTCATTTCCTGCCATTTTTTTTTTGGTTCATTTTTAATTTGAGAAAATAAACACTAATAAAAGAAATGTGGTAGATATGGTACACATATGTACATGAATGAAAGTGGGCCGATTCCAATTTCCATGTGTAGGTGGTAATATATCAACATTTGGAACGATTTTCCGTCGGCCCATTTCAAATTACGTACTTAAAGCAGGGAAAAGAACACCGGTCTGTTTACTTTTTATTTATGCAAACTGTGTCAGAAGAAAAACACATCTCTCATAAATGAGATTTAAAAAAACACATCTTTTTCATTCTCATAAATGAACACCAAAATATTTGTTTTTTTTTTTTTTTTTGATCAAGAATAATTTTCTGTACCATTTTTTCCTAAGGATACACATGCAAAAGTGAGACAAAAAAAAATTGTCCACATTTATTCATATTTGTCATGAATTAGATTTAAAAAATCTACATACGTTTTAATCTCATAAATGAACACCAAAAATGTTTCTCATAAAAATTAATCTTTGTATCTGGTTTTTTCTATAGATACAAATGCAAAAATGAGGAAACGAAAATTGACAACATTTATTCATATTTCTCATAAATGAGAATTCTAAAAACAATTTACTTATTTTTCATTCTCACTTATGAACACAGAAAAATGTTTGTTTCTAGAATCAAAAACTCATGTACTGATGTGTTTTTTGTTGCTAAAAATATATGTACATGCAAAAGTGCGACAAAAAAATCATCAACATTTATTTATATTTCTCATAAATGAGAATTCAAAAAACTATTTACCTATTTTTCATTCTCACTTATGAACACCAAAAATTTTTCTTTCTAGGATCAAAAATTAAATTGTTTCTTGTTACCAAGAATTCAACATCCCTCATATATGAGATTAGAAAAAAATTTATGTATCCGTTTTTTTTAAGATGCACAAGCAAAAGTGAGACAGTGAAATCTGTCAAAATTAACTCACATTTTTCATAAAAGAGATTTAAAAATATTAGATCCTTTTCTTTTTCATATATAAAAATCGAAAATTTTTCTTTCTAAGATCAAAACGTATGGCTCGATTATGGATGGCAACAGAATTTCAATTGCCAACTGCCAAACGTTTATGTCTCTCCTAAAAAGGATAATGCGGAACATGAAAATCTGATAGAACAGTCTTCAAAATAATAATGCAAAGGGTTTCTGGCAACTACAAATTTGTGATTGCCGAATAGCAACCCAACGGAAGGTCGCTTGCCATCCATAATCGAGCCATTAATGTGTGTACAATTTTTTTATATTCTATATTTTGGGAAGCTCCAAGATAAAAAAGTTTATAAAAAAAGAAATTTTTATATGCATTATCCTTAATACATATTTTAACTTAACTTTTTCAACTTAACTTTTTCATTTTAGAAACGTTATTGTAATTTTACAAACTTTAAGAATTCCTTAAAAGCATAATTTTGTAATTGTATATCACCAGTATCAAGTATATACACATATGCAAACATATTTGACACGTAATAAGCATTTGAATGTTCATATTCATCCATTAATCTATGGCAGCCTATTAATAATATTTTAATTTATTTTAATTGACAACAAATTGCAAGCATAAAGTTATTCTTACTCCCTTCTGCAAATAAATTTAAAATAAAAGCTTTTGTGAAGTATAACAATTGACAGAATTATTGCATTTGGAATCTATTAATTGAAGTTTAAATTTAAAATGTTTCAAAACATGTTTAATATCCTCAAGAAACTTTTGAGTTATGTAATTTTATATGATGCCTAGAGTTATGCAATAACTTTTTTTGGAAACTAAACATTTCATATTTAAAGGCAATTTGTTTTTATATTGTTTGATTCAATTCAGAATTTGTGATGTTAGAGTAGAATTTTTATCTCAGAAGTGTAATGCCATCAATTTGATTTTTTCTCCATTTATATCCTGAACAGGCTTGATTTAACGATTCTTAATAATTTAATTTTTATATCCTTTGAATTTAATTTTTTTCCTTTTTTTAATACAAGTTTTGAAACCAGGTCTTCCCATTCACCTTATGTTCATAAGACGCAACCTTTAACCCTTCTGCCAAAACAAAATTCTAAAATAATTGAGAATTCATTTCAGAATTACATTAAATACTAAGAGTTATTTGAACTATATACACAGAACAAATAATTGGAGAATATCTCAAATTCCATCCAAATTCTTAGGAAGTATACAAATTTAACTGGTACTACTTACTGGTGCAAATCGGAATAATTTTTTAATTGATGTCACAAAATTCTTTAAATTTCGCTTTTTTCTGACAACTTCTTCAGAAGTCGTTAAAAGAAATCCCCTGACAGCAGTGCCCAGTTAGAACTAGTTTTAGATACTGGTGTCCTTCTCGGACTGTACTCATATCGGTGCCAGGTGACCGCGTTATTCCTGATAAATTAACTTTCTGCAGCAGCTTAATATTAAGCCCACAAATTGATAGGTTTGCTTATCAATTATTCAATCAGTGCTAGTTCGCCCTAACTCAAGTAAAAATTAATAAACAGGCTTTAAAAAAACATTCTTCGTTGGGTGGCGCGCATCCGAAACTTCCAATTTCCCATGAGTCTTAAGAAAATCCCACAAGAAAAAGTCTAATGGGGTTAAAACACATGATCTCGGTGGCCAGTTCACATCACATCCGCGTGATATGAAGATGCCCTCAAATCGCTAGTGCAGAACGTCCAATGTGGCATAAGCTGTGTAGTACGTGGCGCCGCCCTGTTGACGCCATACATCGTTAGTGTCCATATCATCCAATGGAGAACAAAGGAAGTTGATAATCATAGATCTATAATGCTCGTTGTTGACGGTGATGACCTGGCCAATATCATTATCAAAAAAACGTGGACGGATGACACCGCCAGTCCAAAATCCACACCAAACAGTGACTTCTTCTTGGATCTCTCAAATGGATTGGTATTATTCCAAATTCGACAACTTTGTTTGTTGATATCCAGAAATGCGCCCCATCTCTGAATATGACTTTTTAATGAAAATTAGGGTCAGTTTCCAACTGTTCCAGCGCCCATTCAGCGAACACACGTCATCGTCTATGGTAGTTTACATTTAACTTCCAGGGCAGTTGTACGGGTGCAGGACTAATCGCTAAGCAAAATTTGTCAAGCTGTGGTCTGCGAAAGGCCGAATTCTTATCAGCGACGCAAAACCGTCTAATTCGAGTTGTCCTGCACACTCTCAAGGACAACGTCGCTATACGGGTGTTGATTCATGGTTAACTGAACCAATGGCCTGAAATTTCTCCACCACATCGCGAAGAGTTCTGTGGATTGAACGACTATGGCGACCGTAAAATAACTGAAGGGCGTTGCTCAAGAAAACCAGCCATTTTCATAATTTTTGCTTGTTGTTGAACAATTTATTCATCTATAATGATTTGTCAACACGAACTGAATAAATGAGAGCCAATTTAACAGATGTAGCTTCATTAGCATGGCCGCTGTCAACTAATAAAATTTTAAAAAACCCTATTGGAAGACCCGCCATTACTGAAAATAAGAAAGGAAGGAAAACCAAGCAGCCAAATGTTGTTCCGAATTGGAACATGTCTGGCAGGTTGTTGACCAGCTCTTAGCCAGTGTGTGATAAGCATAATATAAATAAATTTTATGCAAAATTCCTGCCAACATTTTCTTGGGGCATTGGCTTGTTAATTTTTAATTGAATCATATAATTTTTACCCAAAATTGCTTGCAAATTAAAGTTTTTTTTTATTTATTTCAAAATTAAGTGTTTAATCATGTTCGCAATGCGTTAAATGTTTTATTATATTAATTACAAATGTTAATCATTTTGAAATCATTAAACATGTGAAATGTGCTGTTAAATTAACAAATTTAAATTAAACATAGGAAAAGGATACAAAAAACGAAAATAAAGTATATAACTCTATACATATATGACATTGGATTTTGTTATTAAATTGCAGCTGCATGCAAATAATATCAATTTCCTGAACAGTGGAAAAGAATGAATGTAAAGAGAATTTAAAAAATATTTAAAATTATTAATACAATAATTAAGAGGTGTTGGCTAAATTCATGAAAATTTAATTTTGTTGAAGTTTTGCGACGCAGCTTGGGATAAGTAAACCTCAAAGTTTTTGGCATCGGCATAGAATAATGACTTGAGCAACGCAACTGAGAATAGATTAACTAAACAATTTAGATTCTGAATACAAGATGTCCAAGGACGACAAATCGTTTACATGATAATTTAGAAATAGTGTGTGAGAATGCTGGTGATACACCAGGGACCTCTTTATAGCATCGTGCTCAGAATTTCTACATTTCAATCCTAGATACAGGAAACATTTCTTAACATTTTTGAAATATTAACAATATTTGGTCCAAAGGAGGCGCTTTGATGTGATTTGAAAAATGGAAATAACAGAACGGTAGAGGAAGCTTTGGCAGACTATACAAACTTTGTTAATAACAAAAAAAATCTTACTAATGAAGAATAACAATTCTCGTTTCCTGCTTCCAGTTAATATCAATTTAAATAATAATGAACAAAAATCTGCCCAAGTGGTCAGGCTCGAATGCTGATGAGTTGTATGCGTGTTCTTCCCACAGCTAAAAGTCAAATTTACTTATCCCGTCATTTCTAATCATAAGCATTATTCTCCAATGGAGTCTGATGCGAGTTGAAGTTGACCGCCATCAAGGAAAAATGTATTCATTTGGTTTCTTTCTATGGGACTATTTAAAGTCAAAAGCCCATGTGAAGAAGCCTATATTTCATGGTATACTAAACGAAGATATTTAAAATTACATAGAAAACAATTATCAAAACAATATTAAGAAAAGTTTCATTCTTCGATAATTTGTTGCACCACTGTTAAAGAAAATCAATATAAAAAATTGTGCAGCAGTGGATAAATAGTACATCACATGAATAAACCACATAATTGTTAAGTGGACATATGAATTATTTTTATTTTTTTAATTTTATGTTTTATGATTTTTCTTTTGTATTTATTAATATTTATTTACGTTTAATATAGACTTGGAATGGGCGGCATATTTAATAAAACGCACAAGCAATTCAAAAGTCAATCAATTTAAAAAATTAATTGGTTTCCTAATTTTCTAAACTTGTATATCAGAGTTGGCAAATTTAGCGGTAAGTGTCAAACACGGGTCTGGGTTAACTTTCGTAATATCAATTATTCCAATAGTTATTGATTTTTCGCTACCGGTCGTGTCAGATGCAGCACTACAGCGATATTGTTCATGGCGTGTAGGCTCATGTCAATATAAATTGACAAAACTTGAATGCTTCTATTTCTTGTCCTCATTTTGAGCTTTCATTATCTGGATACAATGAGTCGATATACACCCTCGCGAGTGAATGCACAATTGCATGGTAGTTTATGTTCCAGACAACGTGAAATAATCCAGTAAAAAACGCACTTCCAAAGTAGTCATGAAAATGTTGAGGTTGGGATCCGCGTTCCAATCATTGGATTATTTCCAATGATTCTAACAAAGTTGTGAGTTTGGCTCTCTATATGTCTGACATTTCACTAATAATAATCAACTCATCATCAGCTGAACCCACAACAAATAAGGTGTTTCAATAAATTAATTGGGGGAATATCCCAAATAATTATACGAAGGCGGCTCAATAAGTCCATGACTTTTTGAATGAAACATAGGTTTCTGAATAAAAAATCTTTCTATTTCCCATCAGAGTCTCCTTTGTCCAAGGTTTCTCCAATTTTTTTTATTCTTTCCAAAGAATAATATTTGTCGCGATCATCAAAATAAGTATTTATTTGTAAAGTAATTTTATCGCTGGAGTCACATCTCTTTCCAGCGAGCCTTTTCTTCTGGTTCAGAAATAAGAAGTAGTCACTCGGGGCTAAATCCGAAGAATAAAGCAAATTTCCATGTGTAGGTGGTAATATATCAACATTTGGAACGATTTTCCGTCGGCCCATTTCAAATTACGTACTTAAAGCAGGGAAAAGAACACCGGTCTGTTTACTTTTTATTTATGCAAACTGTGTCAGAAGAAAAACACATCTCTCATAAATGAGATTTAAAAAAACACATCTTTTTCATTCTCATAAATGAACACCAAAATATTTGTTTTTTTTTTTTTTTGATCAAGAATAATTTTCTGTACCATTTTTTCCTAAGGATACACATGCAAAAGTGAGACAAAAAAAAATTGTCCACATTTATTCATATTTGTCATGAATTAGATTTAAAAAATCTACATACGTTTTAATCTCATAAATGAACACCAAAAATGTTTCTCATAAAAATTAATCTTTGTATCTGGTTTTTTCTATAGATACAAATGCAAAAATGAGGAAACGAAAATTGACAACATTTATTCATATTTCTCATAAATGAGAATTCTAAAAACAATTTACTTATTTTTCATTCTCACTTATGAACACAGAAAAATGTTTGTTTCTAGAATCAAAAACTCATGTACTGATGTGTTTTTTGTTGCTAAAAATATATGTACATGCAAAAGTGCGACAAAAAAATCATCAACATTTATTTATATTTCTCATAAATGAGAATTCAAAAAACTATTTACCTATTTTTCATTCTCACTTATGAACACCAAAAATTTTTCTTTCTAGGATCAAAAATTAAATTGTTTCTTGTTACCAAGAATTCAACATCCCTCATATATGAGATTAGAAAAAAATTTATGTATCCGTTTTTTTTAAGATGCACAAGCAAAAGTGAGACAGTGAAATCTGTCAAAATTAACTCACATTTTTCATAAAAGAGATTTAAAAATATTAGATCCTTTTCTTTTTCATATATAAAAATCGAAAATTTTTCTTTCTAAGATCAAAACGTATGGCTCGATTATGGATGGCAACAGAATTTCAATTGCCAACTGCCAAACGTTTATGTCTCTCCTAAAAAGGATAATGCGGAACATGAAAATCTGATAGAACAGTCTTCAAAATAATAATGCAAAGGGTTTCTGGCAACTACAAATTTGTGATTGCCGAATAGCAACCCAACGGAAGGTCGCTTGCCATCCATAATCGAGCCATTAATGTGTGTACAATTTTTTTATATTCTATATTTTGGGAAGCTCCAAGATAAAAAAGTTTATAAAAAAAGAAATTTTTATATGCATTATCCTTAATACATATTTTAACTTAACTTTTTCAACTTAACTTTTTCATTTTAGAAACGTTATTGTAATTTTACAAACTTTAAGAATTCCTTAAAAGCATAATTTTGTAATTGTATATCACCAGTATCAAGTATATACACATATGCAAACATATTTGACACGTAATAAGCATTTGAATGTTCATATTCATCCATTAATCTATGGCAGCCTATTAATAATATTTTAATTTATTTTAATTGACAACAAATTGCAAGCATAAAGTTATTCTTACTCCCTTCTGCAAATAAATTTAAAATAAAAGCTTTTGTGAAGTATAACAATTGACAGAATTATTGCATTTGGAATCTATTAATTGAAGTTTAAATTTAAAATGTTTCAAAACATGTTTAATATCCTCAAGAAACTTTTGAGTTATGTAATTTTATATGATGCCTAGAGTTATGCAATAACTTTTTTTGGAAACTAAACATTTCATATTTAAAGGCAATTTGTTTTTATATTGTTTGATTCAATTCAGAATTTGTGATGTTAGAGTAGAATTTTTATCTCAGAAGTGTAATGCCATCAATTTGATTTTTTCTCCATTTATATCCTGAACAGGCTTGATTTAACGATTCTTAATAATTTAATTTTTATATCCTTTGAATTTAATTTTTTTCCTTTTTTTAATACAAGTTTTGAAACCAGGTCTTCCCATTCACCTTATGTTCATAAGACGCAACCTTTAACCCTTCTGCCAAAACAAAATTCTAAAATAATTGAGAATTCATTTCAGAATTACATTAAATACTAAGAGTTATTTGAACTATATACACAGAACAAATAATTGGAGAATATCTCAAATTCCATCCAAATTCTTAGGAAGTATACAAATTTAACTGGTACTACTTACTGGTGCAAATCGGAATAATTTTTTAATTGATGTCACAAAATTCTTTAAATTTCGCTTTTTTCTGACAACTTCTTCAGAAGTCGTTAAAAGAAATCCCCTGACAGCAGTGCCCAGTTAGAACTAGTTTTAGATACTGGTGTCCTTCTCGGACTGTACTCATATCGGTGCCAGGTGACCGCGTTATTCCTGATAAATTAACTTTCTGCAGCAGCTTAATATTAAGCCCACAAATTGATAGGTTTGCTTATCAATTATTCAATCAGTGCTAGTTCGCCCTAACTCAAGTAAAAATTAATAAACAGGCTTTAAAAAAACATTCTTCGTTGGGTGGCGCGCATCCGAAACTTCCAATTTCCCATGAGTCTTAAGAAAATCCCACAAGAAAAAGTCTAATGGGGTTAAAACACATGATCTCGGTGGCCAGTTCACATCACATCCGCGTGATATGAAGATGCCCTCAAATCGCTAGTGCAGAACGTCCAATGTGGCATAAGCTGTGTAGTACGTGGCGCCGCCCTGTTGACGCCATACATCGTTAGTGTCCATATCATCCAATGGAGAACAAAGGAAGTTGATAATCATAGATCTATAATGCTCGTTGTTGACGGTGATGACCTGGCCAATATCATTATCAAAAAAACGTGGACGGATGACACCGCCAGTCCAAAATCCACACCAAACAGTGACTTCTTCTTGGATCTCTCAAATGGATTGGTATTATTCCAAATTCGACAACTTTGTTTGTTGATATCCAGAAATGCGCCCCATCTCTGAATATGACTTTTTAATGAAAATTAGGGTCAGTTTCCAACTGTTCCAGCGCCCATTCAGCGAACACACGTCATCGTCTATGGTAGTTTACATTTAACTTCCAGGGCAGTTGTACGGGTGCAGGACTAATCGCTAAGCAAAATTTGTCAAGCTGTGGTCTGCGAAAGGCCGAATTCTTATCAGCGACGCAAAACCGTCTAATTCGAGTTGTCCTGCACACTCTCAAGGACAACGTCGCTATACGGGTGTTGATTCATGGTTAACTGAACCAATGGCCTGAAATTTCTCCACCACATCGCGAAGAGTTCTGTGGATTGAACGACTATGGCGACCGTAAAATAACTGAAGGGCGTTGCTCAAGAAAACCAGCCATTTTCATAATTTTTGCTTGTTGTTGAACAATTTATTCATCTATAATGATTTGTCAACACGAACTGAATAAATGAGAGCCAATTTAACAGATGTAGCTTCATTAGCATGGCCGCTGTCAACTAATAAAATTTTAAAAAACCCTATTGGAAGACCCGCCATTACTGAAAATAAGAAAGGAAGGAAAACCAAGCAGCCAAATGTTGTTCCGAATTGGAACATGTCTGGCAGGTTGTTGACCAGCTCTTAGCCAGTGTGTGATAAGCATAATATAAATAAATTTTATGCAAAATTCCTGCCAACATTTTCTTGGGGCATTGGCTTGTTAATTTTTAATTGAATCATATAATTTTTACCCAAAATTGCTTGCAAATTAAAGTTTTTTTTTATTTATTTCAAAATTAAGTGTTTAATCATGTTCGCAATGCGTTAAATGTTTTATTATATTAATTACAAATGTTAATCATTTTGAAATCATTAAACATGTGAAATGTGCTGTTAAATTAACAAATTTAAATTAAACATAGGAAAAGGATACAAAAAACGAAAATAAAGTATATAACTCTATACATATATGACATTGGATTTTGTTATTAAATTGCAGCTGCATGCAAATAATATCAATTTCCTGAACAGTGGAAAAGAATGAATGTAAAGAGAATTTAAAAAATATTTAAAATTATTAATACAATAATTAAGAGGTGTTGGCTAAATTCATGAAAATTTAATTTTGTTGAAGTTTTGCGACGCAGCTTGGGATAAGTAAACCTCAAAGTTTTTGGCATCGGCATAGAATAATGACTTGAGCAACGCAACTGAGAATAGATTAACTAAACAATTTAGATTCTGAATACAAGATGTCCAAGGACGACAAATCGTTTACATGATAATTTAGAAATAGTGTGTGAGAATGCTGGTGATACACCAGGGACCTCTTTATAGCATCGTGCTCAGAATTTCTACATTTCAATCCTAGATACAGGAAACATTTCTTAACATTTTTGAAATATTAACAATATTTGGTCCAAAGGAGGCGCTTTGATGTGATTTGAAAAATGGAAATAACAGAACGGTAGAGGAAGCTTTGGCAGACTATACAAACTTTGTTAATAACAAAAAAAATCTTACTAATGAAGAATAACAATTCTCGTTTCCTGCTTCCAGTTAATATCAATTTAAATAATAATGAACAAAAATCTGCCCAAGTGGTCAGGCTCGAATGCTGATGAGTTGTATGCGTGTTCTTCCCACAGCTAAAAGTCAAATTTACTTATCCCGTCATTTCTAATCATAAGCATTATTCTCCAATGGAGTCTGATGCGAGTTGAAGTTGACCGCCATCAAGGAAAAATGTATTCATTTGGTTTCTTTCTATGGGACTATTTAAAGTCAAAAGCCCATGTGAAGAAGCCTATATTTCATGGTATACTAAACGAAGATATTTAAAATTACATAGAAAACAATTATCAAAACAATATTAAGAAAAGTTTCATTCTTCGATAATTTGTTGCACCACTGTTAAAGAAAATCAATATAAAAAATTGTGCAGCAGTGGATAAATAGTACATCACATGAATAAACCACATAATTGTTAAGTGGACATATGAATTATTTTTATTTTTTTAATTTTATGTTTTATGATTTTTCTTTTGTATTTATTAATATTTATTTACGTTTAATATAGACTTGGAATGGGCGGCATATTTAATAAAACGCACAAGCAATTCAAAAGTCAATCAATTTAAAAAATTAATTGGTTTCCTAATTTTCTAAACTTGTATATCAGAGTTGGCAAATTTAGCGGTAAGTGTCAAACACGGGTCTGGGTTAACTTTCGTAATATCAATTATTCCAATAGTTATTGATTTTTCGCTACCGGTCGTGTCAGATGCAGCACTACAGCGATATTGTTCATGGCGTGTAGGCTCATGTCAATATAAATTGACAAAACTTGAATGCTTCTATTTCTTGTCCTCATTTTGAGCTTTCATTATCTGGATACAATGAGTCGATATACACCCTCGCGAGTGAATGCACAATTGCATGGTAGTTTATGTTCCAGACAACGTGAAATAATCCAGTAAAAAACGCACTTCCAAAGTAGTCATGAAAATGTTGAGGTTGGGATCCGCGTTCCAATCATTGGATTATTTCCAATGATTCTAACAAAGTTGTGAGTTTGGCTCTCTATATGTCTGACATTTCACTAATAATAATCAACTCATCATCAGCTGAACCCACAACAAATAAGGTGTTTCAATAAATTAATTGGGGGAATATCCCAAATAATTATACGAAGGCGGCTCAATAAGTCCATGACTTTTTGAATGAAACATAGGTTTCTGAATAAAAAATCTTTCTATTTCCCATCAGAGTCTCCTTTGTCCAAGGTTTCTCCAATTTTTTTTATTCTTTCCAAAGAATAATATTTGTCGCGATCATCAAAATAAGTATTTATTTGTAAAGTAATTTTATCGCTGGAGTCACATCTCTTTCCAGCGAGCCTTTTCTTCTGGTTCAGAAATAAGAAGTAGTCACTCGGGGCTAAATCCGAAGAATAAAGCAAATTTCCATGTGTAGGTGGTAATATATCAACATTTGGAACGATTTTCCGTCGGCCCATTTCAAATTACGTACTTAAAGCAGGGAAAAGAACACCGGTCTGTTTACTTTTTATTTATGCAAACTGTGTCAGAAGAAAAACACATCTCTCATAAATGAGATTTAAAAAAACACATCTTTTTCATTCTCATAAATGAACACCAAAATATTTGTTTTTTTTTTTTTTTGATCAAGAATAATTTTCTGTACCATTTTTTCCTAAGGATACACATGCAAAAGTGAGACAAAAAAAAATTGTCCACATTTATTCATATTTGTCATGAATTAGATTTAAAAAATCTACATACGTTTTAATCTCATAAATGAACACCAAAAATGTTTCTCATAAAAATTAATCTTTGTATCTGGTTTTTTCTATAGATACAAATGCAAAAATGAGGAAACGAAAATTGACAACATTTATTCATATTTCTCATAAATGAGAATTCTAAAAACAATTTACTTATTTTTCATTCTCACTTATGAACACAGAAAAATGTTTGTTTCTAGAATCAAAAACTCATGTACTGATGTGTTTTTTGTTGCTAAAAATATATGTACATGCAAAAGTGCGACAAAAAAATCATCAACATTTATTTATATTTCTCATAAATGAGAATTCAAAAAACTATTTACCTATTTTTCATTCTCACTTATGAACACCAAAAATTTTTCTTTCTAGGATCAAAAATTAAATTGTTTCTTGTTACCAAGAATTCAACATCCCTCATATATGAGATTAGAAAAAAATTTATGTATCCGTTTTTTTTAAGATGCACAAGCAAAAGTGAGACAGTGAAATCTGTCAAAATTAACTCACATTTTTCATAAAAGAGATTTAAAAATATTAGATCCTTTTCTTTTTCATATATAAAAATCGAAAATTTTTCTTTCTAAGATCAAAACGTATGGCTCGATTATGGATGGCAACAGAATTTCAATTGCCAACTGCCAAACGTTTATGTCTCTCCTAAAAAGGATAATGCGGAACATGAAAATCTGATAGAACAGTCTTCAAAATAATAATGCAAAGGGTTTCTGGCAACTACAAATTTGTGATTGCCGAATAGCAACCCAACGGAAGGTCGCTTGCCATCCATAATCGAGCCATTAATGTGTGTACAATTTTTTTATATTCTATATTTTGGGAAGCTCCAAGATAAAAAAGTTTATAAAAAAAGAAATTTTTATATGCATTATCCTTAATACATATTTTAACTTAACTTTTTCAACTTAACTTTTTCATTTTAGAAACGTTATTGTAATTTTACAAACTTTAAGAATTCCTTAAAAGCATAATTTTGTAATTGTATATCACCAGTATCAAGTATATACACATATGCAAACATATTTGACACGTAATAAGCATTTGAATGTTCATATTCATCCATTAATCTATGGCAGCCTATTAATAATATTTTAATTTATTTTAATTGACAACAAATTGCAAGCATAAAGTTATTCTTACTCCCTTCTGCAAATAAATTTAAAATAAAAGCTTTTGTGAAGTATAACAATTGACAGAATTATTGCATTTGGAATCTATTAATTGAAGTTTAAATTTAAAATGTTTCAAAACATGTTTAATATCCTCAAGAAACTTTTGAGTTATGTAATTTTATATGATGCCTAGAGTTATGCAATAACTTTTTTTGGAAACTAAACATTTCATATTTAAAGGCAATTTGTTTTTATATTGTTTGATTCAATTCAGAATTTGTGATGTTAGAGTAGAATTTTTATCTCAGAAGTGTAATGCCATCAATTTGATTTTTTCTCCATTTATATCCTGAACAGGCTTGATTTAACGATTCTTAATAATTTAATTTTTATATCCTTTGAATTTAATTTTTTTCCTTTTTTTAATACAAGTTTTGAAACCAGGTCTTCCCATTCACCTTATGTTCATAAGACGCAACCTTTAACCCTTCTGCCAAAACAAAATTCTAAAATAATTGAGAATTCATTTCAGAATTACATTAAATACTAAGAGTTATTTGAACTATATACACAGAACAAATAATTGGAGAATATCTCAAATTCCATCCAAATTCTTAGGAAGTATACAAATTTAACTGGTACTACTTACTGGTGCAAATCGGAATAATTTTTTAATTGATGTCACAAAATTCTTTAAATTTCGCTTTTTTCTGACAACTTCTTCAGAAGTCGTTAAAAGAAATCCCCTGACAGCAGTGCCCAGTTAGAACTAGTTTTAGATACTGGTGTCCTTCTCGGACTGTACTCATATCGGTGCCAGGTGACCGCGTTATTCCTGATAAATTAACTTTCTGCAGCAGCTTAATATTAAGCCCACAAATTGATAGGTTTGCTTATCAATTATTCAATCAGTGCTAGTTCGCCCTAACTCAAGTAAAAATTAATAAACAGGCTTTAAAAAAACATTCTTCGTTGGGTGGCGCGCATCCGAAACTTCCAATTTCCCATGAGTCTTAAGAAAATCCCACAAGAAAAAGTCTAATGGGGTTAAAACACATGATCTCGGTGGCCAGTTCACATCACATCCGCGTGATATGAAGATGCCCTCAAATCGCTAGTGCAGAACGTCCAATGTGGCATAAGCTGTGTAGTACGTGGCGCCGCCCTGTTGACGCCATACATCGTTAGTGTCCATATCATCCAATGGAGAACAAAGGAAGTTGATAATCATAGATCTATAATGCTCGTTGTTGACGGTGATGACCTGGCCAATATCATTATCAAAAAAACGTGGACGGATGACACCGCCAGTCCAAAATCCACACCAAACAGTGACTTCTTCTTGGATCTCTCAAATGGATTGGTATTATTCCAAATTCGACAACTTTGTTTGTTGATATCCAGAAATGCGCCCCATCTCTGAATATGACTTTTTAATGAAAATTAGGGTCAGTTTCCAACTGTTCCAGCGCCCATTCAGCGAACACACGTCATCGTCTATGGTAGTTTACATTTAACTTCCAGGGCAGTTGTACGGGTGCAGGACTAATCGCTAAGCAAAATTTGTCAAGCTGTGGTCTGCGAAAGGCCGAATTCTTATCAGCGACGCAAAACCGTCTAATTCGAGTTGTCCTGCACACTCTCAAGGACAACGTCGCTATACGGGTGTTGATTCATGGTTAACTGAACCAATGGCCTGAAATTTCTCCACCACATCGCGAAGAGTTCTGTGGATTGAACGACTATGGCGACCGTAAAATAACTGAAGGGCGTTGCTCAAGAAAACCAGCCATTTTCATAATTTTTGCTTGTTGTTGAACAATTTATTCATCTATAATGATTTGTCAACACGAACTGAATAAATGAGAGCCAATTTAACAGATGTAGCTTCATTAGCATGGCCGCTGTCAACTAATAAAATTTTAAAAAACCCTATTGGAAGACCCGCCATTACTGAAAATAAGAAAGGAAGGAAAACCAAGCAGCCAAATGTTGTTCCGAATTGGAACATGTCTGGCAGGTTGTTGACCAGCTCTTAGCCAGTGTGTGATAAGCATAATATAAATAAATTTTATGCAAAATTCCTGCCAACATTTTCTTGGGGCATTGGCTTGTTAATTTTTAATTGAATCATATAATTTTTACCCAAAATTGCTTGCAAATTAAAGTTTTTTTTTATTTATTTCAAAATTAAGTGTTTAATCATGTTCGCAATGCGTTAAATGTTTTATTATATTAATTACAAATGTTAATCATTTTGAAATCATTAAACATGTGAAATGTGCTGTTAAATTAACAAATTTAAATTAAACATAGGAAAAGGATACAAAAAACGAAAATAAAGTATATAACTCTATACATATATGACATTGGATTTTGTTATTAAATTGCAGCTGCATGCAAATAATATCAATTTCCTGAACAGTGGAAAAGAATGAATGTAAAGAGAATTTAAAAAATATTTAAAATTATTAATACAATAATTAAGAGGTGTTGGCTAAATTCATGAAAATTTAATTTTGTTGAAGTTTTGCGACGCAGCTTGGGATAAGTAAACCTCAAAGTTTTTGGCATCGGCATAGAATAATGACTTGAGCAACGCAACTGAGAATAGATTAACTAAACAATTTAGATTCTGAATACAAGATGTCCAAGGACGACAAATCGTTTACATGATAATTTAGAAATAGTGTGTGAGAATGCTGGTGATACACCAGGGACCTCTTTATAGCATCGTGCTCAGAATTTCTACATTTCAATCCTAGATACAGGAAACATTTCTTAACATTTTTGAAATATTAACAATATTTGGTCCAAAGGAGGCGCTTTGATGTGATTTGAAAAATGGAAATAACAGAACGGTAGAGGAAGCTTTGGCAGACTATACAAACTTTGTTAATAACAAAAAAAATCTTACTAATGAAGAATAACAATTCTCGTTTCCTGCTTCCAGTTAATATCAATTTAAATAATAATGAACAAAAATCTGCCCAAGTGGTCAGGCTCGAATGCTGATGAGTTGTATGCGTGTTCTTCCCACAGCTAAAAGTCAAATTTACTTATCCCGTCATTTCTAATCATAAGCATTATTCTCCAATGGAGTCTGATGCGAGTTGAAGTTGACCGCCATCAAGGAAAAATGTATTCATTTGGTTTCTTTCTATGGGACTATTTAAAGTCAAAAGCCCATGTGAAGAAGCCTATATTTCATGGTATACTAAACGAAGATATTTAAAATTACATAGAAAACAATTATCAAAACAATATTAAGAAAAGTTTCATTCTTCGATAATTTGTTGCACCACTGTTAAAGAAAATCAATATAAAAAATTGTGCAGCAGTGGATAAATAGTACATCACATGAATAAACCACATAATTGTTAAGTGGACATATGAATTATTTTTATTTTTTTAATTTTATGTTTTATGATTTTTCTTTTGTATTTATTAATATTTATTTACGTTTAATATAGACTTGGAATGGGCGGCATATTTAATAAAACGCACAAGCAATTCAAAAGTCAATCAATTTAAAAAATTAATTGGTTTCCTAATTTTCTAAACTTGTATATCAGAGTTGGCAAATTTAGCGGTAAGTGTCAAACACGGGTCTGGGTTAACTTTCGTAATATCAATTATTCCAATAGTTATTGATTTTTCGCTACCGGTCGTGTCAGATGCAGCACTACAGCGATATTGTTCATGGCGTGTAGGCTCATGTCAATATAAATTGACAAAACTTGAATGCTTCTATTTCTTGTCCTCATTTTGAGCTTTCATTATCTGGATACAATGAGTCGATATACACCCTCGCGAGTGAATGCACAATTGCATGGTAGTTTATGTTCCAGACAACGTGAAATAATCCAGTAAAAAACGCACTTCCAAAGTAGTCATGAAAATGTTGAGGTTGGGATCCGCGTTCCAATCATTGGATTATTTCCAATGATTCTAACAAAGTTGTGAGTTTGGCTCTCTATATGTCTGACATTTCACTAATAATAATCAACTCATCATCAGCTGAACCCACAACAAATAAGGTGTTTCAATAAATTAATTGGGGGAATATCCCAAATAATTATACGAAGGCGGCTCAATAAGTCCATGACTTTTTGAATGAAACATAGGTTTCTGAATAAAAAATCTTTCTATTTCCCATCAGAGTCTCCTTTGTCCAAGGTTTCTCCAATTTTTTTTATTCTTTCCAAAGAATAATATTTGTCGCGATCATCAAAATAAGTATTTATTTGTAAAGTAATTTTATCGCTGGAGTCACATCTCTTTCCAGCGAGCCTTTTCTTCTGGTTCAGAAATAAGAAGTAGTCACTCGGGGCTAAATCCGAAGAATAAAGCTAATGAAGGAGCAATTCGCAGCATAATTAATAGAAATTTGCTAGGGAAACTGCTCTTGTATGCACCCTTTGCATTGTTTTGTTGGAAAGGAACTTTTTTCTTGGCCAAATGCGGTCGTTTTCTTTCAAATCTCCATTTAATCGATCGAATAAGTTGTCAACATAGTCGTCATTGATTCAATTGTCCTTTCGGAGGTATGAACAGTCCATGTGGTTTATACCACGTGCATAAGAAAAATGGTAGATGACAAAGCCAGCTTTTGTCCCTCTTTGGCGCCAACTCACCCTGAGAAACCCACTAT
This sequence comes from Germaria angustata, assembly GCA_963681545.1. Taxonomy (NCBI): domain Eukaryota; kingdom Metazoa; phylum Arthropoda; class Insecta; order Diptera; family Tachinidae; genus Germaria; species Germaria angustata. Next base: position 67,524,011 of record OY812998.1, on the reverse strand, counting down.
TTTTACCGCCGTTTGGTTTCTAGTGTGTTGTGGTGGATTCTCGTTTCATTCCCGATTACGAAACAATGCAAAAAAATCGTCCATGTTGTGGTCAAACAACGTCTACCACTCTTGCGAAGTTATAATATGATTACGTTTGTGGTCAATATTGGGCAAACGCGGCACCCATTTTGGAGAAAACTTTCTCAAAACCAAGTGATCATTCAAAATTGGAACCACTGAGCCATGTGATATGCCTATGGCTTCCCCAATTTCTCGCCCTTTCAATCTTCGATTGACCAACACCAAATCGTGAATGTTTCCAATTGTTTCTCAACTGTGCGTTCAGAGCGTTCGGCACTTTTCGTGCTTGTACGGCCACAACGAAATTCAGAAAGCCACTTGTTTTTCAATTTAAATTACTGGTGCACAATTTCCATAGTGTTTATGAAGTGAAGCCTTGGTTGGAGTGATGGTTTTTTTTTTTCGGAAAAAAGTAATGTTTAATGAGCAAACGAATTAATTTTTTTCAGTTTCTCCACAAATCATGCGGTAGTCTGCTATCAATGGCTGCCAAATACAAACTAAATGATGCAGCTTTTTGAAATTTTGGCGGGAGTCAACTGGAAGATGCTTGTTAAAGGGAGCAGTGGTGCTCTTTCAGCTGAAAAGCAGAAAAAGCAAAAAGTCACAGACATATTGAGCCACCGTAGTATTTTCTGACTGTCTGTCTATATGTCTGGTATTTCATTATATATATACCATATATATTTGTTCCATTTAACTCCTACAAGGAGCATAGGGCCGTGCTGGCATTTCATTAACAATACCCAATTCATGGTCGTCTGAACCCATAACTAATAAATATTTTTTTTAATAAATTAATTTTAATAAATATAAAAAATGTCTTTAAAATTTTTTATTGTTTGTTGTTTTTTAAAAATTTATTTTGAAGCATATTTAGAATAATGAATTTATTAGCAAAAGATTTCTATCATGCATATTTATTTGCAGTTTTAATTCAATTTATAGCACTGAGATTTTTTTATTAATGAATCTCAAAAATATTTGTTAAAGAGAGAAAAATAAAATTGTTAAAATCAGGAATTAAATTTTAGAGCTGAATTTTCAAAATTTAAAAAATGGATTATATTTTTTGCGAATAAACTTTGTACGAACGAGATGTTAAAGCAACTTGCCACAATTCGTCAGTGACTCGCTGCACATCAATCTTTAATTATTTGCTTCGTAGTTCATTTCAATATTATTTTTCATTATATGAGAGCTTTTAAGCGCTTTGCCACATTTTTTATATCGCATTAAAAACTAATTAATTTATTTCGTTATTAGACTCAAGGCAAACTGTGTACAAAAAATTTCGTAATGCTTGTACACATTGTAGTAAATCAGCTTAAAATAAAATTTAAATTTTGTCATGTATAATGATGCTGCTGACAGGAAAAAATTTTTATTAGAAGTCCTGAAAAAATTCATTAAAAAAACTTTCTCTAATACCTTATCAAATTTAATTAGCATTTGGACTTAAGCAAATTAGACAACAACAAAAATCTTTCAACTGGGGCCAGAACCACCCCTACAATTCATTGTATTCGGTTCTGGTCGTCTAAAGTTTTGTGATAAAAGTAAAAACTCAGCGTTATTAAAAAAATTAATACAGTTCGATCATTAAAAAAAGGGAGAGTCGGAATGATGATTGATAAACATATTTTTTTATGAACAAGTTCTCAGAACTGTTAAAATGAGCCAATAGGAAGGACGACCAGTGTTTGTTGTGGACGATTTGAGAGTTGCAGACAGACATTTGCAGGCAGGTTATTCCATATAAGAGATCTTCAGCTAAAACACAAATTATCCCTGTAATTCGTAACTGGATCCATTGATATGGATGCGTTCTTAATGAAGAACCTTTTTGTTCACAAAATATGTGTTTCGGGAATATGATACCCGATCTCATTAAAGAAAGATTAATTATGGTAACATAAAAACAAAGGAGCCTTCCTCGCGTTACATCGATGGTGTAATGAGTCCATGAAGTTCGCTAAACTATTGTCACTGAAGAGCTTTATCACCTTTTTCTATATGCGGTTGAGTAACTTCAAAAGAGACTCTAAGGCACCCCCTCCATACAGAAGAGTTTCCGAATTGTTGAAAACATACCAGAGACAACTACGATTGGAAATCAAACCTTGTTAAGCTTTCCAGTTTATATGACTCCAAATAGTCATTTTCATATTTTACAGTATCATCACGGGACGCAAACTAGTTGATCCATATTACGATTATATGGTCCGAATTCGACCATAGCTCGTTGGTAATAATCATGCCATAGTTCACAAAGTAGACCGAGGTGAGAGTCTGACAAACAAAACAAAAATGAAACAGTGCTTCGACATCAAAATAAAAATTAGACAAAAATAGAAAGAGACGACTTAGATTAAAGAAAAATTAGTATGATACTTTTTTGTATCACCAATTTATTAAAAAATTCGGGGGTGTGGAATAAAGTCCCCTCAAGGATATGGTTACCTTCCATACATCATATTTAGAAAAATAAAGATTTAAACTAAACTAAGCAACAACTGACTTTCGTAGACTAGTAGGTAGTTTGCTAAACTCGTAGTGCGAAGGTCCCAGGTTCGAATCCTGCCGCAGAACTCTGGCAGTTTGTGTCTGATAATTAAAAGGGAGCGCACAACAAGCCTTCACTGGCTTAAGTGTATGTCGTATGACATGGGCTATGACACCCCTCCAATCAACCTAACCTAACCTAACCTAAACTAAGCAACAAAAAACTTTTTTGAATGTAAAAGAAAATAATATATTTTGCAATCGCAGCAAGGATAATGCGTACCTTAAATACATATATCCCTTTTTTAAGAAACTAAGGCTTAAGCTAAACTAAGCAAGAAATAATAACAAATATACTACTAAAAGTCGCAAACTGCAGCTTATAATTTGTGTACGAAATTTTAAATAAATTGCAGCAAGGATATTATTACCTCCAATATATCCTTTTTGTAAACATATGGTTTGCGCTAAGCAATAAAAAAATTATCAAAAGTCATAAAATATAGTTTTAATTTGAGTATATTTTTATTTTTAAATCGCAGCAAGGATATGGGTGCCTTCCATATATTCCATCTTTGAAAGATTTTTATTATTAAGACTATTACGCAAGGCCACAAAGAGTAACGAAATTTTGTCAAAAGTTGCAAAATGTAGCGTATAGTTTGCGTATGAAATTTTTCTAAAATCTCACCAAGGATATGATTACCTCCAATATATCCTTTTTTATACATACAACTTACGAGAAATAGCAAAAAAATTTAAAGCCTTAAATAGTCGTAATATAACTTTCATCATGATTATGTTGCTATTTTTTTATTTCACAGCAATGATACGGATACCTCCCATATATCCTTTACTGAAAAATTGTGTTTTAAGTCAAGGATAGCAAACAAAGCTTATAGTTTATAAAGAAAAATTTACTGTAATCGCAGCAAAGATGTGGTTACCTCCGTCATATCCTTTTTTGTAAAATTATGATCTAAAAAACCTAAGCAACAACGAACAAAATTTGTCGCAAATAATCGTAAAATATAGTTTTCCGTGTGAGTACACTTTTTTTAAGTCGCAATAAGGACATGGGATATCATTTTATGATTTAAAATAAACAAGGCAACAAAAAAATTTTCAAATCGCAAAAACTGCTTTCAATTTGTCTTTCATATACAATTTTTTAAGATTATGATTTACGTTAAGCGAGAAAAAAAGAAGAGCAAAATTTTGTTTATAGTTTATGCACGAAAACTTTCTATTATCGCAATAAGGAGATGATTACCTCCAATATATCCATTTATATGAAATTATGATCTGAGAGAAACTAAGCAGCAACGAATAACAAACACTTTTGTACGAGTGCAATATTTTTGTTAAATCTCAGCAAGGATGTGGGTACCTCCCATATATCCTTTTTCATCAGGTCTGTTTTGTTTACAAACCAAATTTGCCGTGATATGAGAAAAGATCATTTCATATTATAAATTTGAAAGGCAGTAATTTTACCCCTAAAAATCTTGTATGAAATTGAATATTATTGTAAAAAGATGGTGAGTCTTACTTTAGATTCTCAAGGATTTCATTTAATTAAGGTATTTCCTTCTGCATTTTATAAAATTAAAAAAAAAAATTTAATAGACATACATATATCAAATCATCTTTTTAAAAGTTTTTTTTATATTATTTCTGGGAAGGACATAAAAAATATTATGAGCTTATATAATGCCAAATATAATTAGTTGTCAAAAAAAAAAGAATTTGGCCCAATTAATTTTCAGCAATTATTTTATTTGATCCAAGAAATCACATGAAAATTATAAAAATCTATAATGAAAACGTTCATGTTTTGATGTTAGTGATTTAGGGGCGAATCCAACATACTTATTTTTCTTCAAGCATTGGAGGAAGTTTTGTTCAATGATTTTCTGTGAAGCAAAGCACTGTGCGTCATATGGTCACATTTCTCCCCTACACTCGTTGACTCGAGTGTGATAACAAAGACCAAAGTCAGCGCAAAGTATTGAATAGGGTCATTGAAGGAATGACAAGTTAAGCCACCTGAATCTGTGCAAATCAACCATCCATTTAATCAAAGTATTGACTTAAAAAATCTTTGTCATGTGTAGACTGATTTCTGAGGGCAACATCGACTGCATGGATTTTAGTGTAAATATAGTATTAAAAAAAGTCAAAAAAATATACGTCAGATATTAATCCATATTATGAACTATCTGAGGCACAAGTTGCATCTAAATGCGTTCAGTCGTTTTTACGTGAGTGAAAAACACACATCCAAGTGTAAAATTAAGATAGTGATTCTCTTTTGGCATCGGCGAATCGTAGCAAATAAATGGTAATTTTTGTTTTTTCGTTATTGTTCCTTTCATCGCTGTTTTCACTACAATTAAACTGAGTGTTGTTTTTTTAGCAGGCCGCGCTGTACCTTGTGTGATTTTCAATCTTTTCTTTTTCATAATATTCAAGTTTTTTTTTAAATTATAAATCAATAAACAATTTCATTTATACTTGTACTCTAAAAGACAATTCGAGAGACACATTAAAAACTAATAAAAAACTATATATTAAATTATAATTAAAAACAATTTGTTTATAAGCAAAACGTTAAATGAAATAAAGAAAAATTGTACAGCAACATAAAAATCAAAATGTATTTAACATTAAAACAACTTTAGAAAAAATAAATACAAAAAGACCTCTAATAAACTTAATTTAAAAACAATAAAAAAAGCAAAGAAAATTACATTCTAATGAAATTCCCAAACAAGGATACAAAAATGTCATGACAACAGACGTTGGATGTGAAGCTAAAGCCCAAAGTCATATTAATAAGCAGAGCAGCCAGCCCATCAGCCCATCAGCCAGACAACCCGACAAATCGAAGTTAAAAGCCAGAAAGTTGTACACAGGAAAATCATAAAAAGGAGCAACAATACCACAAGCAAAATTTTAATTAGACCTAATTAAGCGAAAATAAAATAGAGTCTTATACTGCCAACAAAAGAAGCACACGTCTAACGAACTAAATGACGGCATGGAGTTAAACTAATTGGGAAACAGAGGGGATGGTTGGTGTACATACTCGATGTATGAATGCTCCTTTATCACTATGTATGGCATGAACTCACTGATACTTGTTAAAAGTCAATAAAAGCCAAAAGCGAACATATGCAGGGCAAATTTAACTCTGTCTGCAATTGGCCAAGTTTAAATGTAAATACATACAAGATAACCGCACATTACAAAAAATTATTTAACTACTATGCGTGGTATGTATGTATTTTACAAATTACTTGGAATTTTCGCTCGATTAAAGGTAATTCCCCCCACTACGTTTGTCCCTTCTTTCGTGACGCTGCTCATAATATTTAAATGGTTCATGAAAACGTCACGACCAAAAGCAACAAGAAGCAAAACCCAGCGAAATCATAATGTGGCTTAAATTTTCCACGATGTATGTCTAAAAGTACACTTTAAGTAATACTAATAAGATTTCAAATATTAAAATAACTTTTGCAACGACTTGACAACATCCACCCTGACTACCATCCCCTCCCTGTTGTGGCCTCAAACTACATTCCTAATTTTTGACTTTTAAGGGGGATAGACAATTTGAGCGTGTGGTAGTCTCATGTAGCTAATGTTTACATTTCTAATTACATGTTTAAGTATGAGCGAGTTGGTGTTGTAATAACAATATGGAATTTTATGCGTACACTGAAAAAATATTCAAGATTTTTTTAAACAATTTTTTGCCTTAAATCAGGCCTGTATAGAGAACTATGGGCGTTATTAAGTAAATCATGACATCTAGGGAAATTCACAACGAGAACATAAACAAAATTTAAAAAATTTTCAAAACATTTGTTTCATAAACAAATTTTTTACCAAACAAATAGAAACTTTCGAATTTAATGAGAAACAGCACCAAATTTAAAAAAAGCTTTTGAGACATTGTTTTTATTTTCCATATCGAGAGCTTATATTCAAAACCCTCTATCTTCAATTTTTACGAAAATGGCTTTTTGATGGTAAAATATTCTGTAAAACCAGACTCATCTATGGTACCAATCAGGAATTAAAAAAAAAAATTAAATTTGAGATTTTATTGTCATTTGTTTTTTTCTCTATCTTACACACGTAGTTTTTTTTGAAAACAAAACCCTCTATCTCTCCAATGAATTTACTATTTTTTTCAGGAAACTACTTGCAATTTTAATTCTATTAATTTAAATAAATAGTAGACAAAGAAAAAAACCATTATTTGTCAAACGCCTTATCAAATTTCGCAGTTAAATATCAAAAAGTCGTTGAACAAAAATTTTTGGAAAAAGGTCATACACAAATGGAGTATGATAGTGCCCATGCAAAAATTGAGATCAGATTGAAAAATCAATCAATTTACTTGCCACATGATTACATTCGACTTACTAAAGAGGCCAGAAAAACTGTTAAAGTCAAAAATAAAATTTTTAGAAAGCCATTTGATGCTGTATATTTAAATTATGATTTTTTTAAAAACTATAAAGATAATGTAACGACACGTTTCCGCTGGTTGCTGGGATAAGCTCAGCGGGGTCCAGGGTCGTGATAATCGTACAGTAATTAATATAAAAGAATCAGAAATTTCACTCAACGTTATAAAAACTCTTTATTGAGAGCACGTTCAGTTCGGAGAGTAACGCCGTCTGTAAAACAGAACCCAGCGCGCGTGGTAATCCAACGCAAAGTACTACACTAAACTCAGAGTCTCTTAGTTGTGAGTAAGGCCACAAGAAATACTCCTTGCGGTCTGTCACAACAACAACCACTCAAGAGCGTGAGCTGGTAAGAAAAAGGCACAGCAGAGATGTGGTCGACAATCTACAAGAAATACTCCTTGCGGATTGAGCACCAAAATCTCTCTCGAGCCCTGATTGATAGTCGCAGAGCCCGCTATACCACAAGAAATACTCCTTGTGGTACTCAAGCACCAACGACAACCACTCAAGAGCGCGAGCTGGTAAGAGAGGAGTACAGCAGAGAAGTGATCGGCAATCCGCGAGAAATACTCCTTGCGGATTGTCCAGCAAAATCTCTCACGAGCGCTGACTGATAGTTGCAGAACCTGTGCTACCACAAGAAATACTCCTTGTGGTACTCAAGCACCAACAACAACCACTCAAGAGCGCGAGCTGGTAAGAGAAGAGTACAGCAGAGATGTGGTCGGCAATCTACAAGAAATACTCCTTGCAGATTGTCCACCAAAATCTCTTATGAGCGCTGACCGATAGTTGCAGAGCCTGTGATACCACAAGAAATACTCCTTGCAATTCCCAGGCAGAGCACCGCGGCAGGCGTGAAAAATCCTTCGTGGTGAATAAATCCACAAGAAATACTCCTTGTGGATTTAGCCACGAAGACTTTTCAGTTTTGTTCGCTGGCAGTTGATAAGCTTTAAATAGTACAAGAAATACTCCTCTACTACCTCTCCCAAGGGAGATCTTACAGCTTCGCGAGCTGCCAACAAATTAAAATTGAAAAGTCTTCGTGAGATTCTACGTTTTTCATCTATAAGACCAGGTCGTATTAGAAATGATCATACAGTATCTGACTTGAGATCCCTGTTATATCTTCCAAATGGCAGTGTTAAATATAAAGTAAACTTTGATCAAAACCATGTTAATCTACCTAGTCGCATTAAACCATACTCTTTCCATATAGAATCAAAACCTTTATATTCTGCTCCACTTGCAATATCTTCAAACAAATGGAAAAATTTACAAGACTTGAAAACTGTGATTCCACAAGAATACCATTATTTCTATAATAATTTTAAAATTGATTGAAAAACTTAGAACATAAATTATTCCACAATATTCGAAATTTTTATCACTTTAATTTTTATTCCATTATAATATATTGCGTAAAAATCTCTTACCATCTCTAAATAATAATGAAATTTCATATTTGAGCTATTTTTTGTTTTGATATTCTAAAAAAAGTTATATCCTTAATGTACAAATATGTATAACTACTTGCTTATATTATTAAGATTTTTGGATTTGGTGGTTATTTTACTAATATATAAATATGTATATCAATAAGAACTTTGAATTCATTAATAAATATTTTATTTTACTATGCAAAACCCGCTATCTTTTTATACACGTTAAGTATTTTCAAATAAGAAAATCCTCTATCTTCCATAAAATGGCCGGTGATGCAAATATAAACAAATTGCTTGTCAAGTAATTAAATTAGTCAGTTTAAATAAATATCTTAGAATATACAATTTTCATTTTCTTCGAAATAACGAAAATAAACGGTTTTTTGCTCCCCTGAAAAACTACGTTTTTTAAGATAGAGGCTTTTGAATATAAGCTCTCGATATAAATTTCACTTTGGTTAAGTGACTTACAAAATAATGCCTTATAAAGTTTTGTTTGACATTCTCGGACAAGAAACAACAATAAAAAGCCGTGTTGTTATTGTTTGGCTGCTTATTGGTTATTGTTTATAGGAACTACAGGTTATAATATATATCTTGTTTTTGCATTGTTGTACTTGTAATAGTTGCCCCAATACCTAGCATATAAATGTACCTTGAATGCATCAAGTGAAAATTTATAATTAAATATCAATACATTTTCAAACAACTGTAGCTAAAATTAGGTATTGAAAAATATTTTAATCCATGGACGACTACGGGCTTGAATTCTTTTAAAAAATTTTACAATCCCCGTGGATACTATTAATTTTATTTCAGGCATAATCAGAGAATCAGAGTTTATTATGACTAGTTATATTTTTATTATACAAGTAAACTTTGTTGCGGCAACTATTTTTTTGTGCATTTAATTCGTATGGTCATACTTACAGAGGATAGTAAAACTCCTTACCTGCAAGAAAAAGAAATAATATTATTAGTTTTATTATAAAAACGAAAGGAATGAATTGTTTAAATATAAACTTTTTGCATATAAAGACATAAGCGTGGCTAGTGAATTTTCAAGTGAGGTGTACGAGCCCTCTGACAATTTTCCTACAACCCTTTAACCAGGAGGAATATTATGTCATTTATTAGAAGTTCCACAAAAAAAGAAAAAAATTTCCAAGAGATGCTTAGCCCGCCCCAGAGATTCCCATCTATGACCATATAGAAAGATATTTTTGCCACGAAACTAATAAAATTTCCAATACCAAAAAATTTTTTTCAGTGTATTGTTGTATGAAATTTACGTGTACATGAATAAAGTGCGAAGAAAAAATTAATTTAATATTTGGCATAATTTGAACAAAATAATTATGATCTTTATTAAATGTGATTTAAGACATTTTCTATTACACACCAGTATATCCTTTTGTTATTGCACAGTTCCATTGGGAGACGTTTTTTTACTTTCCACTTTTCTATCTTAATGGACATTCAATTATTCATTTCAAGTATTTTTCCATTTATTTTGCAGATGCTTCGAGTTCTGTAAAAATAGTTGTGGCTTTTTTTGGTGGCGAATACAAAAGGTAAGTTGGAAGATGCCCCCAATATATGTACCCTATATGTGCTCTCATAGAAAAGGAAAGCCATTAGTTACGTAGATAACAAAGAGAATTGTTGGCTAATTGAATTATTTAAGCTTAATTATTACATGCAATAAGAAAAGTTAAGGTAAAAGTACCAAGTTTAAGAGCCAGAGCAAAACAAATGTTTCATAATAATTAGCTTAAGCGATAAATACAGTGAAAGCACTCGTAACCGGACACTCGCCATCGGGGTATTTTTGTCCACTTATGAGATGGGCAGTAATTTTTTATTTTAAATTCATTATTATTAAATTTATTATTATTATTCATTATTATTTATTTTAAATTCATAGTATTAAGACGATTAAAATTATGGTTAGAAACATGTATTTGTAGTGGACAGATTCAATTAAGGCTTTGGTGTACTGGGAACGCTACGAAGCCATCACATGCAAAATGCTTCAAAGAGACAATTTGTCTCAATGGAGTTATTGATTCAGCTATTTTTATGCACGTCTTAAGCTCATCGTCAGATTCGTTTCCAATAAAGTTCTTGATTTCGTTGTTTCAATATCATAATCGCTAGTTTAAACACTTTTATCGACTTTTACAAATGCGTCTAAGTCATTTAATTGAGCGATTTGTATACGTTGGTGGTGCAACGTCATCCTTGGCATTAAATTCCGAAAGACTAATGTCAACTCCTTAGAGTCCACCTTAAAGAAAGCTAGTTTTAACGTTATAGCTTCCCAAGACGCTTGGATAATGAATAAAAAGCAGTTGCCAAAAAGATGAATTGGGGTTTTAATACAATGTCGCCAAGGTGAGTTGACAACAATGTCGCATTAATATGCCAGCTGTTCACTTTAAACTAGTTTTCGGCAAAGACGAATTGAATTCACCGCTGCTGCCACCTTGTTAAAGCCGACTTAAGAGTTAAGATTTTGTTTATGAGAGATGTTTTTATTTAAATTTGCGAAGATGTAGGATCCGGATCCAGTCATGTGAGCTGTCCGTTATGGCAGCTCTCACTGTATATGCACACAGAAAACCCATTGAACCATGAACTATAACATTCTCCTAAATATTGAGTTTTCTTCATTATAAATTATACTCTATCCTTCTGACATATTTTTGACTGCAAGAACCAATTCTTATTACGTAAATTCAAATGTTATAATTTGCAAATGACAAATTCTAGTGGTTATTGAATGATCAACTGGTATGATAGATGCCTTCAAGAATTATAAACATACCAGCGTTTGGGCTTAACCGTCTTCACATGGAATCCATGGTCCATGCACAAGGCAAGCCAATGCCTTGCTAAGGAGCTGGAGCTATATAATCTGCACCACTTTTAGGCAGTGGCTTCTGTTGTTTAGCAACAGTAACTACAGATCTAATTGCTATTAGCAGAAGAGCTCGAAAGGCAGCCCCTAGCACTGATCCAACCCCCCACCTTTAAACAATAAGCCAGAGACTACCACTTGATCTACTAAGGGGTCTGACGAATAACGAATCTAGGGCAACCCAATGGGTAACAGATAGTTCTCCGCTTAGCCGTGATTTGAGAACCCTAAAATTTTTTTAAGGCAACTCAATTCTTCCTTAGATATTGGTAGCCCCTCATTTTCAGACAAGCAAGCATAAGCTGCTTTTATCTTGAAATTTTCATATCTGCGCACGGTGCCCTGTTCTTTCATGGATTGGATGGCAAAGGGTTTATCAGCAAAAAGCCAAGATCCAGAAATTTGAACAAGAAGACACAGCACCAAGCTATTAAAACAAGATGTAAGTCCGTCCCTCCCACGAGCCCCTATTCAAAACAGAATGTTCATAACTGCTGTAGTTGTATATTCTGCAACTTACCATCTTACAACATGTTGTGAATTGAGCAAATATTTCATCAATCGAATAATATTTTTAGTCAATTATAACTACGATAATATTGAGTTACTGGGATCGAATATTACGATAGTTCTCATACGAGCGAAAAAAATGTTTTGTTAGGAGATTGAGTTACCGGAATCAAACAGTTTTTTTCCTGTGCAAGAACGGCTATGGCGACTTTTGGCAAATACGTGTATATGAAAAAAACTATAATTTTGATTTATTATAGATTAGTTTTTTGTTAAATATTTACCTTAAAAAAATAACTTTTTTCATTTTGTTGGCGTTTAAGGAATTGAGATCCTTAATACCGACCAACATATACGAAACGTTTTAAATATAAATGAAATCCTATTTTCTGTATTTTGCAACCATTAAGTATGAAATTGGCTTTTGATTTTATTGAATAAATAGCCTAGGATTTATTTAAATCCTTAAAGATTTTCATTTTGAAAAATCACTCCAAGAAGGCTTTTCTTACATTATTTTACGATTTAATGATAAGCAATTTAAGAAGATCTATAAATTCTATAAGAGGCGAAAATTTGCATTTATTTTACAAAAGATTAAACATTAAAAAGCACAAATAAATAAAATAAATTTATATACTCGTACATATTTTAAACTCTAAAACATCTTCAAAGAAACAATGATAAAAGGAAAAAATATCATATAAAAAGAAAATTTTTTAAAGATTTATTTCGTGTTACTATTTTAAATAATTTTGCCATCCAATAAAAAACAAGTCCTAATAAAAATGTAATAAAATTTTACGACAGTCATCAGAAAGTGGAAATGATACAGAAAAATAAAATAGGAACTCACACTAAGGAGAGGATTGTATTGTTCTTTATATTTTTCTACGTACACTGGTCTTAAGGAAAAATGCCAGAATAATTTACATATTCTTAGAGCGACATGTATATAAATTTGACTATTTACTCTTTAACGTGTTTTATAGCCAACTTTTTTTTAACCAAATTCGAATTTACATTTAAAAATGAAATTCAAGCAAAAGAACATTTTACTCGTACAACATACGGCATAAGACTTAAGCAAGAGGAGCTCATGCAAAATCTCTTCAGCAGACGTAACAACAAACGGATTTAGACATTTACAAGTACAATTTAACAATTTCATTGCTTAAAATTTACAACTAAATTATATTCTTGAGAAAACGTTTCATAAACAACAATCGCTAAATAAAACACACACACACACAGAGAAAAAAAAATAAAAGCCAAGACAAAAAGAAAAAAAAACACACTTAAAAAATCTAAGCTCTTTCATTTCCTTTATACTTTTATCTACAATTTACTACAAACGGCTGCCACTGTTTTACAAACACTGACACTCACTCTCTCTCACACACACACACACACACACGCATACATGCATTCACATACTAATTTTCCATCCTCCTTACGCAGCAATATTTGAATCGTGTATGAAAGTCCTTTAATAAAATGAAAATCATCATCATCATTATCATCGCCAACATCATCATCATCATCGTCGTTGTCGTTGTCGTCATAATCAAAACATCAACCTGCAACATTTTGTTGTAAATACTTGTAGGTTTGTAGCTGTTTTTTTCTCTTTTCCTTTTTCTTTTGCAAATCAGCTCAGATTACATGCTTTATGCTAAATAGGTGATTTCACTCCTCTCTTTGTGTACAAAGGAACTTTTCAAGCCGCCGAGGTGAAGTTGTTGTTTTCTTGCTCCTTTTCCCATTTCAACTTCTTTCATTTTCTATTGTTGTTGCCGTTTCAGTTCTCCTGTTTTGCTCTAAAATTGTTTTGGCTTTATTTTAATACGGCAGCTGTATTAGATACTATTGAAATGTAGCACAACGCAACCCAATCCAAAGCTTGCCCCACTTAAGTATCAATCTTTTTTCTTCCATTCCATTGTTGCGCTAAAAGAAAAACTCTTGTTAGAAAATATAAATCGTTTTTCTTTTATCCTTTCTAAACGAGTCAAGTTTCCAGTTTTTTTTTCCTCCAGTCGCTTCTTATTAAACATTTTAAAATCAGGCGTTTGTTTTGCTATTCATTTTGATTTGATACGAGTATAGATGAAAACGCACACATTCATGCCACACCAACTTGTACACTTTCCCAGAGTAGAATATAAACAAGGAATCTAATATTCCTGGTACTTGCACTATTATACGAGTACAAGCCGTGTTAAAAGGTTGTTGCACAGTGGCCTAGACCATTGCCTAATGTGTAAATATATTTTGCTATTAAATTATACAGGGTGGCACAAAATTAATGTTATAATTTGAACTGGGTGTCATGAAAAAAAAGAGCTCGATTTTCTTAAAATGTTTCTTTGATATTAGAGCAGTCAATTGGGCGGAAACATCTCAATATTGTTATTATTAATATCGTTATTGGAAAGAAAACCAATCCTCTTCCTCTTGCCATGTGTCCATAATTCGAATAAAAGGAAGTTAATATTAGAGGACGAAACGCAATTTTAGCCGAACAAGATGGTGCCATAGTGTAGGTTAGGTTAGGTTAGGTTGATTGGAGGGGTATGTCAGCCCATGTCATACGACATACACCTAAGCCAGTGAAGGCTTGTTGTGCGCTCCCTTGAGTTTAACCATAACATATTGACCCAAAGGTCTAGAGAAACTCCGTGTCACTCACAAAGTTCCTTAATTTCCTCCAGCATATTCCCCGTAATCGGCTTATGTCCGGTAAGATGTAACCCCTAAAATATCGGGATCTTATTTGTGAGAAGGCAGGGCATTGGCACAAATAGTGCCATAGTGTAAATTGTCTTCTATTCTGGCACTGTGACACTGTTCTTCGACAGTTATGATGTCGATGATGTAGAGAATTAGTTGTCAACAACACACCTCACGAACGGGAAGTTGTTGACAAATTTTATATCTGTTGTTTTAACACTGCGTAAATTTACTTGTTCTCCTCGTTGTAATATAACATATGCTCCAAAAACTACACGTTTGTCTGAGCGCCTCGTAAAAACTGGGCCCACTACAGATGTCGCAAGATGTGGCATGTCTCGTATTGCTCGTTCGATACTATAACATCGCTGCTATTGCCGACGACAGCAACGAGACGACAATGATTACAATTAGGTATCAGCATACGTTCCTTGCAATAAATTTTGGTGAAAGATTTAAAAATGTTCCATTTTAAAGCGCAAACTGTTCACAAATTGCCACCTGCTGAACGTCGGGCAAGGTTAACTTACTACCATACTCTGTTAAATTTGATACAAGAAGAGGATGATTTCGTATCAAAAATCATAATGAGCCTCGAGGCCTATTTCTTCTATTTCAGTGGAAACAAACAAAATATGTGTTGGTATGCGGATGGTAAGAGATTTCTTTGCCGCAAGTTGCTGCATTTTTTACACTTTCAAATAAACTT
Source organism: Germaria angustata (assembly GCA_963681545.1). Taxonomy (NCBI): domain Eukaryota; kingdom Metazoa; phylum Arthropoda; class Insecta; order Diptera; family Tachinidae; genus Germaria; species Germaria angustata. The sequence continues at coordinate 67,508,630 of OY812998.1, read as the reverse complement.
TTTAGGACAACAAAGTTTTAATTTTTTATTTGTAACAAAATGGCAGCGAGTTCAAATTATGACATTACTTTTGTGCCACCTTGTAGTTTGAATATTGATTTTATAAAAAAGAAAAGTTGTACTAAGAAAATTTTTTTTTCTATGGTCATTATTGAAGAATACGAGTATAAATGCCTGTACAAAAAATAACAATGCCAGTCATATAATGCAACGCGTTATACATACTCGTACATATAAATGACCGAAAAAATTAAATACTCCTTCAAAGGTTACAAGACCGACGTTAAAAATTCTATTTTAAAGATTACGCCAAAGCCGAACAAAATAAATATAGGGTAACATATATTCTAATGGTCCTGGAGAACCAAAATATATGTAATTTTTTGTATAAGAGTTATGGCAGGAACAATATTGTATATTGTTTATATTTTTTTCAAAGACCAAATTTTCTGTATTTTTTTTTTTTTTTTTTTTGAGTTGGACATTAACAAAAATAACAGAATTTTGGTTTCCTGCTATCAAGTATTATTATATTTTAATTCACAAAATTGTTAACAGCAGCAAATTCAATCCCACTCAACCCACTGTGCATCTAAGTGCACAGCTCAGTTATACGGCATGTTATAAATATGCAAATTTTTCCATTCAATTTTTTTTCGCAAGCTTATTTGTAAATTTTTTTTATATAAAAAATCATTTTTGCACCAGAAGGAAAAAAAGGAAGCAAATACTGTTACAATTTTATTTGGAACATTATTAAAATTTTAACAAAAAAAATTAAATCACTGGCTGGTATTACAGATCTCTAGCCCAAGGAACAGCAAGGCGACAGCACCAACAACATCAATGTTAAAATCAGTTTGCATGGAGGAAGATTTTGTTTTAAAAACAAAACGAAATCTATGCAAAATTTTATTAAATTACACAGACTCAAATTGGTGCGTTTGCTTCCGCTTATTTTATAAACTGAAACGGAAATTTAAACAAATTTTTCATTATGTTAAAAATAATACTCGTACGAAAAATTGCTACAAAATTACGCAATTTATGCTAAAGACTTTGTAAATATTTTATGATTTTATAAAAAGAAACAATTTACAAGGTTAATATTTTAATGGAATGGGGTATAAGAATTGGGGTAGATGAAAACAAAATGGTACTATTGCTTAAGAGTACTTGTCATAAACAATTAGGTTGCTTTATATTAAAACGAGCAGCTTATGAACTCAATTACTCGGAATAAATGTTTAATGCAAATTTCTTACAAGGCCCTTCGAAAAACAAAGAAGCAGTAGAGACCCATTCAACAGGCAGATGCTTAAAAAATATACAAAATAAATAATTATCCAACGCTGAATTTAGAGTAAAATGCTTGTCGCGAGTCTCTTCCAGAACCCCATACTAGTACAAACTAAAGAGATCCAAGACCCATCAGGGCCTGCATGAGGCTTCATATGAATGAAGTACAGAAGACTGCTAAACACCTGCCCACTTCTTAGGAATACCTCCTCTGAGAAAGGTTTTATTTCTATGGGTAGTCTGTTACTGAAACAATTGGAAGGAATATCGAAAGTGAAGAGTATGAACTCATCCATGTGAAGCCCATTATAATACAGTGGAGTTCGGTTATAACTTACACCGGTTATAATGAAAAATCGCCTATAACGAACAACTTCTCTGGTACCAACAATTTCGTACAAATATTTCATACAAAATATTACGGTTATAAAGAGCTTTGATCATAACGAATTTTCATCCATAGCGAATTATTGTAAAAGCAACCAGCATAAAAATGGTTGTACATGAAGTTTGTGAATAGATATTCATACAGATCGTATAAACACAACAAAAAATTACAGCAAAGTTTAATTTATTTCAAAGTTGCTTTTTTCACACAAATATTTACTCCGTCTATAAACGAACTAAATCGCTTGGTCCAATTGAGTTTATTACAACCGAACTCCAATGTATATACTTGCAATGGGTATGACGATCTTTAACGAGTCAAATATCGGGTGTTGTAAACCTTTTTATCATTTTTTTGCATAGAAACTAATTTTATATTAAATCATGATCGTTTATTTGCATTGACATCTGTAAGACGTACGAATTTGCCAGTAGTAGCCATATTTTTCTTATGTGAAAGCAGTTTTATCATTATTTGTTGCAGAGGAAATAAGTAAAGGGTATTTCATTAAACGCTGGCAAATATTAAATTTGAATTAATCATTGTGTGTGTGAGATATCATTGAAATATTTAATTCATTAGAAATTCCTATTGATGTGAAAATGTCCGCCGCGGCGTCGCTGGGTGAAGCACATCCAGGTTATGTTGGCTACGAGGGCCGCTGTATTTGCTGGCTTATTCCCATAAAACTGTGACTTAAGAAAAAACCTCAAGAAAAATTCTAACGGGGTTAAATCGCACGCACGATCGAGATGTTCAGATTACATCACTTTCACGTGAAATGACCATGCCCTCAAATTTCTAATGCAGAATTTTCAATATGGTTTAAGCTGTGTGTCATGCAGCTCCATGCTCTTAAATAAATATATCGTTGGTGTCCATATTATCCAATTCAGAAGAAAAAAATTTGGTAATCATTGACCTGTAGCGGCGCTCCTGGCTTGGCTGACGTCGTTTTCAAAGAAATATAGACCGATGATGCCTCCAGATTGCTATTCGACAATTTTGTTTGTTGACGTACCCATTCATTTAGGAATGGAGGACCCTTATGGCAACCGTAAAAAGGGCGAATTGAGGGTACGATGGGAAGATACAATTTTATCAGTTGCACGTGTTGTTAAACGCTTTCTATCCGTTCATAGTGATTTGCCAAAATGGACAGCCAGTTTGACAAATGTAAATTCAAGAATATGGCTGCTGTCAACTATCAAAGTTCGGAAGTCCTTATTGGAAGATGCAATACCTAGTCCAATTTATGATTTCACAGTGCTCTATTGACTTCTAAATCGGCTTTGCGAGAAATATAAGCTTTTCGTCTCTGTTAGTTAAAATTAAGTTTGTCTTCACACACGTGTGAAATTTAAATAAATTTAGATGCGGTTTAATGTTCGTTATTGGCTTGAAATTTTCAAAACTAGTCCTATATACTATATTATATATTGCACGACTATATATGATCTATATCTATATATATATATATATATATATATATATATATATATATATATATATATATATATATATATATGTTGTTTTTTGTTTGTTTATTGATCTGAATGAAAACAAAATTTAATCAAACTTTTAAAATATTAGCAGACGCTCTCAAACAATTTAAACAGTTTAGCAAATTGTTGACAAAATCCTTTTTTCTATAATGTAATTGAAAGGAACATAAAATTGACGCATCAGCAACTTTTTCCTTCCAAGACAATCTGCCATAAATTATCGTAAATAGTTTAGCAAAATCTCTAGAGTATAAAAAAAAAACTGAACTTTCATAAAATTTATTGCACCTTCTTAACATGAACGTTAAGAAAAACCTACAACACAAGCACAGGAAACAGGGAAGCAGTAACAAAAGCAATGAACAAAGCAAAAGAAAGGTTTCCATTGGTGTACGGGCATTGGAAGATTAAAGGAAAATCTCCACAAAGTTTTGTTTTTTTCATTTTTCTAAATTCTTCAATATGCATTTTAAATTATAAGAATGGAAAATAATCTTGAATTTTTGATATTGAGTCCCAACCTTTTATTACCAATTTCAATATTTAATGAGTTCAGTCAAACTTTTAAACGAAGCTTTCCTTGTACGAGTAATTATTTCTCTTTTAAATTTTCCAAAATATTTCATTCAGCTTTAAAAGGATATAAAAAGGAAAACATTTTGCGCATACATTAAAGCAATTTGTTCTTAAAGCGACACACTTTTCTTTTTTGCTTGGATGCTGGGGGCAAATCACGGCATTCGATATCGATCGAAATTTCAAACAAAATTGTATTGAAATTTCGATCGATATCGAATGCCGTGATTTGCCCCCTGCTCTTATACGACTTTAATACTTTAAAACAAAATTTAAAAGGAAAATAAATCAACGTCTTTTCTTTTTAAGGAAACTTCTCTTCTCCGAATATTGCATTCATTATATAGACATTTTAAATTGCCATTTAAATGCCAAAACATATGCGTCTTATAGGAATTTTATGTGTATGAGTATGTGGATGAATGGCATAAGCACATATTGTCGCCATAACTAAAATATTTACACACTCGCATACTTTCACACATTTACATGCATGTAAGTATGTAATATATACGAGTATACAGATGTATGGAGTATTTCATAGCAAAAAATAAAACTAAATAAACTATTTTAGCGAACTCAATCATATCTGAAAGAAACGAAGATGAAATGAAGATGAAAAAGTTGGACTTCCAATAGGAACTTCTGAACTTTGACAGTTGGATCAACATTTGTCAAATTGGCTGTTATTTATTCAGTTTGTTTTGCCAAATTATAATGGAAGGATAAAGTATTTAATAAAACGTGCAAATGATAGAGTTCCATTCGGGCAGGGATCTACCAGCTTCTTATATTTTGCGATCGCTGTAATCGTCCTACCCAGAAGACTATTCCCAGTGTATTTGATAAATTTAATCAGCTGGTTCAGTAAACAATTAGTCAACAACCGTACGGCGACGAAATGCAAGATCTGTCGAAAACATCACAGCTGTCCGTGAAGAGTGTGCCGGAGGGTCCGGGGCAATCAATTACGAATGCCTCACAAGAACTTGCACGACCACAACCTGGAGAATTTAGCACCGTGACTTAAGTCTGCACTGGCATAAAATTCAATTGATCCAAGAGCTGATGATATACGACCATGTTCGCTGAACGGTCCCTGAAGCACTTGGAAACTGACCCTAATTTTTTATCAAAAAATCATTTCAGCGATGAAGCATGAATGTTTACGTCAACAAACGAAGTTGTCGAATTTGGAGCGCTAACAATTAACATGAGATCCAAGAGCATCCAAAGTATGCCGAAAAAGTCGCTGTTTGGTGTAAATTGCGGGCTGGCGGGGTCATTGGGCAAAGTTAGGCAAGCGATCACCGTCAACGGCGAGCTCTATAGATCGATAATTTCCAACATCTTGTGGCCTCAATTGGACGATATGGACACCAACGACGTGCGGTTTCAACAGGACAACGCTACATGCCATACAGCTCATGGCACATCGGACATTCTGCACGAGCGAGTTTAGGGCATGCATATCTTACGTTGAGGTTACGTGAACTTGCTTCCGAGATCGCGTTATAGGACTCCATAAGACTTTCTTGTAGGGTTTTTAAGCCACAAACCACAGCGATCTTCAAAGCAAACATTAGTCGATGCCAGCAATCAAATTCAGCCTGATTTATAAGCCAGATTCATGGAAAATTGAACAATTCCGAATCGCTCCACTCAGCCAAGCGGCGGTGGACATTTGCCCGACGTTATATTCAATGGCATCGATAGATATTTTAAGTTTATTTTTGCATGTATTATAATTTATTTATTTATATTCAAACCTTGGCTCTAAAATGAGAGTGTCCCACCTTCCAAGCCAAGTGTAACCACTATAATTTAGAATATTGCGGACAAATATATAATTTTTTTATAATTTATAAAATTTTTTTGCAGAAACTTTGTCCTATTTAAATTGAAAGAAAAATATCAGAACTATATCTGAAGATGAGCCGAAATTATGTCAAAACTAGTCGATATGGGAGATGACATTTCGAATAATTTATTCCCATTTGTATTTTTTTTTTTTTTTCAAATATGACTATGTTGCATTATAGAAGCGATACGTCGTACCTTTGCCTTGGCATACAGAATTACGAAAAGATAGATGGATAAAATTAAAAAAACTTAAGGCTTCTCAGAATTTCAGTGCAATGACACGCCCACATTACAAGCTTCTTTTTTTAAATATCATAATTTCTTTTAGAATTCCCACAAAAAGTCACCTTAAAGTATTTTTTAATATTATTTCTTGTGCTTCCATGTCGTTTGTGGACAGCAGAGATGGTAAATTCAGTTTTTAAATTGCACCAATAGGTTCGTGATTTTGTTTAACAGTGACTGGATCCCACATATTCGTTAAATAAATACATAAATGGCTCATTAGTGAAATGCATTTTAATCTGTGGAATAACAATGAGTTTACCTCATCATATCCTTAGATTTAAAAATTTACGATGGAGTCTATGGGCATTTGGCATCGAATTAAAGTGAATATTGGCAACAATTTTTAGAACAAGCCAATTAAGCTCTGTGATAAGTTTTATTTCAATCGTTGCAAGGACATGATCAATTCCCATATATCCTTTTAGTTATTGTTTTTTATCTCTCATGGTATACATCATGTGTTGCGAATACTTAGAATCGATATCCTGCCATTGCATGCCCCTTATGCGCGTAACTCATTCATACTAATACCAGCCAGCATCTTTGCAAATTTCAAACTCGGAGCCATATTGTTTGGCATTTGTTTAAACGTGAGGCAATGACTAGAAAAAAAAAGGGGGGGGGGGTAAATTAAGAAATAAATGTATAAAAAAATTTATGCTTAATAAGAGAACGAAGTAAGGATGAAGGATATTATTTCAACGTCACTTTATGAGGCTGTTGGTGAATACAAATGTTTAATTAAAAGCTGCTATAACATCACGCACTTTGCTCTACACACATGTTTGAAAAGTTGATATCGTAGCAGTTTTCAACAATGACATGTGTCTTGCTTTTGTTGCAATAAATATTTCTATAAAAAGTCTTATATACACGAGTAAGTTGAAGTTGCAGTTTTCTTAAGAAATGGGTTTTGTAGAAATTGCAATTTGTAATTTGTTACATGCACAGAAGAGCATGATCTTGGCATGGTCGAGATGACTATATTTTGTTTGTGGTTTTGGTAAATGGTTGTGGCAAATAAATTCGAAAAATATTTCGTCTGTTAAGAGAGAGACTTTCTTATTATAAATGAGTTAAAAAAACTGTGGGACCAGGAGACAGTTTCCAAAAGTTATTGTTTGTCTCCCGTTAAGAGCGATGGTAAAGTACTAATAGGATAGGGGCATTGGGGAAAATATTCAGATTCCTTGAAACCAATTTCTGTCTTTATGCACAACCTAAAATTGTTGTTCCATTATTTTAACAACAATGATTAGTTCATAATTTGTTCATGCATTAAAGGATTCTTTATCTCCGTTACTCATGAATGTGTGTGAGAGAAACATCCTTTGCCGTGATGTTTTCTTGGTAGCAATTGTTTGAATTCACTTTATTACATTATTCAATTTCATTCCATTTGATTTCTTATACAAGTTAAATTCTATCTGCAATTGATGACAACATATGTACGTTCCATTAGCATTTTCAATTATTTATCTCCAGTTACAAGAAGGAGAAAAAGGAAAAAAACCATTTATGACCCCCATTACAGCAGTCCTGACTAAGTCTTTCACCCTCTTTCATTTAAAGCAAAATTTGCCAAAGGCTGTGTCAAATAGTCAACAACGCTACATTTTTTTGGGGGAAAAATATTCTCTCTTTCACTCTTTCAATATTTTATTAAGGACTGTTTCGTTTTTTTTCGCTTTCATCATTTCCTGAAATGTATTGGGGCACAAAACTCATGTTTCTGCAAATCGTTACTATTTTATACCTTTTTGAATTCAAATTGATGACATTTGCAATGGTTCAATTATTTAAATGTTAAAACCTTCAAATTACACACAGATTAGTACGCGTTGTCTGATTTTTTTTTTGTTTTGTTTCAAATCAAAAGAAAAAAATTGAAATAAATGAAATACATAAACAACACATGAAAAATACGGAAACAAATTAAAAGCGAATTTCATTTACTGTCTGCCTCTGTATGTACAATTTTAATGGATTTTGTTCAGTAAGTAAATGATGATCCTTGACGAATTTTATGTATGTACAATATATTTTTTTCTTAAGCGTTAAATTATTCCTCTTTTGAGCATGAATTTCATTAGGGAAACACATTAAACGAATTGATTTTATATGATTTTTTAAACGACAATTTATGAGCTGGATTAAAATGAAATGTTTTTCTGCTGCCTATCGACCATAATAATTTCTTAAAAGTGAAAGTATCGTATCAGTCTTAGATATATAACACATATTGCACATTTTAACTTGAAAAAATTTAAGTACTTTTAGAATATTAAATGATTCACTGATCATTTTGAATGTAAGAGATTATGATGGTATAAGCTTTGCCATCCCTGATTGCTATTCTAAACGTATACAAGACCTGTGTGGTATGATTTTTAGTGTTGCAGTTGTAACAAGATTTATATATTTTGTTGCTGTTGTATGGCCTAGTTCTACAAGGGTAGTTTACAATCAAGAGTGATTTCCGCTAATAATTCAATGGTTGGTTGATTATAAATACAATATTATTATTATTATTATTATTTTTTTTTTTTTCAATAGATAATGCTTTAAAATACTTGGTGCTAAAGTGAGTACTTTTTTATAGATTTTCTTTTAAACATATACGAATTGTAACTGCCAATAAGCCAAAATATACCGATGCCTTCAAAGTCAACATACAAGCATCAGGACAACGAAGGAATTCAATTATATTTTTTTCCCAACTATTGTTTTATTTATTGAATCTTCAATTTGAATTTATTTAAATCCAGCCAATGTTAGGCAAAAAAAAACTGAATGATCACTTGGATATAAGAGAGCTTTCCGCAAGATGAGCGCCTCAATTATTTTTTATACAAAAAACCTTTTTCATTAAAAAATTCACGTACTTATTAATCTACCCTCGCGTATATTCATGTAAGAAAGCTTACGAAACCACAGTCATAGAAATAAGTACACTCACACTTACACATATTCATGTAAGAAGGCTTACGAAACAACAGTCATAAAAATAAGTACACTTACACTTACATATGTGCATGTGTAAGTGTAACTATAAGAGATAAAAATCGATTTTCATAAACAAATTTAAACTACATTTAAAAGACCTGACATCTTTTTCTTGCAGACAGACATATAAATACTTATGTACGAAAATAATCATGTATTAGACACAAAAACTACACTCTTATATGAAGGCTATGGGATGCGGGACAGAGCAACAGGGCATCATGATGTGACATTCGCAGATATGTACGAACGAAGATAAAAACCAAGCGCTGGCATTGTCATCAACAGTAGCAACACGATCAAATATTAGAAACAGTGAAGGAAACAAAAAGGCTATGACATACACATACACAAAAGACAAATCTGCAAAGAAAAGAAAGTAAAACACGCTAAAACTGTGCTTTCAGCACAAGTACGTGTATGTGTAGGTGAGTAACTACCTACACATACACATACACGTACTTGTACTGAAACGTATCTAGCAAATAAATATTACACTCGCACGTTTTAACTGGTATGTTTGTGGGCGTTTGTGGAAGTGTGTCTTGTAATATAAAGCAGGGCAGCTTTTAGGGTCAGGATATATTTGGGATTTAGAAGTTTTATTTCTTATTCTTTCACCTTCAATGCCAGTTTGCTAGTTTACACAACCACAACTTCGATTTGGTTAAAACGTTAAGCTGTCGTTCTTTACTACTAGCTACAGTGTGTCACAAACTTAAGTACCCTTAACTAAATGCAAGAACAAAGATTCTTTTGTTTTGCAAAAAAAAAAATATTTTTTTTTTTTTGATTTTCCGGTTTCATCATTTATCACAGCCACTGTGTGGATGTGTGTGTGTGGGTGTGGGTGTGTGTGTCGCAGCCGACAACACAGAATCAGACGTGTTGAAAGTGTGCGTGTGCCTCACGTATGTGTCTATTTGTACAACTTTAAGTATTATTTATTACCAATGTCACGTATGGATTTCAGTTTCCTTGTATTTTTTCACTAAATGGGAAAATAGTCTTTTTTTATTTTTATTATTATAGCTTTACTTATATTTATTAGTATTTAGTAGTAATATAATGATTATATAGTCAATAAAGAGTTTACAAATAAGGGCGAAACATACACAAGCAGTTTGCGAAGCACATATTGTTTTATTATGCAGTTCCTAATGAATAATCAATATAACAAGTTCAGCGTAACATTTAATCATTAATTTACACAAAAAAAGGATTTATCGCTATAACTTAAAAAAAAATTATTTACCTCGCAAAATTTGGTGTTCTTTCCTTATAAGATTGTGTTTTGTTTAAGCAAAGAAAATGATATACGTTACGTTGGACACGGTGTCCTTTTCAAGTTAAACCTCTAATGGTTAGCGATCAAATTCGGGATACAATTTGCACAATTGCTACCAGATGTGGCATGTCAATGCTACAACATAAAGCATTTACCTCGGCACTCTCTTTAATCGGGATAGAACTTTTGTTCTCGTTTAGAAGCAAAGTGTTCTGAAATAAAGAAGCAAATTGTTCTAAAATAAAAGGCAAAGCTGTGCTTATTAAGGACAACTCCGCTCTGTATTTGTCTTTTTAAACTTCCGTTTTATAAATTGGTTTTGAAACCAATTTGAGAGGCCAAAGTTTGTAACATAAGGATAATCAGAATGATTTCCGTACCACTCTGATACATCCAAAAATCAAATGCGCACAAGGATAAGGACGAAGTATTGCTTAAAACTGAATCATCAGCCAAATATCCTCCACACTGTAACAATGACAGATTATATCTTAAGGTGAAGTGACAGTGGCCACATTGGTCCCCAAATGTGGGGATTTCACAAGTATTTGGTGGACAAAAAATTCATGTTGGGGAAAACAAGGTATTTTTCTTGGAATATTTAAAACTATCGTAGGGTTTTTTTTTATCGACAGACAGGATTGTTTTATTATCAGCGATTTTAGCTTTTTCAAATTAAACGCGAAAAATATGTGCCAAGAATTACGAAATTAATTTTTCAAATCAAAATCACCAATTTTTTTGTCAAAGTAGCCTTAAAAAAGCCAAGTTACAACCACTGGTCGGTTTATTGAAAATGAGAAGAAACACAAGCGTGAAAAAGGATTAAAAAAAATTTTTTAATTAATTTTGCATACAATATAGTTTTAATGAACAAATGCGAACTTCAATGTAACGAACCTTTTTTCACTAACTGCGATCACTACTTTGGAAGCGATAATATAATACATTTATATGATACGAATTTGTGCAATACTAATTACTAAAATCTTTATCACATATCTTAACGAGAATAACATTCGCCCACCGATTAAATGCTAAAATTAATATAATTCTGGGAAAAAACCGACTTTAATAAACAGGGGCCAATCGAACAGATTGGGTCATTGTTTTGTTTTGTGTTAAAATTATTTAATTATTCGAGATATTATGTCTGAAAAAGCGTTTATTTATTAATTTATTAAAATTTTGTCAAACATTTTCGTTTTGTATTTATTGTATTTCCATGCTCTACTCGATTTCATCTTTAATTAGACTTTATTTAAAAACTCTATATTATTATTTTTTGCCTGCGTGTGTGTATATCCATGAATATGACATTACCATACATGACATTAATATTGCATAGAGAAAAACCAACAAAAAAACAACGTTCAAAAGAAGGATGAAATGTTAAGGTCAATAGTTCATTTTAATGAAAGGAAAACTGTAATCTCATTTCAATGTCTAGAAAAATAGAAAGATATTAGATACAAGGACAAAATGTCTTAACAAAGTGCTTTTGATATTTTAATAATAAGATTTAAATTTATTTCAAGTGTTGACGGTGTCCTGTGGAGATGATACCACCAGTAGCATCAACAAAATCTTTGCAAGTTTTCCTTTAAGATTTCATTTTGAACAATCAATTTTTTTTTTTGGTTCAGTTAGATTTATCTTTAAGAAATTAAAGATAAATCAATAGGTTTGCTCGGGTTTATATATATATATATATATATATATATATATATATATATATATATATATATATATATATATATATATATATATATATATATATATATATATATATATATATATATATATATATATATATATATATATATATAAATAAATATGTTCCTTCCACTCCATGAGGGAACATAGGGCTTCTACAAAGCATATCCATCTTTACACGGGTTATTGTTGCAGTTGTTTTCGCATTGTTATTATTTGTTTTTTGCCTTGTATCAATTTCGGTAATCGGTTCTTGTTCCAGCCAAGTAGATGATTGGTCTGCTGTAGCAGGTCTACGATAATGGGTCTTCATCTGTCGTTGCCTAGAAACAACGCCCCCTCTGTATTTTGGTGTAGTGGTGAGGAACCTCGCTAATCTTTGATTCCTATCTTTTTTATTCCCCAGAAGGTGGTGGCTCTGCCTGACCTTTGTTTGTCATGATGTTATCCTCTTCTCCAAGGAGATGGGGTGGTCAGCGGGTCATTGGATGGATTTTTAGGAGGGGGATGAAGCCACTTCATTTTGGAAACTTGAAAAACAATGGTGAAAAATTTTTGTCCTCTGCCAGGAGCGAACCTGGGGTACTCGGTTTTGTAGGCAAGCACTTTAACCACTACCTTTGCTCGGATTTGCTCTTTTTTATTTTTATTTTTTTACAAAATCCCCCCGATTCACTTCACACAACATTTGATCACATGCTAAAATTTTGGAAGGCCTTTAAAACGGGCTTAATACGCAGTGCATAAGATAAGATGGCATTTTTAACAGACTTTAAAGGCTGGAATTTTGATTTTGTATTTTGATTGCGGTTAAAAAATCTACGGGGTAAGCATATAGGAAAGGTCAAAGAAGCTCAACGGTGACAGTAGTTTACCCAAATCTATTGACACACTGGAGCACCGACGCAGTATGGGGTGTGTATAGCTGTTATATTGTTACTACAGTGGAATACAATCTGATGAAATCGGGAAGCTTGTTCACGAAACCCGATCTTTTTTTTTACGAATTATTCGTTTTTCATTACGAGCATATCCATTTGCGTTCGATATGCAGCGGGCCGCACTTACCATCAAAGAGAAAATTCCTTTTATAGCCGAACAATGTGTATGTCGAACAATCTCCCTGCAGGGATCTTTCCTGCTACTTTCATAATGGAAATGTTTAACTCAAATGTCCATAGACACTACTCCCTTCCTCACTTCTTTTACTAGTTCCGAGGAGCAATCTTTCCCTGAATGCTGGTCTACAAATATAAAATAAAATGGTGCAATCTCTTCAGTTTTGGCAGTGTTTTTAATACTTTTTTTAAAGCTTTTTTTTAATATGCGTCAAATATTTTTAGCACTTTCCTTTTACGAAATTCAACCCAGAAAGCAAAACTTATTTGAACTTCATCTTCTTTATTGCTTCTTGCTATAAGATATTTATGCTTGCATTTTGTTTTTTTTTTCTCTTCCTTCTCTCTTTCCTTCAAACTACTTTAAAAGGTATTAAGGTTCCATTTAGAATATTATATTACCCCTATCAAAATTTTAAGTGGATGCTATTCGTACTTGAGCAACACAACGACAGCGCACATACAGACACAGAGGCAGACATACACTCACACTTATTTGAATTATTTTTATGGACAAAAGCTCCATATGAAATAGTGAAGCAGAGTAGTACTCGTATATCAAACATTCCTTTGCATAACTTAAAATAACTTAAATGATTGGGTTAGAGGAACTTGTGTTGAACATGTTTGTTACACAAAACTAAAGTAGCGGTGGCATCAGTAGTATCAGCTCGAAAGGAAGTGGGAGTGGATATACAAACAAATTTCCACTTTAATATGCAGGAACAGAGTGTAAAAGAATACTAATTCATTTCAAGGATATATGAAAATGTTTTTTTTTTTTAATATTTTTGCCAACCAACTTTCCATTTTATAAGTGAAAGCGGGTACCCACAAGACTATCTCACAATGGAAATGCATACAGATAGTCCTCTTATAACACGGATTTCTTTAATGTGGTTTCACTATAACATGGAATGAAAACTGCAGCAGTCCTCGTTTAACATGGTACGAGGTTTGTTCAATAGAAAGGCTGCATTTTGAAGTTTCCTGGGCTACGTGCATTCGATTAGCGATTTTTTACGTTGGCACACTTGTCTCGAACATATGTTCTTCGAAGAGTTTGTTTGTGAGAGGCATAACAGGTAGACGTGTTTTGCTTGTTCGGCGATTTTTTGCAGTGGAAAAAATTGATTAAAGAATTTGCATCCAATTTTTTGTAAAAAATGGAATTAAGTGTTTAAAAGGACTTGAAATGTTGAGAGTGGCATATGGGGATTGTACTCTGAGCCAGAAAAGTGTTTACAAGTGCTACAAGCTTTTCAAAGAAGGTCGAGAAGATGTGAATGACGACGCTAGTTCTGGAAGCTCCATCACATGAAAAACCGATGAAAATGTTGAGAAAGTGAGCAAAGTTGTTATGGAGAATCGATGACTATTAGAGAGGTTGCAGAGGATGCAGTCATATCGGTTGGCTCAAGCCATACAACTCTTTCGCAAATTTTGGGCATAAGTCGATTGGCAGCGAAGTTCGTTGATGAATTTTTAACAAAAAAATGTTGAATGATGTTAAGGACAATCCAAATTTGCTTAAAAAGGTCATAACTACTGACGAATCATGGGTATATGGTTATGACATCGAAACCAAAGTCCAATCGCCCCAATTGAGGAGCTAAGACCAAAAAAAAGCACGCCGAGTTCGATCAAATGTCAACGTTTTGCTCACTGTTTTCTTCGATTACAGCGGCGTAGTGCATTATACTTCTCGCCACATGCCCGTACGTTTAGTAAGGAGTATTATCTTGAAATTATGCGTCGCTTGCTAGAAGCAGTGCGAAAAAAGTCGGTATTAAATATTTAATACAATTTTTCTAAAGAATTTTTTCAACATAGTTTTTTAAAAGCTTAAATAAATTCGACAGCATTTGAAATCATGTCTTAAAAATGAATTTAATTCTTTTCAGCGAGTTACACCAAGAATTTTCTTGTTAAAGTTTTGATTTTTTTAATGCAAGAATTGTAACTTGTCTATAAATAACGCACTTTCAGGGTAAAAAATCAGGAGTTTATTTCAACATATTTCCCTTTTTTCATTTTGGATTTAAAAGTATTTCTGCTTAAAAAATTTGGAAAGTAAGAGGATATGTGTGCGTGTGGGTGTGTATGAATATAAATTAATGTATGTGTGCGTTCCATTAAGCGAACTATATATTTTATTTATTATTTTGAACTTTATGTATGTCATTACGAGTTTTACATTTTTTTTTTACATAAATAAAATGAAAGAAAGAAGAAAAGTTACTTTTTGAACGATATTTTTGACAGATGTAACAGCTTTAAATTTAAAACCAACAACATAATTTACTTTGGTAATACAAGTATGCGTGCAGTACGTGCAAATAAATATACACAAGTTGTTGTTCTTGAAAATACCCAATTGACCTGAGATTGAAAAACCAAAGCGAATGTTTGCTAAAAGGTAGATTTTTCTTCCAAGTCGGCAAAACGCCGACTTCAATACGAAGAGCCAATCGAACAGTTAAAAAACGGATGCAATGGTGGGTGAGTTTAAAATCCCATATCATATACTCCCAGGGAAGATTGAAATAAAAAAATTATGAAAATCGGTCTTTATATGGCGGAGTTATGCGATAATCTATATTTCAGGCGGGTGCGAATGAACGGCTGCCCTTAAAAATAAAAAAATTTTAAAATCGGTACCCGCAAAGTTAGACAAATTGAAAATCTCCTGCTTTGTGAGTCGATCAGAAATGAAAAACATCGAGAAATTATTAATCGTTTTCACAAAAAATAGTCCGTCGAAATTTTAATATATAAATAATCATTTTTTAGAGCCACATGATATTGAAACAGCAAAAAAAAATTTTTTAATCCAAAAATAAAATTGGCTTCTCTCAAGCGATCATTTTGTATATTTTGTTTAAGCTTTAGGTCTTCTTTCAAACAAATATAATTTTTTAAGATTTTATGATTATCACACATGTTCAAAATTTGTACTTCCTGTCAATGCCGATATAATTTGGGTCTATTTTAATCGATTGCTAACTATTTTTTACAATAAAGAGCTCATTTAAATTTATATTTTAAAAGTTATACAAAAAAGGCTAGGAAATTTTAGTAATTTAAGACTTAAAACAACACAATTTTAAATATCCTTGAAATAGCAGACAAGATATCCTGAAAAGCACACCAAGATCACTGAAATAATGCAATTATGAAAATTAGCTATAGCTCTTATCCTAGAGAAACAAAAAATCAGTAGATTGACAAAGTTTATCGCCTTAGCGAAACGCTCAAACGACAAACTGCCCCAAACACGGCTCGTGAAATATTTAAAAAAGAATAAAGAAAGACGGAGATAATGTAATTTTGAAGAGTAGAAATATCTCCTAAACTGGAGAAACAAAAAAATCAGTTGATTTACAAAATTTTATCATCTTAGCGAAACGCTCAAACGACAAACTGCCCCGAACACCGTTTGTGAAATATTTAAAAGAGAACAAAGAAAGACTGAAATAATGCTATATCTCCTAAACTGGAGAAACAAAAAAAAAAAATCAGTAGATTAACAAAGTTTATCGCCTTAGCGAAACGCTCAAACGACAAACTGTTATTGAATGCCAAGGCCAAGTGGGTGCAATCATGTATGTTGATTGTCAAATACATTTCTCTTCATTTTTGTGGAATTTGCAGTGAAACATCTTTATTGTAATAGTATAACTTTTTATACATTTTGTTGTAAATATTCGTTTTTTGCCACATTTGGTTGTTAGACAGCTGCATTAACATTTTTATGATCTACATATAGGGTTGCCAGATTCAAATTTGTTAAATGCTTGAAATTCATCAGAAAAATTCTTGATTTTGAAAAAAATTCTTGACCATTAAAAACGCTCATACTCTAGTAGTTGTATTTCAGTTTCGTTTATTTTTATTATAAAAAAAATTTATAAAACGTATGTAAGTTTTTTTATAAAAAGTAAAATAAAAAACAATTCAGTAAAAATAAATAAAAAACATAAACAAAAAGTAACACTTACAATTCAATGATTTTAGTCTTTTTATATAGATATGTAAGTTAATCTTTATTCTCACGAACAAAACTTCTTTAAATAAACTTTAATAAAAGCAACAGTTGTTAAAACAATTCAAAACAATATGTAAACAAATAAACTCACTGCTTCCTCCGAAAAGTCGGCTGTTTAATGTTTTTTTCAGAGTTTGAAGCCGTTGTTAAATATCGACATCAGTGGCCCAAACGACGCATAATTCAAAGCACGTTTAGGGTAAGGGTTGAAAAAGGCCATTTTTTGAAGCCATATATAAAAGGGCAATGCAAACAATCACGAACGTATATGCCGGCAATAATTATTGGTAAATTTGATACTTCGAAGCAGGAAGCAAGAAAAAGCGATGCACCGCCGTTTTGAGCATGATCGGCTACAAATACTGGTGTAGATACGGGCTTCTGTTTCAAACCAGCTGTTTCTTTTGGTCAAATTATTAGTGTTGAATATATGTAAATTATAAGTATTGATAGGTTTTCGAACAAATACACTTAAAGAAAACGCTTCACCATAATATTTCAATGAAATGTTAGTTTGATTTTTACAAAACTTGGTGGACTGTAAAAATTCTTGACAAAACATATTTTTTCTTGATTCTTGATGAGCATCAAAAATTCTTGTAAATCAAGCGAAATCAAGGCCGTCTGGCAACCCTATCTACATATGATGATATGACAATCAAGTTTTGAAATTTTTTTAAAACGAAATTTGTAAGAAAGAGAACAGCCAAAAAAGAAAAACTGTTCTTCCTGGCACACATTTGTTATTATTTTTATTTCTGCTTCGTTAGAGTGACTCAATTTGCCTTGGAATATAAATTTGCTACTGGTAGCACAATGCAAATTCACTTTCATTCTTGACGAAAATATAAATGGAATACGCACCGTTCGTTGCAGATACGTTTAGTATGACAACTCAAAAGCACCGAAGGCATTGTTGGGCGTTCAAAAGGGGTTAGAGATGAGTAGCGCTCAAGTCAATGTTTCTGTTATACATTTTCTTGGACAATTATGAGCAAAATTAACATGGTCACCTGCTTTTCGGCCTGATATTAAAAGTGAACTTATTCCATTCACCACTGCCATGTTATGACCATTTCATAAACATTGGTGGATCGGACACAGACTTTTTTCTGAATAGCTTGAGCTATCGAATTTCCACTTCGCAAAATTGAAGTCAACCGTCAGCCGTTAAGGCATTTAATATTGTTTAGCAACAGCTTTACAAGCTTAAAGCCAAGTGGCAACCACTAGAATGGTCCAGTTTTTTTATAGGATATTTTGGTTTCAACCGCAGCCAGCAATTATTCCTCGTAAGAGTCGCACCAATTCAATACATGTTCTGAGAGCTCAGATGAAACTCTAGTCAACTGAGTATTACATTTTTTCTTATTTTATTATGTTTATACATCCCAGACCAGCAATAACATCAAGGTGTAGAGTATTAACATGATAATATGGCTACAGACGACATTTTCACGAACATTCGGTCGATCTTGTACTTCTTTCCACAGAGATCGATAGTCATCGTGAGTTTACTCACAAAATTCAGTATTGATGGGGGCTATGATGTCCCCATAAATTGACGGGTTGACTGAATAATAACACAGTAAAACAAGAGCTTTCAAAAAGTCATAAGAATGCTGAGATCAGGAGGATCCGGAAGTGGAATGAGTTGAGATCATTTCCAATGATTTTTAGCATAAAATTATCTTTGCAGAATATTCTATATTTTGATTCCTATTCACCGTAATTTTTTTTTTATATATATTTTTTTTAAGAAAATAATTTTATATCAAATAAGTATTGGATGCTTAGCATTGGGTTTAAGCTTCACAATCCGTAAGGCATACAAGTTTCCCAGTAACCATGATTTCTTTTTCTATATGCGAAGAAAATTTTATCTTTTATTAATAACAAAAAAATGTTTCCATGTCAATTTAGAGAAATAAGCAAGTATCCCTTTTCATAAAATGCATAATTTTTGTAAAAAGAATTCATATTTATAATCACAATTTTGACTTCCTAGGAAGTTAAAAAAATGCACTATTGGATTTTTGGAAACAATTAAAATGTTGTTTCTTGGGAATTGCATCCATTTTTATCACTAGGAAATCACCAAGACAAGTCGATGACTCGCTGTTTCTGGAGAAGGCTTTAGTAGTTTTATCAGAAAACTTTCTGATATTTTCCGAGAATATAACACGTAAGAACATGATGGCCACATGAAGTGTGATCATCATTGTCATTGTCACTTTAGAAAATCTACTCTAATATATTCCCTAAAGAATACATATTCCATTCCTTTTCAGAGCTGGTGTTACTTTTGACAAGTTCGAAAAGGGTCTAGCTAAATGTTGCCTTAGAAGCAGAAAAAAATAAAGCACCCAAAACAGCCAAGCAGGTTGTGGAACAGTTGCGTTTCCACTAGAGCTCTGCTCAGTCTGTCCAAGGTCTTGTCTTCATATATCTGATTTCATTAAAATGAAGACTTATATTGGTTACTCTAAGCGCAACACGCTGTAGCCCGATAACATGAGCTACGGTATAAAATACTTTCGTTTCGATTTGATGAGGTTAATACTTCTGATATCGGATTAAATAGGATGTGTTTGATCAATAATATATTAATGGTTACAAATCGGCCAACTAACTACGGTGTGTTCCGTGCTCGAAAATAATATACTACAAGATCAAACCCACGAGAAAAGTTCTTCACATCTCGTTAGAACGATATAAAGGATTTGGATGTCGGCCAACTAACTAATGTATATTCTACAATATATGAAACTACTAAAGACGAAATCATAATCGTATCTTAAAAAATCGTTTATCCTCTCCATTGATTTCATTCCATGTTTATTTAATCCAAATGATATTCTTATGCTACTATTTATTAGCGTATTTGCTCATTACTTATATAAGACAACTTTACCATTAAGGTTTTTAGTATTTACAGTATTGCTGTATACGTTTTAAAAGATTCCAAACCTATTAACACTCTTAAATTTCTGAAAAGATTGTCAAAAGAAAAAAATTTCGATTTACATATCGAAGCCTTGAGTATTTATGTTGTATGTAACATAAACTCAATGAGAATTATTAGCTGATGTGTAATTTATTACTACAAGTTTTTGCGATTGTTTATCGTTCATACATTTGGGTGTATGTTTATTGTCCGCTGTTGATATTACAGAAATGTATTAGCAACGTCAGATCACAAGGTCCAGGCAAAGCGTTTTGGAATCAGTGGGTAATGAAAATAAATGCTTTCACAATTTCTAAACATATTTACATTGATTTCGTTTTAAAAATGCTTTCATCGACTTTTTATTACGACTTTTTAAAATGAATTTTATTTGGAAACACAAACTACTCGTACTTCATATGATCCTTAAATTTATTTAACATATAATAAGCTTCATTTGCATTTATATAACGAGTTCCCAGGAAACACATTTGTATTGTAGTTTAATTTACAAAAGCAAGAAATGTAAACTAAAAGAAAAAACGGAAATAAAACCCACTTTCTTCGTTAACTTTTCTTTCCCTTAGTCTTGAATTCATATGCATGTGTTCGTGGCACTAATTTTAATGAGGCCAGCTCTGGCAGCAAAAAAAAAATATATAAATAAAATAGAAACAACTCACCGTGTCCTTTCTTTAATTCATATAAATTTTCCTAGAACTGAAAACAATTTTATTTTTACAAGTATGAGCGAAAAGAAAATAGAATATTGGTCTTGGCCTTGTTAAAATCAATTGTTGCACGATGATTTCTTCCTTTAGCTTTTCTTGGTTTTATTTTTATGTAAATTGCTGCTGTAGCATAATAAAAAATAAAAAAATCAACAATTCTGTTTTGCTTTGCTTCATCTTGTCTTATTATTTTTAATAAGAATTTAACTTTAACAATATCCGTTTACTCAGTCATTGAAATAAAAGTTCTGCAATCATTTTCACTGACATAAAAATAAATATAAATGGTTTTAATTTAATTTTTTCTTTATATTTATATTTACTTATTTACTTTTTATTTAATTTTTTATGTTTTCTTAGCTTTTGATTGGAGTTAATCCTGACCTTTTCGCAATGCCATGGGAGTCGCAGATTGAGCACAGAAGCACTTTATTTCCGTCAATTCAAACTGATTTTTATGCAAAAAAAAAATAAAATATTGATTTATATAATATCGATTGTAATTCAAATAAAACCAAACTATTTTTCCATACTATGTTTGATGTTCTACTAAAAGGACCACTAGGGAGTCCGCGAGATGCTGGCATATAACAAAGCGTTAAATGTATTACATATCGCTGTGACACATATTTTGAATACACCGTTTTATTTAAAAAAATTATAACTCAAATTCATAAACACTTAAACAAGTTCTAATAATAAATTGCATGGAAGTGTGAATTTGCGAACCCAACTGTCAAGCTCTTAAGCTGAGGTTACGTTAAACAGGCCAAAGCTCAGTTTAGAACTGGCTCACTTGGACTCGCATTGGCCCTCTGTGTTGCACAAGGAGGTGGAAGGTAGAGAACAGATTATAAAACCCCTCTGGTATGGTTCTTTCACCCCGGTGTCTATTAAAAAAATATTAGTTCTTTGACCAATATTTCTGATAAATTTTAGAGCTACGGACTTTCTATGTATAGCGCTCTTTACTCATAGAGAGCCAAGCAATGATAGAGAATGTGTTTGAGTATTTGTTTGTGACAACTTCTATAGAAGTTGTCAAGAGATTCGATCTACCGCAATCACCAGTGAAAAGCTACACAAGTATGCGTAGCTGGTGCCGATGGGTCTAGCTCTAGGATTATAATCATATCGGGACCAGTTTATCCCTGATGATCTTATTAGAACATCTAGTCTACACGGTACCAACAAGTTTCTGCTAAGTTAGTATTTAGTATTTAGGAAGGAGCATGGAGGCTTCGGTTCTCCTACCCAGTTCGCGACATATACCCTTGTACCAGAAGGAGCTGTACATTTAAATATTTCGCTATCTCGTTTAGAGATGCCTGGATTGGATAACGTGACCACACACGATAAGGATCTTTACCGTATGTTAACTGCCATCCTCCGATGCCGAAATTTAAACTCTATAGTTTTTGGAAATGAACTCTGCAGCAGCGTTTATTTACAATTTGTAGATTTCTAATGTGCTTTAGACATGGTATCCAGGCCAGTCTTGGAAACGTTGAATAACAATAGTGTACCGTCAAAAATAGTTCGTCTTGTTCGCAAGATATGCCAAATATAAATAGTGTTATTACGGCGAAGACCTCAAAACAAGTGTAAAACAGGACTCTGTTCTGTCACTCGAACTTTTTCTGCTGCAGCTGGACTGTGTGGTGCAACACACAAATCATGAAGCACCACATGAAATCTGCTGCAACATGAACGGGTTCCTTTATGATATTCACTACACAGACGATATGCATCTTTTTACTCGTTGCTTCCATGATATAGTCCAGAGGCTTGCCTATCCTTTAACGCCAATAAAGTTGGCCTCAAAATATATGTAAAGAAAATCAAATTGATGCAGATTACTACTACCGATCCACAAGCAATTTGCAAAGACAAATTCGGATTGCATTCCATTCCTTGCACAGAATGTGGAGAGGGATTAATATTACCGTAAGAACGAAAATAAGGATCTTTAACTGCACTGTCAAATCGGTACTTCTGTGTGGGTGCACAACACAACTACGAAGAACACGACTACTAACTAATATGAAGGAAATAACGATCCTTCCACAAAGAGTGCCTAAAGTAAATTTCGCGAACTTTTAGGCAGAATGAGCAACTACTTGTGATGGCTACCACTTGAAACCGAAATATGTGGGCGCGACTGAGAAGATCATCGAACGAAATTGGAAGACATGCACTGGATACTGGAATCTGTAGGGCTATAAAAAACCTGGGAAGCATCGAAGTATTTGAAAAAAATTATGAAAAGCGAATGTAAATCTCGTAATATGATAAGTATCCAAGTAAAGGTTCTAGCCAGTGATCGAGTAAAGTTGAGAGAATTTATGGTCTCCTTAATATGAACTTTTATTTAAACTGCAACCAAAATTCTGATATATAATTTTTATATATAATTTTTTTATAAATAATACTTAAGAAGTATCCCAAAATTGCGCCATGGCCTGCGCAAGTGGCATCCATTCTAATCGCCCGGTTCAAGGATAATTAATTGAGCATGAAATCGGCCGTTTGCTAGTGTAGTAGGGTGAGTAAGGCTTTCGAGAGAGTAGTGTAAGGGTCAATGGTATCCATCAAAATCGAAGTTTCCATACAAAGACCAAAAAACAATTGTGTAATTTTATAATTGCACTTGGAATGCTTTTCCGTCATCCCGCGTCAAATTTGGTTTCCAATCAGACCAGTTGCGGCCATGTGCCATATTCGGCATTATTTTTTTTTTACTCAGTAACCAAATTTTACGTGGCCTGCCAGAAAATCGTCCGATATTCAAGCAAACGCCGTCTGAAGATAAACACAACAACTGTCTTCGACAATTGGCTTCTCCATCAGACCTAATTCCATTGAAGTCTATATAATGTATTATTGTTATTTTATAATTCATCACAATAGGTGGATAGTTTTCTTTAGGATTTCTACGTATATTGATCCGCATGTTGCAGCGGTTTACCCTCATTCTGCTTAGGCAGTCGTTTTACAATACCATAGATGTATATTCCTATTTTTTTTAATTTCTAATTTGTATGTCTGTTTGAGCAACATTAATACCATTACAATGTACATGTGGAAAACAATATTTTTATATGCAAATATCTCTACGTATTTTCATTATTGCTGGAATTATTATTGAAAGAATATGTTTGTATACGTGTGTGTGTTGTGTTTCCTTCATAGGCCTGTGTTTTTATTACATGAATTTGTGTAAGTGTATAAGTGTATGCAATTACACATAAGTTTATGTAAATATCATCATATGTTTATACGTACACACAGTTATATGTACACACAGTTATATACCCAGCTCTGGCTCCCTCTTATTTTCAGTTCTTGCAATCATCATCCTCATAAAATAAAAATTTATAATTTATGGACTTAATGAGACATTAAGCATATATACTATGTACATATTAATTGTATATATGCATATGTACATCTGCATGTATGTAAATATATAAAAAGATGGGCTCTTGAGACTGTATTGGTTTTTGTGAGAGTATTTGATAATAATAAAAAATCTTATTGAATTGTCATTTCGTCATTGAATTTCATTTGACAGTCTCATGGAATACATTAATGAATTGTTTTTAAAACATTTGCATTTACGTTTATATATACACAATTATGCATTTTGCCCTGATAATTAAAGGTCAATTGCACTATGGGCTACGTGTACAGAAATATAGATTAAAACTTATAACAGAATAATAAGTTTCTGTTGAAAGCGATCAAAAGACATGACGTTTTACTTTCAAAGCTCTTGTAAATAATAATGAGATGCGATCTGAAGTCATAATTTTATAAAACTCATTCCCTTCAGGATAACTTTTCTGACTCCCACTGACTATTGCTATTCCTACTCACCGCATCAGTACCTGCCGACTGCTAGTAGGTCTTTTGCAATTGCTTGCATTTGCGTTTCTTTTATATCAGTTCCCTTTGGTCTACCATACGGGTACATTTTCAAAATAGTTTCATCAAATGCTCACTTAGTCTGACCGTTTTATTAATCAAATTATTATTCCACATCGTTTTTTAGAGACTCTAAAATTATAATTTGAATTAACAGTTAAAAAGTTAAAATTTTATTTACAGTTATCGATATTTCGATGCTCTTTGGGTATCATCCTCACAAACTATATGATACAAAGAGTTTCGAAATATCCATAATTAGAAATAAAATTAAAGCTTTGTGACTATTAAATAGGAAAACCATGTCCCCAAATAATATTCAAATTAGAATTGTAGAAAAGGTAAAAAAATATAAAACTTCAAAGGACTTTTTATTTCACAATATAAAGAAACCAGCCATTCACTCAATTTCATCCCACTGTGCGTCTATCCATTCACAGGCATTGCAAATTTATAAACAAAAAATCTTTAAATTCCCTTCGATTATTTTTTCAGATAAGTTATGCAAATATACATTTTGCTTTTATTAAGGGAATTAATGAAATAAATGTACAACTTATTTTACAATTTCAACAAAAGGATATGAATCTGTCAGGATGTATATGTCTGTGAGTCAATTGTTAATACTTAAATAAGTTTTACACTTCGAATATGATATAATTTACTCACTCATTAATTAAATAAATATTAAATTTTTTTTTATTTGATGTCCTGCCGAATTTGCTTAAAATTCAATAGTTCTCAAGAGAACGCAAAAAATTATTAAAATTAAAAAATTAAATTCCATTAACTTTATATTTAAGTTAATTTGTTTGAGATTATTTATAAAATAAATCTATTTACACAAACATATTGTAAAGAAATATAATATTATATATTACATTAAGGCCTTGTACCGCAGTGTCTTTTGAGATGTTCACCATCAAAATATGTACAACTTAAGGAATCTTGGACAGGTTAGGGCGGCTAGTGGCACATGATATGACGTAAAGTCAATGTTTTCTATTACTTAATTCTGTACTAAAGTACATGTCAAGAATTATCGACTGACAGGTTCATATGCAAAGGTGCCTTATGATTTATTAATATATAATCCCCCTTTTATGTGTGAGGAGCAGGAGGGCGTGAATATCCTACTGGCTGTGTAAAGAATAACTGAGATCTCCGTAAGGTACGGTATCAGTGAACGGTGTACTGATGATACCAGAGGGGTTACTCTCTATTGCGATGCGTATGCGATGCGTAAGAAAAATGGTAAATAATCGTATAATTGGTACCCTTTATTGAGTTTACGCGCATCTGATTTTTTCACCTTCGCAAATCTGGCATCAATGCACTCTGTAATTGTCAAAATCGTTCGTTAAAACCAAATATCTTGCGCTAACAAAATATCAAACGCATCGCAATAGAGAGTAACACCCCAGTTATGACACCGATAGAACTGCACACACTAGGAGGAAGGTGAGAGATGGATGACGAGACAAAACAACAGCACAGAGCCCGGCAGAGATGGCCAAATACGACAAGTTGGGATAGGTAGAACATCCGTACAAAATGGCAGACGGATCGCGAAATTTATTGTAATTACAGAGAGCTCGTTGATATAAAAAAACTCGGTGCGATTTGGGGATGTAAATTAATATATGACTCAGATGGTATCGGATCGCTCCGCACTGTTTGTACAAGAATGAAGATGTTATGAAGAACACTGAATGCACCTTCTACAAGTGCTCCTGCTCCCTCCTTCTCAAAAAACAATATGTATGTTACCTAAATCCGTCAGCGAAAAATTGGCACTTACGTACTCTTTGTCGACCAAGTCCTAGAAAATGGATATTGGCCAATTTTTGTACACAAGTACAACCGTATTTTGACGTCACGTGTTTAGCGGAGAATGATGTCTTCCCATAGAAGGTCATTCTTTCTAGAAACTCATTTCCGTCTTTCTTAAAGTAACGAACGATGACCGTCATCTTTGGTGCCTTAAAACAGTGTTCTTCGGCTTTTCAGTTTAGTTACATGAAAACGATTCTAAGGGCATCAAAATCTGTTGCAGCGAAATTAACATTATTTACCCCATAAATTCAGCCTTGAGCTCCGCGTCTAAAGGAGGAAACTTCGTACCACCATGGGATCTTGCAATAGAAACTTTTGAACGTTGACAATTGATCGGACATATTGTTGAACCTGCAACATGGCAGTATTTTATTCAGATGAACAGATGTAGCGTTCAACAACACGTGCAGGTGATAAAATTGTTTTATCAAAATGGGTGTTCTGTTCGGGTAGCGTTCCGCACGATTCCTCCATTTTACGGTCGCCATATGGGTAAATGGGTACGTCAAAATTGTGGTATTTGGAACCATACCAATCCAAGTGAGATCCAACGGCGTCTGATTCATTTCGAAAAAGTCACTGTTTGTTGTGGATTTTGGGCTGGCGGCGTCAGCGGTCCATATTTTAGTTTTTTATGTTAGTCAAGCCATCACCGTCAATGGCGAGCGCTATAGATCTATGATTAACAACTTCTTTAAGCCTAGATTTGGACACCAACGACATGTGATATCAACAGCTCATAGCACATATTACATTCCCCACGAGCGATTTCAGGGTATGGCAACCTCACGTGGAAGTCATTTGAACTGGCCACCGAGATCGATGTGATGTGACACCGTTAGACATTTTCTTGTAGGGTTTCTCAAGCCACAAACCGCAGCGACCCTCAAAGAAAACAACACATGACCTGATTTATAAGCCAGAGTCATAAAAAATTAGACATTTCGAATATTCGCCACCCAGGGAACCCACTGCGGACATATACGCAATATTATAGTCGATAAAGAATGGCATCGATAAGTCTTTAATACGAATAAAAAACTTTAATGATACGCACAATTTGTTTTAAATTTTATGAAAGGAAGCGCTTGATGAAAGACACGTTATATAAAATTCATATAATTTTTACCAGGAATCAAATTTTGTATTTAATTTTTGGCTAGATTTACACTGTGAAATTTGTTGCATGCAACTTATTTTATCCACTGATAGGAGGGATATTGAAACAAAAGGAATACCAAAACTGGAAGAACATGAAATTTCATTCGATTTCTTAAATTTTTTCATCCCAATTATTTTACTCGTTTCTTATATTGGCAACAAACGTTTAATAAATTTTCACGAAATTCGATTATTTTTATAAAGTTTTGGCGGTTAACACGTATATGCAACTTTCAAGAAAGTACTTCCATGTGCAAATGCATCGTAAGCATCAGCAGGAGATCTTGCTAGAACGACAAGGCTGCGTTAAACATGTTCGAAATCATCTCAATTAGTCCTTCATAGTCTCAGCATATTCATAACTTTTTTGTGGGATTGTAGGACTCTTAAAAACCTGTTTTTATCATCGTTAAACTGCGACCGGTCTTATCTAGGAATGCTACTTCAGCGCTAACGTCAGGCGGCATTCCATACAGCACTTGCCACTATTATTAAGGTTCCTTTTTCCTACGAAAACAATTTCGATCTTAGTATTTTCATGATCCTTCATATGATTCTCTGAGTAATGCGATAAATTTTTGTCCGTTAATATCGAAAAAGGATTTAATTTCCTCTGGAAAATCTCTAGAACAGTCAGTCATTCATTTAGCAAAAACCATTAATTTTTACATTTTTAATACCGATTTTTAATGCTGAAATTTTTTCTATTTAAACTACAAAATATCAAATATGAACTACACATAATCTAACACAAGTAACTAATACCACAATATCTGTTGACATACAACAATACGCAAAGGACTATTTTACTAAATGTACTTAACAATTCATATTAAGTCATGATAGAATCCTGTATATAACATAAATTTTTCTATATTCCCAAAAGGCTTTCGCATTGGCAGGATACAAGGTGGATTAAAAAAGGGCTTAAATGGATTTAGGCAGTTTTCCTACGCACATATGCATGTACAAAAATACACAAATGAACATACATATGTAACGTATAAAAACATATTAAAACTTGTACTGATAATAATGATATTGATAATAGTGCAAATGTATTTTGCGGTTGTTGGCTTTACGAACACATGGGCGTAGCTAGATCGTTTTCTAAAAGAGTGTACAACCATTGTGGATTTGAGAGGGTGACTACCATTCTATAACGAAGGGGAAAACTATGCCACTAATTAGAAAAGAAAAATTCTGGGGGAATACATTTCTTTTGGCAGTGTCTTAACACCAACCCTCCCCCTCCCTTCCCCCAAAAACCCATTGACGGTCTTTACTACGCCTATGGCTAAATAACAAAACAAATATGTTTATGTATATAATCATAAAATATGGTTTTATTTATAATTCCACACAATGGGAAAGCACGGAATATAAAAATACAAAACAACAACAAATATCTATCAGAAAACAAATGAACGTTAGTCATGCATGCATGTAGCTATTGCTCAGTCTTTTGGAAAGTCGGTAATAAGTATCATGTTTGGGAGATAAATGGATATAATAACAACACATCTATTGTAACCTGTATGGTTTTCCAAACACATACACACACTTATACACAAACATTTGAAAGCATATGAAAATTTGTGTGTAGTGGTTTTAAGTTTTTCCATAAAAATCTGCCCATATAGATATTCAAAATTATTTGGTTTAAAACCATCATAATAATTTAATAAATTAATATTTTACAACATGAATTTTTTTTCAAAAAGGATTCAATATTTGTCTAAAGGATTCAAAACAAATTATTTGTAATTATATAAAGTATTATTTATGGTTTACGAAATTAAATTTAATTAGAAATTAAAAGGAACATAAATTTAATTAAAGCATTCAAAAGGTTTTTCTAAAATTTATGCACCGACTTTAAAGGAAATTGATGAATGCAATTTCAGATTTAATGCCAATTAAATCTAAGCGGCCCTACGGCACCCCAGAGAAGTAAGAGGAACACACATTTGCAACAAGCACTAAAAGTTAAAAATATTATTAAAAAAAATTTGTTTCATAAATTAATTTATGTATATAAATAAATAGTATTAAAAATAATCAAAATTTTTTAAATTTTTTTATCCCTTCCAAAAAAAAAAAAAAAAAAAAAAATATTTGTCGAGGTCTTCAATACAAGTGTTCGTTTGTGAGATGATTTCATCGTTGGAGTCAAATATCTTTTCGTCGAGCCATTTCTTTAGGTTTGGAAATAAAAAATAGTCACTAGGCGCTACAAGCGAAGAAGAGGCGTTTTCTAAAGCAATTCGTAGCCTAATTCATGGAATTTCTCCCTTGAAACTGCAAGAAAACTTTTTTCTTGCCCAAATACGGTAGTTTTTTTTTTCAAATCCCCCTTAAATCGACGTAATAAGTTGGAGAGAGATTCGTCATTGATTGTTTAACCCTTTTAAAGGTAGGCATGGTGGATTTTGCCAGATGCATCACCACACGCGGTCGACATAACTTTATTGGCTGACAAACCCAATTTGGTCTTCTTTAGCACCAATTCATCTACTCTTTTGACCGCTGGCTGGTCTCTGGTGTGTTGTGTTGGATCCAATTTGCGTCCATATTGCTATTGAAGAACGCCAAGCACTCGTTACGTTTGATCTCGAAGGCGAGCAATTGCGGCATTATTCTAACGGAAAGCTTTCTCATGCCCAAGTGAACATGCAAAATTGAAACCACTTGCATCCACAATCTCTTACGCTTCAAATATCCTATTGGCCAACACCATAACGTGAATTGCAATTGGTTCGGGTGTAGCGACCTCAACTGCGGCGTCCAGCAGGTTCTGCATTTTCCGTGCTTGTACGGCTACAACGAAATTCAGTGCACCACTTTTTTACAAATGTTGGTTCAGAATTCTAATAATATTTATCAAGCTTAGCCTTTGTTTGAGTGATGGTTTCTTTGCGCAAAAAATAATGAGCACACGAAAATCAATGGCTGTCAAACACAAACTAAATGAGTAACTTTATTCAAATTTTGACAGGAATCAAATGACAGGTGCCTCTTAAGGGGAGCGGTGTTGATCTTTCAGCTAAGAGACAAGAAATTGAAAAGGTCACGGAATTATTGACCCAACCTCGTACATACGAGTAGAAGCCCATCTTTTGCATTACTACCTTCTCATATTTGAATTTCGGTATGTTATTTTTTATTTTTTTTATTTAAGATCGATACTGTATTTAGTTCTGTATTGTTCATTAACATCTTTCAAGCTTTTTCATAAATTTTCTGGATTTTTTTTTTAACCTTATGGCTCCATTATGGACTTGCAACCGAACTTTAGACAAATGATCACACAGAACATTAAATCGTTATGCATAACATGAAAATCTGATAGAACAGTCTTCAAAATGATAATGCAGAGGGCTTCTGGCATCTGAGACTGGCAACCACAAATTTGTGGTTGGAACCCAACTGAAATTCGGTTGCAATCCAAAATACAAAAAAGTAGTTTTGAATGCCTATTTTCTAACGAACCCTTTTCTTAAGTACTCCATACAAAAATGATCTCAAACACTTACGCCCAAAACGAACAAGGGAAAATCTCACGATTTTTATGCAAATTTCCAAACTGTTAAATGAAATTGGAGATTTTTAACTGAATATT
The DNA here is from genome assembly GCA_963681545.1 of Germaria angustata. Classification (NCBI taxonomy): domain Eukaryota; kingdom Metazoa; phylum Arthropoda; class Insecta; order Diptera; family Tachinidae; genus Germaria; species Germaria angustata. The sequence continues at coordinate 67,477,311 of OY812998.1, read as the reverse complement.
ATTTCTTGCAAAATTCACAGGCCAATGACTCCCAAAAAAGTTTTTGAAATTTAACTGTCAAAACAAATTGAAATCTAAAATAATAGAATATGACAATGATAAAGTTAAAAATTTCTATGTATGTATGTATGTATTTCTAAGAGTGTAAATTAAAAGCAAGAAAATTTTCCATAAATATTTCACTGACACCGAAGAAAAAATGAAAAACGAATAGAAAGGAACTCCCTCCCACACAAGACTATAACTTTTACTGACCAAAGATTTTTGTTGGATGAAATTTTCAATATGATTTTTTAACACTTAATCGATGAGCTATGATTTTTTTTTTCTTTGTATTTTAATTTTATTGGAAATTGTTCTCGCCAATACGAGTATTTGCACAATCATCACAATAAAAGTGTTTGTAAAGAAATTTTCATTTTTATTCTCTTGCAAACTTTTCAAATATAAGTTTTTCCTCAACGACTTTTCAATGTTGTATTGTTATTTTTTAATTTGTTTTAATGTTATATTTAAGTCATGTTGAAAATAAAAACAAAACATAACAAAGAAACAAGAAATCAGACGGAAAAATCCAAACTGAAAATTCAATCAAAAAGTCACAAAGTTTACACATTTAACGCCTCATAAAAATGGAATAGATAAAATCTGAATACAAGTTAAGATGGAATGACAAAATTTTAAATTGAATACAATATGACAGCAATAATATTGTATGTAGTGAGACACACACACACCCACAAAATTTTTAAGAAAAGCATATATCATATGTGGAAAGAGTACTTTGCCCAAAAATTTCCACCCACACGTACACCTAGAGATCGCATGTTTGGCGAAGGCCTTCCAGATCAGACAAGGTAAAACGGTTGGAGTCACTAGTTCCAGTTTAGAAACCAAGTCGACTTTTTAATCTACAGATGTTGTAGTTAGGATTTAAAATATGAGCAATACATGCCTAGTGTAAAAACAGCTTCCAAAGAAGTCAATACGATCAACGGTTTGTTATACAGAAGTAGTAAAAATTTTAATAGTTTCGAATGACTTTGACATCGGCTTATCATTGCGAAATGATTTATTATTTGGAACCATTTCATTAACTCTGACGTCATTTTCAAGATGCCATGAAAAACCGAGTTTTCCGAAGCACTTCTAATGTCATGCCTCTCACTGTATATTATACATTGTAATGTTTAGGAAGAATATTACATTTTTATTCTCAAAATTGGACTGGACTGAACTATTATTGCATCGTGACGCATTTACCAGCTTAACCACATCCGACACTACAATGAATGTGCTTGGGAGAGACTCAGCATAAAAGAGCTTTCAGAAAAGTAATGAAAAAGCAGAGATTTTTGTGCGAATTCAACACTTTTCCGATTCATATAGACTTTTCATTGCAAAGTTATCTTTCTAATGCCTGTTAACTGAACTACAAGTTATTCTCAAATATTAAGAAGAATAGATTTTTGCTTTTCTCTTCTCTTTTTCAAAGAAAATATTTTCTAGAATTCAATGCCTAGAAAACTTAAAGCCGTGTTTATAGTGGCAGTTCATATTTTTTCTTATGCGAAAATAATAGATATTTCCAATAGAAAATTTTGGAAAATATACTGTTTCCTTGTAAATTTGAGGAAATAAGTATTTCTTTTAAACTTAAGTAAGATTTTCTGAACTTTTTTAACCAAGAAGTTAAAAAAGTGCAATGAATACTTTGGAAGCAATGAAAATGTGATTCCTTAAGAACAACACTTAAGAACAAAAAAATTCAAAATTTTTAAATCACTCAGGAAAGTGTTCCGTTTATATTTAAAAAAATTGGAATCATATCTGAAGTAAAGTTGAATATATAAACCTCTGGTCTCTAAATATATGATGATAAATAAAAAAAGTAAATTGATAAATAAAAAAAAGAGTTTAAGTTACTGGGAAAATATTATCTCCCAATATCCTTCTTGTATTTGTAGTAAAATCAGAATTATATCTGAAACTATGCCGAAATTACACCATCAAATTCAAAGTTATACCATCAAAAAGTGGCGAAACTTTAATCGCATTTTGTCAAGTTTTGTCATTTCTGATAGTAAGGCAATATCCTGGCGATTCCTGATACCTCAATATTAATGCAGGCCAGTGCAAAATGCTGTTAGTAATATCTTAACCAACGTGAAGCTCAATATCGGAGCCTTCTTTTCACTCAAGGGTCTAACGGCAAGACCCATCTCGTACCCAGAGATCCAGTTAGACCATTCCGAATACCATGTAGTGGTTATAGTTGGAGCCCAATTCGCAGGACAAGGGGACTTAAGTATCTTAGTTAAAAAGCTGCTGTTTGGTTGGGTGACACGCTGTTTATGGTCACTCAACGAAAGCACTGTGCTTTTAAGTAACGACAGGTTCTCGCAAAAAGAGTGCCATTTGGCACTTTAGGAACGAGAAAAATAGCCATTATAAATTTCTAAGTAGATTTGTGAAAGAAAGCAATTGCATTAATTAAATGTTTCCTTTAAATTATAGCTGACATTTAACAATTTAATTTGTTACCTCCGAATCCGTGATATTTTTCTATGGGGTCAGACAGATCTGAAGGGTTTAACACTTTACGATTTAAATTTATCAATGGTTATAATTAATTGCTATTTCTGAAGCTAGATTCTTGTTTTCTTTACTAAATCATTTCAATATTGTTCGTTGTCCTCATAGACGTTTTCGTGTCTACATTTTATTGTGTGGGAGCGTAGTAGTCCGTAATTGTCCGTTCCCGTTTTTTTTTTTGCGGTTTTGACCATGTATTCTGGCATTGTTGAGTTTTATTGGGCTGCTCACTTATTATCTTTCTGTAAAACATTTTCTGTTTGTATATTTCCATGTTTTCCAATATGTTCAGTAGTCGTCTCTTTACGGTATAAATGCAGGAGTTAAACCCTTTTTCTAATGTGTCCTGGTGTACACTTGTTTTTGAATATGTGGGTCACGATTTTCGATTACGGTGCTGATCTTGGTTCCCTTAGTTTCTTATTGTAGTCTATCCGTCCCGTTTGGCCGATGTTACTGTATTGGTGCATATGTACAGGTTAACCCCCTTTTTGTCTAGAGGGTCTGTTTCGCTTGTGCAATTAATCAATGATTTTTGTTTTAATTAATGTTTTTTTTTAATTTCCTTGTTAATGTTGTGTATCTTAAATTTTTTCTACTTTGTATGTTGTTTTGCCTATATATGTTAAAGTAGCCCAAGTCCACTTTTCCTGTTCCTTGTCTTTTACTTTTCGAAAGCCCTTGGAACAAACTTGATTTAACCATTTTTTAATATATAAATTTTTATATTCTTTCTTATATTTGTTTTTAATTTAATTTAGAATTTTTTGTTTGATATCGTTGTTGAACCCAGGCCTCTTGATTCACTAAATCTTGATCTACTGTAGGCCCTACAATATTTTAAATAAAGACAAAACAAATTCATTAAACACACTAGATAACTGAGACACTTCCTAGTGGATCTAAAGCTTTGTACACACGGTTGTCAGATCTTACAATATTGTAAGACCTGGCAACATACTAACAATGTAGTGACAATGAAAAATTGTCACCCAGAAGTAAATTGTGTGTTCAGACGATCGTAAGAAAATCTTACAATTTCATTGTCAGTTAATTGTCTGACAATGAATTTATGTGCCAACAAAAATTGTCAGTTCACACGATTGTCAGATTATTGGATGACAAAAATTGCCAGATCTGTTGTTAGGCATTGTCAGAAAATTCAAAGCATATGTCAGAAAATATTATCTGAATTTATGTATACATAACAGAAAAAAAGTTAAATTATTAAAGTGTGAAACATTATGGAAAATTATGGCAATTATGACAATTTTAAATGGATATTTGTTTGAAAGTAGTGAGGATGAAGATCCAATAGTAAAAAAAACGTCGCAAAGTTTGGGTAAAAGATTGTTTTCGTTACCGCCAGGAGGCGGGATTTTATTCCAAATTGCTCATCCAATTAAGAACTGACGAGCCGAATTTATATCACAACTTTCTACGAATGGATTCCGAGCAGTTTGATTATTTCCTTGGCTTAGTAACTCCACATATTTAAAGCGTACTTTTGTTGTTTCCAAAAACAGCATTGGTTTAAAGTAGCGCCAAGCAATTTGAAAATTGTCATTAGTGCCCTGGCCTGATTTTTTTACGAAGCTTTTCGAGATTGCAATTGAAAGAGGTACGCAGATTTGCCCATTTCACTTTGCAATCATTTACATTAACAGATATGTTATCTGCCACTTCCTGCCACAAAACATCTTTGGGAAGTTTATATTCGGCGCAATCGGCGTCCCATAAACTTTGCCGTACCTCAACTTCCGAGATCAACTTTAGCTGATCTTCATGAGACCAAACGGTTTCAACTTTTTTACGATAGGATTTTTGTTTCGGCCTTGTTTTCTGGACTCCGTTTGTGGCTGAACTGAACATGGCAGTTCAATTGGCTGGAAACTTCTGACAATCATGTCTGTGCTATCATCAGAAGCCATATTCATTTTTATTTTTGGTATTTTATTTTTTTAGCTTTTTTAATTTTTATTTCTATAATTATTTCACAAATTTCACTTTTCACATATGCTTTTACAGCTTTGCCAATAGAAATATTTTTCTGACAATGGTGTTATTGTCAGGTGCATAAATTTTCTACATCTGCCAATAAAAAATTACCTTACAATGTCTGCCAATTATCTGACAATGCCTGCGATAGGTGTTCTCACGGTTGTCAGATGCCTGACAATATTGTCGTCTTACAATGGACTGACAATGGTTTTTCTGACAACGTTGTAAGTAAAAAATTGGCAGTTCACACGATTGTAATACATTATCAGACAATTTTACTGGCAATGTTGTAAGATCTGCCAACCGTGTGTACGTAGCTTAAGAGTTCCAGCATTCATTTAAAGTTATTGGCATTTGAACTTTTGCAAATAAAGGAACAAGTTTTTTCTTTTCGTGTCATTCATTGGTTTTAAGATGTCAAATTAAAGCATAGGATTCGAACTGCATTTAGACACTGCCGCTATAAACGCTGTTACCATGCGTTATTTTATACTCAAAATCTGTTCTCAACTTTCAGCCATGGCATCGCACAAAGTATTCAAGTTTATAAAATGGGCTTCATTAATATAAATAAATAACAAAAAAGTCTATCTCCAGGATTTATGTCCATTATAATCTGTTGGTGTTCGAAGTTGACAAAAAAATTTTTGGAATAACAATAAAAAAATCTATAAAAATCCTGAAAGCAGAGAAAGTCACATGTGAAACAAATATTTCGTGTGCTCCACATAAAGAACAATATTTGTCTGGTTTGATTTTTTTTAAGTCAAATAATGAATTGAAAAAGAAAAAGGAAGTAGACAAACAATAACAATCTCGAACTTAAAAATAACAAAAGAAATGGCCTCAAGTAATCAGACCTCAACACTTGCTTGAATCTCAAGAGAGCAAGAAAACAAAAACAAAACCAAAGTTTGCGATATTTGGGTAGTCATAAGCTTTACAAAATAGTGGTAAATGATTTTCGTTTCTTTTGTTAAAGTTTAGTTGATGTATTATTCGGTTATAGGAAATGGCTTCTACAATTACAAAAAATTTTTTTAGCTTTAATGCAGTGAAATTGAAATTGGTGTTTTCCTGGAAAAATATTGCTGAGAATAAGATGGAAAAGGACTTCTGAGATTCTTACGTCAGAGGTTAATGAACATTCATTTAATACTCTTATACATTGATTTTTGTTCAAGAGACTACCAATGGAAGCTAAGGCTCCTCCTCTATCATATGAAATGTATTCCCACAACTTAACACGTCCGCTTACATGTTTAGCTTTTTTGTGTTTTTTTTTTCAATTTAAATAGGAAAAAAATTTGTTCGAAACTGCTTTCGTTAGCCCAGGGTCTATTATTCTTAAATTAGTCCATCAAATTAAGGATGATTGTACTTATACAGAAGTCCAAGCGTTTTATTTTTAATTCGATGGAAACTTAGGATCCAGGAGTAGTGGAAATTTCCGATGGTTTCAATGCAGGCTTGTCATTGAAAAACGTTCTCTTTTTTTATCCTGTTCATTAGATCTGAAGTAATGTTCAAGTAATGTTTGGGAAAAAATGACTTTTTGGAAGTACTTTAAGTGGTATTCGTTCCACAATACATTGTCCTGTATACAAATATTATCCTCATAACACATCTAAATTTTGTTCACAAAGTTTAATTGTATTAAAAATATTTCTTTGTAAAACGTTTAACTATAGACTACGCGTTTACCACCGCCATCACACGAGCAAGTTTAGTTTCTGCAATTCTTGAGTTTATACATAAAGGACTTCCTATTTTCCAAATGTAAACAAACTTATTTATTTATTTGAAAGAGCTGTCGGTGCCCTTATGTATGGAATATAACGTTGTAAAAATGTCCAATGCCGCTACGTTGGATGGAACGCATCCGAAATGCCCAATTGTCCATGACTATGGCACGGGTTGAGCGCCTCTGTTATTTGTGCCTTCTAAACATAGGCCTGCGACTTGTAAACATCTGTATGCCCTAAAATCGTTGTAGAAAGAAAATTGTATCACCATATTGTTGAAACCACATGTCGCTGATGTTCATATTATCCAACTCAGAGCAAATAAAGATGGTAATCCTAGACCTATAGCACACGGCGTTGATTGCGATGGCATACCTAAAAAAATATGGACCCCCAGCCCAAAATATACACCAAAAAGTAACGCTCTTGGATCTCAAATAAATAGGTAGCGTTCCAAAGTCCACAATTTGGCATAATAACCTACACATTCATTCATAAATGAGCCCCAACGCTGAAGATGATTTTTTGATGAAAATTAGTCTCACTATTCGACTGCTCCAGGGCCAATTCAACGAACACACGTCGTTGTCTATGGTCGTTTAACTCAAGCTCTCGGGTCATCCGATTTTTTGTAATGATGCAGGCCCCAGTCACAACGAAAAATGTACCAAGTTGTGGTCTGCGAATTTCTGCTTAGTTCTTGCGAAAACGATTGCTTCGCATTCTCCTGCTCATTCTCACGGAAAGAGAGCATTTTGTAGTCGTACGGGTGTTGATTCATTATTTACTGCACCAGTAGAATAAATTTATACGCCACACTGTGAATAGTCCTTTAGGTAGGGCTATTATGGCGCCCGTAAAATGGGAGAATAGAACACCCATTTTGATAAAAACAATTTTATCACAAGCCCGTGGTATTGAACTCTATAACCATCCGTGGTAATTTGCAAAACAGATGGTATAAATGAAAGGCGTTTTGACAGATGTAGCTTCAACAATATGGCCGTTATAGTTTAGAAGTCCCTATTGGAAGACTTGATATTATGTCTGTGCGTCGTAGGTATAAACATTATATGACATGTCATATTTTTGGTTGGCCTCCCTATGGCAGGGGAATAATTTTGCTCTGCCGTTAACGATTTAAAAGGGTTATTAACATTCTTTTTACCATAGTTTTGATACAATTATTATTGGTTTTTACGTATTTTTTTCAATTCGACGAAAAACTGTTCTTTAATTAAAGGAAAATCCTTTCACATTTTTCACATAAAAATTAAAGTCAAGCGAATTAGCAAATAGATAACTTTTTTTGTTGTTGTTGCTTGTATTTGAAAAGATTATTATAGTTAAAACTTTTAGTTAATGGCAGGGGTTGGGAATAAAACACAAACGAATCTAAATCACACATGCAACTGAATCTAAATCTACTCTATAGAAAGCAGATCTCTTCTCTAGCGTTTGTATGCCGTTTGCATATGTCGCTGAGCCAACAAGGACTTACATACATACAATTTTGCTGATGATATGAAATATTCATATCATTAATTATATTTTTGTTTAAATTTGTTTGCTTTTACGAGCCACAGCATGTGTGCAAATGTGTATGTGTGTTAAATTGTAAGTTAAATTTTGAAATATATAACAAGAACTATTAACAAGGGGATAGATAAGCCAAATGGATGAAAGAGAGGGGAATTTTTATACATACATATGTACATACATGTAAATATGTACATACATATTTTGTTACCCATTTGTTACAAAGACATAAGTACATACTCGTACACATCTATATGAATTTGAACTCCATGTATGACATTTGTATTAAAATGGGGGGAAAAACAACAAATGTATCACATCTCTAGAGAATATATTAAAGTTTTAACGAACAAGCAACTACTGAAAAAGCTGGGAGAAAAAAGCTTTTTAGTAAATTGAAAAAGTTTTTTATGTTTGTTTTTTTCAATACTATACAAAATTTTTTTGTTTGTTGATTCCTTTACACCCTGCATTACAAGTCGAAAGGTTACATTAATATCAGTTTGTTCTTGCATTTGTTACTATTTTTTTTAATTCACTGCGCGATCATAAAGATATTATTTATATGTACATATATGCTTATGTACCTAAATATGGCCACGTAAAATGTAAAATGGCATAAGAATACTTTTGATAATAAATAACAATTTCAACTGCTGACATTAACAACTAATTTTTAGGAATCTTTTCTAAATACAGTTTTGTTATTATAGATTTTTTATTACGTATGTAACGATCGTTTGAGTTGTCTCAAAAAAATCTGTGTTGCTACATACAGTCAAGACTCGCGTAGCTAAGCACACTCACTGCCGTATGTCAACTCTCCAATTGGCCAATGTAGCCCTCGGCCAATGATGTTCAAGGGTACCAATTTTGTAATAGAAGTTAACTTTTTAAAGATTTGTTCAAAATAAATTATCCGATTTAATTCTTCTTAAAAATAGGGAGCATTCGGTTCCGATTAAAAATTCGTATACAATTTTTTTGATATGCACTGAGATTTCGATTAATATCAAAAGCCATAATTTGCCCCCAGGATATGAATATCGTAATGAGTTCCTTTAAGGTGTCTAGCAGAGCATTGTTAGCATTATAACATCACTTTGCTAACGTCGAGGGTTAGAAGTTTCAAAATTTGTCTTCGCAGTCATAGAGATAACAGGTACAAGCTCGGCATATAACCAGTGGTTCATTGAGATCCTTAACACATATAGCAATAATATATAACTTTTTCTTAACAGGAGAATAAGCAAGTGCATTGGCATCAACACAAACATGATTCAGAGTAGTTTGAAGAAAGAAAAACTGATTTAGTACCATTCTTAAGAGAGATTTTTTGAAAGTTGTACGGGTTATGTTATGGTAGTTTTCACTGCATATGATTTATTTCTTTTTATAAGACCTTTGGCATTTTAATTAACGATATATATGTATATAGGTATAGACATATGGATGCATTTTGGACTCTTAGACGATAATTGCCTTCCATACAATGCGCCGCATGCTTCAAGTCCACCATAAAATCAAAATATGGAACTTTTTGTGGTCTAACATTTTTAGTCTCGGAGAGTGGCATGAAAAAAGCTTTCTAGACAATAAAAAATAGTTTTTCACGCCTTTCATCAAATCGCTTTTAAGCTCAAATGTGCTGCTCAATTTTATTAAATTTTCAGGAATGAATAAACACATGTGGTACCGGTAAAGCGCAGAAAACAATCGTGAAGGCAACAGCCAATCAAAAGTTATCGGTTTACCAAAAGAAACTTTGATACAATTATTTTTGTTATATTGTGAGCTTGAAATAGGCACCACACTGCGAGGATATCGTTCGCATGTAAAACCTGTTGCCCATTTTTCTGGAAGTACATACTTTTTCGAAAGTGAAAACGCCGTGAGTCGTTATAAAGTTGGAACCCAAACATAGAAGCGTGATAATTGGTCCATTTGTGTTACCCAAAGAAAATAATGGAAGATAGAAATAAAAAAATTTGAGTTCTCGCGTGTTATATCGCCACGAATACCGCACAAACGATTTGATGTAGCAGCCTGACACTTTACACAAGTGCCACAGGATCGGTCTGACCACATAAATTATCTACCTGTATATATATGTGTGTACTTCTTTACTTTTAAATTTTATGATTAACATAAGAAATTTGTTACCCAGCGGAGAGAGAGAGCGTATCATGAAAGTTAAAAGGAAAACAAAAGTCGATTTTTGTGTTTTGACGTGGGATGACGGAAAATCGTCTCAAATTCAAATGAAAACAAAAGTTTCTAAAAATTTTGACAAAAGAATTGAAATGCAAAAGTGTGGAATAGATTGCAAATTTCGTTAAAAAAAAACCTCCCAGTCAAACTTGACTGGACTATTCCCCGACATTAGTATTCAAAGGATATTTTAGAGTAATTTGTTTCTGTCGTTAAGGGTACATAAGATTCGCTGCTACCGACACTCCAACTCTCATCTCAATTTTCACAAAGAATCTTGTATTAACATTTTGCTTCACGTACATTTTTTTGTAGTCTAAAGTAATGAAATATACAAAAAAAGTTTAGGTTTGATTTTTTATATGAATAAACTCATGATGAGCTGTGAAAAGGCTTTATTTAGTTTGCATATGGGAAATTGCAAACTGCCGATGAAATAAACCTTGTAGCAGAGAGCAACAGAAATAAAAGTAAAGAATGGTGAGGCAACTCATTTCCAAGGATTAATATTTTCTAAACATTTTGCTTTTTTTTGTTTTTGTTTTTTATTTTTTATTTATTTATTGGTTCCATCAGCCCTTTTTTTGTTGCATTCACCAACAACCCGTTTTTTAAATCTTCATTTCATCTGCTAAAGAAATAGTTTCCTTTTATTTTTTCATTTCTCAAATTTTTTTTCTGTAAATGAGAAACATACAGTTTTATTTGTGTTTTGGGTCAACAGAGATATTAAAGCCCCAAGGGCTTATAAATGTCTATGTTTTCACTTTTTAGTTGTTATGAATAAAAATTGAAAACTAGACAAAAAAAAAGTAAAAACATCTAAAGAAATTATATTCGAAGGACACACATACGATAACATATAAAAACCTGAAAAAAGTAATCAATTGTATAAAACATGTCTTAAAAAGGATACAAGTCCTTGTCATATTAATTCTCTGCCTTTTGCTAGTTAAGCCTTTTGCAAAAACGAAAGGCATACATTGTACACTTTACAACAACACAAAGGTGAATGATAAATATTGAAATTTCCTATAATGCTAACATTTCAAAGGCGAACAAAATAATTTAGCAACTATTACTAGAATTAAGGATGTTGGTTAAGGTTGCGAAATTGATAAACATTTTAAGACTAGATAAACAATTAGAATTATTGTAACCCGTGTTATGAATATAATTTCGCATGAAATCTGTACCCTTTTTCTAAAATTTCCATCTACAATTTCGTGTTGTTGTTTGCTCGTATTTGATTGAATTTTTCACAAATTTTTGTTCAAGGGTTATAATTCATTGGATAAGGATGATTATTATGTTGTCCTTTACGTTTAACTACACAATATATTATAATTTATTCAACGGGTGTTTTTTCAAAAAACAATAATCGATATATTTTTTCATCTGTAATGCAATTTGGCACAAACTGAAAAATTTTTTCTTACTAAAAATCAACATAAAAAAATTTGTTTTCCATTAAATAATCTATCAAAAGCTCAGAGAACAAATTATAATTGATTTATTTTATTGTTTTCAAATCGCAATAAGATCGTATCTAAAATCGTATGGTGAAGGACAAAGTGTGTCACGTGCGGCAGCGGGCGGCGATCAACAGTTGAATTTTTCGCTTGAAATTTCTTTCCACAATTATTAAGCTTGAAAATAACTTTGGTAACAAAGTTTTTAAGCACAACAGTTCCTCAGACACAGTACTATCTCAATAAGCTGGCTGTCATTGTCTTTTAAACTTTGCAAGAAATTCTTAAAAAAAAATAATAATACGAGAGCAGGTCAATAAGTCGGTGACTTTTGGAATAAAACATAGGTTTTTCATCTTTGAGCTCTATACACTTTGTCCAACGTTTTCCGAATCTTTCTATCCCTTCCAAAAAAAATAAGATTTGTCGACGCCATCAAAACGGGGTATTTATTTGAGATGATTTCATCGTTGGAGTCAAATCTCTTTCCGCCGAACCATTTTTTCAATTTTGGAAACAAAAACCAGTCAGTCGGGGTTGAATCCGGAGAATAGGGCTCATGGGGACGCAATTCACAGCCCAATTCATTAAATCTTGCCAGGAAAAACTGCACATGTGTGCACCCTTGCATTGTCCTGGTGGAAAAGAACTTTTTTATTGGAAAAATGCAATCATTTCTTTTTTAAAATCGTCATTAAATTGAACCCATAAGTAGGCACAATATTCGCCATTGACTATTTTATTCTTTTTAAAGGTAGTCAATGTGGATTATAAAAGCGTGGATCCCAAAAAAAAAAATCCTCACCATGACTTTATTGGCTCACAAACCCACCTTGGCCTTCTCTGACTCCGATTCGCTCCGAATTTGGTCTGGTGCGTTGTTTCGCCCACGGTTACGAAACGGCGCAAAACTGAACAATATTGTGGTTTAACAACACCGAGCATTCCTGCGATGTTGTCACATGATTGCGTTTGTAGTTGAGTATAAAAAACGCCGCACCCATCTGTCGGAAAACATTCTCATACCCAAGTGATCATTCAAAATTGAAACCATTGAGCCAAGATGTGGTTTCCGCAATCTCGCGTACTTTAATCTGCGATTGGCCATATCGTGATCATATCCTGAATTTTTTCAATTGTTTCAGGTGCAGTCTCCACAACTGGGCATCCAGAACGTTCGGCATCTTTCGTGATTGAACGGCCACAACAGAATTCACAAACCACTTTTTTATATTTGAAATTGATGGTGCAGACTTCCTGTAGTATTTATCAAGCTCAGCCTCGGTTTGAGTGATGGGTGTTTTTCCAAAAAATAATGCTGAATGAGCACACGTAATTCACTTTTTCCCATTTTCTCCACAAATCACGCGGTATTCTTCTATCAGTAACTGTCAAACCCAAACTAAAGGATGCTGCATGGCGGATAATTCAAAAAGTTACAGAATTATGGAGCCACCCTCGTATTAACGAGTATATACTTCCCACTGTTCATTGAAAATACATTAAATAACTTTATTGTGTGCTTTTATCTTTAAAACATAGTTGTAAATGAACACAAATATTGCTCAATAATATTGTAAAGTATTTTTAAATGGGTCTTATCGAAGGCGTTATTAAGGGATCACGAGAACAGCCCAGGTCATATGTGTTTAGCTCTGAGCTCTAAACTGTGTTCAAGTAGACTGAGAATAGAATGTCAGCCATATTATGGTTGGCTAAGAATCACACTGTTCACGCATCATTTCAACTATAGCAATAATAGTTTTCATGGGTAGAGATTTTTCAAAATTTAGCTTTGAAAATACTTGTACTTTCCTAACTTTTTTCTAAAACTAGACTGGGACTACCCAGAAGTTTAGTATGGATTAGAAATGTATTCAAAACCATATCCATGAGCTCACAATATTTCAGGCAGAGATTTAGTCACTGCACTGACTAAGTGACCAGTGCACTGGTCAGGTGACTTTAGGCTATTTAATTTAGGATATTTAAATTAAGGGCCTTAAGTATTCGCTTAAAGCTCTGTTTTGCAAGAGTTAAGCGAATCTTATGGGAGTTCAGCTCCGAGGGATCTACAACTCACTTTAGTAGCTAAAGAAAGGTTACGTTTTCAAGATACACAGCAGATATAAAGGCAACGATGTCTACTGTGTTGTAAATTTGGTCAGCGGTCTAGTCCCTAATGAAAAGTAATAAACTTTCTACCTCTAATTATGTTTGGTACACTTCTCCAGGTACTCAGTGGAATATATTGCTGATGGAACTATTCCATTAGAAAGGGATCTTAAACGTCAACAGGGATGTGAAGTTTATGACAAGAAAGAGAGAGGGAGAGAGAGACAAAGACCGATATACGAATGCACGTTCTCTTCAAATTTTTGGTTTGCGAAGTGAAAGAAAGTTAGACTTCATCAGGCTCTGTTTTCAAAATCCCATTAGCAGTGTCATCCTGAATTTAGTTCAACTAAAAGCATGTGATATTGAGGTGCAGTAAATTAAGGAAGCCTAAGATAAATCAGAGGGATCCCATGGCACCACACTAGACTAATTTACAATTGTGTATATTAATTTATGAGACATAACCACCACCAACCAGAATACTAATTAACAATGGTTTATATGAATCAAAGTGTGTATTAAAAAGTGTACAATAAAATATAATGAAAAATGTTATAGAATTCTTCCTCTAAGAGCCGATATAGTTTATTGGTGCATCAAATGATGGCCTTTTCATTTCTGGAAAAAAATGAGGGTGCTGTTGGCTGAAGTAGTTAGTGCGTTGACTACAAAGCAATTTATGACTGACAAACCGGGTTCGTATCCTGTTCAAGACAAGTCATAAAAAAAAAATAACTTCATAAGTTTTTCTGATCTACTTATTGTGGAGTTGTGTTAATTGTTGTTGGACTGTTTAAGTGATGAAGGCATAACACTGGTCACTTTAACAGTAACAGCAATTTCATACTCTGCTAATGTTTACTGTATCAAGCGCGCCCTCCTTCGGCGGTATTGTTAGCAAGAACTGTCGGCGAAGTAAAACAATTAATAAAATGGCAATACTAAAAAATGCGTCTAATTAACATCAGAGACGCTACAACTCTGCTATATAAAAAAAATATATATAATAATAATAAATAAATCAACGCGGAATAGCTGAGTTGTAACACAGAAATTAAAACCTCTCTCTCTCTCTCTCTCTGTATTCTAATTTAACCACCTGTCCTCTCTACCCTATCCCTTTCACAAAAAGAAGTAACACCTTAATTTAAGTAGTAGGCATTAATTACCTAAGCGTAACTTCTCTTTATTAAAAAAAAAAAATGCATTGAAAAAATGTTTGTTGTGGCTTTAGCTCATCATATGCCGACATTTCATTGGTTGCTAAAACCAAATCGTCAGTGAAGTTTAAGCAGTTTGATAATATTCAACCTCGTATGTTTATGCCACATAAAACAAATACAATATGAGAATTTCAATATTGCATATGAATTACAACAAATACATAATCATAGTAGGCTTAGAATGTTTTTATACAAACAAACACAACAAACAATTATACTCAACATGAGTCTATTTTATTTTTCTCTCAACACCCATACAATTAAACGCCCGTTGGTCGTTAATGATTGTATTCAGTTGGGCAAAATGAAAAATAAAATCTTTATTGTAAATACTTAATATTGAAATTTTTTATTCGGGAGAATATCCCGAATAATAAAATAGACTCATGTTGAGTATAATTGTTTGTTGTGTTTGTTTGTATAAAAACATTCTAAGCCTACTATGATTATGTATTTGTTGTAATTCATATGCAATATTGAAATTCTCATATTGTATTTGTTTTATGTGGCATAAACATACGAGGTTGAATGTTATCAAACTGCTTAAACTTCACTGACGATTTGGTTTTAGCAACCAATGAAATGTCGGCATATGAAGAGCTAAAGCCACAACAAACATTTTTTCAATGCATTTTGCAAAAAAACTAATTGTTTCTAACGATTGGTCGGGATATTCTCCCGAATAATAAATTTCAATATTAAAAAAAAAATGTAAAATTGTTTGTCCTTTCAAAGAGCAAAAAAGGAATTTAGTATTTTTTAATAGGAGCAAACTTATGAAAAAAGATCGCACAGTAGTGAAAGGAAATTAAAGTTTTTCAAATTAACCCTATAAATAGATTTCATTAATTGACCAAGATAATGTTAAATTTAGGTTGGCTAAATTAGGACCTAAAATTATAAAACCCTACCAATGGTCACCATGCGACACTTGTTCATGCATACTCTTAAAAACACTCACGTATATTTAAAATATTAATGGATTGGTGTCATCTATTGGTCACCAATTGTTACAATTCTATTATGATCTACCTTTTCTTATCTGGATATAATTGCAGCCATTGTTGGCTCCATTAATGGTACATACCTGGAAAGAATATGAAAAAACAATTTGTCAGTAACAGAATATATAAAAATAAAATCTTATTGGCAAAAGCTCACAATCTAAAATGCAAACGATAATACGTTGAACGAAAAAGAGGAAACTCATCTGCATGCAGAGACAATAAATGAAGAAATAAAAATATACAAAAACAATAAAAATAACAATGTGTGTCCTTTGTTTCGTGTACATTGTCAGTCAATAAAAGACATTAAAAAAGGGGTTACTTAATGGCCCCATTAAAAGAAGAGATCAATGTTTTCAAAAGTCGTAATTTAATATAAATGCTGCCCCACTAAGGCAGGGATGGGAATCAACAATTTATTAAAAAAGTGGATTGTGTTTAGCAATGCATATTTGTATTGTTCAAACGATTAACAACATATGATTATATGGCTGCAAAGGACATTCTCGATCATTTATAAATAAATTTCTCATCTTCAGAAGATAATGAGTGCGTTTGCAATAATTTTTTAATTATGAAATATTCAATGTGTAAATGTAAAACTTATTAATTTTTTACAAGTTTTTCACTGACAAAATTGCTTTTCTATTTATTATCTTTAACATAAATTGAATTACCAATTAGTATTTAAATCTTAAATCTAAAAATATTAAATATTTGAGAACTGACAACTGAAGTCATTTTCTATACGAGGTCGGGTAAATAATTCCAAGACCTTTTTAATTTCCCGCTTTTTAACTGAAAGAGCAACATTACTCCTATCAACAAACATCTGTCAGTCGACTCCCCTCAAAATTTGACGAAGCTGCGTCAATTAGTTTGTGTCTGACAGCCACTGATAGCAGACTACCGCGTGAATTGAGGAGAAATTGATAAAAGTGAATGTCATGTCCTCATTACGCGACATTTTTTCGGGGGAAAAAACCATCACTCAAGCCAAGGTAGAGCTTGATAAATACTATGGGATCTTCTTTACCATCAATTTCAATGGTAAAAAAGCGTTTTGCAGAATTTTGTAACCGTACAACCACAGAAAATGCCGAACGTTCTGGACGCCGAGCTGAGGACTCTACACCCGAAAAAAATGACGATATGGTGTTGACCGATCGACGATTGAAATTGCAAGAGATTAGTATATCGTGGTATATCGTGGACGAAATGTGGATCCACCAGAGACCAAACAGCAGTCAAACCAATGGTATCCTCGGTGTGAATTTGCGCCAAAGATGGCAAACATTAGCTTGAATTGCTCGCGTATAATCTACATTGACTACTTTAAATAGGATAAAACAATGAATTGCGAGTATTATGCAAAATAAATCGATCGATTTAATGAGGATTCGAAAAAATGGCCGCATTTGCGAAGAAAAAAAGTTATTTTCTACCAGTACAATGCAAGAATGCATACATGTGCAGTTTCCCCGGCAAGATTTCATGAATTATGCTGCGAATTTCGTTCCCTTGCGCCATATTCTCTGGATTTAGCCTTAAGTGACTTTTTATTGCTCCAGAAAAATAGATTTTATTCTAACGATGAAATCATTTCACAAAGAAATATCAATTTTGATAACTTCAACAAACCTTATTTTTTGGAAGGGACAAAAAATTGGAAAAAGACTCCGTTTCATAAAAAAGTCAAGGACTTATTTACCCGACCTCGTAGCTTCCTCTATGACTTCACATCATTCGTGTTCGGTTGAGAATAAATCGAGTATGGCCTTTATAATTTCGAATATTACGGGTTAGTGGATTTGGATGGTACTCAAGTTTCTTTTTCTTAATAAAAATAAGAAATTTGGCTCCAGTTTCAAGCAATACAACGTCCAGCTTTTTAAGAATGCCCCAAATTTTTACCTACGAAGAAGCAGAATTAAACTTACGGAGTATTTAGTTTTCTCTCCTTTGAATTTTATATTATACTAGCTGACCCGGTCCGCGTTGCTGCCCCTAAGCAAACATTAGTGTTATATTACCACACGATTTAAATTGAGCTTTTAACGAAATTTACGGCCTTTAAATAAAAATCCATTGAATACCTATCATAAAGTTATGGAATCCATACGTTACAAATATATACATATATCCTGTTTTATATGTATAGATCTTTAACTTATTGTACAATGTTGCACCTTAGTAAGCGCGAAATATCTTGTGTTATCGAATGATGTAAATATTTTGTAAATAAACCGAAAAATCGGATTTTTTAATGCAACATTTCGAAAGTTTTAAAATTTAGATATTGAATCATTATTAACATAGATTTTTTTGTAAATATCTTCGGAACTGCATAACCGATTTAAGAGTTTGATACCTCGTTTTGAAGAACATGACAACGGCTCTCCAAAAAAAGTAAAATAAAAAAGCACAAAAAATAAATATATGTATGTATATGTCATTGGTGGTGCAATATGAAGATTGAATTTTGCCACGCCCCTCCGCCCACAAACCGAAAATCAGAATATTCACCCGCCCGAATATTCTGAAGGTTCCCTGAAAATTTCGTCAAAATCGGCCCAGCCGTTTTGGAGATACATACACACATCCTATTTTATATATAGATAGACTAGCGGACCAGGCGAACTTCGCCTCGCCCCAATTTTAAGCCTTCAGACAAACTTTCTATTTTTTCATGTGAAAAGCCATTAAGGAATAATTTCAAACAAAACTTCATACAAAAACTCGATTTTCGATTTTTCCAATTTTCCGACTTTTCCGGAGGGATTTTCTTCCATAAAAACCTTCTCCTCGAAAATACGAACAACTGACAAAAAGTTTTACAGAAATCGGCCCAGCCGTTCTCATTTTATGAATTATTGGATTTTGCCACGCCCCTCCGCCTTCAGACCGAAAATCAGACTTCACAGTGTCACCCGCCTGATTATTCTGAAGGTTTCCTGAAAATTTCGTCAAAATCGGCCCAGCCGTTTTGGAGCTATTACGTTACATACATACACACATCCTATTTTATATATATATATAGATTTAATAGTAGATGCCGCAACAATGTTCTATAATTGAATTAGACAGCATCATACTCAAATATAAAACTAAAATACGTGACAAAAAATACACCAAAACAAACCTGACAAAGTGGTTAAGAAGTTGAAAAAGTGCCGAAAGTCTAAGCAGTGAAATAAAGTTGAATACAATACGTGTGCATAATTCCGTATTTTGTATACAAAATATTTAGAAAAGAACATGTCAATTTTTGCTGAAGAAAATGCCACAAGTTGCCTATTCACCTCTTTTAGATTGGACAAATCATATTATTAGATTTATATTGTCAATCAAAAAAAAATTTTTTTTTTTTTTTTTTTGACAGACCCAAATCTGAGGCCAAAGTTTCTATATGTATATTAAAAAATTTTAAACCAATTTCAATTAAGAAATTTGTAACATCAATGAAAACATTATTTAGATTTGCAGCAGTAAAAAAATTAATAGCAGCAGTTAAATTTTTTATAATTAAATTAATTGCAGTAGTCATAAATGAAATGTTTATAATAACAATTAAACATTTTATGTTTGAGTTTTTATTGTTACAATTAAATTTTTAATTACTTCAATTAAAAAAATATTCTCATAAATTTTTTAATTTGGCCAATTTAGAAAAGTATTAAAATTTGGATAAAATATAACAAAATTATTCATTAAAATTATACGGGATATTCCACCAACTAATTCTTAAAAGAGTGTTATTGGTTGTGGACCAAGCTACGTATATGCTAACCAAGTCACCAATAAGGCCATCACATTTAAAAAACATAAAAAAACTCACGTACTTACACAAAAAACCGTAAATATAATATGAAAATTTCAATCATTTTATTTTACTTATGAATTAGGAACAAAAATATACTAGACGCTGGCATTAACTGGCCAAGACTGTATTTCGGTAGACTTGTTGCATGACATTTTACACTTATTTGCCAAATAGTTGGGATAAAAAATATTTTGAGAAATCGAGTTCGGTACGCCCATTTGCTTCAATATCTCTCCTATCAGTGAATAAAAATTTCATACATGCAACAAATTTGACGAAAAAAAGCATATGTATGTAAAGCAAGCCTAAAGCTTTTTTATTTATTATTATTATTATTGTTATTATTATTATTTTTGTTTCAAATATGCACAGCTTAAGTAGAGCTGCAGTCTTATATACATATGCAATGAACAAATTCTCTAATTAATTGAATCAATAAAACTTTTAATTGGAATGAAAATAGAATTTAATAAAGGGGATTAATTGATCAAAAAGTTTATATAATTTTTTCTATATGTTCACAGTTTCTCATTTTATTTAAACCAATTGTGCATCGAAAAGATCGCAGACAAAAGATATGATTGTGACTGTAGCCTCGCCGCTACAACTGTTATTTTAAAAAATTTAAAACAAAGCTCCGAGCACCATAGGTTAGGTTTGCTTAGGTTGATTGGAGGGAGCACCATATGTAATGGGCATATTTAATGGTTCGCAATATGATTCGAATACAACAAAAGTATATTGATAAGCTTGTTCATTTATAAATATGATAATTATATAAACATGGCGAAAATTATAATCGCTTATACTTACTTTATCTTTATCTTTATAATCGCTTATACTTACTTTATCTTTTGGAATAAGATATAAAACAAATAACAAATACACAGACGCAGAAACAAACACAACCACAGCCACTGCCGCAGCCACAGCCACAGCCACTTATATAGTCAAACAAAAATAATTTAAAAAAATTGCTGAAATATGTTTGTCGAAAGTTGAAAAGTATGTTTATATGTGTTTTTATTGGCCTAAATTTTAATTTTCCTTTTCCTTGTTTTTAGGAAATAAAGAATATATGCAGACATTTAAATGTGAATGCACCACTGTTCAATTGATTAGATCCATATTGGTACTCAGCAAATCAAAAACAACCATTTTGTAATTTTGTAAAAAAAATTAAATTAAGATACCAGCGAAAAATCGACGGAAGGAGATGTAAAAATTAAGGAAACGGCTCGTCAGGCAGCATACGAAATGGAAAGGAGTCATTGGCATTGGCCGATTTTCAATGATTAAAATATCACCTGTCAAACGAATACGAACTGCATGGCTTTCATTATTGTTTTCTTGGCTTGACCAATTAAGGAATCTTTCCAAGTCCCAACCGAGCAGGAATGTAGGCCGCTTTCTGCTGTATAAGCGCTCCATTGTAAAATTCACTAAGACCTTTAAAATAGTGTAAAAAGTTGATTTTTTAATTTCCCTTATAGAACTTCTTACATTTTACGAAATTTGTATTAGTTTTAAAATTTATAAACTTTTGAAAATTTTAATATACTTGGATCTATTATAAAAAATTGCCTTTGAAGTTCGCGATAGTTAAAGATAACTTTTAGCTAAAGTGAGACATAAAGTGACATGATCTGGCGATGCTAGAGCAAAGAACTGATTACATATTTTTGACAAATTGAACTTTTTTTAACAATACTAGTACATAATGGCAGTGGTGTAATTTTATTTATTACTTTGAATACAATATGATAAACGGAAGTTTTTTTTCGGATTCAAAAATATCCTTTAATTCTGAATTTAGAAAGATTTTTGATCATCCCACAGAAAATTTGATTTGTAAACAGATCAGGTTCGCCTACATGCCATCTCCACAAACAAGGCCCGTCGGAAAAAATACGACCCTCTAAGAACAACAAATGTGATTTGCTCTCTATCCTTGTCTAATTATTTACAAAAATAAACAAATACAAATTTAAATTTCTTCCAAAAATATGGCAACTTCGATGAAATAATATTCCCAAGTGGCGAAGTCCAATTGATAAAAATATCGATAAAAAGCAATGAATATAGTGAAGTACTATATTACAATGTATAGTATACAGTGATACGAATAACAATAGAAGTACTTCGGAAAACCTGTTTATTCATAACATCTTTAGCATGACTTCAAGTCCACTGAATAGCATCCAAAAACAAAAACATCTTGCAATGATAATTCTAATCAAAATTTTTCAATTTCCGGATTACAAGCCGTAGATCTCACTGATTTCTTTCGAAGTCATTTTTTTCCACCGGGTAAGTTTAACTATCGCCAAGCCGGGACAACGACCAATAAAGGAATTATATCATACAAAAAAACCATTTTATATATTCTTTAATAATTGTAAATTGTAAATTGTTGTTTTTAATTTGAATTCCTACTTTTTTAAAATTTTTCAAAACGTTTCTAGAGTTTAAAAAAATTATAAAATATATTTTTGAAGAAAAACTACCAGGAACTTGCAACTAAAGGCGAAAAAAATTAAATTTCACTCTATTCAACAAAAATTTAATGTTAAAAGCCAATGAAAAAAAAAATAAATTCTTAAAGAATGACCTTTTCATTGTTTCCAAAAATCCAATAATGGTTCTTCGGAGGATTAATTGAAAAAATTATGATTAATAATTCGAATTACTTTTGAAATCTTCGAAACACGAATTGCAAGTGCTTCTTTTTTCAAAACAAACAATAAATAATATTATTTAAATCTACGAGAAAACATTATATTTTCAATCAATACTTGATAAAATTTCCATCACATAAGGAAAAAGAAAGAGTGACTAGAGGTCTGTCTGTAAGCTTCCTATATGTTCCCAGGGATAAATAACCAATCGTTATTTAATATAAAATTTTCTTTATAAAAAATTACAAAAAGTTTCAACATAATAAAGACCTATTCAAAGTCGGAGAATAGGAATCGAAAAATAGAAAATCCTGCAATGATAAGATTGTGTTAAAATCACTGCAAAGAATCGGAATTTGCACTACTTCCAGATCATAATCTCGCCATTTTTACAACTTTTTTGGAAGCTCCCTTTCATACTAGAAAGTTATACATGTTCATTTTTTATTAAAAACTAGCTGACCCGGGCAAACCTTGTTTTGCCTTCAAATTTGCACTAAATCGACATAGCAATTATTGTTCAAATAAAGGTATCGGGCTAATTAACCCCACTACACGCTGGTTAAGGACCCAAGGCCTTCAGCAAAACGCAGCATAGGCTTATCGCGCTAATCTCTATTGGGCAAAACACAAAAAAAAAAAATTGGGCCATCTGTCGGACGAACTTCAAAATACACAGAAACACTCCTCACGTCCTATAGAACATGTCTATAAAGTTTGGTCAAAATCGGTGTAGTAGTTCTTGAGTTACGGTGCAAAAACACACACACAAAACTAAGTATTGCGCCATCTGTTGGACGAACTTCAAACTACACAGAAACACTCCTCACGTCCCATAGAACATGTCTATAAAGTTTGGTCAAAATCGGTGCAGTAGTTCTTGAGTTACGGTGCAAAAACACACACACAAAACTAAGTATTGCGCCATCCGTTGGACGAACTTCAAACTACACAGAAACACTCCTCACGTCCTATAGAACATGTCTATGAAGTTTGGTCAAAATCGGTGCAGTAGTTCATGAGTTACGGTGCAAAAACATACACACAAAACTAAGTATTGCGCCATCTGTTGGACGAACTTCAAACTACACAGAAACACTCCTCACAGCCCATAGAGCATGCATATCAAATTTGGTCAAAATCGGTCCAGTAGTTTTTGAGTTTAGCGATCACGAACATACACGTAATTTTTATGTACATATATAGCTGACACCGTCAGCTCAAAATATCTTCGGAACTACATAACCGATTTAAGAGTTTGATATCTCGTTTAGAAGAACATGACAACGGCTTTCCAAAAAAAAGTAAAATAAAATAAAAAAAAGCACAAAAAATAAATATATGTATATGTCATTGGTGGTGCAATATGAAAATTGCATTTTGCCACGCCCCTCCGCCCACAGACCGAAAATAAAAAATCGGACTTCACAGTGTCACCCGCCCGAGTATTCTGAAGGTTTCCTGAAAATTTCGTCAAAATCGGCCCAGCCGTTTTGGAGCCATTACGTTACATACATACATACATACATACATACATACATACATACATACATACATACATACATACATACATACATACATACACACATCCAATTTTATATATATAGATAAATGATTTCATTGCTCATGAAGAATGTCTCAACAGGAAAATGCTTAGAGAGATTATATCTTAAATATAAGGCTTGCAGGTTCAATTCTACGCAAGCGCATGTTATAAGGCAATAATTCTTCTCGTATTTCCACATACATTCTCCATTGAAAGACGAGTGTATATTAAAAATATTAAGGAAACTTATGAACTAGAATTAGGGAAAATTTACTAAATCTACTGAAGTTATAGTTAAACAAAAATTAAGAAAAAAATTAGCAAAATTGTTCTGATAAAAATGTGAAAAATTAAAGAAAATGTTATTTATTGTAGGTTAAACAGTCCATATGGCTGCATTCCGTGGTTCCTAATACTAACTTATCAGGCGATCTTCAATAATGATATTAGAAAAGCATTGTACTTACAGAGTAAAAAAAGAACTTACAAAGAAGTCATGTTATTGCAATATGCTCTATTCTTTGGATCTTTTTCACTGGACTTGATGTCATGATCAAGATGTTATGAAGAAACGACTTTTTGGAAGTACTTCAAATTCGTCCCACAGTGCATATATTTTATACACAATGTAAAGTCCGAGTAAATCATATTTAAAAAAAACCATACTTATTACATTAAATTTGTATTTACAAAATTAAATTGTTTAATTGATAATTAGTTTAGTAGGTATTTGGTATACAAAGAAGGGAGATAACTCGAAGACGAAAAGTCTTTTACTCAAAGACTAATCGACAGTTGAGATTTGCTTCAATTTGGAGCGATTCTCCGTCATGCCACGTTAAATATGCGTTATATACATACCGGACAGACTAATGGACAGTATTCTGCATATATCAAATCTATATATAATCTTCCTTTAGGATTGGGTTGGTTGTTTGATTTTGAACTCCTCACGCTGGTATAAAAGTTTTAGTTCTGCTTATAAAATTCCAAAAGATAACATTCCATATTCCACAGTAACATAACTTTTTTGGATCTAATCAAACGAATTGGAGTGTACTCGTATACATTCATACGTATATGTTTCCTTCCCCTTATTTATTTTTATTGTTTAAAGAAACTTTTCCAACATAAAAGCGTAGAAGTCAATAAAAACGGATTGACCTAATTTGAAGGTTTTGATTAATATCTCCCAAGCATTGAAAAGTTTTAACTGGAATAGTTGAATGAAATACATGTTTAACATTAGGACTTTGGAAATTGGAACTGAAAAACAAATTGTTATTCTCAAAGTTGATTAAATATTTTCAGCCAATAATAGAAGCTAAGGATTTACAGTTACAAGGATCAAGAGTATAAAAAAAACTAATAAGAAGGAAAAATTAAAACAGGACGGGAAATTTTATAAATAGTTTTCAATATACATATTAAAGTTAAATTAAATTATATTAAATTCTGAATTATATAAAATAAAATGTAATATTGTGAATCGAAAAATTCAATGGAAATTAATCGTATAAAATTTAATTGATGGCACAATTATCGATAACAGTCGAAACTCAGTTGGTTTTGCCAGTCGGCAACCAAAAATTTTTAGGTTCCGAAAAATGTACGACCCACAGTCGCCCTAATTTTCAACTGAGATAAGATATCCAATGAAAATTTTTAATAAAACTATTTAAAAGATCCTCCGAAGGATATATATTGTAGTGGCCTATTAGTTCGGAGGATATTGTGTTCTTCGCTTAAGTTGTAATCTAATATATAATTTATTATTGAAATTTATTAGACAATTAAAATATCAAAAATGTATTGTTTGTTGTAGGTTTAGCATCGTTCAAACTCGTAGGTTTATAAAAAGAAGTAACCCATACAAAACGAGAATTCAATCATATATATATAAAATTCACAATATATAATAATAATTGGCTTAGAATTTTTTTAATACTCGTACAAACTGCACAATAAAAAAATTATATTCGATATGAATATATTTTATTATTCTTCCAACCTGCAAACAATTAGACGCCCTTTGGGTGCCAATGATTTGATTTGACTACTTTTTTTTTATTTTTTTTAAAGAGAAGTTACACTCAGGTAATTAAAATACCTACTACTTAAATTAAGGTGTTACTTCTTTTTGTGAAAGGGAGATAGGGTGAGAGGACAGGTGGTGAAATTTAGAATACAGAGAGAGAGAGAGGTTTTAGTTTCTGTGTTACAACTCAGCTATTCAGCGTTGATTTATTTATTATTATTATACTTTTTTTATAGCAGAGTTGTAGCGTCTCTGATGTTGAGTAGACGCATTTTTTTAGTATTGCCATTTTATTAGTTGTTTTACTTCGCCGACGATTCTTGCTAACATAACAATACCGACGAAGGAGGGCGCGCTTGATACAGTAAACATTAGCAGAGTATGAAATTGCTGTTACTGTTAAAGTGACCAGTGTTATGCCTTCATCACTTAAACAGTCCAACAACAACAATTAACACCACTCCACACTAAGTAGATCAGAAAAACTTATGATGTTAATTTTTTTATGACTTGTCTTGAACTGGATACGAACCCGGTTTGTCGGTCATAAATTGCTTTGCAGTCAACGCGCTAACTACTTCAGCCAACAGCACCCATTATTGAAATTCATTATTTGGGATATTCTCCCAATATATAAACGACTAAGCCCACAACAAATTTTGGAAACTATAATTTATACTTTTCTTTGCATCATTTCAATAAATAAATAAAATAAAATTATTCAAACATTATTATAATGAAAAATCAAAAGTTTGTTGTGGCTTTAGCTCTTCATATGCCGACATTTTATTGGTCGCTAAACCAAATCGTCAGTGAAGTTTAAGCAGTTTGAAAACATTCAACCTCGGATGTTTATGCCACATAAAACAAATACAATATGAGAATTCAATATTGCATATGAATTACAACAAATACATAATCATAGTAGGCTTAGAATGTTTTTATACAAACAACACAACAAACAATTATACTCAACGTGAGTCTATTTGATTAACGACCAACGGGCGTTTAATTGTATGGTTGTTGAGACAAAAATAAAATAGACTCACGTTGAGTATAATTGTTTATTGTGTTGTTTGTATAAAAACATTCTAAGCCTACTATGATTATGTATTTGTTGTAATTCATATGCAATATTGAAATTCTCATATTGTATTTGTTTTATGTGGCATAAACATACGAGGTTGAATATTATCAAACTGCTTAAACTTCACTGACGATTTGGTTTTAGCAACCAATGAAATGTCGGCATATGAAGAGCTAAAGCCACAACAAACATTTGATTTTTCTATGCATTTTGCAAAAGCTCTAATTGTTTCTAACGATTAGTTGGGGAGAATATCCCAAATAATGAATTTCCATATTAAGTATTATTATAATGAAATAAATTTCCTTTAAAACAAATCAAATTAAATATAATATTTTATTGAAATAAAAAAATTAAATGAAATAAAAATAATAAACGCGTATGTCGCGATTGAAAGAATCACAAATGTAAAAAAATCCATATAGACATAATTTTTTAATCTTTTTTTTATTAATATACATATATTTTATTAAAAAGTGAAACATGGTTTTTTATAATTAAAAATTTGAATTGTCAATTTCATGTTGACGCAGTTTGAACCGCAATAAATACCAGTAATTTAACGAAAACGCAACTTCTAAAATCGCATTTTTAAAACATCGTCTATTTTTCTAATAAATTTTCTAGTAAATCAATTTAATTGCTGGAGTTTTATTGAAAATTTGAATATTTTCTGTATTAATCCTAAAAGTGTTTTACTGAATTTCGTAGTAACCGAAAAAGCACAGAAGATGCCGAACATTAAGGACGCCAAGTCGAGGTCTCTATACTCGAAAAAAAAACTTTTGATAAGGTGTAGGCTCAGTAGTTTCAATTTTAAATGATCATTTGGGTATGAGAAGGCTTTCCGCGTTTGCTGACAATCGACCACAAAAGTAATCGTGTGTCAACTTCCCAGGATTGTTTGGCGTTGTTCAAGCGCAACACGTATGAGTGAGTTTCTCGTTGTGAATCAGCGCCAAAAAAGGCCAAGGTGGGTTTGTCATGGCAACCGTTTGTTAGGATGCACGCAGTATAATTCATATTGGTTACCTTCAATGGAATAAATCAATCAAATGCGAATATTATGCCATTTTATTTTTTCGATTTAATGAGGATTCGAAAAACACGACCACATTTGGCGAAGAAAACCAGTTCTTTTCTCCCAGGTTAATGCAAGGGTGCACACATGTGCAGTTTTCCCGGCAAGACTTCATGAATTATGCTAGGAATTGCGTTTCCTTATTTCCCGGATTTAGAGACTTGACTCCAACAAAGAAATCATCTCACAAACAAATACCTGTTTTGATGACCACTGACATATCTTGTTTTTTGGAAAGGATAAAATTTTTCGCAGAAACGTTGAATAAAGAGTAGAGCTCAAAGGAGACTATGTTGGAAAATAAAATAATTTTTTATCCAAAAACCTTTGTTTCATTCAAGAAGTCACGGACTTATTAGCCCGCCCTCGCATATATATATTTTTCAGTCTTTGTCACCGTCCCAGTAAAATTTTGTAGGGGCTTGTCTTTAGAATGCCTTGAAAAACTTATTTGTACTTATTTCAGTGTTGCCGGTTTGGTTATATATAGCGTGTTTTTATGGAAATTTCTGTTTCATTAGAGGGCTTCAATAGACCCTTCAGAAAAATTGAGAATTTTTTTGCTAATAATAATGAAATGCAACACTCTTATTCATAATCACAATAACACAAATTTATATTTCGAAACTATTTCTAAACATTAAACAGTTTTCACTTCATCAGGGTTTCATTTTTACAAAAGCAAAAGAAGAAAATAAAAATTGAACGAAAAACAAGGTCATAAAACAATATGAAAAAAATATGAATTTATTTCAATCACAACAGCAATTAATTAAGTTAAATATTTTTCATTTTATTTCAAGTGCAATAGTGTAAAGTATTTGCAAAAGCCAATGAAAATCTAAAAACTTGTATGGTAGTGTGAAACAGCTTTTAATATTTGTAAACTTTTGATTGGTATATAGTAAATTTTAGATCTGAGGCGAATAAGACTTTATATTTTTACATTAATACCATTTGCTGGTAATAACACAATGTTTGTAATATTTACAAACTCTTTTTCATTTATTAAATAAATATTAACATGAACTTATTAAATGTGGTCAAAATTTTGCTAAGAAATTTTATTACATATAAATTTGCTCGCCACAGCAATGCTTAGTTACAGAAATCACGATGAACGCAACTCGAAAGTTGTTTAAATCCTCTGAGGATTTTTTTGGGGAAAGGGCCCACGATCCTTTAACGAAAGCGATAATTATGTCATTTATAACAAATTCCATATGAGAAAATAATATGGGAGGTTAAATATACTCTTGGGGGTGACTTAGACCTCCAAGCTGGTTCTATCTAATCCTATGACAATCTTAGTACTGTTGCCGTAATTAAAGCATTAACTCCTTTCTATAATTGTTCTAGGTTTCTTAGAACCTTGTCTAACACAATCTGCTGCAACATTAAAAAGAGATTTTATAAATTTTCTGAATTTTGACTCCTTTTCCTGAGATGCCATACTTTAGCTTGTATAATAAATATCAATATTATTCTAATTACTTCCAGTACTGTTCTCAATTGTAAATTAAAAGAAATAATTGTTTCATTTCAGCATCAAATTCCTTTTATACCATATAATATTGAAGTTTGGCATCAAACTAGTAAATTTAGTTCAATTATGGCACATATTCGTCTTAAGCCAATGAGAATAAAATAAACTATTGGAAAAAATAACTTTAATTATGCAACTGCACTATTGAGGTAATGAGAGCTGCAATTAAAATTTCCTTTGCAATTGTATGTTAAAATATAAATGGCAGAAAAATATTATTTTCTAATAATTGCAGAAATTGGTAACCAGCATCTAACCTAAATGTGAAGTCATAATTCAAAACTATTTTGCTTTTTAGTTATTAGTTTTGTAAGGCAACCGCAGTTTTAACAATCATTGTTATTGGCCATTTGCTAATGCAAAATGTATGGCAGGAAAGGTATATGAGTTCAAAATATTTGTATTTGCATTTTCTTAATTACTTTCGCAAACAAACACATATACACACATGTATATTTATATTTACACACATAACGATACAAAATATTTCCAAAACCATATTCCCAATACAAATTAATGATTAAAATGTTAATACGAGTACTTAGTTATATACAATATTACGTTGAAATTTGCCAATGAGGCTAAATCATAATTACGAGGGTCGCTATTTTTTTAAAGAATGCCCTGTTGGTGGCATTATAATGCCACCAACAGGGAGTCATCCCATTACTAGGCATTACTGCTGATTCTTTACCCTTCTAATATAAAAAGGATGTAAGAAAAAAGTGATGTCTAGAAATGGGATGGCACTGTGATGATGATCAAAGAAAATTTAGCAAGAAATTTTATCACCTTAGGATGTATAATTGGTTCGCGATATCTCCTGGTCAACATCCACGGCAAAGCTCCAGCAATGGTAGTTAAGAAACCAATTAATGAAATTTTTTAAAGGCAAGGGCTCCTTCACTCACTCAAATATGCAATACATATGATCCTCTTATGGGATATTATCATGTTGGGTATTTTACCAAACAAGAACTTTGTTGATCTCAGTATTATTAGTGGTCGAAATTTTTCGATAGAAACTCTGAATTATTTTTTAATTATAAAAAACAACTTTGGCAATTAAAAAATATTTTTAAGAAGCCCAAAGAAATTAGAATAAACATTTAATATTTATAATAAAACTAGCTGACCCGGCAAACGTTGTTTTGCATAAAAATATCCCATGATCTGTACTATAGATGTACGTATGTATATGTATGTATTTAGAACTAAAACATACATTCATCATGCCCCTTCACCAATGAATCTGAAATGAAAAATGCAGATATAATAAATTTTCAGCTTTCTTGCTCTTAACAACTCATTTGCCACAAACATAAAATAATAATAAAATCCGGCTTTAAACTGATACTTCTCGTCGCCAGTACTTTATGTGTACTTACTCGTATGAAATTATTTTTTCATTTATTGAATTGTATTTCCCCTCATTGAAGCACTCTGTGATAAACGATATTTTTCGTTTTTTTTTTGTCAGGTGCGAAAACGATCAATGAAAAACAGTCTTTTTCCAGATTTAGGCCACAAACACTCAATGATTGGCCTTGTGATTTATTAATTGTCATGGCGAATGCGAGACGAATTGGAAATTGTATTCGCTTAAACTCGAATGGCATATCAGTTGGGATCATTGGAATTCTCGGAATGAGAACTTCCTCACCTTTGAATTTTCCTTTTAGTAGTCTCGCGTGAATCACATTGCTTATGAGTTTTGTGACCGCTAAACGCGATCCGTTGCATAATTTTGGTTGGTTGAGATTGCGAAGCATGATAACGACTGAACCAACCTTCAATTGTAAATTATACGGCGCAAGCCACGCACATCCAATGAATTCAAGAACTCAGTTGGGTAGTTTGTTGCTTCGTCTTTATTTGTTGCACAGTCGATATATTTGAACGAATGCAGTGACCCAACGATTTGATTTTGAATTGTGAAGTTTAAGTGATTCACATCCTTGTTCTTTGCCGCTAAAATTGCTCTTTCACTCAACCAATCGTAGTTTTGGTGGTTAGCAATGATGTTCGGACACACTTTGTTGACGAGCTCCTTTTTCGTTGACGCGAAATTGCAAAAATTTGACGGGAATGAAATCAATCCATTCGATGAGTCAACAGGAACACGACCATTACCGATAGTTAGCAGTTGATTGGAGAACACTTCGGCAGATGGATCGTTTAGCAATGCAACTCGCATGTTTGTCGTCAGCTGAAGTTTCTTCACATACCGGCACAATGGTGATGATTTGAGGCAATCATTGATCTCATCGGCAGCAGTCGATCGTGGTATTACTGGTAGTGTTTGCCGGAAATCGCCTGAGAGTAAAATCAATCCACCCCCAAAACATATTGCGTCATTACGCAGATCTTTTATAGTGCGATTCAGAGCTTCTAACGCACGATTATGCGACATTGTGCATTCGAACCAGATAAAAATTGTGCTTGCTACCAAAACTTTGGCCATTGCTGAATGTTTCGCTATGTTACATGTGGGTTCTTCAATCGCTTGAAGGTTTAATCGCAATTTTAATGCAGAATGAGCGGTTCGGCAACCTTCCAGCAGCGTAGCTCCTATTCTGGAAGAAGCCACTGCTACAGCAATTTCCGATCTTGCACGAACTGTAGCCAAACTCAATGATATGAGGAATGTCCTGCCATTGCCACCAGGCGCATCAAGGAAAATCATGCGGCCATTTCCATCATCAATTGCCTTCATCACCGTATCGTATACTTCTTTTTGTTGGGGATTCAACAAAGGTACATTCATTCGAACAAATTGGCTTAATGCATTTGTGTCGTATTCATGCTCATGCTGCAATTCTCGTTCGAATGCGTCGTTTATTCCACGATCAGGCGATGCCATTCCTAACCTGACTAACAAACTGCCGCACATTAGGTAACACATGTCTTCTATCAAAACCAAAGCCTGGTTGTGCATCTCTTCATTCATCTCAAGATGGGGATTCCCTGAATGGACACGAACTCGATGCAAAATGTCTTCTGACATGTCATCCTTGTATTTCTCCCAGATTTTACGTGGATTCGATGGAAAACATGTAGAAATAATGATTGAAAACAATGTGCGTATCTGACTTGGAGATGCGAAAACAGTTGCTTTAGCGATTGTCGTGTCCCAATGCGTATCGTTTTCTATCAAATTAAGCTCCTGACATACTGCACGAAATATTGGCAACACTACACCATTGACAGTTCGAAGAGATTCAAATGATGTCGGGCCACGAACATTCTTGAGTTATGTTCGCTTTAATGAGTTCTTGAGTTAAGATGGCGTTGTAAAAAAGGATGCACACAACGCCATCTACTGGCAATACCGGAACCAGCATTTGAAATTATGTTCGTTTTTATGGGTTCTTGAGTTAAGATGGCGTTGTAAAATCGCTCTATACAAAATGTATGGGGAAATTACTTTTCTTCATAATTTTTTTTCGGAAAAATTTCCGGAATTTTCTTGGGTATTCTTCTGCTTGTTTGGGTGGAGACCTAACCGAATTGGTACTCATCATCGAAATCGGTCCAGGCGTTCTTGAGTTATAAGCGTAGTAACTAACATCACTTTCTTTTATATATATAGATATTTAACTATTAAATTAAAAACTCCAGCATTTAATTTTCAATTGTTATTTTTAACATTTCATTTAAAACTATTTTAATTACTTAAAGTATAAAAATTTCATTGGTCACATTAATTTGTTTATCGGTGCAAACGAAACAATTTTTTAATTGATATCACAAATTTCTTAATTGGAATTTTCATTTATTGAAGTTAATTTTTTTCCTGGGTATTCCTAAAAGTTGCAAGATATTTAATAATTCTGCATAAACAGATTTATTAATTATCACAGTATAGTAAGTGAAAAATGACTCGCAAAACCATCATTATTCCAGATCAGTTCAATTACTTGTGCTCTCCTGCCACAGTTTAGTTTCATTATGTTCCAAACACAGAATCATTACTTTACTTGCTTTTTGAAGTTTCTTTTTTTATATTCTACATATTTAAAAGGATCCCCTGCGTGCCACAAACATTTCGGTTTTCCAAGCCACGAAAGCCTTTAAAAATTGGAATTATACTAAATTTTAAGGACCTTGAAGCATAAAATGTATATTAAAAGAAAAGTTATAGGACAATTTAAATGATATTTATTTATTGTTTACGTTTCCATTGTGTTAAATTGTCAAAATGTTAATTTTACTATTCTAATCCATTCAATTGCAGGAATAGCAGCACTGGTAGAAAACAAAAGAGCTGGAGTGCTTAAAAATTCCAACGGCACTGACGACTGAATCCAATTAAATAGAAATAGAGTCAGCAGAAGCAGACCTGGCCACACCCCGACAAAAAGGAAGGCCTTTACGACAATGTCAAAATAAAATAACCGAAAATGCTTTAGTTTTAATGAAATGCGTGCAATTATTTCAACAGAGTGAAATGAAAAATAATGCCAAAAATACCCATTAAAAGAAAAACAAATAAATCTCATGCTGCTAAAGATTAAGGAGCAGTGAAAGGCAAGAGCAGAAGCCATACGAAGTGTAAAAAGGAAAATTAATGATAATTTTAAATTAAACAAATTCTAATGAAATAAAAGTCAAAAGACGTTAAGAAGCCAAAGAAGATCAAACCGAAGCATTTGTCAGCAATTTGTTGTAGTGGATTTTTTATGATTTTCGTCCTTTATTTTGCAAATGAAAAATTTCTAATGCTTAATTGAAAAACCAAGTACAAGTCACTTTTTTCTCGCTGTTTGTGGAAACACTTAGTGTAAGCATTTCTTTTCCTAAATCGAAAAGGAATGTAGTTCATGAAGGAAAGAAGTCATGGCGTTTTGGCAAAGAAAAACTTATGAACAGCCAAAAGAGCACACGAAACGTGACTTAAATTATTAATGAAAAAACAAAGACAACATACTGGTGAAAGAAAATTTGTCAAATTAACTACCCTGCAGAATGAAATTCCTGCTGTATTTCAACTAAACTACAACACGTTGCACAAACACGGTGACAAAAAGAGCTGCTTGTTTAATATTCAACTGACATTTTCCCTTTAACTTTGATGTGACATTACTATTACCTGCTAACCTACACAGAGATCAAGTGACGGGACATTAACAAAATGTTAAATTCAAATTAAGAATTTCAAAAAAAGAGAAAAGAGTCTTGTAGTATATTACAACAATCAGCAGAAAAAAAAAACAATAACAAAAGGCGGCAGAGAGGCACGCGAAACCATCTAAATCTGCTGCTCCATCCACCTCAAGAAACTGCGCCTGTGAATGCGTTTTGCTGAGAGCCTGCCTCATTAACTAAAACATAAACATGTCATTTAAATGCCAAATTTTAAAAACAAGATTGACATTCAACAATAATGTCTTTGGAAAATACTGTGATGTTAGATTAATAATAATTTTATGTGTTATTAGCGCCATATTGCCAATCATAAGATGTGCCAAATTAGAAAATCCCCAAATCAGACTGCTTATCAATGATGATGATTTGCTGCAAGAGAAAACCAACATCCATGAGGCCAGCTCAGCCGCGGATCCTGTGCCACACGACAACAGTGGGGAGCATTTCAATTTGTATCGCAGTGAGTTGAAGCGACTGTCGTATGAGACGATACATCGTATACTGAGAGATGAAAATGAGCCCAGCTATCGCCGCGAGGAAACGGAACTGAGGTATTATCAGAAACGTTCTCCCAGCTTTGAAGAAAATCATCAGCTAATGAAACGTTCTGCAAAGGAAAAACCGCTTGAGCTGAATTTAAGCCGGAAAAATTTTACGGAATTTCTTATCACGCCTCAAATTCAGCAACGTTTAAGTCTAGTTTCGCTTCTAGATTTGTCTTATAATCATTTAAAACAACTTGACATCTCGCTGTTGAGCAACATTACATCCCTAAACTCGTTAAATTTGCAAAACAACAAATTTACCCGCATACCTCTTGGCCAGGAATCTACACTGAAAACCCTTAATCTCAACAACAATTTGATCAGAACCTCTGACTTAAGCCCCAACATCTACTTGAGAAACCTTCATCTTTCCGGTAATCTGATAGAGAGCTTGTCTTCTCTACAACTTGCTCTGCTAAAAAATCTCGAAACTTTAGATGTCTCTCATAATCTATTGCAAAACTCCGATTCGTCTTTCTTCACGGAGCGCATGCACAATTTGAAGCATTTAAATTTGGCCTTTAATCAATTGAGCTCGATATACCGGGAAAGCTTCTACAATCTTTTGAGTCTAAACACTCTGCTGCTGTCACACAACAACATCAGTGATATAGATTATGAAACATTTTTGGCCCTGCCGAATTTGCAATTTTTGGATTTATCTTTCAATAATTTGCAAGGAAAATCGATACGAGCCTTGCAGGGCATAACGGGTTTAGTGGCTTTAAACATCGCTTTTAATCCCGATATTGGACCATATATGCAGGAATTTGTGGCCTCTTGGAGTCTCAAGGAATTGGACGCTAGCGGTACCGGCCTGTGTCAGATACCAGCTGCTTTAGCTCAATCGGTCAGATCGCTCAAGTTGACACATAATTGGTTGAAGGTAAGTTAGAAGAGATATCATTGATTATATTACAGTGTTAGAAAATAAATTACGTAAAAAACTAATTATTAAAAAGAATTTATGAAAAAATTGACTTTGATCTTTAACGTGAGCAGTGAATGATCATACAAAAATGAAAAATGTCACCCAGGGTTGTGTCTTTGCTAAGAGCCTTTTATGGCTCAGAATGTTAAGGGGCAGCTACACAGAACATTTTTAGGCTTAAATTTTTGCGTTTAAGTGCGTTTGTTCACAAAAAATCGCCATACACATACATACTTCGAGCGAAGAATATTCAAATAGTTTTCATTTGCGTAAAAAAAGTTTAATTGGTTTAACGTAGTGTGGCACTATTATTGTCAATCTTCATTATATTTTGTGTCACTGTAAAGTGACCATCGTGAACAGCAATTATTTTGCCGACGGGAAATTTTATGTGGTAAAAAATGGTAGAAAAAATATTCTAATTGAATTAACAGAAGTTGTTGGCTTCACGATATGTTTCGTGACGATATGGAACGGTTTGCTTCTGTAGCGCATGGCGATTGGCGCGGCCTGTCTATGATTAGCAGAACTCTTCGGCCAATTTCGATGTAGTTTGCATCAATGCCAACGTTTTGATCAGCCCTGTAGGAAAAGAAGATTGTTATGACTTGCAGTTGTATCGTTAAACGTTTGAGGCGGGGATTTTTATATAAGAATACAGAAAAGTTTTGTAAAAATGGAAAAAAAAAGAAAAGTTGGTGAAGAAAAGGAACATTAAAGAACGCTAGACAAAAACTCGAAAGAAAAAAATTAGCAAAATTAAACATAAAATAGTTTAATTAAAAGGATGCGTAAAATAATGAGAAGATACATTCATTTGGCACTGACCTATAACAATAACATCCACGCACTGTACCAAACCAAGGTGCTATTTTGCATACCGCAGCGATGGGAGTAACCCATGCGGATCCAGGTACAAACAGAAACGTGAAAAGCAAGAAGTTTAGTGACAAAAATGTTAAAAATAGTCAATATGACATCTTATATGAAAAATTTTAAGCAGCAAATTATTATAATTTTTTTTTATGCAAAACAGTCCTTCATTCGAATTCTCTTCTTTTTCATTTTATCTCTATTTTTTCTCATTCATCAGTTTTAGGTTTTTACATATATTTGTTAATAGACGAAAAATATTTGCCGACGGTAACTTGTATGGCTTTAAACTTTAATAACCACATAAAACTGAAAATTGATGGCTAATATTGACATTGTCTGTCACAAAGATTTAATGTTGTTACTAACACAAAGGCAAAGAAAGATTGAAGCAAAGAATTAATGCACCAGCACCCCGCTTTGTTGGTTTTGCTGCTGGGTTGTTGACTTTGCTTATCGACTTTAATTTTTTTTTATAAATAATTTTATAATGAAAATATCTACAATATAATGAAATAGGCTATAACTAATATATCAACCATCAAAAATAATAATAATAATAATAATAATAAAATAATAATAATAATGTGTTTGTTTTCATACGTAAAACAATATTCTCATTAACAATTACGCTATTATTTTTACATAATACGTTATGCATGTAGGGATGTATTTGTGCATGGGGTAAAGGGCGTAGCTCTAGCCGTTTTTCCAGCTTTAGCTTCTTTTTTACTTAATATTTGAGAAAAAATTTGGAAAAACAGTTAGTGAGAAAATTGTTCAAATGACAAATATATAAAGGAATTTGACCCATCAGTTCATAGCTTTTAACTAGTCCGGCCGACGAATTTCACAGAAGTATAACCGCTAGCAAATAGTTATTTTCGGTTTAGAATTTTTTATATCTTGTTCAAAGCGATGGTTTAGCTCAATCAATTTATCAGAATTTTCTGCCACTCCCTCCCTCTTCCTTGCCCAGAAGAAGTCTTGTAGATTAAGTTATTTTGCTTTTGCGTAGAGATAAAATGTCGTGGCATAACTGACGGATGACCACTATTTGATCTGTTACAGCACTTTCCAGCAGACCTTCCTACACTAACAGTTTTGAACTTTTCAAGTGACGAACAAGAAATACAAATTTAAAACAAAACGCATTTCACAGTATTGGAAGAAAAAAGTTGCTGTTAAAACAAATTTTTTTGAAATTAAAATCATATTTTAATCTCAGATTTTTTACTTTTTAAAGAATTAAAAAATGTGATTTTCTTGCACTGTGTGGTAGGCTCAAACGCCTTCCGCAGCTGCGATTTGTAAATCCTTTGATGTTGGATCGTCCAATTTCTTAAAAAGTTTTTATTTCAAGAGCTTAAAGCGGCGGCACTATCTGCATTTCTATGTTTTTCTGATTTTATGCGACGATCGACATCAGCGGTGTCACTATGGGAGACATTAAATTCTGCTCGACACTTTCCACTTCTGAGTCCTGAAGGAGCATTTATAAGTTCAATAAAAGAATATTTCGTTTTAAAATTATCATTAAACGCACATTTACGTTTCGGCATGGTTAAATACTATGTTAAAAAAAGCGTTTGAACCAAAACAATATTTTTTCTTTTAAAGAATAAACTTTTAAAATGTTTACAAGCTTTTTTATGCGAATTTGAAGAAAAAACCAATAATCTGATTAATAGTTAAAGTCGCCGTTGACTCGGGCGACGGCTGCTAGATTTTGTCGTTTTATACTTTTTGATCTACACGAGCAATTTGAAAAAAGTTTGCTTTCTAATAATTCCTTGTTTAATCTATTGCCCTATTTTGAAAAAAAAAACGTACGGAATAAAAATGTTTAAATTTTATACATTTTCAAACATGTTTATTATGCTACAGGAAACGGGGACAAATTCGCATTTAAAAGCTACCTTCTGGGATACCGGGACGGTGAACCGGAAATCGGGACTGTCCCGCCGAAATCGGGACGAATGGTCACATTAGTCATACACCTGCTGCTCGGGCAAGGAATAGTGACTAATTACCGACTTCGAGCTACCAACATTTTATGTTTTCTAGATGTTCGTGCCGCACAACAAAAACTTCCTAGAGACTGATCGGGAACACTAATAATTATGTTTTGTTATGTGCAGTGAAATGTATTTAGAAAACTTGATGTCCTCATCGCAAAACTCCATGTAACCGAACCAATGGTCGCATTAAATTAAACTCATTTTATTGATCAAATTGAACTACATTTGCTATTTAATTTGACGTAAAAGTTTGTTGCAGATAATAGTCGTGCGTTTTTTCTTATACCCTCATTTTTAGACATAAATTACAAAATGATCGAGTGTTTGCATTAACTGCCGTCGATTATCTGACAGTGTTCTTGACTGCATTTGATGGCTTGTTCTATCTGATTTAGGATCACCATGTGTTTAAGCTCTTTTCCAAATCATGCTAGTTAGACAATTCCCCATAATTTGATGTTTTTTTTTTTTATGCTGATGCGTTTAATTATCAATACCATAGACATCATGATGCTGAGAAGAAATTTTTTTCACGACTGGTTTTTAGTAAAAGGGCCTTCGATAAAGACATACTGGCTCAAATATGTGAGAAATTTTGCTAGAGCAGCCAGTGGGAGCTGTTTTTATTCAGAGAGCCTACTTATTCACTGTAAGTAGGGCCGATCCATTTTGTTCATGATTTATACTCCATATAGTCATGCCCCTGTCATATGTCAAATTAGCAAGGCTGTTGCTGTGAGTTTTGGGACTTGCGCATAATTAGCTCGTACTGCTAAGTACTCTTTAACCTTCTTCCCCCCTTAGAACTCCCACCTTGATAATCAAGGTCTTGATGTATAACTTTGATATCGACTGCCGTAATTGTTCCCATTTCGACGCTCTATTTCAACTCGTTGATTGTTCTGTTATTAACCCCATTTAAGGTCATTTAAAAATTTCATTAATTTTGCAACAAACATTTAGAAAACTAATTTATCTTCACTCAAATTCTCTCTCTATTATTTTTGCAAATGCAAATTAGCAACAACTACACATTCTCCCCCAAAAGCAAACAACATTCTTCATGTTTATGTTCTCATGGTTGGTTGGGTTGGTTAAACTTGGTCTCTGAAATGATGCGTTGTGGCAGATGGTCTCGAACTAATTTTGGAGGACAAAAGAATTTAAATACTGCAATGTAAACATACATACATGCAGCCAGTGTAATTTTATTCATTTGTTTCTATTGTTTTCTCACACAGAACAACAACATTTTCATACACAAAAAAAATTATTAAATTTTAGTGCACAAAATTGTGTTCGTTTTGAATGGGTTAATGAATATATGCATGTACGTTTGTATGAATTTATAAAGTCCAAACAGTTTGAAACCCATATGGTTAATTGTTTTTTGAAGAGAATTTCTTAAAAAAATTATTTACGAAAATGCACTGCGAAAAAAACGCTGTTATGATAAGATTCTCTTATTAATACAAAACCTTCGACTTATCACATTTTCACTTCTGGCATATATTCTTTTCTCATTTTTGCAGATGGCGGCAAATGTCACTTTGCATTGACATTTATGGTGTAGATACATAGACATATAGAGAATTATTTGTCAACAAGGCATACTTGTGGAGCGATCCACAGCTCAAGAACGTGGAATTATTGTTACTGCTTATTTTAAAAATGTTCAGTCTTGTGTTTTAATGCATCATAAATTCGTCGCGGTATCGTTTTATACACTCGAACCATTAAGCGTTTGGCTGAGCGCCAAGTGCAAACTGGGTCCGCCACAGATGGCGCAAGAACTGAGTGGCCTTATATTGCTCGTTCGACAGAGGACATCGGGCAATTTACCCGCCCGAAATATTGATTATCGTGTAACTCCGCCACTGATAGTCCGATTTTGAAAATTTTTTTTTTTTGGTTGAAAGTGTATTCCTGCCAAATTTTCTCATAGAAAATGAAGTGGAAATCGGACAGACAAAGTAGCTCATAGCATGACTCCGCTACTTATGAACCGATTTACTTATGTACCTGTGAGTAAAATATAAATTAGAAATAGATGATATCGGATTCTCAATTATTGCGCTCGTTTTTAGTCTGTTCGATAGACCTTTTTTTTTTGC
Organism: Germaria angustata; assembly: GCA_963681545.1. Classification (NCBI taxonomy): domain Eukaryota; kingdom Metazoa; phylum Arthropoda; class Insecta; order Diptera; family Tachinidae; genus Germaria; species Germaria angustata. Next base: position 67,435,969 of record OY812998.1, on the reverse strand, counting down.
CAGAATTATTAAAAAAGAAAACTTTATTATTGTTTGAGTCTGGGCACCACTGCACCAATTTCCGCCAACGATTCTATTCTCTTTCACTACAAGATCTTCATTGTCATAATCGCTCATTTAAGTACGAGTAGAATTAAACTTCAGTCCCCTTATAATATTTATTAAAGAAATAAATATTTTTTATAGCCAACTCCACCTTAAGAAGAATAAAATAATACCACAGCCCACTTTTAACATGTTGTAGATGTAAAATCTCCTTGTTAGTGAATTAAATATCCTAGTATAAAGAAAAAACTTCAATATATAATAATAAAGGAAAAGGGCCTTGAAATCCGAAGGTTATTAAAAGGAAATTTTTTTGTTTGAATAAATAAAAGATTTTATCTTCAGTTAAAATATCCAATAAAAACGAAACACAAAAAAAGCACATGAAGCAAATTTTAGAACTACAAAGGACCTATCAACACAAAAAAAAATCATAATAACGAGTACCAGCACTTCAAACCACACTTTAGCATTAAAAAAATAAAAAAAGACTCTCTAGTAAATGGGTATAAGAAATGTTAAGAGATTTTAATGTAATTCAATTAATCAGAAAAAAATATTTTTCTCATATTTATTCAGCGTTTAAGTGCAGCAAATATTTTCATAATGAAATACAGTCTAACGTTTTAAATAAATGAAACAAGTGAAAAGGACACCGTAATTATAATCGCTTTAATAAAAATAATAAAAAATAAACAATTTAATGGAGTTTTTATTTCTGAAAAAATACTGCCTTAAAGTTTTTTTGTAGTTAGCGCGATGTCTTGTTTAATTGTCTATTACTACGTTTATACGCACGTCTTATTTGCAAATATAACTATTTGCAAATAACTAATTCACTGTTTATACGGGAAATTGCATACAGAACTTATGTTATTATTAGTGATGCCATGTGACGAAAATATGATTGTTTGGTAAGTAAAACACAAAAAACGTTCATGAAGTGGCAACGTCTTCCTTTTTATTTGCAAATAGTGTCGTTATTCAAGACTTGTTTAAGTGAGTTAATAAGTTACAATAAAAAAGTTATACGGCAACATTCTTCTTTTTTATTTGCAAATAAGACGTGCGTATAAACGTAGTATATTATAGTTCAACAAGTAATTAATTTAAACAAATTTTTTTCTTTATAAGACTTGAGTTCAAATCTCATCACAGAATCATGTTTATTAATTTTTCATGTGTTTCATATTAGAAATGACCGGAAAAGTAAATTTGGCTACATTTACGGTCCTGCCACACTAACCTAAGCATTTGCTGGAAGTAGAATACGAGAAGTTTTTATTCATCATCAGTCATGTTTTTAGATATGACCGAATCCTTCCTCTACTTGTCGTGTTATTTCGTCGCTTAGGTCGTCTCTTATGGACTAAATGTTTGTTACTACTAGATAAGAAACTGTGGCAGATAAATGTTGTTATTGTTGCATTGTTAAGTTATTTAATTTCCTTAAATGCCAGAGCAGACATAATTAGAAACAGGTTTTTGGATAAAAAATAATTTTATTTTCCAACATAGTCTCATTTGAGCTCTAAACCGTTTGTCCAACGTTTCACCAAATTTTTTTATCCCTTCCACAAAATAAAATTTGTAGAAGTTATCAAAATAAGTATTAGTTTGTGAGATGATTTCATATTTGGAGCCAAATCTCTTTTTGCCGAGCCATTTCTTCAGGTTTAGAAGCAAGAAATAGTCAATCGGACCTAAATCCAGAAAATAGGCAGGATGAAGGGAGCATTTCGTAACCTAATTCATGGAATTTCGTCATAAAAATATCACATGTGTGGATCCTTATATTGTCCTGGTAGAAAAAGAATTTTTTCTGGTGGCCTCTTTCTTTTTAAATCCCAATTAAATGGACCCAAAAATTTGGCGTAATATTCGCCATTGATTGCTTTACTCATTTTAAAGGTATTCAGTATGGATTATAACGCGAGCATAAAAAAACGGTCGCCTTGACTTTATTGGCTGGCAAACTCATATTATCCTTCTTTGGGGCCGATTCACCTCGATAACCCCAGTCGTCCACATTGCTGCGAAGTTGTCACACGATTGCGTTTGTGGTCGTTTATGAGCAAACGCGGCAAACCATCTTGCGGAAAGCTTTCTCATACTCAAGTCATCATTAAAAATTGAAACCACTGAGTCATGTAATGCGCCTATGGCTTTCACAATCGCTCGCAGTTACAATCTTCGATGGGCCGATACTATATCGTGAGTTTTATCAATTGTTTCGGGTGTAGACACTTCAATTGAGGGTCCTCTGCGTTCGGCATTTTCTGTGCCATTTTACCATTAAAATTGATGATGCAGAATTCTAATAATGTTTCTCAAGCGTAGCCTTGGTTTGAGTGATGGTTTATTTTCCGCAAAAAATAAAGTTTAATCAGCATTTCAAAGGTTGTCAAACACAGATATGAGGCAGCTTGTTTAAATTTTGACAAGAGTCAACTGAAAGATGTGTGTTAAAAGGAGCAGCTTTGCCCTTTCAGACATGGTCTTATTGACCTGCCCTCGTATCAAATGAATTTTGTCTCTTTAACATTTTTTATTTATGCCATACTCTGCATTATCTTAAGCTGTTGACTATGTTTTAGTTAATCTGCATATCTGTGGCAATAAGGATTATGTGCTTAAGATGTCTTGAGCTCCACCGTTGCGATTTGTCAGTTGAAAATTATACCCCAGCAGAATTATACTCATTTTTCCAATTTTTTTTTTTTTTTTAGGATGTTACACTGTAATGAATTTCAGCTTGTCCTTATTTTGTGTGCAATTTCATTTGGAACAAGGACTCATGAAATTGCGTATGACAGTTTGTTAATTGTAGAATAATTTATTTCTAATATAAGAAGTTGTGAACTTCAAATTTTGAAAAGAATTTTAGCCTCTTCACTTTTTTTTAAGAATAAAAAAATTTCAAATAACATTTAAGTTTTGTTAATTTTAAGTAAATTTCCTGTGAATGTAATTATATATGTAATATACACGAATATGTTTACTGCAATTTGCTTCCATTGCTGCCCACTGTGTTTTTTATTTACAAGGACATTCACCTCCGGTGATTTCATTACCGCTTTGACGCGGTCAGAATCAAATTGTGCAAATAAAAGAAAACGATCCGTGCTAAAGATGTTTTTTTTTTTAAATTTATTTACCAAACCTTTCTGTCAAAAATAAAATATCGAAACTATACAACAGATTTTATGAAATGCTTTAAACGCAAGCTCAGACTAGTGCACTGGCAAACAGTTTACCCTGGCACTGTTTTTTTTTATAAATTTCTAAAATGCTGCATTTGTTACCCCCAACATATATACTTCTCCTATGCTTCTATAGTGTGGTGGACGTCGATGGAATATAAATGCAACATCAAAGCTATACAGAAAGTTCAGAGAACCTGCTGTCTTGGTATAAGTGGGGCCTTCCGAACGACATCAACAGGGGCGATGGAAACAATATTATCCATCCAGCTAATTGAAATTCGTATAAAATACGAAGCGGCCCTCACAGGTGAGTGGATCGATCAGGAACACGAAGCGCATCATCAACGAATCTTTACGGCCATAGGAGAGTCCATACCGGAAAATGTCGCAAATGACCGCATACCGGAGATTAGACTAGAGGCCAACTGCGGAACATTGATCCCCGACATCCATTCCTGGTTGACCGATCCTTGGAACCAGATCCCCATGAGGCTTCATTGTTACACGGATGGATCAAGGTCGAGAGGGAAAACGGGACTTGGTGTTTATATAGAACTGAACAGAACAGAACTGTTTTTTCCGCCTGCCGGAAAGTTCGGGCGGAAGTTCGGGCGATAACGGAGTGTATCAGGGAACTCAACGTAATGGGGAGGTCAGGACTTGTGAATATATTCACAGATAGTCAGATGGCCATTAGAGCAATCTCAAAGGAACGCACTAAATCACGTACAGTTTGGGATTGCAAAAACGCTATTAACAGTTACTCGACACATGGTGACACATGGGGCAAACTCACTTGCTTCTAGGGCAATAGAACTAAAACTTAAAAGCTAAAACTTAGTAAGCTCGAACTAAGTAGAATAATGGGAGTTGTCACAGGGCACTCTCAACTACTGGCACATCTTAAACGCGTCGGAATAGCGGGAGGAGATGAATGTAAAGCATGTGGGGAGGAGAGCGAAACATTGGAGCACTATTTGTGCTAATACCCCGCCTTCTCACAAATAAGGTCCCGATATCTTAGGGGTGACACCTTACCGGATATAACCCGATTACGGGGAATATGCTGGAGGAAATTAAGGAACTTTGTGAGTGACACGGAGTTTCTCTAGACCTTTGATTCAATATGTTATGGTTAAATTCAAAGCAGCGCACAACAAGCCTTCACTGGCTTAGGTGTATGTCGTATGACATGGGCTGACATACCCCTCCAATCAACCTAACCTAACCTAACCTAACCTACACCCAACATCATCTACATGTTGTAGAGTACAATATGAATTGTATTTTCAATACTATTGATGCTGTCCATTTATGCTTGGAATCTTATTAGAGTGAAGTTTACCTTAAGACCGGATACGAGTCAGCTTCTGTAACAAAGTTTTTGTCTAAAATGCTGGCAAATGAACAAACAAATGCTCTGTAGACACACAAAAGCTGCTGCCTTAAACAGTTTCAGGCCTTTATCTTTATTATCCTTATACCAATTATCCTAAATTATAAAATGCTTGATGGTTGTGGTTGTTGTCTTCTCGCTGCCGCAGAGGCTTTGTTCCCTATTTATCTCTAGCCACAGAGAAACAAGTAGATGTGAACGTGTGTGTGCTAAAGTTGAAGTTGTTAAGCTGACTTCGTACACACGCACAAAAACACACACACAATTTATGAAACTTGGTGTTTTTAGGAAATTTTTGCACCAAGTGACAGTGTGTGTGTTTGTTTCTTCTATAGTCAGGGCCTTTTCCTGCATATAATTTTAACTGCCTGCTCCCTCTTTGGGATTTTATCTTCTTACTTTTATTTTCTGTTTAGGTAAACATTTCTTTTTAACAAGTTATTAAACAGACTTTTGCCTCCATTAGCCATTCGAGCAAACAAGGATATACTTAGTGTAATATTACGACAAGCAGGCCAGGATTAACTGGCAGCTACAGTAGCAGTAACAAGTAACAAACAAAAAAAGTTTAATGTAACACATGATGTCCTTGCGCGTGTTATTGGTATTGTTGGATGGTTTGTGTAGACGTATTCATTTGTAAAGGAGGCAGAGAGTGAGTAACAGTCTTGGGTGGGATTTAAAAAGCATCACTAATTACAAATTGTTTTCGTTTTGTTAGACTTTTAAGGGCGACTGTCTAAGTTTGTAGATTGTTAGTTTAAAATATTATGATCTATTTAACTTTAATAAATTTGTTAGTCATTTTAATTACAATGCATTTTCGTTGTATGATTTGAGGTGTAGAATTTTTACTTTATAATTAAAAATTATCTTGGAAGAATCCTTTGTAGGCACAGATTTTGTTATTGCAATTTTTTTTTTTTTTTTTTTTTTTTTTTCAAAAATTACCAATTGTAATTCTTATTTTTTTTAATTTCATACATTTTATGTTTGTTTATTGGATGAAAATTTTAAGATTTTTAAATATTGAAAAGTTGAATCACACGAAATGGGAGAATATTGCCAGCAAGTAGCCATCAATACTCTTCATCATAGATAAGCCAAAATAGAATACGAGATTCAGTTCATGTCATTACCATCGATTTATTTGTTTATTTGTGGCGTATTCTTTTCTGAAATAAATGTTGCCTTAAAACCCCCGTTTCCCCGTTTTAATTGTGATGCCTTTTAGAACTTTAAAATAGAACAAAAATAGTTGCTTGATGGTGCAAATGAACAGAATACCTCACAGACTATTGAAAATATTCTAGTTTTGATTTTCAAACTTTTGTAAAAAAAATCTACAAGTTCAAATTTTACCGAACTGGCACTTGCAAATATTGCGAATAAGTGCTTTCCTGTCTTCATTGTTCGAGCGTTTGCTGCAATAGCGTCGTAACTCAAAATATGTCGTTTTTAAGGTTATATTACGAAATTAATCGCCATGTCGTTTTTTATATTCTGTAAAAATTTCATAAAAATATTTTGTATACTCAGCTCTTGAAAAAAGAACCAAATTTTCTTTTACCATTAAGTTGTGTGTAAATTCAAAACTTTAAACTCAATTTCTGCAAAACAACCTTTTTTAAATTATTACGTTATTGCATCAAAGGCTCGATATGATATAGATACGTGATCACTAAGAACGTGGCCAAATATGGCCAAAAATCCCTCACAAGCCACAAAAAAATTTCTAGATTATATTAAATATTTTGCCTAAGATAAATATGTTATGACGTAAGCTTTTACGTAAAGTTATATTTAACTCGTTATATTTGTGTTCACACACAAGTATGTATGTTACTCAGAAATCAGGTTGAGGGCAAAGTGTGTCACATATTTACACATTCTTTGTGCAACATATTCAGAAAAGAACATGTAAATTTTTGCATTAAAGCACATTTTTTAGTAAAGAACACAAAAATGCAAAAAAGGTAAAAAATATGCAAACATTTTGTCAGAAAAAAATTCCATAATTTTTAATACAATAATAATGTGTTTGGTTAATAGAAGATTTATTAAGAAAAATTCTCTTATCGCCATCGGCAAATGCGAGCAATGAATTCTATCCAATTTTTCAGTTTCTTTGTTTTCAGGAAAATCAAACCGAGCGTTGACAGTAGAATATATTACGCTATATCCTTCGCTGTGTTTTTTTTTATTTTCAACAAAATTTTTAACTGAAGTGAAATTTTTTGTTGGACATCAGCATTCAAGAAATAAACAAACAAAAAATTATTTCTAACCACAAAAATATTATGAAGGATTTCAAATGAAATAATGAATATAAATGTTAAATATTTAAAAATTAGGCATTTTTATTACGCTGGAAGAACAGTAGACCTTTCTGTCATTTATAATTTACAGGCTAATTTGACTTTGCAGCAAAAAAATTCTTGGAAACTTCATTTAAATTCTAATGCCCAGGGAATCCCGCTACCATCTTTCTACGCTTTAAAGGCTTAAGCGTACAACCGAATTTTGTAATAAAATACTACTAAGATTTTATTTAGATTTTCATTTAATTTTTATGTAGCATTTCTGATGGTTTCGAAACAAAACAACAGCATGATTATTATCTCTGTTTACTTTTTTTAATTTCTTTAGTGTCTCAGCTGAAACCAAAAACCTTTCCCCCTTTCTTATTTGGCCAAAAGAAATAAAAGAAAAAATGAGTGGATAAATGAATGGGTGAAAGAACATTTTACTTAGAAAATTAATTTAAATATTTATGCCTTATTTAATATTCAATAGCAATTTTCGCTTTCTTTTCATCTAGACTTAATTCCCCTCTTATAAAATCACTGTTTCCTTAAATGACAAAGTTAAATGCACAATTTATTCCCTTTTTATATGAAATTGTAGCTGCTACCTAGATTACATGTATGTCTTGAAATTTTCATCGATATCTTGGATATAGTATTAGGAAGAAAGCAATTTTTAATTATATTAAATGGTGCAGGCTTTCAGAAGTTATGAAAAGTTTACTGCTGCTGCCACTACAGAAGGACAATCAAGTACAATCGGAAGATTCCATTTTGACAAAATCCACTACTCGTCAGAGTCAAGCCGTCAAGTAAGGAACCAAAAAAAAAAAATCTCGCGACTGGTACTAGTATTGAGAAGTCTGATCTGACCTAGACCGATCTCTGACAACTTCGCCGGGTCATCCAATAAATTCTTCCCCAGAATACTATGTCTCAAAAATTGCATGCCGGACACATTCGTATAGAAGGTAGAAAGTGTCACCACAGCTACTGCAGAACGCATTAAAAGGTAGCATGTCTGCCTAGTGCCCATTGACTCGTTGGCACTGTGAGGAGTCTGGAGATATCCTTGCGGTTGCTTTCGACAAGACACATCATCTTTGTGGCCTTACATATGTCCAGTTCGTATCATATATCGGCGAAAGCCTGCAGCGTACGAACGTAAAAATTCAAAAATTCTACTCAAAATTAAGTCAAGTGGTCGCATATGTTACTTTCGATTAACCCAAAAAAACGTGTGCGTTTCGTCCTTCTGAATTTTGGAGTACTATCGCGTAAGATCGTGTTTCGAGCATGTGTTAAATAAAATGTTCATTATTCTGCTTCTTCAAGTTATATCACAAGTAATAATTGATTTATTTGTGCTCAATAGTCATTTGTCATTTACCAAGGCTTCTCATCCACCCAACTCGCGTGTTCATATATTCAAGTTTGAAAGGAAATTTTTCTAAAAACCATATGCAGATGATACCAAAATGCTTTTTGCAATTAAAAAAACATGTCTTGTGCACAAACTAAAAACTATATTTTGTGAATTTGATCACTTTTCATTGTTCTTAGTAAATGAGTTAAGCTTAAATCGTAATTTTTCTAAAAAAAAGGATATATGAGAGTTACTCATATCCTTGCAGCGATTTGCAAGTAATCTTGTGCAAATATTATAGCTCGCATTCGACGACTTTTGGTACATTTTTGGTGTTCTTAGTAACGTAGTTTAACTTAGAAGCTAAAAAGGATATACGAAAGGTATCTACATCCTCTGGTCGGATTTTTTAGAAAACCCTATATTTTCCATTATTTGATCATATAGAGTACTATACGACTTTTTTTCCGTTGGTTTCCTTCTATTTTTGCCCGATTTCGTTCGGCTTCGAAAAACTGTGCGTCAACTGCCAAAGAGCTGTTTATATATATTCCATTGGCGTTTTCAGTCCAATTGCAACATATTGTATATTATTGTTATGGGTATGACTGCAGTTCAAATTTTGCTGCTGCTTATATCTATTGCAGGTATTATAAGATTCCGCATATGCGTAGCCCTTTTAGTTGTTATTATAATTAAAACAACAGCCCCAAACACAACCTTTTTTTATTTATTATTATTATTTTTTTTATCTGTGGTAATAAAAAAGTTCACATACACACACACACACACACACACACACTGACATACATACATACATCAACAAACTAGAAAAAAGTTTTATTTTATATATAAGTAGAGTGTTCATTTTGAAGAGATCGAGGGAGGAGCTGCTCATAGACCCACCACAACATGCATATGTTTAATTTTGTAAGTACGATAATGCGTATCTCTCTGCCTCCATTTGAATATTATTCAAATGTTTAGATGTGGGTAGATAATGTTAATTTTTGGTATTTAAAAATGGCTGCTATAAAAAAATTGGGAAGCAAAGAATTTAATAAAGGGGTTGGAGGACACCGAATTATGAGTCTTTTCAATATGCTGCATGTTGTAGCAACTTTTTGTGGTGGCTTTTTATGCGCCTCATGAAAATACGTTTAAATAATTTTACGATTGTATGTGTTTGCTGATGATAATCTAGTGTAATGAATGAGTGAATGAATGAATGAAAAAAACGGGGATTGCAATTAGTTTAAAAGTTATTATGAAAATAGTTTATTTTTCAGGGTAAACTAGAAATTAAATTTGCTAAGGGTTAGTGGTGTAAACGATATTGTTTGTTTTTACTTTTGTAAAGGATAGCAAAGTACTTGAAATAAGGATACTTATAAAAATAAAACTGTTAACAAGTAAAACAGAGTGGATATTAAGGCTTACCAAAATACAATAATGCGATATAAATAAAACTAAAAATTTAGGAAAATTTGCTGGATTCAAGTTCAAATTGATTGTCGTATGGCGTCCAAGCCGTTTCTTTCACTGCGGTTCGCTGCTGGTGGAAAATTTTCCCTTATCAATTTTAAAAAACAATACTTATTTTCCAAAACATTTTCCTTAATTTGAATAATATGTTTACTGAATTTTCAGATATTTTTAGTAAAATTTTAGCAGCTTTTATAAAGTCCCAAGTACTAAGTACTGACAGTCCATACCATCATCTGTTCTATGCGTTGTTGCGTTTTATGCATGCGTTAAAAAAGTAGAATCAGAGTAATTGTATGCGACAAGCAAAAGGCATAGAACATATAGACGCATAGAACGCATAAAGTAGGGTTATTTTCTACTTTTGTATGCATCTTATGCGTCATGAAAAAGGTCAGCTGTTTTTGATACCCAAGGATGACAATTTATATTTTATTTTCAATGATATCGATTAACAAATTTTAATTTTCTCTTGTTTTGCATTAAAGAAGTTTTTAATAAAAGAAAAATCTTTCGTAATAAAATTTACAACTATTTTCAAGAATAAAATACATTAAAATCAATTTTTAGCAAAGTTCTTTCATTAAATAAATTTACATTCTAGTTATCGATCGCCTTTACGGACTGAGTGTCACCTCTGTTGTATTTATTATTTTTTAATCAATTACAAGGGAGGAGAATTTTAATGAAGCTGCAAAAATACCACTCGCTTCCCTTTCCATGGCCTTTCGCAGCAATTTCACATTCCATTTTTGTCAAAATTTTTTCTATTTTATAAAAATATTCACACAACAGCTGATAAAAAAAACTTGGCGCATAAAACGCATTGTATGGACTTTTAGCTTTAGAACAATATCTGAATAATTAGATTATTTTATTAAATTTTTTGAAATGATTTCCATTCAAACTTTATAAGTTAGAAAATTCAAATTCGAAGCAATTTATTTAAATTGCATCTAGTACCGTTTCCGACCAGCGGTCGACAAATAAATGAATGATCTCCGATAACGTGAGGGTTAGTGTAACGATGTATTTATTTAGCAGCTCGAATGCTAAATGGAGCCTTTCGCTCATTTCACTTTGCTGTTATAGAGAAAAACCCATACCTTTAGAAATTTTTAATACTAAAGGATGTTCACAAGTAAAAGCTTGACTGATGAAAAGAACATTATTGTACAAATTTATAACTTTGTAGTTGAACTACAGCCATTTTACTTCCTTTGATATTTAAAACATTATACAACTTTGTTAAAATGCATGTTTTTTTCAGACATTAATATTTAAAATAATTTTCAGAGAAATACTCGTAAATTAAATTTTAATGTTTTTTTTCTCATAAATTTGGCCTCGAAAAAACTTTTCCTTTACCTTCTCAGTTAAAGCCCACATGTGTTTTCCCCATTTATTGAATAAACAACAGCCAGTGTTGGGCAAAATACATGGTTTGCGGTATTTAAAATACAAAATACAAAATACTTGCTGATCATGTATTTAAAATACAAAATACAAAATACTTTCAGGATATGTATTTAAAATACAAAATACTTAAAAATCTGTATGTATTTAAAATACAAAATACTTCCATTTATTGCACGTATTTCAAATACAAAATACAAAATACTTTCACGTCATGTACATGTATGTATTTATGTATTGTTAATGACAGTACCGTATCTTCTATTCAACGTACGAGCCAACCCACTCAATTGTCTACAGTCGCCGAAAGAACACCTGTTAATACTTTATTAACTACTAATAACCTATCTAATAGATGGAAACTGGAATCAACTTAGATATCTCAGTGTATAAATTTTCTTACTCTGAACCAAGAATAGTGGCATTATTCAAGATTACTGTACCGGATGAGTTGTTTAATATAGTTATTTCTCCAAATTTCTGGCCTAATGGTATTTACGTTCGCGAATTTATATTTAAAACAAGACAAAGGAATTCTGTTCAATTGCCTTCAACGGCAACAAATATTGAAAAAAACTAAACAAATATATTGAAAATGTATTCTTATATACCAAAATGTTCGTGGCATTATTAAGAAGTTATCTGCGTTATTTAATCAAAGTTAGCATTTACTGAAACATGGCTTAATGATAATACATATATTGAACACGGAAATTTTTGCTGCTAAGTATACTATATATAGCCGTGATCGTAGCAATAACATAAAGGAAGGTGGTGTCTTGATAGCAGTTTCTAGCCTGCTCACTTCCGAAGCTTTATCGTTTACGCCTTTTTTGGATATTGAATTTATGGCTGTTTTGACAAAATTCAACATAAGAGAATTTTCGTAGCGTGTTCGTATATCCCTTCTAATTCACCTGAAATAATTTACCAGAAACACTCAGACGCTATCTCCTCCGTTGTGCGAATGTCTAATCACAATGATACTATCATTGCAGTTGGTGATTTTGATATGCCTATTATTTCCTGGAACCGTTCTACTGATAATGGTTAATTCACGCCCTATAAATCTTGCGCCAATGAGAAATACACTGAGTTTATTGATTGCTTACTAGATGTGAATCTTTATCAGATGAATGGCATCTATAACGATAATATCAAATTTTTAGACCTGGTTTTTGTAAATGATTATGTTGACACCTCTGTTCTTCGCACTGATTCATTCACTTTGCGAGAAGACCGCTATCATCCTATAATTTTAGTAAATCCATGTTTTTAATTATACACATCTCATTCTGCGGAAAAATCGATAGTCAATAGCTTATGCTTTAAAAAAGGAAATTATAGCAGGGTAACTGAGCTACTTTATAATACTGACTGGAGTAGTTTACTGTCAATTTCTAACTTTGAAAACAAAGCTGATGTCATCGATCATATTATTATGAGTTTTTACAAAGGATATATTTGATCTTGAACCAATGTTTTCCAAGAAAAACCTGTTCAAATTCCTTTGGACCGCCATGGAATACTAAAGCTCTTTCTAAAATTAAAAATAGCAAAAATAAATATTATAAAAAGTATAAAAAATCTGGATCAGCATCAGACTTTGCTAAATACTAAGTTGCTCGTGCCGAATATAACAAATAAAATCAGAATTGCTATAACAGCTATATCGTCAAAATTAAAAACAACCTTAAGAAGAATCGTTTCACATTTTTTTAAATTTAAAAAGAAAATCTACTTCTTTCCACCTACAATGAAGTTAAATGAAAATGAATCAGATGAGGATGCTGAAATAGTAACTTGTTTGCAGATTTCTTTTCATCTACTTATGCCAATGATCAAATTAGAGACACTGGTCTACTACCATGCTCCAATATTGGAAGTCAGTCTATCTTAATCCCTTTTATAGATGAATTGTCTGTTCTTAACGGTTTAAAGAAATTGAAATTTTCCTACAACAGTGGATCGGATAAAAAACATGGTTTGCAGTATTTAAAATACAAAATACAAAATACTTGCTGATCATGTATTTAAAATACAAAATACAAAATACTTTCAGGATATGTATTTAAAATACAAAATACAAAATACTTAAAAATCTGTATGTATTTAAAATACAAAATACAAAATACGTATTTGTATTTTAAATACGTATTTCAAATACATGTATTTCAAATACTGCCCAGCCCTGACAACAGCACAACACAAAAACAATACTGAAGTAACAGCAACAACAAAAACAGAAAGAAACTGAAACTGAAACAATTTCAAATAGAAAAAAATTCTACGGATGTTCCATCTAAATTTGAATTCAATTATTCGATTAATATACCATCCTATCCTGGGTTTTTTTCAATTCTAAATTAGTTATCAAATCAAAAACCAAATTTTTTGCGGTTCGATTTAATCTGATCTGCTTTCGCATATACGTTAAGGTACGAAAAGTATTAGTAACTCCTATGATGTATTTAGGATCACAGGAGTTACTAATTCTTCTGACACAATTTACAAAATATTCGTTTCAATTATACGGCATAAATTATTTTTCAACTTGATCGCACGCTTGGATTTGCTTCCAAGAGATTAATTGAAAAATTTCCTTCTCGAGATTTTCCCTACCAAATCTCCACTCCTCGAGATTTAAAACCGACGTCTTAATTCTCTATGAAATTTAAAATGTTCAGTTGTTTTTATCAAGTTATCAAAATTTAGTGATAAAAATAAACAGTTTTAGTGAAATTTAAATTTTTTTTTGCCGAATTTAAGTAAAAATTTAGATTCCAAGAGCTTTTATGATATTTTTTCCAATTTGCTATATAGTGGGCGGATTTTCGGTCTATTGCAAACTTTTAAAATTATTATACGTTCTAGTTTTTTGATCGTTTTTATTTTATTTAATAAAAATTTAAACAAAATTTAAAAGACCTTAAGCTTAAAGAATAAATTAAGGTTATTTTAAAATTATCTTTAGTAAAATTAAGAAAAATATTATATATTCCAAAGTGTAAATTTTCAAAAGAGAATTTAAAACGATTTTTGATCTCTATATAATTTCAATTTTATAAAAGATTTAGCAAATAAATAAATGCATCGTTTTTTTAAGAGACTGCAAAAAAGAAGGTTATTAATTCGTGCGTATATTTTTTTACACCCATAAATGTATTATTTCAAAATATTTTTTTTTTTGCTTTATTATTATTATTATTATTTTTTTTTTTGGAAAATCGTATGGAGAATTTAGTCGCCCAAAATTTCGATTATCGCATAACTCCCCCACCCTTTGTTGATCGTATTTATTTGTAAACGTAGTTCGCAGTAAACAATTGTTTGTAAACAAATAATTTGACAGCTCGATCAGTGCTGCCAGAGTTTTGGCTTTGTTGCCACCCTATTTTTGCAAATTATCTTTTTATCCACAATAACGCATTATATTAAAAAAATGCGCTAAAAATCTATTGCAAAATATAGGAAATTGGCATAGAGCAAAATTTACATGGCCATCATGGTAAGAACCCTGTGTAGTAGAGCTGTGTCATTCGTGAACGAACGGGTCAAATAGAACGAATCACTTAATTGAACGAAGGGATCCGCTCTTTTGACTGAGCGGATTCCGGTCAATAGAGTACGATTCTGGCTTGATACCATATTTTCTTTCGTTCTTTTTATGTCATGCTCTTTTATTTCAGTTGATCTTTTGTGTATAAGTAAGGGTTGATTTAAAAAGTATACGTAAGTAAAAATTTTAGTTCAGTATCACTGTGGTACTGCCATCATAGTTTTTATTTGAATTAACCGTCTGTTTCGTTAAAATTTTACATATTATGTATGTACACTATGTACATATGTAAACTCTTGACTTCAGATTTTAAGCTTTTTCTTTCTTTTTTTCCAATTCGAATCTAAAAACTACGAAATAAACAAAATTTAAATGAACAAAATGCCAGCTTGTCTTGTATGTTTGTTGTGTGCACGTATATTTTGTGTGCGTTACCGTACTTACAGAAAAATTTTTACAATATCTTTACCGTACTTTCGCTCAAAGGGACCGGTTGAACGAAATGAACGAACGGATCAGTCTTTGCTAATTGAACGAGAAAGACCGGTCACTGAAACCAACGACCGGGCACAGCTCTACTGTGTAGCCAAATATTGAAATTTTTGATAAATTTTCCTTTTGGCTGTAAATTTAGCAATTGTAAGCAATATTTTTGCGATTTTCTTTTCACAATATTGGATTTTAATGAAAGTGTGATATTTTGTGATTTTTAGTACTTTTTTATATATTTTAGTTTTGTTTTATATTTTTTTCGACTTTTTTTAATTCCGATCTTCAGTGATGATATATAGATGTTTTTATATGAATTTTAGGTTTTATTTAAATTTTTTTTGGGCTTGAATTATATGATATGGACACCGACAAGATTCGGTTAACCGGATGGTGCTACGTGCCCCACAGCTTATGACGTATTGAACATTCTGCACGAGCGATTTGAAGGCATGGTCATCTCACGTGCAGGTGATATGAACTGGCTACCGAGATGGTATGATTTCGTAAGGTTTTCTTAAGCCTCAAGTCTAAAGGCATAAGCCGCAAGTTACAGCTGTCCTCAAAGCCAACATAACACGGTCAAATTTAGCTTGATTTATTCACCAGTCACGGTTAATACAACATTTCAGATGTGCGCCCACCCAACAAAGCCGCAGCGGTCATTTGCACGATATTATAATCTAAAAATAAAGGCATCGCTAGGCCTTTCAAATGAATACAAAATTTCAATTATATCTTACACACACTGATTTTTTAATTTATAGACAGGAACCACTTAATGAAAGACCCTATATGAAGTAAATTCTTTGGTATAACTTGCTACAAAAGAAATTTGATTACACAAATAAGATATTATTGTAATGAATACCCTAATGTGAACGTAAATATGTTTACAATTATATAAAACAAAATAATTTTTTTTTTTTTTTTAAGTTCTGAAGATGCCAATAGGCAAATGTGATATACAATATGTACACGTCTGTCTGTCTACGCACAGTATAAATACAACTTAGACAACAGAAAACAACGTGTGCCCCCATATTACTTACAACATGTTGAACTCGAAGAAGGAAACGTATATAAGAAATTTGAAGAAAACAAACAAACCGAAAAGAGCCCTAAAGCAATGCAACAAATTTGTTATGAAATTGTTTTATTTTTGAAGATCCTTGATTTGTTTTCGCTTGTTTGCATTAGAGTAATAGGATTGAAACCACACACACATCCATGCATACAAAAAGAAACTTTTAAACACGCAACAACTCGTCCCTCAACAATTTGCGTCAAACAAACTTTTCAAAGGCATAGATCTGGTAAACAGTAAATTGGTTGAGGTTTAATTAAATAAATGAGAGTTTACAAAAAAAAGTACGTTTAAATCATAAAATATGCAGAGGAAATAAAACGGAACTCAAAATGAAGGTTTGATAGCAATCACGCCAGTATTACTCATACACATTTAGATAAAACCAAGCAATAAAGTATTATAGATCAAGCCCCAATAACATAATCACCCAGCCTTAGTACAACAGTAAAATGAGATTTCCCATCTGTAGATTTTCAAAAACTGAGGATTCCTGTAAAATCCAAAAGGTCCTTAAAAATAGTTTTCTGTGGCAGAAATGATATTCCTATCAAATATAACTGCATTTCCCTTCAAATATAAACTTCATTTTACAAGGAACTTTAATGCTTCCTTGCATTTAGAAACTATAGTATGAGTATAGTTTTGGAAAAAAAATTTAAGGCCACATTGAGAATTGTAAAAAATTCTCATCGATGAAGAGTTCTGGGATTGAGTTGCCAAATCAGTTACATTCTTATCGTTACGACACCGTAGGGCGTCATTTTGGCCAAAACTTTTCCATCTTCTATCGTTACCAAAATGGAATATACTGTAATGAAATGAGGGAACTTATTATTTGTTTCGCGACAAACACATTGTTTACCTACAGCGCATCCATTTGTGGTAAATGTGGCCTCGAATCGCACTTCGCATTACAAAGAAAATTCGTTTCTAGCCGAAAATTAGCATATGCAATAATCTCGCAGCAGAGGTGTTTCCTGTCACTTTCGGCATGTAGAGATTCAAGTAGAATACCTCATTCACTTAACCTATTCAATTAGTTCTAACAAGATAGATTGCACGATCAGTATTCATAACCTGGTTGCCGGTGTAATTAATAATAAAAACGTAAATAATAATTAATTGCTAACAAATAAAATTTTTTAAATCCCTTTCTAGGTCATCAACTGTGGCGATTTGGACAGCTATCCTTTGCTTCAGTATCTGGATTTATCCTTTAGTCACGTTGAACACATTGAAGACGACGCTTTGGGACGTTTGGAAATTTTGGAAGTTC
The DNA here is from genome assembly GCA_963681545.1 of Germaria angustata. NCBI lineage: Eukaryota > Metazoa > Arthropoda > Insecta > Diptera > Tachinidae > Germaria > Germaria angustata. The sequence goes on along the minus strand of OY812998.1, from coordinate 67,418,335 downwards.
TCATGTTGGATCACAATAAATTGCACAAAGTGCCCTTTAGCCTACCCGTTTCCCTGGAACACTTATTTCTACAAAATAATGAGTTGATGGATATACCGCAGCAGGCTTTTCAAGGATTGACTAACTTAAAAACATTGGATTTATCAAACAACAAGTTGTTGTATCTGCCCGATATTATGCTGCCTAAATTACAAACACTCAACTTGCAGAGTTCGGAAATAAGAGGCATTAGTCAGGGTATCATACACTCTTTGCCGAAACTTAATGATCTGATGTTAGAGGATAATCCCATCAAATGTGCCGATCTTTTAGGCATAGCTGAATGGGCTAGTACTTGTCGCTTAAGAATGGAAAAAGAAGACGAGGCCGAGCAGGCCGCTGAGGAAGGAGAAGAGGATAATTTTGTTATAAGAATTAAAGATTTGAAAAATAAATTTGAAAAAATGCATAATTTCTATGAACAATTCGGTTTGAATACCTCCTTTGTAAATGATACATCATTAAAATATTTAAAAGAGCCTTCTTGTGTGCAGGATATACCAAATGCTTTAGCTCAAGTACAAAAACCATCAAGTCAAGAGGAAGAGGACGGCAAGATATTTAAGTCAAGCCATGCCTTAAACGAAACTTTAAAGCAAAACAAATTCAATTTAAGTTCTATGACTTCCAGGCCTGCAAAGAACAATTCTGAAGAAAGAGTTGCAAAAAAGGAGCACTCAGTTAGAGAGGTGAAGCAACAAAAACGCAAAGAATTTGAGGATGAGAATATTGTAAAAGAATTTAACATAGAAAATTCCACACAAACTCCAACAGCAACAATAAACTCGAGTAATTTGGGGGAAAAACAACAAACCTCTTACGCTAATGTAGCCACTGCAAGCAATGTTGTAGCAATAGCTAAAGACAACAATGACTCCAAAATACAAAATGCAACAAAGGAGAAGCCTAAAATACCAAGCGATGTGAAAACACTTCCTACCGTAGCTGCAAACGCATCAGGAGAAAACCAGCAGGACAAGGCTACAGTGATAGGAAATGGCACATCTAACAGTTATTCAAATGAAGATGCGACACGCTTAGCAAGAATATTGAAAGCTAATGAAGCATTCAACGAAACCGGGGGAAGGGAATTGATGCAATTAAAGCCCGGAGTCGCCGTTGACAGAAAAGATGAATCACACAGCGGTTTTTTGGATCTCAACTTAAACAAATACGGGAATGGGAAACAATTTATTAAATCGACAACACTTGCTACGTCAATAAATTCTGCAAATCAAACAACTACAACAGCATCCCCACCACCCATTACATCGGGAGCAACAGCTGCGGCAATTGCAACCACAACAATGGCAGAAGCATCTATACACATCGAGCAGGAAGGCAAACTTGACAATGCGAGCAGTGGCAGAGGGGAATTTGAAGAAAAAGTTGGAAATGTTTTCGGTTTTGAAAGGACAACAAGCAATTTGGAGATAAATCTTGAAACAGACAAACAACAACACCAGCATGAAACTAAAACAACAAGTGCCACTACAAAAGAGATTAAATCTTTAGAAACAAAAAACCTCAAAACTATGCAATCAAAAATATTTGAAACAGCAACAAAAATACCAACTACACTAAGGCCCACAGCAAACATAACAACAAACATTACGATGGCCAAAAGAACATTTCAAATTCCCCCAAAACTAACAGCCAATTTGGACAAGCACCGTAAAGAAATAAATGGAGCACCCACTACCACAACCCCCACCACCACCACGCCCGCTGACGATATATTAACAACAAATTCTGTTCACATTAATACAACAACAGTGGGCCACAAGCCCGCAATACAAGCAAAACATGAACTAGCAACAACTACAAGTATTGCTGCAGCAACATTTAACACAATTGAGCAAGAAAAACCAACTACAACAATCAATTCTCTGGTTAAAGATAAAGATTTAGCATCAAATTACAATGACGACAATGAGAACAAAAGACAAACAACCGAAGCTATAAATAAAACCAGCAACAATACAGCAAAGACAACAACACCAGCCAGCAGCAGTCGTAGTACAAGTACAAATAACAAAAACATTCATGTTGCAAAGACATTTGATATTACAACAACAGCACAAGAAACTGCAGTCACCCCAAATATTGTCGACCAGCAGCATCAGCAACAGCCATCTAATCTCTTGCAGGATGTCAAGATGTCGCATTATCGTCAGTTCTTACAAAAGGATGTCATTGTTAAATGCACACAATCAAATTCCAATGGTAAGTGGAATTTAAAAAAAATATTTATTTATACAATTATGCATGTGTACAGAAGTACGAGCACATCTATAAAATGTATTCGTATGCCTCCTTGATGGCAATCGAGGATTTATAAGGATCTTCCAAAAAATCATAAAAATGCTGAGATTAGAATCCAAAAGTAAAGCCAATTCGCGATCATTTGCAAAGATTTTAGCATGTGCTTGTCACGGCAGGATACACTCTTTTTATAAATTCCCATTCACTGATTTCGCAGCCATCTTTTATTCTTGAAAAAAAAAATATTTTATATTAAATTAGGATTAGTTATTTACCATGGCGAATAAATAAAATTAACATGTGAAGAGCGTACAGTGGTGACAATTTCTGTGTTCTTATGTAAAAGTAATTTTATCGCTTATTGATTGACGAAAAATAATGTTTTCATACAGATGTAACAGAATAAAATTGTTGCGATTCGCTCTCGTAGACCTTGCAGATCTAGCAACTCTGTGATATGTGCTACAGTTTCCTACACTCCACCAATAAAATATAACAGCTTACAGCTAAGTAAGTCCATAAAGCTAAAAATTACAGAATACAGGGGCAGCTGAATAAATCTGTGACTTTTTGAATACAAGGCTTTTGGATAAAAAACTTTTTATTTTTCAACGTGTTCACCATTGAGCTGTTTAAACTTTGTCCAACGTTTCTCCAATTTTTTTTATTCCTTCCAAAAAATAAGATTTGTCGAGGTCATCAAAACGGGTATTTGTTTGTGAGATGATTTCATCGAGCCATTTCTACAGGTTTGTTAACAAGAAATAATCACTCGGGGCTAAGTCCGGAGAATAGGGCAGATTAGAAAGCACTTCGCAGGCTAATAAGTGCAATTTTGCCATAGAAACTTAACATTTGTATACCCTTGCATTATCCTGGTGGGAGAGAACTTTTTTATAGCGCAGACGCATTTTTTTAAATCCTTATTAAAGCGACTCAATGAGTTAACATATATTAGCCATGGATTGCATTACCCTTTTGGAGATAAATAATGCGGAAAAAACGGCCGTAATGACTTAATTGGATCACAAACGCATCTTGTTCTTCTTCGGCTCGGATTCACTCTATGAAACCGACTTGATTGCTTTTTGGTGCATCCCCATTTCATCGACTGTTACGAAACGGTGCAAGAACTGGTCCATATTGCGATTTAACAACGCAAAACACACCTGAGAAATTGACACACGATTGCATTTGCGATCCTGCAGGAAAGTTTTCTCATACCCAACTGATCATTCAAAATTGAAACCATTGAGCCAATATGATATGTCTATGGCTTCCACAGTAACTCGCCCTTTCAGTCTCCGATCGTCCAACATCATATCGTGAATATTTTCAAATGATTCGGATCTAGAGACCTCAACTGAGCGTCCAGAACGTCCGACACTTTCCGTAATTGTACGACGATCACGAAATTCAGTAAACCACTTTTCTAACATTGGAATTGATGGTGCATAATTCCCATACTGTTTGTCAAACTTCGCCTTGATTTGAGTAATTGTTTTTTCCCGCAAAAAATAACAAACGAAATTCACTTTTTCCATTTTCTTCTCAAATCACTCGATAGTTTGTCATCAATATGTGTCAAAAACAAACTAAATGATTGAGGTGGAAAGCAATTTAATTAGATTTCAATAAAAAATTTATCGAATAACTTTATTTTGATAGTGTTCTAAGGGCATTAGAATTAGCAAAGAGTGATTACATGAATGTAAAATATAATATTGTAAAATGTAAAATAATATTGAAATTTATTTTTGGGATATTCTCCACAACTAATCGTTAGAAACAATTAGAGCTTTTGCAAATTGCATTAAAAAAATGCACAGCAAACAATAATACATTTTTTTTATTTTTTCAATGTATTTTGCAAAAGCTCTAATTGTTTCTAACGATTAGTTGGGGAGAATATTCCAAATAATAAATTTCAATATTAAGTATTTAGAATAAAGATTTTATTTTTCATTTTTTGCCTGACCGAATACAATCATTAACGACCAACGGGCGTTTAATTGTATGGGTGTTGAGAGAAAAATAAAATAGACTCACGTTGAATAAATTGTTTGTTGTGTTGTTTATATAGAAACATTCTAAGCCTACTATGATTATGTATTTGTTGTAATTCATATGCAATATTGAATTCTCATATTGTATTTGATTCGTATGGCATAAACATCCGAGTTTGAATGTTTTCAAACTGCTTAAACATCTCTGACGATTTGGTTTTAGCAACCAATGAAATGTCGGCATATGAAGAGCTAAAGCCACAACAAACAATACATTTTTTCAATGCATTTTATAATAAATTAATATTTTTTCTTTATGTTCTTAATAAACCGCCACATTTTCAGCTTTGGATATAAAGTTTCCACAATGAAAGAAATAACATATTCCATCCCTGACATCAATACAATTTTATATGTATATTGAATTTGTCAAAACATTCTAAGAAACAGAGCCTTATCGTTTACGGCGCCAACAGCCATCATTGAAAATTCCAGAGGCAGCTTTAATTTGCATATGAGAATAAATAAACTTACGTATAAAATAGTAAAAATTTTAATTCTAAATATAATTGTAATAAGTGAATCTACTTGTTAGAAATTTTATTCAAAAGGCAGATGATTCCATGAGGTTGATATTTTAGTGGCAGGATTTTCATGCAATTTTTGTGTACTGCTCAGACTGCACAACCTGATATTCTACGAAAAAGGAGTGACTTTTTCAATTTAAAAAAAATATTTTTTAAATTTAATTTTAAACGTTAAAAATTAATAACAAGGACACTCGCGCTCCGTACAAAAATCTACAGCAGAGCAGTATATATAACATCAAGAGTGATTTCCCTTCAAGTATATTTTTATAAAACATGAATTTATCAAATCGAGTTTACCGCATTTGTAGATTTAATTTATAATGTCATTAACAATTCTGTCAACTTGACTTCATAGGAAGTTGAAAAAATGCACTACTGGATTTTAAGAACAATGAAATAATCATTCCTTGAGAATGACTTCTATTTCTTGATGTTTAGGATTCAATACGGTCGCTAAGTAGCAAAGGTGGTGTCAAAAAGATTTATAAAAATTACAGTGGGCGTGGCATTTTATATAAAAAGTGTGCATGAAATGTATTTCATTACAAGCACAAACTTTCGTTAGATAAAACTTTTTAAGTGCGTAATTCATGGAGAAACTTGCAAAGTTTTATTCTCTCAAGACCAAAGTTATCTTCATTTCTATTCTATTTCAAATTTAAATAGTACTTACAATCTAATACAAGAGGTCATCAAGCAAAGAATTTTTTACCTGAAAGAAAAAAATGATTTATAGATTTAAATATTTTTAATTCTCTTAGAACGTTAATGTTTTAATAATATAATTTGTTCGAATACAGTTTCCAAAATATATCCTTGAAATGTGTTCACTTGTTGAGAAATCAAACATAAAAATTATACGCATAATAATTTTTCGTTCAGTTTGCAACCACAAAAACAAACAAAAAATATTACAAATTTTATGAAAATTAATTATTTTAATCAATAGCGAGGGGGCTCAAGGATTCCTTAAATTTTTAATGTGTTGGTTAACCAACACAACATGGACGAGTTTTTACACCGTTTCGTAATCGTGGACGAAACGTGGATCCACCACAACACACCAGAGAGCAAACAGCCGTCAAAACAGTGGGTTTCTCGGCTCCAAAGAAGACCATAGTGGGTTTGTCAGCCAATAAGGCATGGCAACCGTTTTTTTTTCTTTGGGATGCACACAGTATTAACAACATTGACTGTTAATACATCCGAAAGGATAAAACAATCAATAATGGCAAATATACCAACTTATGGGGCCTATTTAATGAGAATTTGGAAAAAAAAACAATCACATTTGGCCGAAGAAAAAAATTCTTTTCTACCACACCTCTGTATTTTCCATGGAAAAATTCCTTAAATTATACTACGAATTGCTTCCTAATCCGCCTATTCTCCGCACTTTGTTCCGAGTGGGAATTTCTTGTTTGGGGATACTATATTGAAAAAATAAAATGATTTTTTATCCAAAAACTTGTGTTTCATTCAAAAACTTACGGACTCGTAAAACCTCTCAACTTTTCGTTCAGAGCATAATATTTCTCTATAATTTATTTGTTTTGATCGAGTTCGATTATTAAAATTGTCACTTCAGACTAACAATTTTTTCAAATTATTTTTGTTATGGAAGAATGAGCCAATTATTACGCTAGCGGGACGTTCATATTTATGGAAAATTAATTAAGGAAGAGCACACGTACTACAACATATAGAAAGATTAATCCGAGGGTTGCCCAATACGATATAATACAGAAAATTTATTGTGAAAAGTCCAACTTTAGTGAAACATCTTGAGAGGATTGGTAACGATATTGGAGAAATATGGAATAGCTCACGTACTGCACCATATAGAAAAGATCGTTTAAAGGAGTTTTTAATACGATCGTATTAGTCCTAGTTTTGGGAATCGAGAAAATAATTTTTTTTAGAAGTCATATTTGACTTGAAATCGAATATGTCAAGATTTGGTTTGTGTCTCTGCTAAATAAATTGGAATTTACTTTCACTCACATTAGGACGGAACAGTACTGTCGTTAATAGGCCTGTTTTTCCGCTTATTGAACTACTCAACACACTTTTTATATGAAAAAAGAATACGAGAAGTGTATATTTCTTGTAATTTTAATAACAATACCAATATGTGTTAGTATGAAATTTCCATGTACAATATTTGCTATTTAGATTTTTCTCTCCTTCTTCTTCTTTATCTAACATTCTAATATTCCAAATCCCAAAATGGACTAGGTTCATTTAAAGGGCGAAATATAGGAACTACGACAAGGATCAAAAAATCTTTTTATCAGGAAATATGCTCCAGAAATTTTTTAATGAAACTGTGACAATACGGAAAGCAAAATACATGTTAGAGCAGCAATATAGTTCGTTTAAACAAATGAAATTTCTTGAGAAGATTAGTGGTCATATTGGAAAAATGAAGAGGTACTGGTACTACACAATATATAGAGATGGTGCTCCAAGGAGTGTTTAAATGGAATAAATAGTGGGATATCAAAAATAATCTTGGAAACTTAATAAATGCGATTTGAGAAATATGTGTTCTTTTTTTTTAATGTTGCATTAACTGAGTTTGATTAACTCTGAGATTAACTCTGAGTGTAAATGAGTGAAGTAAAGTTAATTTGATCTCTGAGTGTAAAGCTTAGAAAAGAAAACAAATGAATAAAATATGTTTATGGTTATTTGTTGTAGATAAATTGAACCTAAAGAATAATGCAGGACACTGATTAAAAACTTTTTCAACAAAAAATAAAGAATTATTTTTGTTATTTAGTGCTCTGATTCTAAAGATAGTGATAACGATGTAGTATCAACCACCGATTTCTCACATTTAATATTAGAAAAAATTTTGCTCTTTGTTAAGGATCAAGCTGTCATTTGAGCTAATACCCAACATGTCAGTAAACTTCAAACAAAATGTTTGAGAAGCGTTCACCGCTTATAAAAAATCCTTCAAACAATTTGTACAAATTATAAAACTAAACATCACACAACAAAACACAAAAGATGCATGCGGCATGTGACCAATAAATAAGCTTTTTATTGACATCTCATTAATATGTGATTACTTCCAATTCGCTTTTATTTAGATATTTGTTTATTTTTTTATCAAAAAGCATCAAACGGATCACATGAAAATAAGTACATGTCAATCTTGAAAAATATTGGAATCCTTAAGGTCCACTTCTTAAACAAATATCATGACTTGTTTTTCCGAAAACAAGGTGATATAAGTGAAAATTAAGCGAAACACTTTCATCACTTTTAGCATATTTTTTTCAATATCCCTGTAATACAAGGGAGATATCACATTATGATAATTATATTCAACTTCACGCTTTTTGAATACATCATTGGGTATGAAAGGTTCAATCAGATTTCAGGCAACTTTCGAGAACATTTCTCATAATCTTCAGAAAATATAACGGGTGCTTAAAATATGAACTATCAGTCAGTATCATACCTGTGCGGACGCAAATGAGTCGCTTTACGCCTTATGGTGGGATATAGTGCAATCTTATTTGCCCAAACTGTCAGTTTGTTAAAAAGAAATTTTGGTTGAAATGAAATACCCATATCGAGTGCAAGTTTATGTAAAAATTCCGGGAGATTGAATTGTAAGTGAAGAGTGCTCATAGTCCCAATCGTCGTACGGTGCGTACCGAAGAGAATGTGGCTGTTGTGGCAATTCAATCCAAGAAAATTAAGACGCCATCAATCTCAACAACGCGGCATTTCACGCAACAACATGATGACAATTTCGAACAAAGAGCTCGGATTATTCGTTCAAAAGGTCCAATTTACTCTCAATGTAGGCCTTACAAAAGCTCCAATTGTCCATAGAACTTAGGCGAAAAATCATTTTTTTTAGCGATGTGCATTTTCATTTGAGGATCTGAACAGCTACACGTCACTATCGAGAGGCTAATGTAACCACAGAGAACAATAGTTTGGTGTGGATTTTGCTGTGGCAGCAGCATTGGATAATCTTGTTTTCAAAATTCTACTGGAAATGAAATTTCAGTCAAGGGCGAGCACTACGAAGGCATGATTGGGCACTTTGTTTAACCTTAAATGGAAGATATGAATTTTGTATAAATTTTGGTTTCAACAGGATGGCGTATTATGTCACACAGCTCATCAAAAAATCGAGCTTTTGCCAACTAAGTTCAGTAAACGTGTCATCAGTTGTCTTGGAGATGTCAATTGGCCCTGGGATATGACCCCTTTAAACTGTTCCTTGTGTGTTGCCGTTAAAGATCGATATTAAGCGAATAATGCAGAAACGATCCACAGCCTTAAAGCTCTTATTGTTCCAGGCATTCGTGAGATAGAACAACAAGACAACAAAGTCTTGGAGAGTCACAGGAATGAAACCGTATTTCATAAATAATGACAGTATTTGATATTTCTAAATCTGATCTCTCCATTGAATACATATTTTATCCTAGAACGGAAATTTCACTAAAATATGACTGTTGTCAAATTCAATTTTCTCTATTTGTAAAATTATTTCAGATATATGACCTATAGGGTGATATTTAGGATTCCTTGGACAACCACTCCTCCATGGTGTAGTATGTGTGCAATTCCAAATTTGACCAAAAATTGACGGCAATATTCTCACGAAATTTCATTTCCAAACTTATTTGAGATATTTTACCAATATGGTTGTATTTAGAACCCCTTTGACTATATAGTTTAGTACGTGTGCATTTCCAATATGGTCACTAATCTTCTTAAGGAATTTGTTTTTTTAACTTATTTTCTTTTGTTCTTGCAATCGTCATTTGCATACTAATTATTAGTTGCCTTTTAAAGGCACTTTTTCCATTCTTTTTACATGTTCCATATTTTTTCACCAATTTTTGACTATTGCAAATTGATTGTTAGTGCTCTGTTAGCGGCAAAATTGGTTCTGCAAAAAATATGGTTTGTGTCCCTGCTAATTAAATTCAAGTATATCTTCACATATATAAAATCGACAGCTATTTATATCGTAACTATTACAAATCAATTTGATTAACTTGACTTGGTTACTTCATATAAATGGAAAATATTTCTACGGCACCTTTAATATTTTGAACCGCCCATCTCCCACCAGTTAATAAAGTTAAGTTGACTGCCTGATTTTATAAATTTAAATTTATATTTACAAAATCACCTTGCATTGCATTTTTTTGTGGGTAAAATTACAATTATTTACCCAAACCGTATTATTTTGTAGCATTTGTAACTTATAAAACGTAATGCGACAAAATTCTTTCTAACCCAGTTGTAACGTTTTTCATTTAAATTTAAAATCAAACGATTTTTTTCTAGAAATCATAATCATGTATTAGTCTCCGACATGAAATATATTTTAAAAAGGTTCATTGTGATTACATCGCCCTCTATTTCTCTGCTTATTCCACTTACCAGGTCAAAAAACACATTATATGAATATAATCTTAAGATGCAAATAGTTGCATACGTTAGACTAAATAGTTGCAGCCACAAAGCCAAACCATCCGTATTCATATAATGATCATAAAAATCCCTTAACAGCCATTTGGAAAGCACAATGTACAACCAACATGAAAAGAGTTTTGAGAACAACAACATACAGCCTGAAAGATAGTCAATGACATTTTCATAAATTTAACTTAAAACTACAAATAAAAGTAAATTTAATATTTTTTTTATACACAAAAAACTCTATTTTTTGGTATTTTTATTTTTTTAGAATGCATTTCGGTAGCTGCAACAGCAACACACAGACCAGATGAGTTTGGTAGAACGCCAACAATAGAGGCCACATTGGAACAAACAACGGCCAGCGAAACCTCAACAGAGATTCCTGAAGCAGCAGTCATTGCATCAACAACGTCACTGACACACAAACATGAGCCACTACAACTGCTTGTTAAGGATAGACATTTAATCGGCACACCACTACTAATGCACAAAGGAGAAAATCTTATGGTTACAGCCGATGAACTTATATTGCCAACAAACAACCATAATACTGAGCCGGAAGAGAGCAACAACAACAGCTCCAATAGCAACAGCAAAGAACATTACAACTTGGAGACCGATTCTATAGCAAATGATAATAAATATAAACCTCATTTGGCAACAAGCCAAACAACCAAGTTATCAGCAGCAGCAGCAACAACTACAACAGCAACAACAGAGGCAACTCCAAAAAGCCATATAAAAGACGAATACGAAATAGAGAAACCGATTGCGAAAAACACGAAAGAGAAGAAAAAGCTAACAGCTGCTATTGTAAGTCAAGAAGATTTAGGAAAGATTAAAAAACCCACTGCCGAAACAAAAACTAAAAACCCCTCCTTGATTATGCGAAAAATGACCATCATTACCAAACAACATGAAGAGGCACAACCTGTTCATTCAGCTGAACCGTTAGAAAATGAGGCCCACACTAAACAGTTTGACAACTCACACTATCAAGAGCTTAAGCCTTTGGCAGCGAATCTAGAAGAGAAAGTTGATCAAACACATACGCTCAAGCACAGCACCGTTAATACACCCATTAATGGTAACAATCAGGACACCAGACAGCCGGCAAACTTGTTGAAACAGCCGCACACATTCCAACATGAACACGAGCTGTTAATGCAACAAATCTTGCAGGATCAACAAGTCGAGACGCATTCAAAGCTCACCAAAAGCGAACAGTGGTCGGACTTGCGCAAGGCAGAGAGTAAAGAGAACCATCCTGGCTTAATACTTCTGGTGTCATCAGGCCTATTTTTGGTTTTACTTATAGGCCTCATGCATGTCTATCGCTGTGATATGCCCTGGCGTCGTCATGTTCCCAGCCATCATTTACGCCCCCACCAAAGACAAAACCATTCTTTCGAAGACGATTCTCACAGCTTCTTAAGCTACAGCGAAGGCATGCAAAAGTGGCATCACAGCACCCGCTTGGAAGCTCCCTATAATTCGCCTCTACATAATTTACATGTACGTGAGTTGCAGAAAACTTCAGCCACTGAAAAGCCTGCCACAGTCAAATCATCTATAAAGAATTTCAAACCGCCACTCTTAAGCCGTTCCATTGCCTTGGAAAGCTCAAGATCCCTATCACAATCATCCACTACCACTACCACAACTTCAACAGCATCTGCCTCTTCCTCAGCCATTTTGGATGACGAATCGTTTTACATTGAAATGACACCAGATTCTGGCCAATTTACTCGCGCCTTACAATCGGAACTACTGCCAATGGAACTTTTAAATATGAATCAAACGCAAACACTATACCACCAGGATACTACGGTCGATAGTCAGACTTCTATGGAAGACGAATGTATTGTACACTACCAGCAACAGCAGCGACACCTACCCCATTTGCTTGCTTCGACATCAGCATCTTCCGCCTCGCCAGCAATACAGTCGGCGCTATCGTCAACGTGTACCAGTGTTAAACCTCAGGCTCAATCGCGCAGGTTTCGTTTGTGGTGACAAACCCTGCTGCAAAGACAAAAACAATACGCCCCATTTCAATAAATATTTACTGGAATAGTTGAATTTGACTAACAAAAAAATTATCACGTCCTACAAACAGGGTAAGTTGAATCTAAAATGTATTGATATATTTCTAAAAAAAAATAACTACTCATATGTCAGGTCCTTTGGGGATATTTTAATATAAAAGTACGCAAATTTCAAAAGGATATAAATTATTTTCATCTAAATTTTCTGGATAAAGACCGAAGAAGCCTAAATCCTTAACATAGATCATAAAGTTTATCCAGTATATATTATTGATTCTCTTCAAAAACACTCGTATGATGGTTGTGTCAACAAAAACTTTGAGCTTTGAATAGTCACCGTTCAAAGCAGTGGATGCGTTTCATATATCCTTTTCAGAAAAATAAGTATTTAAACCAGAGACAGTAAGAAACAATACCAATTTTTTTTTTTGCAAAACTTGCAAAATATCGACTGTATTCTGCGCACAATATTTTTTTTAAGTCACGAGAAGGACATGTGTACCTACCATATATCCTTTTTTGAGAAATTATGGTTTAAGCTAAGCATAGAAACAAAGAATTGTACAAAATTGTCAAAAGTGGTAAAACATATAGATTATAATTTGCGCACATTTTTTTTAATCGCACCACGTATAAGGGTGCATTCCATAAATCCTTTTTTGGAAAATTATGATTTAGGCTAAACTAAGCTACAGAGATTAACACAAAATCTCCAAAAGTCGCAGGATATTTCTAATAGCCTGTGCACGAAATTTTTCTTAAATCGCAGCAAGGATGTATTTTCTACCCATATATCCTTTTTTAAATAAATATGAATTAAACTAAACTGAGCAATAAAGAACAGCGGCGTTTTGCCAAAAGTCGCAAAATATAGCTTATAATTTGTGAACTAAATTTTTCTGAGACCGCAGCAAGGATAATGTTTACAACTCATTTATACTTTTTTTTATTAATTATGATTCACGCTAAACTAAGCAACAAAGAATCACAAAATTGCTAAAATTCGCAATATATAGACCATAGTTTGAGTACATAACTTTTCTAAAATCGCAACAAGGATATGGGTACCTTCCCATTTTTCCTTAACTGAGCCAATAGATAATAGAAGAAAATTTCCAAAATTCGCAAAATATAGGTCGTAGTTTAGGCGCGAAAATTTTCTGATTTCGGACCAGGAATTTATACTCCATCCGAATATCCTTTTTTGAATAATTATAAATTAAACTACACTGAGTAACAGTGCAAAGCCAGAAGAGACAAATTAATTCCTTGACGGAGAGCATCATATTGACGCAGTCTGAGCTGTACGCAAAAATTTTATGAAAACGCAGGCACTAAAATAGTAACCTGATAGAATCATCTTCCTTTTTAATAAATTTTCGAATGAGTTAATTGAATCATTAGCATTGCAAGAACTGCCCATGCGTTCAGAAAAATACAATGTTTGGTGAATATTATGGGCGGGTGGAATCATTGAATCGTATTTTTTCAAAGACGACAAAGCCAGGAATGTTACGTTTCTGTGAATGGCGAGCGCTACCGTGCGATGATTAGATTTTTTTTTTTTTGCCCAATATAAAAGAGCTGGCCGAGTCCAACTCATGTGGTTTCAACAAGACGGTGCCATATGCCACACAGCACGCAAAACAATGGACCAACTGAGAGGCGAGTTCAGTGAACAGATTATTTCACGTTTGGGTCCGGTCAGTTGGCCGCCTATATCGTGCGATTTAACGCACTAGTCTATTTCTTGTGCGTCTATGTGGGCTGTCCCTTGTTCATAGGAACAAGCCTGCAACAGTTGACGCAGTGGAAGCCAATATTGAAGAATTTATTCGTGAGATACCGGCCGATATGTTGGAGAGAGTAGGCCAAAATTAGACCCAGTGTATGAACCATTTGAGGCGTAGCCACGGTCAACATTTACTTGAAAACATTTTTAAACATTGAATTGTATAGATCTTTCTATCGAGTGAAATAAAGATTTCATACATTTCTCTATATTTTATATATATATTTTTTTAAATCAAATCCAAAAGCTCTTATTTGAACATTCTCATATTCAAATTAAAGCTGCCATCAACATTTTCAATGACGACTACAGGCGCAGTAAAATATTGTAGGCACATTTCCCCAGAATGTTTTAGGTTTAATTGTATTGATGTCAGGGATGGAATGCGTTGTTTTTAAACGACTTCAAAAATACTCTGTATTTTTTACTTTTTTATTTTTAATGGTTGTATACGCTCAGCTTTATCACTTGTGAACCGATTTTAAAACCTTTTTTCTTATTTGAAAGGATTTATTTGTAATTTAGTTGGTACCATGATTTTTTTTCGAAAATCGTATGGACAATTTGGTGGCCCAAAATTTTGATTATACCATAATTCCCCCATTTGTTGGCTGATTTTGTTTGCAGTTGGGTTTAACAGAAATTCAAGTGGAAATCGGACCCAGCCATTTATGGACCTATTTTCCAAATTTTTTATAGGAAAACACACGTGTATTTCAATCTTTCCTGGGAGTAAAATATAAACTGGAAATGGATTAATTTGGGTTTCAAAACAATCAATAGTTGCATCGGTTTTGTAATCTGTTCGATTGACTCTTTGTAGTTCAATATTTCTAGTTGGTTTAGTTGTCCAGAATTCGTTGGTGTTTGTTGTGCAGTTTGTATGCTAATTCTACTACAGTTATATATTTTGTTATTTTTATACAAGATAGAATTCTCGTATTGTATTTGCAGGTTTTTGTACAAAAATATGAGGTTAAATGGTTTCAAACTGGTTGAAGTTCATTGAAGAGCTGGCAAATACCAACAAAATTAGGACTTTTGAACATCAAAACCCACAACAAATTATAACTTGTTTAAACTTTAGTTTGTTATTTAACAACCTCTGATAAATTGATGATATTATTCGACCTTTCTTAATTAATTGTGTTAATTTATCGAGTTTGAGGTCTAAAAATAATATATTTTTTGTTTTTCAATATTTCGACAACCTGTGGCTGTCTTCTTCAGGAAAAATTTTTCAAATTGTAAAAAAATTTTTCCTGAAGAAGACAGCCACAGGTTGTCGAAATATTGAAAAATAAATATATTGTTTTTAGACCTCAAACTCGATAAATTAACACAATTAACAACATCTGATATTTATATACTGCTTATTAAATTCATCTTTTTTTATAATGCGGCAAAGATCGCTATGCAAAAACCAGTAGTCACATGTGTCAATTGTTTTCTCCCTAGACCAGAAAAATTTTAATTCTTATATGGATGAATGAATGGGGGGATCAGAAAAGTTTGATGTAGATCAATAGAAACCATCACAACACCATGTGCCATAAAGTTTTTGTAGAAGCACATCATGCGACACCATCATGTGTGTGGAATGTGCCACATTTCCGACAGGAGGCGCAGCAGATGATTGCTACAGAAGAAATATTATCCTAAACTAAACTTTGAAAGTTCATTACAAATAGAAGTTGGTGGCTAGTTCTGACATTCTACTTCTTCCCATAAACTTTTAGAGATGCTGAAGTGACATTGAAAGAAATTAATTTTATGTTATAAAAATATTTATTTTATCATTTTCCAATATTCGAAATAAAATTGTTTTTCGTAAATCATTAATAAATTGACGACCATTTGCTCTCTTTGCATTTTATTCTGGTCATAGTTTTCCGTGACCAAAATGAGCACTTTGATAATATTTTCGTTCTGATTTTTTTATGTAATAAAAAGAAGAAAAAAAAATTCTTTTTATGATTCTTTATTAAAAAGTTCGTTATTTTCGTACGCAAATGCATTTATTCATTTTTTATAGTTCTTTTTTTTTCTTCTTAAATTTTATGTTTGTTCGGTAACAAATAAATGAAGATTATTTTCTCTTCCATGAAAAATAAAAAAATACATACATACATAAATACTATATAACTAAACATGTACATGTGAGTGTAAATGTAAATAAAAACTAAAACTTTTAAAAAGTTCTTTTTTTAATGACCAGAGTATAAATCAAGAAATACAGTCATTTGCCAATATTATTTTTAAAGGCAGCAAAAAGTGATTTTGCATGAAAAACTAAAGTGCAAAATTAAGAAAGAATGGCCAAAGAAAATATTTTCATTTATGGGCAGTAAAGTTGGGCAACAACCAAAACTTGCCATACAATTTGAACTTCTTCATATTCCCTGCTGTCTATAGCTTTTTAGGAATGAAAAGTTTCAGAAGAAGGTTATAATGAAAAAAAACAGAGTTTTCTTTAAAGGGTTTGAAGTAGAGTGAGCAAATGTGAGACTTTCTATCGAAATCATTTTTCGAGTTTAAAAAACCCCGGTTTCTAATACTGTTTTGGGCTAAAAAACCGATTTAAAATTTCTTTTTTTATAAAATATCTAAATTTGGATTTTGTTTTTAATAATTTTATTCAAAATAAAATAATAAAAAGCTCAACAGCTCAACAAAAATTATATAAATGTATGTACTCGTATGTAAGTATGTACATTTCACCCACTTTTTCATAAACATGCGGTATAAAATACATTTAAAGCAGTGTTCACATATACTAACAGTAGGTATGTATGCACATACATATATATGGATGGACATATATACGTTAATAAAGAATTAATTCAATGACTATGCTTTTAAATGCGTTTTTTACATACGATCTCTTTAAATAAAGCAATTGCATACTTGCCTTAAAAATAATTGGCGCATTCATGAAACCAAATCTGAGTTTGAAGATAAATTCTTTACATAAAATGTTTAAATTACTTATTTATGAAAATAGCCTCACGTTGAGTATAATTGTTTGTTGTGTTGCTTGTATAAAAGCACTCTAAGCCTACTATGATTATGTATTTGTTGTAATTCATAGACAATATTGAATTCTCATATTGTATTAGAATCTTATGGCATAAACATCCGAGGTTGAATGCTTTGAAACTGCTTGAACTTCACTGACGCTTTCGTTTAGAAACCAATGAAATGTCGGCATATGAAGAGTTAAAGCCACAACAAACAATGCATTTTGCAAAAGCTCTAATTGTTCTAACGATTAGTTGGAGAGAATATTCCGAATAACGAATTTCAATATTAAGTATTTACATATTTTTTAATGATATTTTAAAAATAGCATATAATTAAAGTGAGATGATTTCAAAGGATTTTTCATTTATTAATGTAAAGAATAATGCGATATTAAATAGCAGAGACACAAAACAATTTTTTAACAGGCAATTTTGCGGGTAACAGAGCACTGTTAAGTATTTAACAGTAGTAGTAAATTTTACAAAACTATGGAACTTAGACAGGTAACATAAAAAATATGGATAAAGTGTCCCCAAAGGACAATTAATACTATTTTGATTATTTTATATGGGAAATAAGAGAGAGAATTAGTGACGATTTAGGACAAATTAGGAATAGCACACGTGCTACTATATAGAAAGAGTAAACAATATCCAATGTCCTAAACAATATCAGTCTAATATTTGTAATTATTTTGGGAATCGAGGAAATTGATTTTGAAAAAGTCATATTTTAGTAAAATGTTTTGAATGAATTGGTGACAATTTTGGACACACATGGTATAGCATATGCAATACTTTACATAAAAAGAGTAGTCCAAGGGGTCTTAAATACAATCCTTTTAGTCAATTATCTGTACTCATTTTGTGAATCCGGAAAATTTATTTTAAAGGATTGTGACAATTTTGGATAACAATGGAATAGCACACGTACTACACTACATAAAGAGTAGTCGAAGGGGTCTTTAAAACTCCATCTTCTCGATTCTCTAAACGAGTACAGATATTTGACTAATATGATCGTATTAAGGACCTATTGGACTGCCTTTTCTATATAAAGTAGTATGTACGCTATTGTACAAAATTTTATAGCATGTCTGTTCTTTTACTCCATTTTAATGCATTTATCTAATATATCTGCGAGTTTACCCTTGTCAGCTTTCGTTAAATCAATTCTTAGTTTGTAGACAAGGAATACGGAAGATGAGGCATGGCGGAATAACTAGTAGACGTTTGCATGTACATACTTTCAATTTATTTTGTTCTCGCATTCGTACAGTGTAAACGTAAATGATATTTATTGATTTTATGTCTGAACTCAAGCTTCGATGGAATTTTCAATACATGAACCAGAATCATCCCAGTCTATTGGAATTACGCTTACAACTTTTGAATCAATCAAAAGGCACAGCTTTACTGTCAATCAAATCCCGGATAAAAAAAATTATGTCTTTGTTTTTTATATGGAGTTCGACAACAGGCCATGGCAGCATAAATAATAAGCTGTTTACTTGCATAACCCTATAAATATAATTTCCATCATGTGTGTACAAATTTCAAAGTAAAAATGTTAGGAAGGGTTTGAAATAAAAAATCGAAGTACAGCCATTTAGGGCAACCGTTTAAGTAAAAGTATTTTCGTTCTTCATCAAAAATATAATAATTTTAAATTTTTGTTTTGGATTTAGCTGTTCACTGATGGTTTGGTTAGCGTAAATTAAGTGTCGATATATGAATAGTTAAACCCAAATCAATACGAAAATTTCAAACACTAATTATTCAAACGATTAATTGGATGCAATATCCCAAATAATAACTTTCAATATTAAGTGTTCAAAAGCTTAAGGATTATCTTACGAAAAATAACCGGTTAATCGGTACACAAAAACCGTAATTATTCGAAAAATATAAATTATTCGAAACCGGTTTATTTTCAGAAAGGTAAAAAACCGGTGAAAACGTTTTGCATGCTCTATTTTCAAGATAAATTCGAAATTAAAAAGCAGAGACACAAATCATATTTTTTAGCAGATCCAATTTTATAGTTAACAGAGCACTGTTAATAAATTAACAGAAGTCGTAAATTGGACGAAAAGGAGAAAAAATTAAAAATTTAGACAGGATATGGAAAGACTTTGGCAAGAACAGGAAAAATACAATTTTTCAGAGACGATTGGTGACCATTTTGATCCTAAATGATAATATATCTGAAATAATTTTGGAAATTGAGAAAATTAAAGTTGAAAAAAGTCAAATGGATTCTTTTTACAAAAATTATGATGGTTCAAGTAGTTGCTTGTTACATCTTCCTTCATAAAACTAGTTTTGAAATTATTAACTTGAATTCTAGACTCGAGCCATACCGATTAATTTTCAATTCGAAAATAATAAAACGAAGATCTGTTATTCTTAATATCCTGTGAAAAATTTCTTATTCAGTGAATAGATATATTTATTTTGTTTTTAATTTTTACGTCATTTTCGCTTTATATTGGTTAAATTGAATTTTTTTTTTGTCTGGCTCAAGTTCGATTACTGAATTTGTCGACTCAAAATTAGGAAAAATGGTCGATGGCCGCCACATCATAATAATCAGTGTTCATGTGTCGGTTTTTCTTTTTACCACTTACTAGATGGCTGCTACAATATCTGAACATCATGTCACGCTAAGCTATGATTTGATTCATGAAACAGCTTCGAATTTGCACTACTTTTGGAGAACAAGTCCTGGTTTTTGTTGACTCTTTTGGATATTCGCTTTTTTGCTGGCTTATGTCAAATTTACTTTAAATTAGTATATTTTTCATTACTCGTTCCATAAAAAATTTTCGGATCTTATTCGACTTCCAAATGCTTCTTTCAAACTGGTTATGAATACATTCTATAAAGTTTCTGCAAATTAAATATCAACGGGATAAGGTAATTGAAGATATTCTTCACTTAAGGAAATTACGAGAATTAAACCTTAAAGTGTTTCTTTATATATGTTTTTAATTATTATTTACAAATAATAAAGAATAATAAATAATTACGTATCTTAGAAACCAGAGTACAAAATGTGAACTTTTTCAAGTTCGCAGTTTGCAACTTTATCAGTAAATGTAGGCTACATTTACGTGAATGTATATCGTATAGAAATATCCACTATTTCCAATTAAACCACACTTAATTACAAATGACCCATAAACACAATTTGCCGCATTAACTTCCTGTTACCACAATTGCAGTAGAGTCTTAAGGGACACAAATTAAGTAAAACAGAATTTGACAAAAGTAAAGAAAAACAACAACAAAAGAACCATAAAACTCTCATACAACAATTAACAAGTAATTTCAAGTAACTACGTAATAAAAAAAAATATATTAAATGAAAAACAAAGAAAAGCAAATACTCAGAACAAAGTGCAGGACGAAAAGTTGGCAACGAACTGGAATAAAAATAATTGAAGAACACAAGAGAAAAAATAAAAAATACACACAACTCTTCCTCCCTTTATGTACAAATTGATGACCCTAATAATCCCATCTCTGTTGATATAAATGTAAGAATTCTCTGGCACAAACGCACTTAAAAAAACATTGAAATAACAAAATGGAAAAGAAAGTGCAAAATACTATAAAACGATAAAGTAAATAAAATAATTAAGATGACAGTGATATAGATTCCATTGGGTTATTCCTTAAGATGTGCAAAAATAAACCTTAGACCACTGAAGAAAAAGTGCTCGTCAATATATATTTTTATATGGAAGGAAAAAAAGCAGAATTATAACTAAAGATAAGCCGTTTTTATACCAAAAAGGGTCGATATGGCCTCTAAACAAAGATACGAGTATCCTTTAATGCAGCACAGTCACATTTCAAGAAATTAAAATTTTTGCAAAATGCATTTCATATGCCGACATTTCATTGGCCGACAATTGTATGGGTGACGGCAGAAAAATAAAATAAACTCACGTTGAGTATAATTGTTTGTTGTGTTGTTTGTATAAAAGCATTCTAAGCCTACAATTCATATGTACTTATTTGTAATTCATATGCAATATTGAATTCTAATATTGTATTGGAATCTTATGGTATAAACATCCGAGTTTGAATGCTTTCAAACTGCTTAAACTTCACTGACGATTTGGTTTAGCGACCATTAAAATGTCGACATATGAAGAGCTAAAGCCACAGCAATCAATGCATTTTGCAAAAAGCTCTAATTGTTTTTACGATTAATTGGGGAGAATATCCCAAATAATAAATTTCAATATTAAGTAAAATTTCTTAAATTACTAAGAAAATACACTGCCCCTCAGTTGAATAGGTTCACAAATTATTACATTTTTATTTTAATTTCTATTAATATACATACACTTTATTTGGAAATGAAAATATTTTAGAACAAAATAACTAAAGGTGTTTATGTGAAAAATAAAAAAAAAATACATGTAATTTTAGCTCACTTGAATAGGTTCATTAAACAAATAATAAGTTTGTCGTTAGCAGTGGACAATATGAATCTTAATTGAAGTCTTTGTGTGTACATATTTGCAATATATTTGAAGGTTTTTTATTAAAGATGCAACAAGTCATTAAATGAAGAAAAAAAACTCAAAATAAAAGCGTTTTTAGAAACTGACCTAAGCTATAGAAGAATTCCAACCACAAAAAAAATTGGACGAAGCCAAAATGTTGTTAATAACTTTATAAGACAGCAATCAGATTATGGAAAAAACATGAAAGGGGTTACGCGCCAAGTCACATTAGAAGCTGACAGAAGGGATATCAAAAGAGATGCCTTAAATTCTAGCGTTTGTGCTGCAAAAATAAAAGGAAAAACAGGTGTTGCTGCTAGTCTAGCCACAGTAAAACGCATGATTCGAAGTGCTAAGCTTTTGTATTTGCACACAAATACATGTGCTATAAAAAGGAATGGCATGATGAAAAAAATTTTAATTTAGAATGTCCAGATGGATAAAGTTATTATTTCCACGATATGCGAAAAGAGGAACGTTACCTTAGCCGTCTGCATAGCTCTGGGGGTAGTATGATGGTGTGGGGAGCGATCTCATATTATGGTACAATTGAGCTTCAGTTGCTTTCTTCCAAAAATGAAGGCAAATAACTATAAACTTTGGAACTGTTCCATGGGAATTCCAACATGATAATGCCCAGATCCACACAGCAAGGATTGTAAAATAATGGATTCGTGGACAGAATGTCAGCATTTTGGAGTGGCCACCGTATTCTCTGACTTGAATATTATAGAAAATGTGTTGGGATTGCTTTCTCGTAAAGTGTACGAGTCAGACAGACAATAACAGACAAAAGTAGCCTTAATTAAAGGAATTGAAAAAGCTTGGGCCGAAATTTCATTATCAATAATTGAGAATCTCTACAACTCCCTTTCGAATCGTATATTTGAAGTAAATAGTCAATAAATTTATTATGATCAGAAAAAATTCAATTTGAATGTTAAATAAATGTGAACCTATTCAACTGAGCGGCAGTGTATGTTCCTTAACCAATGTTCGTCTTAATGTGTACAAAAACGGTATCAATCTGAAGCTAAACCGAAATTAAACCAAAATGTGTCGTTATCTAAACTGATATTTTGAAAGCTTTAATCACTTTTGGACATCTTCGATTTTTTTGACATATGTATGACAATGTTGCATTAAGGGAGAACTATGATATAAATAAAACTGAATTGGCTCAGTAATACGTCAATATTGTTTCATATGTCAAGTAAATCATTTATAAAGAGCGTTTCAATTTGAATTGAATAAGACGAACTTTGAATTGTTAACGAAATAACGAATTTCCATTTTTTTTATTAAAGAAACGACTTATGCCATTATTTTTTATATATTCATTACAGACTCCCGCTGCCTTATTATTTTAATAGTTGAGGATTTTGTTGTGCGGATAAAGAAGTCCTATCAATACCCTGATAAGCACTGCAAAACAAAATGTATTCTAAACTAATTGAATAGAGGGTAGAAAATTATTTACACGAAATTGCGAATTCTTATACGAGTACTTCTGAGATTCTGTCATTCGATATCAAGCAAAGTGTATCGAAATTTCTAATAATGTAGCTCGAAAATAAACTTGCGTTCGGATGCAACCGTTTACGTTTTAACTCCTTAACAAATTATCTATATTTTCAAATTCATTAGAAGAAATGTTTTCTTTAATTTTCCAATTTTTTTTATTATCAGGATGAATACGAACAAAATATTTTCAGACAAATGAAATTCTTGAAGTGGTTGTGTCAGATATTTTAACTTAACGAAATCCATCACTTATACGTCTAAAGAGCAATAGCTCTAGGGAAAAATTTAACAAAAGTACTTCAGGTCCACCGTCGTAGGTTGGCGAAACTTAGAGCGAAGTTATCTTGCACAAGAATCTATCATTATGGTAATTAATCCCAGTGCGCCACAAGTTCTAACTCCCCAAGAATGCGCCTTGTGAACCTAAACCTTTTTTTAACCTGCAGAATAATTATTTACTATTTATATTATAACCAAAAAAAAGATTCTACTCCGTGTCTGATTAGGATAATGAAAAAAAAAAAAAGAAGTTTGAGATAAGGTTAATTTTTTTTAATTTATTGAAAAATCGATTTTCATTTATTCAATTATAAAATTCATTTAATTAAGTATTTAATTGAGCTCAATTTACCACACAAGAACTCCATAAATAAATTGAGTAATTAGTACTTAATTGAACCATGAATTGAGTCAAATTCCCCAAGCAACTCTGGTGAAGTCCGTTCAGTGAGAAGAAAAAATTCTGTACAGAGACAAAATTATATGTGATGAAAAATATTAAAAAAATAGACCTCTCAGTAAAATACATATTTATATGTAAATTTGTAATATATTTTTTTATAGCACATACCATATAAAAACAGCTGATTTTTTTTCAATATTCAAATAATTAAAAAAAAATTCAGGTTTGAAATGCCAATTAAATAATTTTTGTTTTTATTTTTATTCCGGCTCTAGGTCATATATTAAATAAAACTTCTTTTTTTTTTTGTTTTATTTAAATTTTATTTTTTATTCCATATTTCGATCACCATCGGTTCTCTTCTTCAGGAATTTATTTTCACAAATTGAGATACGATGAATCAAAAACAATTCTCGTATTACATTTACAGTGAAGGTTTGTATGAATAGCTGAAATATACATCAACTGACACCACAGAAGTGGACCAAACACAAGAACGCTGATGATGAAAGTGTAGCGGCTTTCGAAAACAGCATGTTGTTCCGTTCTGCTAGTGTTTGTCAGAATGATTTACACATTTGTCTTTGTTGTAATTTGTTCTTTGATAACTATCACATGTAATTTGCCTTATAAAATATGATAAAGTTTGCTTTACTTAAATTCCTGAAGAAGAGAACCGATGGTGATCGAAATATGGAATAAAAAATTAAATTTAAATAAAACAAAAAAAAAGAAGTTTTATTTAATATATGACCTAGAGCCGGAATAAAAATAAAAACAAAAATTACATATCATTAGGTCGGAAAAATTAACAAGTATATACCCAATTAAATAACCTTGATTGGATGTGTGTAAACAAAAAAATTTATGAATAAATTTAAAGCTTAATTAACTCAATTAAAGTGCAAATGTGAATATACGAGTAGTACAACATTGTTTACAGAATAAACATATATATTATGTTCTTTGTTTACTTTTATTCTTCAGTTTTATACAAATTTCAAATATTGACTAGTTATTTTTTTTTCTTTTCTAAACTTTCTTATTAATTTCTATCACCAGAAAAATTCAAACTATCGAAACTATTTTTACGAGTCCCGTAATTAAACTCCCATTGTGTGATGGGATTCTATCGTTTTCAAAACAAACCAAACAGATGTGATGATCTTCGATCGATATTTTAAATAGCTTTGTGAAAAAAAGGTCATGGTATGATATCAGTACAATATAAACCAGGTTAAAAGAGAATAAGAAATAAAAATTTTGGGAAAAGTATAAAAACACATTTTACAATAAAACGAAACTAGTGAATGCCATCACAACTTTTTTTTAGTTTCAAATAATTTTGTTCTTAAAAATTATTTCCACAGAGACCGAATATTTTTTTCTGCTTTCGTAATAATTATTTCAAAATATGAAAAAAATTTAACTTGATTTTTAGATTTTTAGATGACTTTTAAAGAATTAAAACCGAGGTAACAAAAATTATAATAAATTTTTTGTAGTTTTAAATTAATACATTTAAGAAAAGTATATTCTTCTTGGTGGACTTAAGCTCAGGTCTCATCGGACTCCACTAGAGAGTGATGTTTATTTTGATTTTTTTTCATCATTAAAAAAACAGGATATGTAAATCTGACTAATAGCTGAGGCCAACATGTTGCCATGAAACTGATCAGCACACGGGTATGACCACTTGGGCAGATTTTGTTCCAACATCATTACTATTTAAACAAAGATTCACTGGAAGCAGGTTATGAGAATTTTCATTATTCATCAGACATATGAACGATTACACAAATACTCTGCCAAAGCTTCCCGTCCTGCTTATTATTCTTGTTGTTATTTTTATACATGTATTATCACATTTAAGAACCTTTTCTGGAGTCTTTGTTAATTTGTACTAGACAAAAAAAAAACAATAGGACATAGTGTTACTACTATTGCATTGCGTCCTTTAACTAATTTTCATCAAAATCCAACTGAGAGTTGTCGCTTTATCTTTTCCTTACAGTCTATAATTTACTTTTCCTACGTCCTTCCAATTTTTAAACACATTAAAAAATAACATCATTCACTAATGGAGATTGATGGAATTTGAACTCGAACCCACTAAAGAAATTATGTTAAATAAATATATGATCGCAATTTTAGAACAAAATCTGAATTATTTCAATGCAAATTGAAATAAAGCTTTTGTAAATAAAAAATCAACTGTGTGAAATAAGATCAAATTATATAAGTATGTATCACTAAAGTTCACTATCTATTTAAATTCTTCTCTTTCTTCTTCATTTAATTGAAACCCCCTCTCACTATCTCTCTCTCATGGAAGACTCTCCACATTTTGCCCTGTTTTTCATAAAGGTATCATGTACTAATATTCGATTTTTGTGATATTCTTCCGACGGGGTTTGTTTGAATTTGGAACGATTTTCCGTCATCCCACGTCAAATTTGGTTTATGAACAGACCGGTTTCGGCTTTGTGCCATCTTCAGTGTTCTCGAATACTAAATCGTTTTTCTCGCTGTACGTTGTCTTTTGTATCCTAACTAACTAATATTCCTTTGTACTCCGGCTTATCAGCTTCCTGTCAACATAACCAAACTTAATTATTTTAAATCGTTTAAAAGAGTAGATCTTTTCTAATAAATTTTTGGATTTTAGTTAAATTTAGCAAATATAAGAGAATTTCAGAGTGAAACGATTTATTTGATTTTATATATATATATATATATATATATATATATATATATATATATATATATATTCTCTTCGGCCCTATAAGGAGCATAGTGCCTCAATTTATTTATTTAACTTTAACTTAATAATAATATTTAACGCTTCTTTTTAAAACAAATTTAAAAGAAGCACAATTCAATATCTTCTTGACCAAATTTAAATTTATACTATAATTCAATAAAATGCCAAGGATCTACAATATAAATGAAACAAACAAAGAGAAAGGAAGAATTGTGCCAAGGTTTGGAATTTGTGTGAAGGGTAAGAATAAAGGAGTAAATGACGTATTTTATAATCGAAGTTATACAGCATTTTAAATCAAGAGAATATGTAGAAGAAGACTTAGAACCTCGTTGTGATCGGAATAAAAATTAGAGCTTAAAGCGTTTAACATTTTCAAGTCAAACTTTGGCCCGATTTTTTAAGAAGATAAATTTTTCATTGATAAAGCTTAAATTTAAATTATCAATTTTCAAAAATCTCAGATCAATTCTATTTCTATTCCGATTTTATATATATGAACAAGTTTCTTTACGTAAAGGCTTTTACGTATCCATCAACTGGTTGTACTATAGTCTGCTAAATTATTGGAGTTTAGAAAACACCTCATTTTCAAATAGAGTTCCAAGCGATCATGTTCAAAAATTGTCATTAAAATTTAAAATTCATGGTTATGCACTGACTTCAGTTATTGAAATGCCTTCGGTGTGGTAGGGTCATATTAGCCAGTGCTCACGACAATTTTGACAATATACTTATGTACACACATGTGTATATCGAAAAGTCGGATCCGCTAAATCGAACTTTATTAGGTTGACTCTGAAAGTGTTGATCGATCTTGGTGGACAATTCATGTCACATACGAGAAAGTCAGTAGAATTATACTACCGCATCAAAGGCCGCAGCAACTGGCAACCAGTGAACCATTGATTGACCCGATTCATAGAGTCTACAATTTTATAAATTACATCAGCAAAGTGAAGGAAAAAAAATTCCAAAAAAATTTCCAAAAATTGTTTTTATTTCTCATACAATGAGACACAAAAATGATTTAAAAAATCTTTTAATACCCTACAATTTTCCAAAATTATGCTCAAAATGGCTTTTTTTGAATTTGTGGAACACAATTTCCTATCGAATGTATCATTATCAGTATCCCCTACTTAAATATTTAACTTTATTTATAACATTAGAACTTAATGCTTCATAATGAATTTATATCCTTTAAATACATGTTCAGTGTCATTTTCCCAGCCATAATCATATCACTGTATCCCCACGTCATACTTAATTTCACTTTCCAATTCTAAACATGTCTCATTCGTATAAGTTACAATTAAATTCGGTTTATGTTTTTACTGCTGTCACATTCATTTACTTCAAGTTCAGTTGACCAAAAGACCTATTCATGGTTATAAAATCTTAATAAAATTTTTTTTCAAGAAGCATTTTGTCTTTAGAAAAACGTTTGTACACAAAGTGTTTATTTTATGATAGAAATTGCTCTTAAAACCCCTTTTTATAACATATATTTTTTTGCTGTGTGTGCCAAAAACGGAAGTAACAAGGACGAGAAAACAGGATATAAAGATCCTGGTCAACTAACTTCGTTCCAACTTTTTTCTATCGTATTTGTTTTCTAGACGAAAATAGCTCGTACAGAAACAAAAGATATAAAAGGCGTTCAAGCATTTTCTTGTTGTCATCTTAATTTCATTGACATTTATCCCATTTAATTTATTTTAAGAGGGAAACTCTCTTATCCTTTCCTTTCCCCATTATATTTTGCTGCTTAATTGTTTGAGTGTGTTACTGTTAAGATGGCTTTAAGTCCTTTTGCTTTCGTTGTTTATTTACAAATGCTTTATTGGGGTAAAGATATAAAAAAAATTAAGAATTTTGTTAATTTCTTTTTTCCCAAACAAAAACAGATTATTTAACGTCAAGTGACACAAAATATATGTATATGTATTTTATTTTTGGGTATTTATTTACTTCATTTTTAATGCTAAATGTTTTTTCTTGCAAGTTACTTATTGTTACTCCAGATATTTTAAGAATCTTGTCAGAAAAAAGAGGAACAAACAGCAAATAACAACAAGAAAATGTGTCAAATTCAAATCCTTAATTAAGCAGTATCATGTTCCTTGTAACTAAAATAAAACAAGAGAAGAACCAACAAGAGCAGTAACAAGACTCACCATAAGCCATGGACATGATGTCAGTGAGTGAGTGGGCGAATAATGAAACAAAGAAACATGGATAACAAAAAATACACTTGCAGAAAGAATGGCAATTCTATTGATAGCAAATGATAAATTGGAAATTGTTAAATTGAAAGAGAAATAATTCCTTCCCAAGCGTCAAGTATTAAAGTACGTAGTGAAATAAATAAAATTTCATTAAAAAACCATGATGAGGCCATCTTATAGGTCGACTAAAAATTCGGTTGAGGATAACAGCCTGATTGAATAGATAATAACACCGACTGCTGTAGCAATATTTGATGCTGCGAGCAAATATCGACAACAGCTGAAGTATTTTTCCGTTTTATTGTTAAGAAATGGCAGGAGGTACGCAGTCAAATAAGGCATTTCTTCCTGCAAATCGTTTAAGAAATAGAAACCTTTAAATGTACGTGCAAAACGCGAACAGCCTTTGCAAGCAAAATACACTGTACGAAAATGGGCGGATTCATGACTTCGTAGAACAGATGAAATATTCTAATGATTATCAAAAGTGTCATATACAAAACAATCTTATTTCTTTCTATATGTTACATTTTTTCTTATACCCCTTAAACCAACACGAAGCCAAATCAATATAATCCGTCCTATTCAGAAAGCTTACAGCAGCTTTACAAAACATTGTTTAGCAAAATTGCTTTCAAAAACAATTATTATACATATGAAAAGTAAGCACGCCCCAACTTTAAATCTATTGCAAGTTTGTGTGTTCAAAAAATCAGTTCTTATCTCTATGAATGCAACACTTAGTGGTCCGTGTTGCATCTTAAATTAAAGCTAGAAGTCTTGGATGATATTGTAAACTTATTATTATTCTCATGTAATGGAATGAATTCTATAATTGAATACCCTTTTTGATGACCTCCAAGGGATAAACAAAATTGGAAACGTTGCACAAATCATATCGGGCTCCAAAAAAAATTGTGTTGAAAAATTATATGATTTCTTATACAAAAACCCGTGTTTCACTCAAAAAGTCACGAACTTATTGACCAGCCTTCGTACATCAACACAAATATACAAATACTCAATATTCAAGTCATCATTCGGTTAAAACAAAATCCGAATAGGGCCATACATATGAATCCGGTCGATTTCAATGCTCGTAGGACATGATGTTGTACGCTTCATGTGTTATTATGGTTGATATACATAGATATGTATGTATTGGGGAATCAGACCCTCCTGATGTTCTTGGTATGAAAATTTAGTGCGATCGACCGAGCTCATTTTTCATATCGCTAAAGATGCATTCAAGTACCTTGGTTTTTTGAGACGGTGCAAGAAATACTTCAATCCTTCGGATCTACTTATACCACCTACATTCGACCGAAAATGGAATACAACTCTCATGTCGCTTCAAGGCATATTTTTAAGCTGTTCGTTTGAGTGTAGGAGAGGACAGTAGTGTATCCAGCACTATTAAGCACACTGACACAACGTGAGGTGTGTTGCACTGAATGTGTTCTGATAAAATCAGTGAGGCTGTTCTGAACAACGTGTTGTTCAGAAAG
The DNA here is from genome assembly GCA_963681545.1 of Germaria angustata. Taxonomy (NCBI): domain Eukaryota; kingdom Metazoa; phylum Arthropoda; class Insecta; order Diptera; family Tachinidae; genus Germaria; species Germaria angustata. The sequence goes on along the minus strand of OY812998.1, from coordinate 67,387,871 downwards.
AGCATATCCTTTTGTGATCGACATAACAGTGAATCGTACTCCGTATTACAGAGAAAATGCATTCTTTAGACGAACTGTTCGCAAATGTCTTTCTGTTATTCCCAGTGTAGTGAAGTTCAATTCGAATGTCCATTTCATGATTAGCTGTCACGATAGAAACTCATATTTTTTATTAGATAATTTATTTAACTTCAAAATAATATTAATTTTTACATTTGACTAATTAATTGAAATTGGAATTGTAATTGTTTTTTCACTTCACAAACTGTAAAAAATACGATTGCTTTGCCAATAAAATTTCTTAAATCATAAAATAGATAAAGAAGTGTTTCGAATACAATTTCTTAACAATAGTTTGTTGACCTCAAAGTGTTTGCTAAATAATTTGAACTTTTTAAGCTGTAGTTTTTCAACTATTATTTTGAACAATGGAAGTAATTCTCAAGGAATGTCTTTTACATTCCTTTAAAAAATCCAATAATATTTTTATATTTCCTAGCAATCAATTTGACAAAATAATTTTTAATAAAAATCAGGGCTCAATAATACAGTCATAATCGAAATAATTTCGCATCGAAAGTAATTAAAAGTAATAATTTTGTTTAAGTGAAGGAATGGGAACAGTTTTTATAAGGGTTTTTCAATACCAAAAAAATTCGAAGTATTAAAAAAATTCAATCTTATGGCCAGACTTGCACTTTAATTGAGGCAATTAAGCTTTAAATTTAGTTATCGACTTTAGTGTTCACACACATCCAATTAAGCTTATTCAATTAGTATTTTACAGCTGAAAATTTTTTTACTAAAAAATTTGTCTCAATACGAGTATTTTAATAAAAAAAATTCATGTCTATATATATTGCCTGTAAATAATATATTTTTCAAATTTATAGATAAAATATGTTACAGAGTTTTTTTTTAATATTAAAAATATTTGTCATGACATTTAATTTTTTCTCCATAAAGAATTTTCTCTTCTCACTGTACAGACTAAACAAGAGTTACAGGTGATATTTGACTCAATTTATGGTGCAATTAAGTACTAATTACTCAATTTATTAATTGTGTTCTTGGGCGGCAAATCGAGCTCAATTAAAGTATTAATTTTGTAGCTTTTCTAATTGTGCAATTAAGATGCATGTCTGAATATATCAATGGTGTGTGGCACGAACCACACAAAAGCCAAATATAAGTAATCGAATACGTCACAAAGTTTTGTCTGAAACTAAGAAACCGATTTTAATTAAATTTGAAACAAAGAAATTTATTAATCCAGAAGTGAAAATAGGGCAAGTTGCTTTCAAAGCAAGGACCCGGATGGGGAACAGTTAAATATATTTAATATATATTACGATTATTTTTATATATATCATTTAACTGCTACAACAACATATATTCTTTAATGAAAACATATATTTTTCACTAAAAAAATCCAAATTTGCACCTGTAAATTTCAGAGCTAAATTTTATTGGGTATCAGACGGATCGTAATTTCATATTATATGCTGCTTAGAAAAATAGACATTTTAGTGTAAATCTCGATTTACGTAGCAAATAAACTGTAATTTTCCCTTTATTAAAAAAAGATATTGAAAAACATTAAATTTAAAAATTCCTTTATTTTTTATTTTGTTGAACAATATTAAGGATATCTATAGTGCAAGACATATAACCGAAATTATCATTATTTTTGCCACAATTTTTTACACTTTCATTTGCCACTCCTGCAGCACATTCTATTGCTCAATTTGTTCATTGATAACTACTAAAAAAGCATGTCTACTCAGAAGACAAGTTGACAGAATTGTTATATACATACGTTATATATGTATTTTATTCCCACAATCCATTAGCGAATATATTTTACACACACATTCATATACTTTTTCCCAAAATAGTGACTTCCAAAACAGTTAAGAAACTATTCGGTTCGATATTTATACGACTAGAATTCTTCAAATGATTGGAACTGAACTTATGTGAGCTGCTCTAAGTCTTAATTTAGGGATAGCGAAGAACCTTAATCCATTAAATGGCCATCCACACAACCATCCTGATGGAATGTTCTGGCACGGAAAGTTTTCACTTTAATCAAGATCTTGTGATAATCTCTGAATGGGGTCATACGAATCGAGTCGATTTTAATGCTCCATTTGTAATTATGTGTGATATAAATATCGAGGATTCAGCATAACTTGATGTTCTTGGCATATAAATTCAGTGTGATGTTCGATGGACTGAGTACATTTTTCATGTCGCCAAAAAAGCATTCAAGGCCTCTGTTTTTTTTTTGCGACGGTGTAAGAGATATTTCACTCCTTCTGGTATCTTTACCACTTGTAACACATAGATCCGAGCGAAAATGGAATACAACTCGCATATTGGCCGTTGCTTCAAAGTCTATTTTGAAGCTACTAGACTGGGAGGAGAGAGCGAAAAGGCTCGTATTGAAATAACGCAACACTTTATTCAAATGAAATACAAAATTAGGCCCTAAGATTTCTGATAATTAATGTTGATTGAACAATCAATAGAGTCCCCTTTCGTAAGCATTTTCAATAATATTTTTCTATAAATTTGTTGCGGAAAATATTTGGAACGTAATCGTTCTATAACTCAAGCAAAAACGAGTGGTACAAACTTTATTAATAAATTCTGGAAAGAAAACAGGTCCAATTAAATATAGGAAAACCTCGAGTTTTCGAAGAAAATGGGCCAGTGAGACAGCTGTATGACTTTCTTCTGCTTGTGACCTACACTGAACAAGAAAATTAAAGCTAAATCTGATATCTTGCATATAGTATTGATAGTTGATCCTCTCCTAGGCAAAAGCCTTAAGTTAATGGACAACATTTCGCCACAACCAAAATAGATTTCCTCAAAATTTACCCTATAAGTGCATAGCAGAGACCGGCAAAAATCACGTTTTTTATGCCTTCACTCATGCATAACTTTTTTGTGTCCAATTATTCACAAACACATAAGCAAGCATGCGCGTACGCTCATAATCTTTATTTGTGTTAATCATTAGGAAGGCAAATACAAAAATGCCTATATGAATTTTTCAAGCAAGATTTTAACACAGAAGCTATTTTGAGCGTTTGCATTGATTAAACACAAAAACGAATGGCATTTATTCAACATGCCTTTTCTTTGCAAAGAATATTAAGAAAAATCATGCAATGATATATGCTGGCACATAATCTTGAGTGTGTAGGTATGTATGTTGTTAAACATTGTGGTTGAGAAATAAGGATGCCATACGAAGTTACCAAAAAACGTCGGTTTTACAATAAACTTTAAAAATCGCAATTTTCGGTTTAAAATCGTTTAAAGATCGGATTATTTTTTACTCATTCAAAAAAACGTGTTATTTTTATAAGAAATACTTCAACCTTGCCAAATTTGTTTGTTTTATTGAATTTTACTGAAATTAAAGTCGTTTTTAACTCCCAAGAATAATACCGCTTTATTGGTTTGGTACATAGATTACTTAAAAAGAAGGGTCTTTAAGTGTATTTTTCTGAGCGCGGTGCGCTTTTTTTAAATTTCGGTGCTTTTTTTAATTTTTGGCGGCACCGAAGCAAATTCAACAAATCTTTTTGTTTCAGTGTGAGAAAAAAATCTTTGTACAATAAAATACACCCGTTTCAACATTATTTTATTCAACAGCGCAAAATTTTTACACGTTTATATGAAAATTATTATTTTCACGACAACACGGCTACATGGCTACACGACCACCGTTGTAGCTGTGGTAGATTTAGGCTAATTTATATTTTTGTGAGCGACAGTGAGAGTGAGAGTGTTTAATATATAAGTGCTTAAAATACTTTACTGTATTTAACAAAAAATAAGAATACAAAACGCATTGCTTATAATATAACCTCCTTCATGTATACACATATACACACATGTCTATATAATTACAAAATGATAATTGTAAAAATCGGGATAATTTTAAAAATATATTTCTTGATTAATTATCTGTTTCAGCGTATCGTCGTAAAAATGCTATTAAACTGTTAAGTCTGGCAACCGTGTTGCCTAACCATTCTATAAACACACAGCACCTTGTGCATAAATGTACACTTGTTGATTTTTTGCCTTTTTCACATTAATGCTTTTTGCATTAATGCCTCTAAGTTTTTGATTTCGATCATGAATGTGATTAAATAAAAATGTGTGCTTTGAAGAGTTGTCCAAAAATTCATGCACACACAGTTTTTAAACACTCAAACTGAATAGCTGGCATGCGGCAACAGATTAAATTTACATGTTCGCAAACAACCCTTATTTTGCTTAGCATAAAATAGAATAGACACAATGTTGATAAAGGCATATTTGAACGTTTGAGCGAAAATGACATGTTTTTCGAGTGTTTGATTAATCTGATTTTTTTTTAATCACCGGTTGCAGGTCTCTGGTGCATAGCCAAATATGACAATACGAATAATTATGATAGTCACTGTACATTTAGTTAAAGCTGAAATCGAAATACATATAATAAAAACAATAATAAACCAACAAGTACTTTGGCGGAGGGAGAAGAGAAGGATAACAAAACAAAAGAAGTTTATTAAACTGTAAATTCTCTTAAGATTTGCTACAATGATTGTGGGTTGTTCAACAGAATAGTTGCAGGCAGCATTTAGTTCAGTAATTGTGAATGTATTTGTTTGTATATTTTCTACTCGTACTCTGATGCGTATAAGTAATAAAAAATGAGGTCCTCGATACAAAAAAAGGACAAATACTGGGTTAATGTGTTTATGAAGACATTTACAGTTGTGTTCTTGTACACTTAATAAAACAGCAACAAAATTTGGGTTACTTCAAGGATGTTGCATGGATTTTTTAATAAATTTTTAATGAACGAATAACAGTAACAGCTGAAGAGAAAACAAGGACAGTGTGAAAATATTTGTAAAAATTTAAGTAAAAGTGCGGCAAGATTTTTAATTTTTGATTTCGCTAATGATATTAAAACCATTAGAAGATTAAATTTGAGTTTTATATACGAAATAAATTACTGACGTATCGAAGGAGGGTAAATATATTTTAAAGACTTCAGACTTAAAGACATTTTTATTTCCTGTTGGAAATGGAAATATTTTCCTCGCATATGTTTTCATAGTTTAGACATATTTTGAAGTCCTAATATGCATATTTACATTTAGGCTGTGTTCTTAAAACAACACTGACTTGATTCTAAGTTCAATATAAATTTTTATTTTAAATAAGCTTGGGGAGTTTTCTAGTCTAAAAAACTACAATATTTTCTGTCCTTTCAAAAACCAAATAAAAAAGGATTGAAGTACTGTTAGTAATAGAAAATTTACTGACAAAGAAGCACAATGCTTTCTAGTCAAAAACATGGAATAGAATTTTTTGACTATTAACCATAAAAATGGTACACTTTATGGGAATAGGAAACGGCTTTAGTAGTAAACTGCCTTAGATTTTACTGCAGCTTGCGGCAATAATGATGGAGCACGGTCATATAAAATAATTTTGAAAATTTCATAAATTTAATTTAGTTCTGATGCACAGAGAATCAATAACAATTTTATCCTCGTCGTTTAATGTTGGTGTACTTATTAAAAAATTCATTCAAAAAATTTGCCTGTCATTTACAAAGGATTCTCAGTGATTTATGTCTATGTTTTCCACGTACTGTGTGGTTCCACAAATTTAAGATGTGTTCTTTCGATATCCTTGGAAAGATAGTGTTTCAGAAAAAAAATTCGCCACTGGAGCTAAGGTAGGCGTGGGTTTAGGGGCGTTAATCTTTTAATGACAACAGAAAGAGTCCGTGAATTGGAATTGAATCACTGACATCTTTGTTACTTATACGCATTGTTATAGCACTTCATTTGTTACTAGTCTTGGAACACGATTTAAATTTCGTTCACTAATCATTTTGCCCTCATCATCGGACGTTCAAACATCGAGTCTATGTTAAGACCGAGTCACTATCCGTTGTGCTAGCACTTCAAAGGCTCCCGTAATCTAATCCCGGTTTGAGGAAATGACAATTACGGGGACGAAGATTATATATATTTGCATTTATATTTTGTTCTTTCTTATTTGGACTTGAATCAAGTTTTGTATGCTTTAGACGTTTATATCTGTGGCTCTGAACGGTTTTTGTGATCTTAGAGAGTATAGTAAACTGAGATAGAAGGTTGTAAAGAAGCATAAAGTTTAAATTTGGAACTGTAGTTTTATTTAGACACATGCTGAAAAGGTTTCAAAAGTTGTAGTAGTAGACAATTTTTTGGTTTGGCCAGATAAATATAGCAGTAAGAATGCCATAAGACTTGCTTAAATTCTTTAGTTCATTGTCATACCATGGAAATTTTATATAAGCAGAGTCTCTACCATCGAACCAACTCGATATTATTATGAAGGGCATTATGCATTGCTGTGTAATATTCACAACATCGGACAGATTAACGAATTCAAAAAATATCATGGTACAATGCGTGTTCTTGCAAGTCCAGGAAAGTGACAGATTAAGTGTTTAATACTTGCATCGTCATCTATATCAAGTCAGCTGCGGCAGGATCCATTGTATTAAAATCCTGACCTCTCCACATGCTTCCTATTGAGGCGGCACCCAAGTGTCACAGACACCAGTATCTTCTCTTTATAGAGAGTAGAGAAGTCGTGTCCTCCACGTTCAGGCGATGCCATAACTGCCTTGAGATTTTGTGATCATTTTTATTATGTGTTTTCCTTTCAGTCCTGCACGTACGCTTAAGTATGCATGAGGACAAAATGGTCGACACATCTGCTTACGTTCTGGGGAACCTGTAAGGTTATACTATGCCCTGTGACTCAAGTGATCCTAATCTTATGCTGCTCCTCCACCTCACTTACAGATGAAAAGCAGTGGGGGGCTGTTCTTGGTTTCAGAAGCGGAGACTTCACAGCCCTTTTTTAGCGGTATGATTTTGGGAATAGCTGTTAACGGCGGTACTCAATATGAATCTCTTTCAACCAATCTGCAACCTATTAAACAGCTAGCACCTCTGCTTGGAAAACGCTAGTGATTAGAAAGCTGTTTTCGTAAGAGTAGAAGCGAATTCCCTAAGTGTATTCCAAGTCCCATACCCTAGTGCTTCTGCAGCCATATGTGTAGAAGTTCATGAATATTCTTCCTCTTAGAAGCATCATTTGCCATGAGTTGGTACCCAAGTTCTGTAAAGATGTTCATGAGCTAAACTGGTTAGAGTGTGGTCCAATCTCCATGTTAGGGCTTCAGAAAACAGCACAGCAGTGACGGAACGTTTTTCCACTTCAGTGTGAGGTGAAACGCAGAGGGATTGCAGAACTAATTGCCATATCCTTACAGACTAACGACTGTGGTAGAAGGTGGAGAAGCATACACAACGCGTGAATAAAACTTCTATATCAGGCCACCAGACCTATATTCCCACGTAATAAAATAGAATGGACTTACGAACGGTTTTTGGAGTCAGATGCCTACTAATATATTAATATTTGTCTTGCTTAATCTTTAAACTCATCTTTGAGTCTAGAATGACAGCAGGATATCTAAAGATTGTCATATTAAAAATAATGGGTAGGAAGTCCAGATTCCTACAATTCCTAAGAAAAAGAACAAATCACTATCCTCCAACATTTTTGTAGACTGCCTCAAAAAAAAATAAGAAAAGAGGTCCCATCTTACAGCGGCTACAGTGTCGATAACATAACCAATCACCTTGTGCCAACAAATTGTAGCGATAGCATTATAAGATTCAAGAGAGAGAGAGAGAGATATAGAGAGAGAGAGAGAGAGACTGAGAGAGATTCCTCCATGCGGCGATCGTCTGTTATTTCAAGAGATTCTAAGGAGGAGGTTATCCTTAGGTGCATTAGATCCTTCATCCACAAAAGGCTTCTATATAAACCACCAATTTGAATAACGCCACAACTGGGGAAATGTTTTTAAAGGCTTCATCGATATCCAAGAAGGCTGTTTCAGTTGGTTTCCCTAAATGGATGTAGATAGGCTTGTCTGAATAAGAAATTCAGAGAGACCCCCAACCACATTGTGTCTTTCTTATAGAGTTTCTATTAAATTATGTAAACAGTTATCTCTTCATTAAAGGATTGAGCCTTCCAGAAAATTCCCAGGAGTTGAAGGCCCTTCTAGTAAATTATCCTGCCACGTCCATATGTCTCATCTAGTTTTGAGAACAACACATTACACGCGTCCTGTGCCACTTGTTTTTGCGCTGAGCCGCATAGAAGGGAAACGTAGAATCCGAAACTCTGAGATTTCTTTTTATGATATCTGGTCTGGTTGAAAGAACAAGCGGAAACTACTTCGAGGATCATAAACGTTCCCATGACAATAGAATTTTCACAAAGGAATGATACCAGATTTATAACAAATTTCTTTTTCCAAAGAGAAAAACTTTCGTTAATTACAATAGACAAGATTTCAGTCATACGCAGGACGTGCTATAGTTGTGTGGCTTCACCATGGCAAAGCTCATGGACGGAAAGTTTCCAGGGTGACACTATCTTCACTCCGTAAAGATGAGAATCAAAGAAAGCAAAGATTTCTATTTTATCAACGGATTCACCCATTGGAAATTTTTCCCCAAAGAGGGAACTTTCGAGAACGATATTAACCAAGATTTCTTGTGTCTGTTTGGCTTATATTAGAAAGACTTAAAACATTTTGTGTGCGCCTTAGTAAGCATTCCTTATTTCTTTTAAAGTCTCAAAAATTTCCTTAGTTAATAAGAACCAACTTTAGGGCCAAGCAGTTTTCAATTATCCCTCTTTAATAAGAAACCGATAGAAAAAAAGCTTAAGCCCCAACTTCTACTGAAGTTTATATGTATTTTCGTCAATAGTTTTTTTTTCTTTCTTTCCCATTTTAAAGTCTCTAGAGTATTTTAGACAATAAAAAGGGTCAGTACATGTATTTTTGATATTCGGCCTGTAGTTTTAAGGTTTTTGTTTAATTATTTTGTTGTGGTTTTTACTTGACAGTTGTTTTGACAAAATCTTTATTGGTCTTCAGCAATTTGGGTCTAAATAAATGGACATAAAAAACTTTCCCTTTTAAGCACGACAATAAACAAGTTTAGAATTTTATATTTTATTACAAGAACAAATAACAAACATTCCTGAAAATCCTCAAGCAATAAAAAAAAATAAATAAAAAAAAAATAAAAAGGAAATATCTATTAAAATAAAAACATTTTAATTAAGTTTTAAAGCAGGGTCAATATAAAATATTTTAAATTTACATTTTGTGGCTTTAATTAACTTTGCAATATTGCTGCAAGCATTCAAGGAAGAAGACACAAAGAAAAATTTTAATAAATTTTATGAGAAAAATGTATTTAGGGAATAATCCTATTAGGGAAATCTTTAATTAAAGATTTTCCTAAAAGTTCCTAATTTTACAAGGCGATTATCGTTTTATTATTATATAGGATGTTCGTTGGGACCTTTTTTATACTAATGTTGACAGCGATAATAAAGTTACTCGTACAACATTTTCGCAATTGACTCAAGAGGAGGGGAGAAAAAAATGGAAATAATGCCGCTCGTCGGAAAGAATTTAACTTCCAGTAATTTCCCAATTAGCAATTAATGTCTTTTAACTTAATTTACAGTACGAAACTTTTGATGACATTTGCTGAACCCAATTTTTTATTCGCTGTCACAAAAGCTTTGCAGGATAATATTTCGAAAAATAAATTTTCTCAGTTTCTTTAATTCACATTATAGTGGTGAATAAAATAATATTTCTTGTAACAAAGGAAAAATGAAAGGGGGCTGGGCAGAAATTAAGTTTTTTTAGTTAGAATTTGACTTGTCTATCTTATACTATGTTCACACATTCACCCTAATTACGCAATTAGGAAATTGTTACAGGTAAGGTCTTAATTGAACTCAATTTACCATACAAGAACTCAGTGAGCATTAATTTACACCACAAATTTAGTGAAATTCCCCATGTCACTCTTGTGAACTATAAGCATACTTAAGTAGTTCTGCACAATGACTTAATTAAATGTCATAAATAAATATACAAATTAAGAAAAATATTTAGTTTTAATTTAAAATCATACTTAGTATCGATCATTTTTAAAATATATGTTATATAGCCAATATATTCACATGAAAGCTCGTGATAAAAATATCTAGACAAAGTTTCTAAATTAAAAGATTTTCTGCATACAAATTACAACTAAGGAAGATAAATTGGGTATGTGTGAACAGCAAGGTCAATTCAAAACTTAATTGCCTCAATTTATTTGCATGTCTAAACATTGAATACGGGCGTCATGATACTATGTCAACAACTTTTATACACTCAGGGCAACAATGCATACGTAATTTAAACTCAGTTCATAAACGAAAGATTTTATTGTCAAAATTTGCCACTTGGTTGAGAATCTCCTCTATGGACTACCTTCATGAGCAAACTGTCTAAATCTTTGTGCCGGCTATAAAAAATATTACGGTCCATAATAGAAAATAAAATAGTCACTCGGGGCTAATTCTAGAGAATAGGGCTCACAAGGGAGCAATTCGTAGGCTAATTCATGTAATTATGTCATGAAAAATAAAAATGCGTGTACCATTGCATTGTCCTTTTGGATAAGAGTTGTTTTCTTGGCCAAGTGCGGTCGCTTTTTTTGTATCCTAATTAAATCGACCCAATAAGTGTCCCTAATATTCGCCTTTTTAAGGTACGAGTAGTTAATGTGTGTTATACCGCGTACATCCCAAAAGAGATCGCCGTGATATTATTGGCGGACTCTGGTAAGTCATGGTGGATCCTAATTCCGTCCACGATTACGAAGCGTCACAAAAATTCATCTATATTGCATTTGAACAATGTCAAACACTCCTGCAAAGTTTGCGGTCGATTGTGAGCAAACGCGGCCCCTTTCTGCGGAAAGCATTCCCATACCCAAGTGATCATTCAAAATTGAAACCGCTGAGCCTTGTGATATACCAATGGTTTCCATAATCTATCGGACTTACAATCTCCGATAAATCATATCGTAAATTTTTGTAGTTTTTTCGGGTGTAGAAACCTCAATTGAGCATCCCCAGCGTTCAGCATCTTCCGTAGTTGTACACACACAAGCACTTTTTTACCATTGAAATTAATGGTGCAGAATTCTAACAACGAGTGAATTTTTTCCCCACAAAAAATAGTGCTTAATGAGCACATGAAATTCCTTTTTTTCCTCACATCACGCGCTAGTCAGTGGCTGTCAAACAAAAACTAAATGATGCAGCCTGTTCAACTGACAGATGCTTGTTGAAAGCAGCAGTGTTGCCCTTTCATTTAAGAGGCGGGAGTTCAAATTGTACTGTCTTATTGACCTGCGCTCGTATTAGGTTAGTTTAGGTTGATTGGAGGGGTGTGATAGCCCATGTCATACGACATACACTTAAGCCAGTGAAGGCTTTTTGTGCGCTCCCTTCAATTATCAAACACAACTGCCAGAGTTCTGCGGCAGGATTCGAACCTGGGACCTTCGCACTACGAGTCTAGTACACTATCTACTAGTCTACGAAGGTCAGTCTGTCCTCGTATTAACTTTTCACATTAGTTTGTTCTGGCTTATGCCAAAACAATCATATACAATATGAGAATTGTCTATCTTATGTGAATATTGCAACAAAAACAACAATCATAATAAACTTACTGCGGTATTCATAAAAATTATTGTATGTTTATTAAGGGCTTATTTAATATTTTTTATGAATAAGGCCGTCAAAATGCTTTTATACATACGCCCAACAGTTAATACTCGCCATGATTCTACTTTATTATTCTTGGATACAATACCGAATTATAAATTAAGGATTCAAATATTAACTTTTAACAATCTTTTTATTTATTTTTAGATTCTACAGTTGTGAAGACATTTGACAAAGTGAATTCAGACGACTTTTGAGAAAATACCCTACAAACCGTGAAGACACTCCTTCTAACGTCTCTCAGCAAATGGAAACAAAATCCCTGTTATTTTTAAGCAAAATTAATTAAATGAAAACGAAATGCCAAAAGTATTTAAAAAATCCCAAAAGAAGAAAAAAGTTATAAGAAATTGTTTAACAAATACAATCAAATAAATAAAAATATAAAATCTAAAATAAAATAATGTAATGAAATTTAGCATGTAAATACTTAATTAAAACAAATAAAAGATTTTATCATTAAAAAATACACAAGCAAGGAGACGGAGATGCAGAAAATAAATGGAAAAACAAAACATGAAACAATAATTAAATATTTACAAATTTAAATATAATGATAAAAAAATACTTGAATAATTTAATTTGTAATTTAAGATTCCACAAAACAAAATTATTCTTACATTTTAAGTAAAACCGCAAATCACAATATTAAAACTAAATTATAGAATTATTTTCAAAGGAAATTCCAATATTTGACAACAACAACAAATTAATTAAATAAAAAAAATATCTATTTGTAAATAAAACAAACTTTTTTTGTGTAAGCAAAACAATGTTTTTAACAATTTCCTTTAAATTGAAAGAAACACTAACCACGGCACACAAACTTATTGCATAATAATAAATTAACAATTTAAAATAAATTAAAAATTTAGGAAAATAAAATTCGGCTGTGCTGAATCTCATATTTACTTCATCACAGTAGAGATATTTAAATTTTTTTTCAGTAAAATATTTTTTAAACTGCAATTAATTTTTAATGATTTTTACACGAAATTTAGTATTTTCGATATTCCCCTTTAATCAATTTTAAATTTTTTATAAAATACTGTATTTCACATGAATTTTTAAAAACTATTTCTACATAATTTTCGGTCCATAATTTTCTAAAGCACAGGAAAATTTATTGCCAAAAAAAGGAAAAAAAAATTTTCCAAATTAATTTTATTTTCAATTAAACTTTATTCAATTGACAAAGTTAATCGTTAGTTGGAGTCTTTTAATACAATGAAAAAAAAATTTATTTTTAATTTAAATTGTTCTGATTCATTGAATTTGATTGGTGTGAATGAAAATTTTTTCAGCGTGATTTATTGTCGATATTAATTCCCAGTTTCTATAAATTTCACTCATTTAAAATTCATTTGTATTGAAGGCAACAATAAAAAACGCTTATGTAGTTTTATTTCGAGTATCAATGTTGGTACGATTGCACAAAATTTACGGAAGCAGCCAGTAAAATTTTACAATGATCTTTTTTTAATATTAATTTTTGGGGAAACCTCGAGTTTTTGGGGAACTTGCTTTTGTTTTTGTCTGTTGCAAGTTTCCAGAATTTAGTAAATTAAAATGAAAATGTTTCCAAATATTCGAAGATGTTCGAAAATATGTTTCATTAAATATCTTGGAAACTATTAAAAAAAAAAGGTTCCCAAACATGGGAAAACGTTTGAAAATGTCCGAATATGTTCCACTAACTACTTTCAAAAATATTCAAATCTTTTCTAGCCGCTATCTCTAAAAATGTTCGAAATTCTTCGTTAATGTTTGAAAATATTTGAACATATTCGTTTATGTATCTTCGAAAATCTTCTCCAATGTTTGAAAATGTTCGAATATCTTCCACCATCTTTAATAATATTCAAATATTTTCTAACAACTATCTCCAAACATGTTCGAAAATATTCATGAATGTTTGTAAATGTTTGTAAATATTTGAAAACGTTCGAATATGTTCCACTAACTATCTTTAAAAATGTTTAAATATTTTCTAGTCACTATCTCTAAAAATGTTCGAAAATCCTCGTTAATAATTAAAAATATTTGAACATATTCGATGAAACATTTTCGAAAATCTTCACCAAAGTTTGAATATGTTCCACTAACTATTTTTAAAAATATTCAAATATTTTCTAGCCACTATCGCTAAACATGTTTGAAAATATTCGAATATATTCCAGTAACTATCTTCGAAAAAGTTCGAAATTAGGCATATCCGAAAATATTCGAGAATATTTGAACTTTTTTAATATTCAATTATTTTGCAAATTTGTAATCAATTTCCAATATCTTGAGTGTTTTCGATTTACTTTTTTTAAGAACTTATAACAATATTTATATTTGGATTTTGGAAAAAAACCCAAATATTTTAGTGAATTTACTTTTTGCCATTTCAAAAAATTGTTAAAAATTTTGTAAATTGAAATCAAAATATGTTTTTTTTTTAATTTTCGATCATATAACGAATTCGTAATGAATTTTCAATGGAATGATTCGATAATTTTTTTTTATTTTTGCAAAGAACTTTTAATAATTCCACATAATTTTTTTTTAATTTCCACTATTTTTGATTATAATTTGAAATTTTGAATTTTTTTGTAGGTTTTAAACTCTTTATGGCGATGTTTTGGTGAGAGTTTAAAATTTTATTTGTTATAAATTTTGGAAGTCTTTAATGAAAATTAAAAATACCGAATTTTCTATATTTATTTTTTTGCAAGTTGTCTTTTTAAATCAAAATGAAACTAATTTTATTTTTAACAATAGGAATAACATGCTGATTCCAGCTGTGGTGAAGTGTACACATAATAAGGAAATGCAAAGCAAATAAAAGGAAGATTTAAAATAAGGATCCGAGAAAGATTGAAATAAAGTAGTTTTTAAAAGTGTATAGTTTATAAATAAAAATAAAAGAAATTATTTGGAGCATAAAAAAGCATGATAAAATAAATAAGAGATTTAAATAGTTTTAGAACCATCTCCATATATTTACGGAAAATATTGTATAGTGAATAATATGATTATAAGGATAAGAACTTAACATGAATTAATTTAAATAAATTGAAAAAGAAAGTAATAAAATGAAAATCTATTTAAAATAAAATTTATTTAATTTCACAATTGCTGAGCGGGTAAGAAAATAGATAATTACATTTCCTTTTTGTAAAAGGAAATTCAAGGATATTTTTGTCCAGTTTTTTTATGAAAGTTATTTGGGAGGCGCATGATGTAAAATTTTGCTTCCACACATCCAAAGCAGATCAAACCATTAAGATTTTCAGTTTAAAAATCAAATATTCTAGCGATTCGGAGGCCTCACAGACTAGTGGCTAGTGAACTAGACTAGTACTCTAGTTTGGGGGTCGCAGGTTCAATTCCTGTCGTACACAATGCAGAAAAGCCAAACAGCAACGCAGCTTGTGTTTGTTAAAAAAAATTTATAATTATTTGATCAGAAGTATGAGATAAAATAAAAGAAATCAATACCAGTTTCAAAACTTCTATGACCTTTGTCATAGGATAATGGCTATTCTCGACAAACACCTCTCCGACATTGTTACATTCGGCCACACAAAGTTTCGTCCCTATCAAGTTATTCGCTCGAAACAGTCTAAAAATTTGTTAAGTCCCCCTTTGTGCGCCTCTTAGGTGGCTGAAGAAAGCGTTTACCCTCCTCCTAAAAACTTTACATATTGAGTAATCGAAGCATTTATCAGTGATAAATTTCAGAGCTCAGTAATTTGAACAAAAAAAGGATTTACACATCCTGCCCCAATATTCTTCTTTCTTTCTAAGGAGTTCACTTTACTAATACTCTATCCATCAGCTTCTACAGTTTTAAAACCCATAATTCAAAGGGAAAGATAAGATCCCAATGAAAAAAGTGGATAAAAATAGTATTAAATTTCTACAGATCTGAGAAACTTGAAAATATTTTTTTTCAACTTCTTTAAGTCTACATGAAAACATTTTTTTTTTTTCAATCATCAATTAGTTCCACATAAAGAAGAATAAATCGGGACTACTTGCGAATCTGTACGTCTGTCACTGAAACTTATTCCCGGTGTTATATAATCAATTCAAAGTTAGTACAAAATTATTTTCTTGTCGAAAAGAATTAGTTTTCCCAACATAATGAAGAATGTAAGGGAAGACGTAGAGGAGCTAAAAGCCAATTTCAGGGTGTCATTCAATTTAAGAAGCGTGGAGGACATGAGGAACAAATTATGGATTTGAATACGAATTATACAGAAAAGAAACATCCACAGGCACAATGATACACAGTTCAACGAGCCATTCTCAACAATACTAGAACGCATCGATTAGACAGTTAGTAACGAGACTTAAACCAGCTCCACTAACACTATGCCATAGCTGGGAATAACAGATGTAAAGAGGATAGGATCAATAAAAATATCGGGCAGTCAGAAAACGCAACAAAAAATAATAGGAAAATAATAACAGGACTTGGACTACTTTAACATATATTGGCTAAACAACAACAAACTAACTAGAAAATAAAATTAGGACACACAACATTAATACCGGCTTCAAAACAAACAAAGATAACTTGGGTAGACAACTAAATAACAGGACAAATAAAACACACCCTCTACACAAACGGGGGGTATATAAATTGAGATGTACATATGCACTAATACAGTTACATCGGACAAGCGGGACGGTAAGATCCGAAGAAGATTTTCAGAGTACATATACGGACTGCAATAGGAAACTAAGGGAACCAGGACCAACACCGGAATCCTACCAGGATTGACATCAAAACCACGTATTTAGCAGGAAGTGTACACAAGGACACATCAGAAAAAAAGGAAAAAGGACAAGAAAACAAACTCATACCTCAATAACTCGTGACCAAAATAAGAGAGGTGGACCACCGTGCAACTACGCGCCCACAAAATAAGAATAATAAATATGGACATATGAATGAAGAGAGAAAGGAGGGTGAAGAGAAAGATACTGAGACTTATGTAGGGGGAGATATAGGCAAACGAAAGGCGACGCGAAGAGGATCAGAAGTTGTACAGAGAAACATGAGAGGCAACCGTAGCAAGAACACTCAAAATGGCACATAGCCGAGTCGTTAATAAACCAAGTTGGACGTTGGATTACGTAAAATCGTTTGAAATAATGTACACAGCTTCCAAAGCGGTGAATGAGAACATGCTGCATATGATAAGATCACTGGAAATAATCCATATTTGCACTAATTGTGGATCATTATCTCGTATTTTCATAGCTTCTTTAGAAGTTCCTTTTTAACCGGACATTATGTGGTATTCAGCTATTGTCACGTAGCAATTACAAGTTGCTCACACACACATCACATATTCAAACACGCTTTTTTAGTAATAACTTGGCTTAAGAAATAACTGAGCAGAATGATAATTATGAAATGTTTTCCTCGTTTAATAGAACCGTAATTTTTTAACGCACTCGTTTGAACAGGACATTTTGATGGTAATTAATTTATAAAACTATTTGCTAGAAGGTATTTATTTTCAGTGCTTTTTGGAAGACTTTTGAACAAAAAAACTTTTGACTCCAAAAACAAAGCCAGAGCATTGCAGACACTGACTCTAATAATTAATGTGAATCCTTTTGAGACTGCGAAGACCGAGTTGCAAAGTTGGGCGCAGGACACTATGGAATAGCGGAATTTCGGGTAATACGACTGAGGTTCTATTGACCGACCCAGACAAGTAGAAAACGAGAGAATTGTTGAGACGAAGTTAGCCGGAGTAACGTAATACGGAATTATGCAAACATTGATGAAATTAGTTTTGTTGCTGAAAATCAACCTGCTCCTAGTCCCTATATTTCGCCTCCTAAATGGAACTAGCGCAATTTGGGATTTCTGTTAACTGTTTGACAGAACTCTGTTAACTGCGAACTTCGCTAAGAAATATGGTTTTTGTCTTTGCTATTTAATTTTAAATTTATTTTCCTTCACACATATACCTGTTATGAACATTAAAAAGTGAATTTCCAATTTTTTTTTTATATTTTTGATTAGTTTTACCAGATTTTTTTTAACCAGAGTTATAATTAAGTTGAGGGAAGCCAAAGTTAGAAATTTTCTAAACAAAATAATTTGAATACCTGCAAATATACTGAAGCAAAAACAGAATATTATATCCCACCAACTAAATTTCGGTTTTTGAAGTAAACTAATAAAAAATTCGCTACAGTTGTCTGTAGACCTCTTATTTATTTATTTTACTTTCAATTACAATATTTCACGATAACAAGCCAGATTACATAAGAAAAATTAAATACGTACTTTTGATATTTTCCTTCTACTTTTGGTTTTTTAATACCACAAAAAATATTTTTATAAGGATTTGAGCTGCTTACTCACACAGCACTTGATGTCATATTCAATTTTCTTTGATTAATGTTTAAATAAATGTTGTATGAAAACATATTATTTGTATGCAAATGATACAAAGAGACTGGGGGAAGGAAACTACTTCTTCAAACGGATAATTATACAAGAGCTGGTTGTTAATTAAAATAAATTGAAATCGCACACTCCTGTTCAATAGATGAAATCCATATATTTTTTTTTACAATTTGTAAACTTTTTCAATATCTTTTGAAGTGATAGAGAATGACGGAGAGAGAGGGAGAAGGAGCGAGAGAAAAATTTAGTTTACAATACAAATACAATGTACAACACCTAAAAAATAAATTTTTGGCAACGTGGCCTGACAGGACATATTTAAATAATTTTAGTTAGGGTAAATTTTTCGCCCCTTATGTACATTCTCATGGTGAGCCGCCATCTGAAACCTTCTAATAGTCCAATGCATATGGCTATATTTATCCCTCTTATAAATAGAAGCACAATATACGACTGAACAAGGACACAATGGAATAAGATGTTCTACGATAATATTTTACTTGAAACCTCATTGGAATAACAGATAAAGGGCAAAATTCGATATTAATTTAATGGAGGAATTTCCTACGTGGTGAGAATCGACGATAAATTATCCTATTTTGTATGAGAAAAATGTGCTGCGTAATATCTCACTACAAGTCACCATAAAATTTCAAGCTCTGGCTGTAATATCTCTGTATAAAAACATTACAAAAATCAAAAATTTATCAACTTTGACATAAAGGCAACAACTTGCGAAACTTTCTCACAGGAATAATAACAATAAAATAAAAATTATAATAAAAAACAACCTGCATACAGAAAAACGACATGATAGTGGCATGTTAGTTGCAACTATATAATGTTCCCTACAATGCCATATTTATATGGCAAACAAATTATGGCTGTTGGTTAATACCTTAACTTAACTTTAGTCCCAACAAAAAAGTGCATATTTGCACTCAACCTCTACATTATAGCAAATTTTTGAACGTGGCTAATGGTTGGACCAAGAGAAAAAAATTTTCCTTTTTTTATTGTACAACAATAGTTTCAATCGTTCATAATGAAGTAGCGACTAAGATCGATGTAAGTACGTACGTATTTAACAATACTACATCAAATGAACGTTATGTGTACATCATTACTGTCTGCTAGAATTCTCAATTGGTTTGTACAAAATTTATTTCAATTATTTTTGCGTTTAATCAATTGAACAACAGTGTGAGCAAATGTACTGTTTCAAATGTATATATTTTCGTTTGTTTGTATTTTACTGACATGTAAAGGGTGTCCACAAAATCTTACAAATCTATATTCAATATTTTTTTATAACTACGCAAAATTAAATACACCAGCAATTTGAATTTAGTAAAAATCCATAGGTTCTTTTGGCTGAAGTAGTTAACGCGTTGACTGCTGTTTGAGTGATGAAGACATATCATTGGTCGCTGAACAATACCGACAGCGTTTGATACTCTCCCATGCGTCATCACAGCATCCTCCTTCGTCGGTAATATCAGCAGAATCCTCGCCGAAGTAAAATAGCTAATAAAATGGCTACAAAACATACATCTTAAGAGATCTAATGCGTCTACTCAACACCGGAGGTGCTGCAACATTGATATATAAAAAAAATTTTAGAACGCTCTATAGCAGAGTTGCATAACCATTAAGCTCTGTCTGTCTTCTCATTTTCACCATATATCCAGTTTCTTCTTATATCGCTTTCATAAGAAACTAACACTGTGAGTAGTAGGCATAAATTGCCTGAGTGTTACTCCTCTTTAAAAATAAAAATTAAAACTAAGAGATTCGCCAGAAATAACCATATGTTTTTGTTGGTGTACATCATCCCTATTGGAAGCAAAATTTTTTCAGAAGCGACAATTTCATTGCTTCCAAGGATCCACTAATACTTTCTTCAACATCCTAGTAAATTCAAACTGACAAAACTTGGATAAGAACCTGAACTAGTTCTACTAACCTGTGAAACTCTGATTTAAATTTTTAAAGTACACAGCGGGAAATTTTTAATAATTATTCAGTTCAAAACGACAGGTGCGAAAAAAGCCTTTTTTTCAATTTCAAATTTTCAATTAAATTTTCCTCGAGCGGGCGTGAAGTTTTATATTACATTGAGTGTCCAGAGGACGAGAACTATCAGCTCTCAATTAAATTTATTAAAAACAAATTATTCTTCACAATTTATTACTTGTCTTTAAACTCTATTTGAGTTTTCGAACCATCAAATTAAATAATAATTAATTTGATTATAAAGAGAAATATATAAATACAAATAAAAATTCGAGAAAAATTTAAATGAAATTTAATGAAAATTCAATTTTATAAATGGGCGACACGTAATATATGACATATTTAATTTTTAATTGTTATAATAAAAAAACATGATTAAATAGTTCCAATAAAACTTCTTTAGGACCATTCCTTTTACTCATATCAGAGACGGAAACAATGTAAGTTCCTTTAAGTTATTCAGACGAGATTGATCTAAAACAGGTCTCTTGAAGTCAGTTCTAGTTTCCACTAGACAAGTTTTGTGTTTAGACCAACTTATTGACCTATCACAAGGTGTCTTAGAGGTATTAATATCTCCCTCCTTGACAGAGCCATGTTAAAGTTAGTAATAGATCTCTTTCATGCAAAGTGTAGTTGCTTTCCCCCAATTTATTTCTTTTTGAATTAAAAAAAAATAATTCATTATATCCTACATGAAAACAGTATTTTTCTTCAAATGAAAATTATTGTGATTTCTTTCACATAATAAAAAAATAAATTGTGAATGTTGGCAAATCTGTGTCCTTTGCAAACGTGGGGTCTATTACAAGTGGTAAATAAGCAATCGCTATATAAATAAAATTATCTTCTTTTCCTACAATGAGTATAAAAATTAGCTTTTCTAAACATATTGAAAATATGCAATTCGATAAATAAGCAGAGTATTTGCGTTACTTCCTGATCATAATCCCAGCATTTTCATGACTTTATTGGCAGCTCTTTTTTCAATCTAAAAAATTATAGAAACTTATCTTCTAATATAAGGTAATATATAGGGTTAAACTATTCATTTGACTTGACCAAATGTAAAGAATGATAAAACTAAAGCAGAGAAACTGGATCACCTGAAGATTATGAGTACACTGGCCGTTGAATACAATGATAATAACAGAGGAGTATGTGAAGCTTTCGATGCGGTGTCGCAGACAAGATAAACAATTTGCTTCGGTGGAAAAAATTGATATGAACACAATTATGCGACATGACATACACAACCATTTCCTTGTCATGTAGGCTTTTGTTGTAGTGATCAGAATTTGGCTACTAGATCATATGATTTGTTGCTATTGAAATCAAGGACTTAAATACAGCATAGTCCTTGCGAAAAGCTCGATAAAACAGATCTTAGGAGACCGCGAAACAGTGCTTAATTTAGCTAATCATTTATTTTTGTTTTAATTAATGTACGAGGCCTGTTCAATAGAAAAGATGAATATTCATATTTCTCAAAAAATATTTATTTATTATTAACTTTCTATTTTATCCCCTTCACAGTATTCTCCCTAAGATATAATACACTTGTGCCAGCGTTTTTTTTTTTTTTTTTTTTCAATTCTCGAAGAAGTTCTGATATTTACAATTTAATTCAATGACGAGTGAGCAGGTGCATTATCGTGATGCACAAGCCATGAATTGATTTTCCACAATTCCGGACGTTTTTTTCGCGTTGCTTTTCGCAAGCGGGGCATATTTTTTTCAAAATTCATCAATTTTGAAAAGAGCTTCACAGCTACATACCTCATGCCCAAAATTTTTAAAAAAATTGTATGGTATGAGCCAACCGATATGAACAGACCTCGTATACATATAAAATATTCCATTTAAGTAATGTGCGTATTTCAGGACACCATATATAAGTCAACAAGCAATACTTCGACAGTACAAAGGTTGATCTACAAATTGGATAATGGATAGACGGGCAACCAATATTTGTGTCATTAGATTTTTTAACATTCATGAGATCAAGTCAAATCTATCATTATTGATTACCAAAATTTTAATTTATCCAATGCAGAGCCCTTGTACGTACGTGTGACAGTGTTATTTGTGTTCATGTACTGCATATGATAATCACACTAATACACTGGCAATGGCTTTCATTTAGTATTCACAAACACAATTACACAATCAATATTAATTAAGAAAAATTGTCAATAAAAAAATCAGTTTTTATTTTTTGTACAAATATTTTCAATTCATTTATTCATTTTTTGTTTTGTTCGTACGAGAATATATCTACTCTTTTTAATTTGTTTTCATTTTTTGTGTATGTGTTTGGCGCTTTTGCAAATTGAAATAGATAACGAGTGTTTACCATTAGTATTTGAAAATATAATGCAACATACACATTCATACACAGACCACGTTATTAAATGAACACGAGGGGACATACAGGACAATTTTAAAAATTGTTTATTTGACATTTCATTGGAAACGTGAACCGAAAGTTTTGTGAAAATTGAATACTTCTTTGTTACCTCAACCCAATTTTATGAGATGCTGACAGAATGAATTGCGTTGGAAGGAGAGAACCCAAAGAGTATTACTGGAACAAATAAAAACAGTTGAGTATAAGCGCCTACATTTAAAGTAGTATCTATCCTTGAAAGAAATTTAAGTGCAAAACAATTGAAAAAATTGTGTTCAATGTGCAACATACATATTTAGAAAAGAACACACACTTTTCTTTGCACTACTGCTTATTTTTTGTAGAACAGAACACAAACATGCAAAACGGGTAAAATATATGTGCACAATTTTGATCGTGACCTGCTGGTCGTTAAAGCAAGTACTGTTTAGTTCTGAGAAGAGATTATAAGGACTGTATACCTGTCCCAATGGGCTGATGGGTATCATAGTGCGTGAAATGGGCTCTACGTTGCAACGCTCTAAAGCTTCGATTTTTATCTTTAGTACAGTTGGAGAACTGTGTGAAATAAATTCTTACTAAATTATATTCTTGATTCAAGATATAATCTGAAAACCTCTAAATAATTTTCAGACGTATGAATTCAAATGGAGCACTGAACATCACAAGGTTCCAACGGCAGCTAAAGATGACCAACTAATCTAATCATTTAGTTACGAAATAAAAATATATGCCGAATGAACTTGAAAACATTTTGTTGCAACTACGACTTGCCTGCCTCCAACTGTGATAATCATACTCGTGGCGAAGCAAAATAAATTAGAGCCAATGTTGATTTCAAACATCACTTCATAACTCATTCACTAATTTTTACCAAATTTTAATATATTGTTGAGAAATTATAAAATTTTTATTGTTAATTTTCAAAAAAAAAGTCATTCTAACGTTACTGTCTAAAAAGTTTTGATCTTTTAAAATATTACACTTGCTAATGGACAAAAAAATGTTACACTTTTTTTGGTGCATTTTCTGTGCACGATTTTAAGTGCTTTAAATGTCCTTCAAATAGTAAAAATTTGGGAGCAGCTTAGAAAATTTATCTCTCAAGTTGTAGTTACGCCAAGAGATTCGTCAACGCTTGTAACTTCATTATGGCTCCCTGGGCCCTAATAAATGTAATTGTTGTTTAGTTTTGATGGTATCCAAAGACATTTTTCATCTATTAGACAATGGCCGAACGGAACACACATTTCATAAACAGATGCTGAAATCAATTTAAAAATTGTAGCTAAACACCTGAATGTTCATTTCACAACAAATAAAATTGC
Source organism: Germaria angustata (assembly GCA_963681545.1). NCBI lineage: Eukaryota > Metazoa > Arthropoda > Insecta > Diptera > Tachinidae > Germaria > Germaria angustata. The sequence goes on along the minus strand of OY812998.1, from coordinate 67,363,930 downwards.
AATTAAGGAACTCATCTGTGGCACGATTGAAACAAGCAGCAATTTTTAACTCTCCAACACTTGTAACGAACATGTGGCATTATTTTGGTCTTAAAACAAACAAAAAACGGAAATATGTGATGGAAATCTACATTAAGTCAAGCAACAGGTAAATGATACTCTCACGGGCGCAGACCATCGAAATGTTCGTTCTTAACGTACAAGAATTTTTTTCATATGCGTGCAACATTTCAGTTGTTATGTTAAGACAGTTAATTTTTTTTTCTTTTTTTTGGTTAAAACACATTTTTTGTTTTCAAGTAACTTCGTCTATAGCAAAAATCCAAATAATAAATGAGCCACTTACAACTGCTGGGCTCCTAATCCAATGCGTTGCTTTTAACGTGTCGTTAGGTGGAGTGTCGTTACTGTACATTTTCATTCATTCATTCATATATTCACTTATTCCTCCATTCTACTTACGGCTTTTATGGTTACGAGTAAATTATCTCTATTTCGCTTTATATGCAAAGGATCTGCCGTGAAAAGGGATTTCCTAGCTCGGCACTAAGTAAAGTAGAATTATACTACGGAGATTTGGAAAAGGGTAAGAAATGCTGTATTTAATGTGGAAATTGGTTAACCCTTTCACGGCCATAAGGAATCCATTGAAAAAAAATGCAAGTTGTGCTTAAAGAAGTTTTAATTTAGAGTAGAATTTAGGTTAGGTTAGGTTAGGTTGATTGGAGGGGTGTGTGTCATCCGACATGCACTTAAGCCAGTGAAAGCTTGTTGTGCGCTCCCTTTAATTATCAAACACAAACTGCCAGAGTTCTGCGGTAGGACTCGAACCTGCGAACTTCGCACTACGAGTCTAGTACACTACCTACTAGTCTACGAAGCCCAGTTAGAATAGAATTTACTTCTACAAATTTGTGAAAATCGGTTTGAAAATACTAAAAACTATTTTTATTCAATCAATAATCATAAAATTACTTTGACATCAGAAAAATGAAATGGTAACTACTGACGAATTTGTACGCCTTATAGATGTAAAACTTGGCAGTGGCAAATAAGCAATCCTTTTATAATGTAAAATTAGTTTCTGTACGAAAAAAATATCATACAAATTTTACTTTTCTCCACATAATGAAAATAGCTTCCAAATCAGTGAATAGGCATCGAAAAAGAGAACATCCTGCAATGAAATTATCTATCTTTGTACTACTTCCGGATTTTAGTCTCAGCATTTTCATGGCTTCTGAGGAAGGTTTTTATTACTTGGATTAATTCTGGCAAATGAAACGACTTCAATACAAAACCAATCGAACAGATCATAAGCGTGTTTAAAATCCGATATCAATACGAATGCTAATCTGAACATTTTCATTACTTCTTTGGAAGGTCTTTACTTTTTTTCAAAAACTATGATTATATATAAATGTATAAATATTTGTTTCTTTGATTTTTTTTTTTTTTTTTTTTGATAAAGTGAACTGAAATTATAAAAAATTAGTAAATATGATAATTCTCTGAGAATTATTTTCCCCAATAATGGACCATGAAGGAAAACAAATCATGATAATGTTTATGGACGAACAATTTCAATTTATTGAAATGATTTTTGAAAAAATCTATCTTTGATATATATAATTAAAACGATATTATTTAAATGTGGTACTTTGAAGAATAATTTATCTCGTTTGTAAAGCCGAGATATGTACAGATCATAGAGAAAATGTCGTATATTTTATTATCTATACGTCACTTTGCGCATTTAAAGACTCTTTTTTATTTTATCGTTCGTTTGATTGTTGTGGGTAAGTAAATTGCACTTGACACATATTTTTGCATTTAGATCCTTTGAAATGGATTATACCCAAAGACTACAATTTATTAGATTTCGTCCCACAAATCACCGGTACTTCACAAACTAGTTAGCAGATTTTTTCCCCTAATGACGCTTAAGCTATATTCTAAAGCTATGTCCTCGATATCTGTAATTTTAATCAAGGACTAAACGTTATTATGTTATTTTCGTTTGCCATAGACATTTGCCGTGATCCCCGATTTCGACAGTACCGACACATTTATTGTAGTTTGTGATCACTTATCTCGACAACCTTCTATTTATAAATGTCATATACACCGGAGACATAAAAGTTTGTTGAACCATCCATCTACTTGTGTGTTTTTTATTCTTGTAACTCTTCATATTCTTCTGGCCTGCGTCTGGTAATGTAATGCTGCAACTTCCACTTGTGGGCCATAGATAAAAATACATCCCATGGACTTTACACGCAATATTAAAGAACTATTTTCAATTTATTAAGCTTTTAGTAATTTTTTATCCTTCAATACTCATTTATCGTTAACTAAACACAGTAGAAAAAATTCAACTACAACTCAAATAAGCACAATAAAAAAGCACTTAATGGAAAAGTTTTTAGGACTTCCCATCAATGATTTGAAAAAAAAAAAAAATATATATATATATATATATATATATATATATATATATATATATATATATATATATATATATATATATATATATATATATATTTTTTTTTTTTCAATAATGTCAATTTTCTATTTTTTATATAATATATAAAAAAATTGCTCTATGCAATCTAGCTGTCAAATTGAATGTTAAATACGATACGTTACGATAATTATCACATAGAAATTTTGGGATAATGTTTCCCATTGACGTGAAAGGGTTAAGAAAAATTTTCTTAATCTATTTTAACAAAATAATAAACCAAAGTGAAACACACATACATAATGCTTTAAGGAGAAGCCACAAAGAACACGGCAACTATTTTCAAGTGAAGATGGAAGCAAAGAAAAAGTGTCGGGAAGAATCTAGAAGTTTTACATCAGAAGAGAGATGAGTTTTTTTTCCTAATATTTATTATTTATTATTAAGAATAAATTAATACAATTCTCCTTGTAGTACTTCATTTTGCCCCCAACCGCCGTACAAAATCTATATATTTCTTTCTAGCAGATAACACTGCAACTTTAATAAGCCTCAACAACATCGAGTCTGAATTGGGAACACAAGCTTACTTACTATTTCGAGTGCTTCGGATGAAAATAACTTCTAGTAAACAACTTTCGTACACTTATCGTATAAACACACACACACCAATATTTTGCTTTAACACTTAAGTACTAGAGTACTAAATATTAAGTGCACACATACACCCATATGCTTATAAATGAATATTTAAACAACGTTGGTTTTTAGGAGGGGGGACTAATAAGATTTTTCGAAATTCTACAAGCAGAACAAAACGTTACTTTAAATTTCAGGTAAAAGCCATGAGACGGTTATCAAGCTCAGCTTCTCCGCATATGGCCTGCGGAGGTTATACACGAAATGGTAAAACCTAATAATAAATCGCTTGAAAAGTGTATTTCCTGAAATACACCAACTGATTTTAATTTGTGAGAAAAAATGTGGCCTTCAAAATATTACTCACTACTACGGCAGAGTGTTGCGTCCTTGAAGCTTACAATAGAACAACAAATAGTTGCTTTATAGGACATTTTACATTCCTGTACACATGTGGCCATTAAAATAGATATTTCTATTTATCTTTTAGATTTTCTTAGTTTTTTTCTAAAAAAAAATCCAATTTTTTCTTGGATATATTGCCCGAGCGATTTGAGGGCATGACCATCTCACGTGCAAATGATGTAAACTTTTCACAGAGATACTGCATCTTGACCGGGTTTGACTTTTCCTTAGGGGGTTTTCTTACGTTGTGGGTCTATTAATTTTTCGGTGTCAAAAGTAAAGTTGAAGAAAATAGACATAAATCTCCGATTTCGATTAAAATTTTATTTTATTTTAATGCTTGGAATTTGCCATTATGTACAAAATACGATGTCATTTAAATGAACGCCTCTACATTGGTTGCGGCAGTGGATTCTTTTCAATTAGTTTTCGACCACTTTTTCGCACAGTTTGAGCGGCATCCCGGCGATAACTTGACGAATGTTGGTTTTCAATACTCCAACATTAGGGGATTATCCGCGTAGACACGGTCTTTGGTAGCCCCTCAAAAAAAGTCTAACGGCGTCAAAACGCATGATCTTGACGGCCAATTGACGTCACCGAAACGTCAACTTTCCATGCAATAAAGCCAACATCGATCATATTGTTTGGCTCGTGGAAACGTCTTGTTGAAATCATATGTCGTCCAGTTCATAATCTTAAACTGCAGACAAAAAAAAGTTGGTTATCATACGGCCAAACGCTCTGAATTGAAGATAACGATTCTCCAAGCGTCGTTTTCGAACAAATACGGCCTACTGACATCTCCAGACGAATATGCGCACCAAACAGTCACTTTTTCCAAATGCAGCGGCTTTTCCACAATCACTTCTCCGACCCCCATATGCGACAATTTTGCTTGTTAACGTAACCACCGAGTGAGAAATGAGCTTCATCGCTAAAGAAAATTTTGCTCCCAAAATCCGTTTTAAAAGCCTGTTGCTCTAGCATTCAATCAGCATATATACGGCGTTGTGAATGGTCAGCCATTAATTGTTGCGTAAGTTGGACGTTATAGGGATTGAGTTGCAAATCCAAATGTAAAATACGCCATAATAAGCCGTAAGATAGCCCCAATTCCAGAGAACGCCGGGAATCGACAACTTAGGACTATCTGCCCAACTTTCAGAAACAGAAGCCATATTTTCGTCAGTACGAACAGTGCGATGATGCAAAGGCCTGACCACATCTGTGACGCTTCCAGTCTCTTAAAATTTTTTTATAATCTTGCCAATTCATTGCACAGTAGGTCGATTAGGGCGACCATAATTACCCCCGTAATGCTCGAGAAGTGGCCACTTTTGTAGGAAGTTTTAAATATTTTTACGCATTCTTCGGTTGTTAGCCGAACCTTTTACTAACTAAAAGACATTTTAGATGATAGATAAATAACAGCTGACAGCTTTGCCAAATCGGTGGTTTTGAGAGCAGCAAATCGATAGCCCGATATCAAGACGTCAAACTGCCCTCGTATTTACTTGTATACACATTTGTGTCGTATTTGGTATTTGCATAATAAAACTCATTCTCATTACCACACTGAACTTAATGCTAAAGCACAAATGAGTGTCTCTGAGTGTGTGTGTGTATGTGTCTAAAAGAACATTGTCATTGTAACTCTCTGCATCTGTGTGCGTGAGTCTGTGTGAGTGTGTGTGCGTGTTTATGTATTTCCAGTTAATTCAACTTTATGCATAGGGACTCTTTGTATGTGGATGTTTACAAAACGCTCTAACAAAACATCTATTGGAATAATGTCCTTTTAGTTTGCTGTACAATAACAACAACTAACTACAACATGATATTAGAGCAACTATGACATCTACACATACATACACATGCCTGCATACATATGCAAAACGGACAAAAGCACATAAAAAAGCTGACTTAACGATGCTTTTGTGTGTCACAACTTAGATTTGAATGCGAGGAGAGTCTTTTGTGCACTTTTGTCATTCACTCGTTGCTCGTTACATTTCTTTTTGTAGCTGCTATTTGTAGTTCAGGATACGATTTTTTTCTGAACTTCTCTTCATACAAAAATTTGTCGTTTTTTTCACCATTTTATTTTTTCCTAAATTGTTTATAACATTTTTTCAGTTCGTTTTGAGTACGAGTATTTCAGAGTAGTTTGTTATGGCTGACTGTTTGTAGAGATTGTAGTTTCTAGTTTATTTCATTCGAATTTTTATGGCCATTGTTGTGTTTGGCTGTTCTTTTTTCTTTTTGGCTAGAGCTTTTATCCTTTTTCAACATGACATGTAAATATGTTTTGGATCAATGCCATAACATTTTGATAACAAACGTTTAGTAAACCAGAAAAGTAAGTGCCTTCTTTGAAACGATGGGAGTAGACATGTGATTTAACTGAAAATTGGAAAATAGATTCAATAGCAATATCGAAGTTCGCAAAGGAGATTAGTAGTTTGGGGTTTAATATTATTTTGTTTTTTTATTTTTTATTTTGAAGCATATAAACAAATTATTTTAAAAGATCATGAACTTTATCTTTTAAACAGCAGAAGTTTTTTGAATTAAATTAAATTGGCTGGTTGAATCACAATACAGGGGAAAGAGTTCAGCAGGAATTACTTAAATTACTTCTCTTAAAGAAAATATTTCAATAAACTAAAATTATAAACGAAATGTTGGTCAATACTTGTAGAAATTTTATTTTACTCATCTACTACTGATGTGGTAAGAAGGATAGTTTAAATTAGATATATATGTACATATAATAAATTTCTCAGTTTAATGTGCAATTATCCAACGATGGCTGCATTAATGTGATTGTGAAGTGAGTAAATCTAATTGAGTAAAATTTGTGACGTGGTTATTTATTTGGGATAAAACTAAGGCTTAAATATATATTTTGGGCTACACTTGTAGCCCACAAGCTCCACTGTATTGTCCAAAGGACTAACTCCACTCTATATATTCCTATAAGATTTTGGAAATCGAGTTGCTCAGAACCAATTAGAGCTTTTTACAAATTCTAATAGATTATCAGTGACACTTCTCCGAGCCAGTCCACATCTAGTCCCATGTTCGTATCGAGCTTAGCAGTCGCAAATAAAATACTGAAGAGATTATTCCCCCACTTCATCCAAGCAGCTCCTTGATTGGCTTTACGCAGGAACGAATTCAACTTAAGCTTTAGGACAGACCAACTAGTTTTAAATGAAAGAAAAATTATAAAACTCAAGAGAGTTTCAGGATATTTAAATATTTTTGGTGAGGAAAAATATATTTTTCACTCTCCATTGATCTGGCACACCGCCAACATGGATTTTCTAACCCATTGGTGGGTGAATTATTGAAAGACAAGTTGTTACTACTGTTAACTGAACGTATATTGAGTGATGAACGAAGAAGAACGGAACAGATCTTGGAAAGCAATACTCTACTCTTAAAAAAAGCTAATTCAATTTTTCCAGGTAGCTCCTTCGTTTAAGTAAGCTTTTCTCGATCTAAGACCTGCGACCTTAACTCCTAACAAAGCAAACAATAATTTCTCTGAAAATCAATCGCATGTTTTATATATACTTACAATAAATTCTGGCAGTAAAAAATGGACTTACCTGGAAGAAAAAAAGTTAAAGTTTTATTAATATTTACACTTAAAAAAATTGATAAGAAAGGTTTAAAATAAAGTAATATGATATTAAAAATATTAAGTGTGTAATATTAAGCCTGCATTTCATTGATTAGTAGGTAGTGTACTATACTCTTAGTTCGAAAGTTCCAGGTTCGAATCCTGCCACAGAACTCAGGCAGTTGTGTTTGAGATAATTAAAGGGAGCGCACAACAAGCCTTCACTGGCTTAAGTGTATGTCGTATGACATGGGCTATCACACCCCTCCAATCAACCTAACCTAAGCATATTTTTAGAATAACAAAAAAAACTTCCTTATTGTTGATAATAGTTCTCATTGAATTATTAAATTTTTATCTAAATTAGCATTTAATTATGGTTGACCTGTAGCGTTTAGTATTTGTGGACATGTCTCAATAACGTTGTTTGGTGGGACGTGGCAGACTATCAGTACAAAGCGTACAGAGAAGTCACGAGACGGATAATATTACTTCCCTTCTAACTCTCTTCTAAAATGAAAAATTTTCTCTTTCAGCCTGTTTTTGATTAACGTGGGCTACTTTTTTCTTTAATGCTTTTTTTCGGTTACTGTTTTGGAGATAAAAAAAATTGGTCTAAATGTTACAGAATTTGTTTTACGAACTTGTACACATTTCTAATCAAAAGCTAGAAAAGTCATTTGGAGTATAAAAAACATATTACCCTCCTCCTTTTTTTCAATCGGTTATAAATCGAGTAAATATTCCGAAATTGAAAAACTTACATCTACACATATACTGAGGAGAAAATGGTAAAGCTGTAATCTATGTATCTATGTATATAGGAGCACAGGGCCTCAACAAACTTCTTGCATTCAAATCTCTTTATCGCAATGGTTTTTACTTCACTCCAGCTTTTATGCATTTTTCTAGCTTCGCTATCAATTTGCCTACGCCACGTATGTGCTAGTCGCTTCTTCTGCGACTCCGCTGCGGGTTCCATTCGATAGAATTCCTGGCAAGATCGGACAGTGGCTTACGAAGTGTGTGTCCCATCCAGTACCACTTTCGTCTCTGCATTTCAAACGCAACGGTATTTAACGTTCTTCAGCACACATATTGTTGTTTGAAATCGTTCGTGGCTAGAAGGTTCGGAAACACTTATTTACGAAAACTTCTAAAGTGTTAATATCTCGAGAGGCAGCGTTTTAAGTTTCACATCCATATAACAGAGTTGATTTTAATACGGCGCGATATTGAGGACGATTTGCATACTTTATTGAGCTGACCAAAATATTGTGTGGCCTTTTTTCATCGGCTTGCAATATCTTCACTAGATCCACCAGTTTGGTTCGTGACAGCTCCGAGGTAACAGAATGTTTCAACTTCTTCTAATATTTTATTATTTATTAGAAAGGTATTCAAGTTTCCAGAATTTATTGGCATAACTTTGGTCTTTTTTATGTTGATTTTCAACCCGGCTTTCTCTGATATGTCGGTGAGACGCGTTAGTTGTGAGGCCATGTCAGAATAGCTATGAGGGAGGAGGCGTATATCGTCTGCATATTCGAGATCCTCCAGCTTTTCGTTTAATATCGATTATTAAAATTAAAAAAGGAGAGACCTTAAAATTATTCAATAATGTGTGTTTTTTTAATTTTTTTTGTTCATATGATGAAGACATGCGACACCAAAAACAAAATATCAAATACGAAAAACTCTGACATATAATCAGAATCTATGTATACAGCTAGAAACCTAGTTCTAAACTGAAATTGTAGATGTCATAGACAAACAAACGTAGCTTACATGTCGAATAAGTTGCAACGGCTAACAGTCATGCAAAGGCTAATATTGATCGTACTGTTATTTATACATAAAATTGATGATATTATTCGACCTTTTTTATTTGAAATTAATTGTATTATTTTATTGAGTTTGAGATCTTCTTTTTTAAAAGAAGTTGATGAGAATTTTCACCAATTTTTTTTTAAGAAAACTTACACTCAGGCAATTAATTAATGCCTACTTCATACTTAAGGTGTTACTTTTTTTGTAAAGGGGATATAATAGAGAGGACAGGAGCTTAATTTCTGTTTTACAACTCAACTATTCCCCGTTGTTTATTATTATTTTGTATACCAGAGTTGCAGGTCTCTAGTGTTAAGTAGACGCATTAAGTCTCTCAAGATGTATGTGTGTAGCCATTTTATTAATTGTTTTACTTCGCCGACGATTCTGCTAACATTACCGGCAAAGGAGCGCCGTGATGTAGTGTACATTAGCGTAGAGAGTATCTAATCGCTGCCGATACTGTTCATCGAACAGTGTTATGCCTTCATTACTTACAACAATTCCAACAACAATTAATGTAATGCCACGCTAATGTAAATCAGAAAATTTCATGATGTTGATGACTTGTTCTGTACAGGGATCGCACCCAGGTTCTTAGTTATAAATTGCTTTTGTAGTCAACGCGTTAACTACTTCAGCCAACAGCAACATCAGCACTTTGAGTTGTTGCACGCAAAGAATCTGGCGACTTCCTTCTCAATGCCAACTTTTAAAACATTTAATGTTCATTGTGGTTTGTTGTGGTAAACGCCAAATTTTAAAAGACCGCAAAAAAAGAAGTCGTCTACTGTTAGATCTGCAACAATGATCGGGAACCAGAAAAAAAACAGGTTTAACATCTGCCTGTACCGCTCACCATTTACGCTTATGGTGTTGCCACCAGCGTCTTCAAACAAATAAGGGCCGATCACATTTTTACTGCAAATGCCGAACCAAACAGTCACTTTGAGAGGACGAAATGTTTCTTCTTACATTTCCTATGGATTTTCCCTGTGCTCCCGAAACGCTGATTTTCTTTGTTAACATAACCATTTTAATGGGAATGGTCTTCGTCGATCTTCATGATTTTTGATACAAAATCATCGTCTTCTTGCACCAAGTTTAACAGAGTAGGGCAGTAACTTAACTTTTTTCGACGTTCCACGTTCTTGAGGTTTGTATCGCTTCATAGTTTCTCTATATATTTAAACTATAAATGTCAAAATACAGTGACATTTGGCGCCATCGTCACCTTGTACATTCAACTTCAAAACTCGATTTTGAAATACTTTTCTTTTTATAATAAAAATATTTATTTCATTAAATCTACATGAAAATATTATTTTTCTTCAATGCATAAATGATAAAATAACTTTCACATACAGAAAAATAAATCTTGACTACTGGCAGTGGTAAATAATCTATTCTAATTTAATATTTAATTATTTTCCTGGAGAAAAAAAAATACATTTCCCAATACAAACAAGAAAACATTATAAGGAGAAGCCAATGTGAGTATCAATGGAAACTATCAGAGTTTGTAATGACTTTTTTGGAAGCTTTTTTATTAAAGTTTTTTTTTTATTATGACAACAAAAAATTAGCATACATTGGTCTCTTTCCCGCAATGTCGTAATTAGCTGGATTTTAAATTTCTCTTACGTCAAAGTATTCACGTCTTTCTTCTTTGCATTATCAGCCTGACCTCAAATAGTATGGCTATTATCGTTCCTTTTAAAAGCAAACAAGAAGGGGGAGGGGAGGGTTTAATTATGATTTAAAGACTTGCGTTTTACAATTTATTTTTCCAAATTTATTTTTCATATAATTTTTTTATAATTTATATCTGTTAATTAAATATTTTTCGTTTATATTAATTAATTGAAATAAAGTACGACTTTTATTCACATGTTGTATACTCTATATACATATAATGAAAAAACCATACTACTTCCCCGCTAGTACATCTCTAATAAAATAAAAACCTGAGTCCTTTAAATCGTCTTAAAAATGAAGGAATCAAGTCGAACAAGTGTCTGGCCATTAAACTAAAAAAAAGTTAATAATAGACAACCTGCTTTAAAACATTTTTAAGTTTAAACAATAAAAAAATAAAATAAATGAAAAATGTAGATTTAAGCCAACCAGCCATTACATTTAATAAAACCGACAAAATAAAGTCATAAACTCAACTGACAACAATGGCTTTGGTACTTTTTATGGAGTGTGTCTGTGTGTGTGGATGAGTCCTGCAGAAGAAGAAGAAAAAAAGGAAAACAGCCACAATAAATGTACATTTATGCGGCAGAAACGAGAGTTTAAGAACTCCAGATACAAGCAACATGAACATTATTCCAATTTAAAAAATAATAAAAATAAATATAAATGTTTTACCTTTTAGCACAAAAAAAATATGAGCAAAAATATTTACAGATAGACGCATGATACTGGACACGTTTATTTCAAATTGAGATTTAAATCAACAATAAATATGTATATTTATAAGAAAAGGACTTTCAGGTAACTTGCTTATAGTGATATAAAGTGCAATATATCTTATACACTGCGAGCCACATGAATAAGACTTGAGATTTTACAGCTTAAAACGATTGTATAAAGAAAATTTAATATAAAACGAAAGAGAATTTTTAAACCATTATCGATTGTATTAACAAAAAAAGAAGATTATTTATTATTCTTTATAGTATTCCTAGCATTAGGTTTGGAGGAATTGATGCTGATTTTATGGAATCCGAGTAGTCTTCCGCTCATTTAGGAATTTCATTATCTCCATATCATGTCCGAGGGAGAGAAAAGCAAAGAAGTACAGAGAATGGATGGCTGAGAAAGTGAAATGAAAGTAATAAACATCGGAGAGAGAATTTTTGCGTATAATCAGGAGTAACTGAGTGCCATGGAATATAGCCAGTTCATGATTAAACCAGCCACTGCTTCTAAAGAAGGAATTTAGGACTCAGTTCTTTGAGTCATAATTCATATTTACTTCTGCAGTATCTTCTGATCAAATAGTAGTTTTGTTTCACTACTGTCATAATTAAAACTGTGATCATTATAAGAGAGTAACGGCATTGCGAAATGGGCATGGAACTTACTATTGCCTTGTCAAAATGGCTATAAGGACCCGCATTTGTACTAAAAACGAAAATTCGAAAGTTGCGTTCTATATATTTTATGAATGCGAGGAAAATCAATAACAATTTTTGTATGAACAATTTTTATTTATATAAAAATTCCATACACACAAGATTGAATGAGCAAAATAAAATATATGTACGTGTGCTTTCCGTATAACAGGACAACAGGACTTATGATGCAGCAACAATCAGTGGCAATGGAAAAAAATATCCATAAATTTATGTAAAGGTGAGTACTCACGGTGTGCTTTGCGCAAATACTCATGTTCTCAAGCAACAGCAACAAATACGAGTATGAAATATGAATGTTCAACAATAGTGACTTTACAGAACTATAAATAATACAAAACAACGACAACAACAATAGCACTTAACCCATATTAAATATATGTATATACATATGTATGTAACTGCATACCTACTTTAAGCATAAAGGATTTTCCAATAAGCGAGGGTTAATATTCCAACGATTTAGTAGCTCAATGGTAACAGTTATAGACAACTTAGTTTGAGTTTTGGTTGGGGTGTAGTTCGATACCTCTGGAAGAGGAGCTCAATTTAAGAAACGAAATTGGAATACATATGATAATGATAAGCCAGGCGAGGAAAAACAAGCTCGTTAAGAGCATTATCGCTAAGGAAGAACACTACTTATCTAAGAACAAACTGACCTTCGTAGACTAGTAGGTAGTGTACTAGACTCGTAGTGCGAAGGTCCCAGGTTCGAATCCTGCCACAGAACTCCTGGCAGTTTGAAAGGGAGCGCACAACAAGCCTTAATTGGCTTAAGTGTATGTCGTATGACATGGGCTATATCAACACCTCTCCAATCAACCTAACCTAACCTAACCTATCTAAGTACACCGATTTCTTTTAGCTCACTTTGAACGATAAGTGAGGTAAGGTGAAGCATTTGACTTTCGGGCAGGTGAATTGGCAGCCAAAGTTGTGCGATATAGATTCGCAATTTCATCCTGAGCTAAAAAGGAACAGCCGAAGAACTCAATTATGCCAGTTCTGTGCTACAGGCATTAAACATTTAACTCCAGATTTTTGCCACAGTACAAAGCCACAGTAGGCATTTGAACACTAATCTATATGATCTTTTCAAATAAAAATAAAAAAATCAAATAGAAGAGCAAATGTTACCATCATTTATTATGCATCTACAATATTAAAATGATATCAAGTTTGGAAATAAACCTTCAAAATTAAATTGGATAGGCGACAAATCAATTATCGATAATATCAATTTACGATCTTTAAAAATCGCAGCTTACGCCTTTCAAATTAAGCAGTAAATGCAACAACCCAAACCAGCATTCAAACACAATCAAAATTCTCCAAACAACCCCGTAAAAGATGAGCTTCCGAAGAAGTCATGAAAATGTTGAAATTTGAATCCACATGTAGTTCAAACTTGGATCATTTCTAATGATCTTATCATATGCTTGTCATTGCAGGATTTGCTCTTTTCCGATTCTTATGTACAAATACGAAAGCTCTCTGCATTATGACGAGAAGAGAAAATCTTTTTATGATTTTTTTGCATAAAAAATAAATTTATTTTAAATAAGAAGTGTGTATTTGCCAGTAGCTTCAAATGATTTCATGCAGATTTAAAGAAATTTTTTATTCTTTTATATATAAAGGATAATATTTAAAAAATAGATTTTAAATTATATCAATTGGATCATAAGAAGCCGAAACAAATGCACCAATGGATGTCTTGGAGGCAACGTAAATGACATTTCTTAAGAACAACTTCCATTTATTTTCACTGGAAAACGGTCTTAGCAAAAATACAAACCACAAAAAATGTTTATAATAGAAAAAGTATCGGTGTTTCCGGCTACCGTTTTTCATTTATTCACGATATGTTGTTGGCTGATCGGTAAGAAGCAGGCGATTGTGGAAGCCATAAGCATATCACATGGCTCACTGGTTTCAATTTCGAATAATCACATGTGCACAAGCAGGCTTTCTGTAAGGTGGGTACCGCTTTTGTTCACAATCGGCCACAAACGCCATCGTGTGACAACTTTGCAGTAGTGTTTGGCGTTCTTCTTTTCTTAACGATGGGTTAAACATGGATCCACCACAACACACCAGGAAGCAAGCAGCACTCAAAAAGAAGGCCAAGGTGGCTTTACCAGCCAATGAAGTCATGACGACCGATTTTCGGATGCACTAGTACCTTCAAAAGGGTAAAACAATCAATAGCGAAAAAAACTACGGCATTTGGCCAAGAAAAAAGTTATTTTCTATCTGGACAATGCAAAAGTACACACATGTGCAGTTTTGAAGGCGAAATTCCGTAAATTAAGTTACGAATTGCTTCTTCATCCGCTCTATCATCTGGATATGGTGCCGAATGCCTTTTTTATTTGTTTCCAAACCTGGAGGAATGAACCAGCGGAAAGAGTTTGCAGTCCTACATTAAAATCATCTCACAAACAAATACCTCTTTTAATGACCTTGTAAAATCTTGTTTTTAGGAAGGGATACAAAAATTGGAGAAACATTGGACAAAGTGTATATATAGCGATCAAAGAGGAGTATGTTGGAAAATAAAATGATTTTTATTCAAAAACCTGTGTTTCATTCCAAAAGCCATGGTCTTACTACATGCTTTCGTATGTGCTTTAAAAAGGCATACGATTAGTTCTGAAAACTCGTTAATACCCCACATACATCTGACTTGGCCTTCCCTTTTGGATAACCCCTTTAAATAATTTTTTTAATAACTAAATATGGTTGCGGTGTGTAGTATCTGTGTCTAGATAGCAGCACAGAAAAGTCAAAAAAATGTTTACAGCAGATAAGAAGTGCAAGCGAAATTATCGCAACACACATTCTCCCTTTAAGATTTTTTTCGCGAATGAAATAAATTTTATTTTGAAATATTTCGTTCAACAAGAATTGATATGATGCAATGATTTATTTTTTAATTTTTCATAACTGCACGTGCGTATATAGGCCTGTCCGAGGGGACAGGGTTAAGCACCATCCAGAAGAATTTTAGCACAGGGCAGAGTTTTTCCCTCTCGCAAAATTTTAAATAAATTTCCCAGTTTTTTCTCCATTAAAGGGTTGTTTCCCCCACCTAAAAAATTATCTAGCTACGCCTATGATGGTCGGAAGAAAAAAATATTTACACAACAACAAATCTTATGGTTCTATCCATGTAGTCTTTCAAATGGAATATGAAAAAATTTTGGATTAATTTTGACGTTCCTATAATTGTTCTCTTTCTTCTCGCCAGGCACACCAGAATGACCAAATAAGACACGAGTGAGTACTTAAAAAGGAACTCGTTATAAGCAGAAAATTCGCTATAATCCAAACTCCATTATTTCCATAATTTCCTACGAAATATTTAAACAAACATTTGGACCCGCAGAGGTTGTTCGTTATGAGCGATAATTCGTTATAGCCAGGATGTGGCATAAACGAGTTTCGCTGTATATAGTCGCAATGGCAGACAGCATTTGAAGCGTTACATCGATTCGGTTATAGAATTTAATTCTTTGAGAACGGATTCCTTTAAAAGTAGAAAATGTAGACGAGTTTTGCTTCGCCTTTTATTTCTCGTATAAGGGAGTGTAGCGACTTTTTCGATCTTACTCTTTTACCAACAATAATTTTTGCTTTATAATATGAATATGTCATAATTTAGCCTTAATAACGACAATCATAGCAACAACATAGACAACGAATTTTATTGTGGCAGAAGTTATTATAAATTTTTAACAGAAACTATATTCCTTTTTTGTTTGTTTGTTTGTTTGGAAAATGGAGTTTCTGGGTCAGTACAAGTGCGGTCACATAAATTATTTATTTCAAATACCAAAACCAAATCGATTTTGTTTCATTATATTCTCTAAATTTTAAAATAATGAATCATTTGTCATGACTTTTTAAACAAAAGGTTTGGCCCGTCTGGCCAGCTGCTACGGGACAAAAATGTGTAAAAGAAGTGCAACCTTCTCAAGAAAATTATTAGAAATAAGACTTTTTTCTAATTAATTTTTCTAAAATTCCAATTTCATTTTAGAAATATCAGTTAAAATGCTCTTTGGAGGCCCGTCTGGAGCAGTATTTCTATATGGTGGTATATACCTTTAACTCACTATTTTTCCCATAATGGCCATTCCCCAAGAATGTGTCTGTTTTTATTTATATTTTTTTATATTGCTCTAAACGTTCGGCAATTTATTACAATTGTTAAGTGGCACTTAGCACTTAGAATTAGCCAAGTTAGAGAAATTGGTGTTTGTCTCTGCTACTTAAATTTAAATTCATCTTTGCTGAAAATGCAAATATTGTAATTTATTTGTGTCACATACAAATTCTAAATATGAATCAGTAAACATCTATGGAGTTGGTGGAACTTTAAGCATTAGTGGTAAGGACCCCCGGGCCCTCGGCGATTAGTCACTAAGAGCCGATTTACAATGAAAATGACAGAAGTCCTACGACTGGTTTTTGTTTTTGAAAAAAAAAAATTAAAACAACATTTTTGTTTGTGACAACAAGTGTTGCGATTGATCGGATAAAAAAGTTCCGTGACTGTTGCAACGTAAAGTGTTTATTTAAATGCGCGCAGATTTAAAAAACAACTGCCATAGATAACATAAGGGCATTAGTATTAGAATTTAAACAGGTCACTGATCAATAAGTCAGATGATCATACGTATGAGTGTCACATATGAAGGCCATTGTGGTATTTTTATTCGGAACGATTTGCAATTAATACCACGATTAATACCACGATTTTTTGCTCTAATTAAGCAGAAAATTATATTTAATTTATAATATCAATAAAATTTGTCCAAATTAGGTCACCAATCACAAAGAAAAACCTAATTTAATTAATTATAAGATTAAATGTGAACTATAGCTTTACGTATGTAAATTATTACAAAAAAATGTGCAAATGACAGCAGCCATGGAGATTGAAACATCATGTCAATTTAATAGGTAAATGCAATGGCATTTGATATTAAAAATACTTTTTATATGTACATATATAAACTAATGGCTGTAAACGCTTTAGTCAGATATAAAGGGTATTTTTTAACAACTTTCTTTTTTTGCAACGCTGTTTTTGGCAGCTCAGCTGTTTTCGAGTTACTGTTAAACATGTTCAGTTTGGTCTATAATTTAACCATGAATCAACTTACAAACGAACATGGCTTGCAGATTATTGGATTTTATTATCAAAATTCCTGCTCGGTTAAGAAAGTGCATCGTGCACTTCTTCCATTTTATGGGCAGTTTGGGCGACCTTTTGGTGAATCGGCGCTGGCAAAGTTGGATGAAGATCCACTTTTTATCGGAAAATTGTGTTCAGCGACGAAGCTCATTTCTGGTTGAATGGATACGTGAACAAGCAAAATTACCGTATTTGATGTGAAGAGCAGAAACAAACATTGCATCCCGAAAAATGCACTGTTTGGTATGGATTATGGGCCGGTGTTATCATTGGACCGTACTTTTACAAAGACGTCGAAGGCAGGAGCGTTACTGTGAATCGCGAGAGCTACAGTGCGATGATTACAAATTTTTTTACTCAAAATATAAGAGCTCGACTTGGCCAACCAGCATGCGAAACAATGGTCCAATCGAGAGGCGAATTCTTTGAGCAGTTTATCTCATGTTTGGGACCGGCCAATTGGCCGCCTAGATCGTGCGATTTAACGCCTTTAGACTATTTTTGTGAGGCTATGTTGAGGCCCTTTTCATGTTATTGTTATATAATTTACAACATATCAATCGTTGTATTAAATTATTTACATAAATATATTTAATCATTTCTATAGCGAATAAGAAGTGAAATTTATGTTCGAAGTAAAAATCGCTCCCATGAAATTTCCGTGTAGTTTTTGTTCCCTTCTTTGAAAAGTTGTTTAAAATAAACTATCAATAGTGCACATTGAATGTAAATAGAAAGAATATGCTTTAAAAAAATGAATTGAAATTCGGATATAAATATAAAAATAAAATGTTTAAATGCACATAATGTGGCTGTAATAGAAGTATTGAAGATAATTCGAGGAAATTCTAGAGAATCAGAAAATTCATTTCAAGAGGCATTTTTCAAGTGAGTGAAGCTAAATATGTTGCGACGTAACTCTTTACGTCATTGAGTATTTATAAATATTTTTTTTTTGGTATTTGAGACATATTTGCAAATAAGTTTTAATTTTTGGGACTTGTTTATTATAAATGTCTTCCTACTTGTTAAATATTCGTATTCAGGACATATTTGTGGGCAAATATTGGAAAAACTATGATTTGTTACTGGACGAGACATAACTCATTTTAAAAGTAATTTATCCTAATTTTTTTTCATTAATACTTTTTACCAAAAACGTTTTGGTTTATAGAAATAAATAATTTTTTGGTGCAACAGCACCGTTTCTTTCAGAGATTGTTCGCCTCATGGAAAAACTATTATTTATTGTGGGACAAGACATACCTTA
This sequence comes from Germaria angustata, assembly GCA_963681545.1. Classification (NCBI taxonomy): domain Eukaryota; kingdom Metazoa; phylum Arthropoda; class Insecta; order Diptera; family Tachinidae; genus Germaria; species Germaria angustata. The sequence goes on along the minus strand of OY812998.1, from coordinate 67,345,333 downwards.
CTTTACAGGTAGTTCATCCTAAAGTTTTAAAAATCCCGCAGAGAGAAAGTATTATGCACTAGAAAATTATAATAAATTTATTGCATACACCAAATTGTTTTTGGTAAAAAGTCCTTATGTTTCGTCCTGAAATAAATCATAGTTTTTCCATTATTTGCCAAGAAATATGTCCAAAATACGGATATGTATTCATATTTCCCAAGAATGTAATGGGATTTTGGCCCAGGATGGCTTTTCGCACTGCGAAAAGCCATCCTGGCTTCCCAAGTAGGAAGACACATTTATAATAGATGTGTCCCAAATATCAAAACGTCTTTAGCAAATATATCACAAATACTAAAAACATATTTATACTTAATGACGTAAAGAGTTACGTCGAAATGTATTTAGTTCGACATACATATTTATCTTCACTCACTTGGGAAATATTTCAAGGGGAAATATATTCATGACAAGAAGTGACATGTCCAATAACGCATACTACCTGGAATTCGTGAATTGTTTCCCTTTTGCCAAGGCATGTCATTGTGTTTTAAGTAATTCCATTTTGTTTTGATATTTTTTCAAAGTTTCTTTCATTTAGTATCCATATCATTGGGGTGCATAAAAACAGTAATGACCCGGTAATTTGTGGCAGCCGCCATTTTTTATTTAGAATGATTCTGCAGAAAGAAAAGTAATTCCGTTGATACATTTTAACACATTGAAACTCTAAAAGTTGAAATGGATAAAACGATGGGGCTGCGCTACATAAATTGCCTGAAAGGTGCCACTTTCGGCAATCCACATCCTAACTTTTCCGAATTTCCTTAAATATACTATGACTGTTAATGGGTTAACAGAGCTGTGTTAACTGGTAAAGTGGTTCTGCTTAAATATGGGATTTTTGCTAGTTAAATTTTCACTCATCTTCACCGACATCCAAATATAAGTATATGCACATGTACACAAATGTACAAGAACCATTCATTTAAAGATATTAGAATTAGGTGAAAGCCTTTCCTTGAGGTAAGCTTTGTTGTTCAAAAAATCTATTTATTCTCTAATAAAAACTGCCTTAACAGATTGCACGGTCTATTTTAATCAGTTGTTTTCGATTATTTAATAACGCGGATTTCTGGGTTTTTTAACGGCAAACACTGTGACACTTTTTTTTTTTGAAAAGAAAACTACAATATTACAGGGTGGCGCAAAAGTAATGTCATAATTTCAATTGGCTGCAATTTTAGCAGAAGGAGCCAAATATTCAGTCTGTTGTTTTAATGCAGTGTGAATTACGTCATCACTTTCCACGTCGTCGTGTTCCATGTGCTCGAACAAATAAACATTTGCCTGAAAGCCTCGTGCATACAGTTTCCTCCACAGGGGTCTCAAGAGTATCCGGACTAGTAGCGCTCTTTCGACCGATAACATCGCCTTCTGTTGCCGACGATGTCCAAGAGGATCCACAAACATTAACGAGTCGACGATACACACGACAGTGGGAACACATTTCAAAATGGTCTCATACAAAGTTCAAACTGTTCACACGAAAAGCTGCCAGCTGACCGCCAGACAAGGTTAACTTACTGCCCTACTCTGTTAAACTTGGAGCAAGAAGAGAGTGATTCTGTTTAAAAAATTACCATGAGGGACAAAGCCCATTTTCTTTTTTATTGTAATTGTTGAGGGACATTGTTATAACATGATTTCGTCGGCTCAGAGATAACGATTTTGATGTGATTAATGAAGAACGTTGAAGACCACCAACAAAACAATATTGGATGAAGATGACAGACACATTGAGTCAGAAACAAATGGCAGACATGTTAAATGTTGCGCAAAAAAATTTCAGACCGTTTAAAATCTATGCGAAATATTTAAAATTCTGGAAAATGGGTGCCACATGAATTGAATGACGGACAGATGGAAAACCGAAAAACCACTTGTGAAATTTTGCTTAAAAGACACGATAGAAAATCAGTTTTGCATCGAATTGTTACTGGCGATGAAAAATGGACTTATTTTCAGAATGCTAAACGGAAAAGTCATGGGTTAATTAGGCTGCAAAACCAGGTCGATACGCCAGGAAGACAATGCCGTGTGTCTGAGGGAGGGACCAGAAGGTTGTGGTGTACCATGAGCTCCTAAAATCTGGTGAAACCGTTAATACAGATCTTTACCGACAATAAATGATTAATTTGAAGAATGCATTGATCGAAAAACGACCAGATTGGGCCACAAGACACGCCAAGGTAATTTTGAAACATGACAATGCGCCTGCACACCAAACAAAACCGGTGGAAATTAGTTTATTTTTAAAAACAAGCTTCTTATATAAACGAGTCGGAGGATATTTTTGAAAATGCTCAATCTAAAAGAAGAGCGTAAAAATTCTTCCTTCAGTTAATAAATAAAAGTACATCGTGTTCGTACTGACATCATTTTTTAAAGCAGTCATAGTTTTTACTAATAACGAGAAATAATTAAAAGACATTTTATTTTAGCTAAAATTATTTTAACTTACTGGAAATTTCAAAAGCAATGATATTGTTAATATGTAAATATTAACAATAACCATAATTCGTTTGCTACAACGAAACATTGTTCTTGCAACTTTACAGACTTGAATTAATAACAACAATCAAGTTTTCTTTTGATTAATTTATTGAATTATCCAATACTAGGATCGAGTTCTTTTTTTGAAAAAAAAATATTTATTTGAACAGAATTCAATATTTCTACACCACAAGAAAATTCAAATCATTTTAAAAAGTTTAAACACAAATATTTCAATATTTAAATTTTGTAAACTTATTTTTATAAAAAAGATTTCGAACTTAATTTCAAATAATTCAATAAGTTGCTTTTATTGCAAAGTTTCTCTTTAAGTCTGTGGCTTTTTCAAACCAGACACACAGAAATTTAGAAGACTTTTGCTTAAAAAAAATTACTTTCAATTTATTTTGATAAAATTGATTACATTTATGTTTTAAAAATTGCTTTTAAATTTATTAGTTCTAATTAAAATACTGTCATTCTATATGCTTTTCCAAAGTACTTTCTGCACAATTTAATTTATTTTACTGAGAAAAAAATTCCTTTTAAAAAAACGTATTATTCAACTTAAATCAATTGTAGGAGCTCATTGTTTCTTTGTGTCTTTTCTTAACTCAATTTAGATCTTAAAAACTGCTTTAAATTTCTATTCTTATTTTCTAAATTATTTGTCTACTTTCAAATGGTGAGGCACACTTGTACACACACATTGTTACATGTCAGAGATGGCAATGTGAGTGGGTTTTTAGCTACAGCCACATAATATATGAACCCCATAAGAAATTCCTGCTGAAGACAAAAAAACTTTTTTTACATATTATTATTTATTGAATCTTCAATTATATTGAAATAAAAATGAGTATTCAAATCTAAACACTTAAAGTCTAGCCAGTGTAAGACAGATGTGCCTAAAATTAATGTGGGTAACTGCCACACTGCCCAAGTATACGATGATCTTAACACTGGGTTAACTCTGCATTTAGGCGACAATTTTTATACATGGCCGTCACGGTCCATGCTAAGGGGCTTGAGCTATTTAACCTCCACAGTTTGTAGGCAAAGGCTAAACAATAGATGTTTAGCAACAGCATCTAGAAATCTAATTGTTGGTAGCAGGAGAGTTCAGAAGCAGCACATGCCCTCCGCCTTTAACCAAAAAACTTCTTACCCAGACTTGGGTTGAAGCCACAGCCATCACGTAATTCCCAAAAAGTACCTCACCAAAAACTTGTGTAGTACAACCGTAGGGACTAGCGGTTCCCGTAGCAGCAGATAGATTTCTGATCAGCTGAAAACTGATTGGGTATAATCTGATTCCCGCAATTGCAATTGGTAACATCTCATTTCAAGATGGGTAGGAGTAACCTGCTTTACACATCATATCTTAAATGCACCCTCGTTATTTCAGGAATTGGATAGTAGCTTACAAGTTTTAGTGGTTATCAGAAACAGGCCAAGGTCCGAAAGTCCGATCAAACCCAACCCTGGAGACAAAGCCCAAGCGATGCCCACGAGGGAGCTCTGTTTTTATTGCCACGCAATAGTAGACGCACTTACCGCTGAATATTATCATTTGATACCATGAGAAGGTAACACATGCGCTGATATCCAGAGAAGAGTTGGCTCCCCTGTGCTAGTCATGCCTACCAACCCCAATGGTAGACAAAAAATTTTATTTCTGATGATTTTGGTGTGGCGGCATTCAATTATCCCTAGGAACGAGAGTGTTCTTCCTTTTCAGCCAAGTGTGTCCTCTATGATTTAGACCATTGCGGACTAGAGAGGTTGGATTAGCGATCTGCTAAACTGGTCCCATGAGCCCTTTTCATTTTTTACTCTCACGTACACACATATAAAGCAAATTAACAAATGAGTCAATATCGTGTGACCATTCGAACAAATACCATTGTAAAATACAGTAGTATGACTTTTAGGATCACTGAATTGGATCGGTCTCAAGCTTCTTTATATATAGTTTAGTAAGGGAGTCAGTTTGCTCATTAACACTGTTTCAAATATTTTTGACCCACTTATAGGCTTATAGGATTCAATTTTCGTTAGGTCTTTTCTGGGCTCACAAACTGGGGTGATCATAGAAATTTTTCATTCTGCCGGATAGTGTCTAGGCGTAAAATATTATTAAAAATTAGTCTTAGAATGATTTTTTGTTATACTAGGCATCTCGTAATTAATTTTATCAATTTCATGAAAGCTTTCCTCGAATTTCGGGCAGAAATAACATTTTTAATCACTCGTATATCAACTCTAAGGAGAACAGCGACCTCAGCGGCAGCTGCGGCCAGCACCATTATATCAAAAAGTTTATATCTGCATACGTGAAATACTTTATTAGATTTCGGGAGATGATTAGTTACATTGTTGAAGAGATCATTATAAAGTTGTTGCAACCATATAACAACTTTATTATTTTTCAGCAAATAGGGAAAAATTATAAATTCATGGCATTGAAAAAACTGAAGAAAAAGAAACTTGAAATAATTTATCTCAACACCAACCATTCACGTAAAAGGTCTATGCAGTTGTTAGTGATGCACGCCAATCAAGTGAGTTGTTGCTCTTATCTCTAATATGAATGTGTGACATGTAGAAAATGAAGTTTAATTCTTGTTCTATTCTCATTTATATTCGCTTTTAAATTTATATGGAAATTTTTGTTGTTCACATGTGAAAGCTACGAGTACTGAGAGACGAATAAAAAAGAAAATGTGTATCCAAAAAAAACCAACAAAAAATTATAACGACAACAAAATAACTAGAGAGAAAACGTAAAACTTCATTTTCTGGTATTTGCATTTTTCCAGTCAAGCATTACACAACGCACTCACTCACACATGCACAAGTGAACATACTCGTACAGTAGTTTGAATAGCATACGTATCTGCATGTGCAAACACCCAGATGAATATATTTGGAACAAAAGACGACTTTGGCATCCGAAGCAGTGGTACGTGTACTGTGAAGAAATTACGCAAAATCTCTTGGTGAAACAAGAAAAGGATAAAAATATAGTTTGCAAGATCGTTAAATCTACAGCAGGGGATTCCTCGATCACCAGTAAAAATTTTGGCCAGTAGGGGCATATTGCGATAATGATTTTGACTAAAGTTGACCAATTGGAGGTTTTGGTCTCCTTTTCCAAAAAAAAAAAAAAAATCATTGGTATTAACCATTGTAAGCATGAGCGTAGATATGTTTGTCTGGGGGGTGGGGCTAAGCATACAAAAGAATTTTTCCAATAGTGTGGAATTTCAATTGAATGAAATAAGCTTTCCAATCGTTAAACAGTTGCAGGCCCCTGTTAAAAAAATTGCACAAAATCTCTTAATGAAACAAGCCAAGGAATACGATATATTTTGCAAGATCATAAAATTTATAGCAGAGGATTCCTAAATCTCCAACAAAAATGTTGGCCGGTAGGGGAATATTGCGATATTTATTTCGACCAAAGATGACTAATGTGTACTGTCTTAATCATTTAAATTGGTGGTTTCGGGCTCCCTTTCTAAAAAAACGTCCTTGGTATGCTGCAATGCAAGTAGACTTTTTTCATGGAACTTTTATTATATGACTAAATTTTCCGCTTGGTTAATGGTTTGTAACCTCCCTAGAAAAATTCTGATGGGCTGTACGTCTCCCCAGAAAATTGAATAGCTACGCCCATGAAAATTTGTTACAGTGCTTATTACACCGAACTGAGCCTTATCATACATAATACACCGAATTTACAAACTTTTTTTGGAATAAGTTTGAACTCAAGCGACTTAAAAATATTATCACATTCTAATTTTCCGCGGTATGATATGATTGTACACGACTCGAAATTATTACAACTTTTTTAGCCGATTTAATTTGGCCTAAAGCTTTTAAAAAATTAATGGGTTCAAAAAGAATAAAATTGTTGTCTGCTCTATTACTGAGGGGTTTAGTTTCTGTAATAAATAAAATCCTGTAGCTCCAAGGACATTTATATTTGTTTATTCTGCGCTTTGCTTACTGAATATCAAATACGAATAAGACGCAGATGAAAAGAAAGTATTGTACAAATTAAAATTAAGGTTTTACAAAAAACTACAAAAAGAAAACTGGAGCTTGTCATTTTGGCCCTAGTTTAATGAATATTGCTACAGATGTGTCTAAGATCAATGTGGTTGCTTGCATTACGGCCCGATCCCAGAGTGCTCTTGACGCTAGATGAATTCAAATGAAAATTTTTTTTCTGTAATTCAACAAGATTTTATAGAAATACGTAACTAAAAGGCCCTTAATAGATAAAAGTACTTTTTTATACAAATAAGTACTTTGTACTTCGAGACCTTTCTATTGAAGTACATCGCGAAAAACATATTTAAAGAAAAGCAACTAATAGTGCCGCAGTGATACAACAACATACAACAACATTTTCATTTTTTCAAAAAAAAAAAATAAATAAAAATATTCAATAGAGCATTTTTTCAACTTCCTAGGAAGTCAAGTTGAAAAATCATGATTTTAACTATAAATTACTTCTACAAATCTGTGATACACGAATAATTTATTTATAAAAAATATATTAATTGCTGCTTTAAGTTTGCACAAAAATATTTTTTTCTTAATCAATAAGCGATAAAAGAAATCTTAAATGTTGGGACATTTGCACGCCTTCCAAACGTGTACTTTATTCCCAGTAGTAAATAACCAATCCTAATTTGATATAAAATTATTTTGTTTGCAAAAACCATAAAACATAATGAAGGTAGTTTCCGAATCGCTGATTAGGACTCCAAAAGTAGAATACCCTGCAATGATCAGCCTACGTTAAAATGATCTAAATAATGACTACTTCCGAATTCTATTCACAGCGATTTCCTGACTTTTTCGGAAGCTCTGAAGTATACATTAACAAAAATGTAATTAATTATTATAATTGTGCAACATACGTAAAAACGATGAACTTGTATACTTCAATGATTGCAATTTTAATTAATATTTCAAATGTAGAACTAATCTGCTGTTTTTATATGGATTCCCGTGCCCGTTTTTACGCAATTGTTTACGTGGCTTTTTTGGGAGCTGGTCTATCGCTTAAAAACAGAATTCATTAAATACCTGCAAAGGCAATTTAGAAATTTAAAACTGCAGACGTAACCCAGCTGTCATTATAAATTTCTGTTAGTATAAATAACCCTATTAGAAATAAACCGAGGAGCTAGAGATGCCGAACTATCGATGGCACTATCGAAAATTTCGATAGTTTTAAAGTAACCTTATTTAGCATTGAATATTTATCGAAAGTTTAATGGAATTTAAAAGTAAATTTGTCGCCGTAACAAAATATCGATAGCAATTAAATTATAAAAATTTAATATAAATTTTAATTTTTTTAAAAATGCCAGCCAAGTTTTCGTAACGTATTTCAAATAATTGCCTATTATTTTTTTAAAAAGCGTGTGTTTCGCTAATGACATATGCTACCAGGTTTCATGCCTAACAACGTCATATTGTCATGTCAGTAGAATTCTGTAATGACAACTGGTTTGTGACTAGGGTTATAAATTTCGAACTTTATCTCCACACCTCTACATATAAAGGGTGATTTTTTTAAAGCAATTTTCTTTTTGGAAACACTGTTTTTGACACCTCACCTGTTTTCGTGTAACATGTTACTATTAAACATGTTCAGTTTGGTCTATAATTCGACCATAAATCGACTTACAAACAACCAATGTCTGCAGATTATTAAATTTTGCTATAAAAATTCATGCTCGTTTAAGAGAGTGCATCTTCCACTTTTATCGGAAAATTGTGTTCAGCGACGTAGTTCATTTCGTTCATTGTTCATTGCGTGAACAAGCAAATTTGCCTTTCCGAAAAAGCATTGATTGGTGTGGATTATGGACCGGTAGCATCATTGGACCATACCTTTTCAAAGATGACGAAGGGAGGAACGTTATCGTAAATGGCGAGCGCTACTGTGCGATGATTAAAATTTGTTTTGCCCAAAAATAAAAGAGGTGAACGTGGCTGACATGTGGTTTCAACAAGACGGTGCTACGTGGCACACCGCATGCGAAATAATGTCACAATTGAGAGGCGAGTTCGGTAAAGAGTTTATTTTACGTTTGGGACCGGTCAATTGGCTGCCTAGATCGTGCGATTTCACGCCTTTAAACTATTTTTCGTGGGGCTATGTTAAGGCTCATGTCTATAGGGTTAAGACCGGCACTGGAAGCCAATATTGAAGAATTTATTCGTGAAATAACGGCCGATATGTTGGACAGAGTAGGACAAACTTGGAACCAGCATATGAACCATTCGAGGCGTAGCCTCCGTCAACATTTACATGAAATCATCTTCAATTATATAAATCGCTCTATCGACTCAAATAAAGATTTCATTACAATCCGATTTGAAATTCGTATATATTTATGCAAAGAAAATGTCCATGATTGAAGTTGTTGTTCTTACTTAGATTTTAGTTGACCCACTGTGCTAGGTAGTGAATGTTTAGCTGCATTATATTTATTTCTAGTAGATTTCATTTGTATGCGTACGTAAATGAAATTCTTTACACCCAACACACATTTCCGATTATGAAAATCAAAAAACTAAATAGTAGACATTTCCATAAAAAAACATTGTTATAGCAAAGGCATTGTTGTAGCAAAAATGCCTCATTTGATTTGAAATTATAATACGAGAATTATAAGGTATACTTAACTGACTATCGTCACAGATACTTTCGTTAACGCTAATTGAAACTGAAAGAGCATTTCTTATATGCCAGTTTGTATAAATCAAGATACCCTGCAAAATTTACAAAATTTTCGTGGCTGTTCTACATTCCAGGTGACATATATTCCCTTGGAGTCGTCATAAAAATTGTGTGCAACATTTGTATGATAACTTGAAGTGGATTATTTCAGAAAAAGAAGGAATATTATTTATGTCACAGAATATTATGCGAAAATAATTTTTTTAATATTACCAACTATCTTCCTACTATCATCCTGAAGTCACTAAATCGAGACGATTAAGACTATTAATCTCTCCATTGTTTACAGGGCATTTCTCAATGTGTTTCTCTACAATAGTGTGTTAGATTCCTTATTTGGGGAATTCAGTCTGGTTTGCTGCTCATTTTCTTTAAAATTTCTTTTCTTTCATTTTATTTATTGTTGTGTCTCAAGGGAAAGTGAAAAAGACAATTTTTAAATTTGAGTATATTTTCTTTACATTTGTATTTGCTTCTATTTTTTCTTTATCTAAATATTTTATTTATATTTTATTTACTTGCAAAATAGACGGTATGACAATCATACAGAGTGTGAAATTCAAAGATAAAAATACATTCCTGACAAGGAAAAAACACTTGAAAGGTGAATTATTTTATCTACAAGTTCAAAATTAAAAGAATCCTTAAGCTGGTACGAAAAACGCAGCAGAATTTAAGTGTTTACTTCTTAAATTAAATGTGAAATGGTATCTAATGTTTGAAGTCTAATGGAAAATTTATTGGAATAAATTTTAGTGGAAGAGAATGGCAATAATTTTTTTAATAAAATGTACTTAATAAGGGGTTTTCTAAAAACTAATGTCACTAATGTTTTATAAATTGATTAGATTTTACAAAAATCTTATTTAGTTTTAATTCATGATACTTGTCGAATAATTATTAAAAGTTTTATTAACCTCCTGTCACATTGTATTGTAATAATAAATAACAATTATTTAAATTATCTGTTTCAAGTTAATAATTAAAGCCACTCATCTCAACAACACCCTTTTCCTATATTCAATTTATTTCTATTATTTTTTTCCTTTCATTAAGCGTCCTTTCCTACACTATCCTTTTAATAATTTCGTTGGATTACGAAACAAATGAACGACCGAAAAGGAAAAAAAGGACGTCGTTGCATTAAGGCCTGCTTTGCAATATCGGGACGAAAATAATTCTGTGGCCAGACTGAACAATAAATACATAGAAAAAAGGCAAACTGGAAAAAAAGTTTAAAATATATAAAATTTTTTAGTTGTTAAGTTTAAATTTCATTCACACACTGACACCTTTCCTGTGAAAATCCGCTAAAGAAAAAGTTATTCATTTGGTAAGCAAAGCGACAGATGGATGACTGGGTGGATGGGCAGAACGATTACATCCAGGCTTAACCAGTGGATGTGAATATGCATTTTTGTGGTAAAATATCAAATTTTATAATCCAGCGACTAGACGATAAAAAATTCACAACAATGTTTCAAAAGTGTTGCGAGACCGTGTTGGTCGACCAGCAGCGAAAACCATTGAGCGTAAATGTAACAACAATAAAATAAAAACGATTGGAGGCATTAAAATATTGATGGACATGTGACATGATGGAAAAATATTAAACATCTTTTTTTTTTCTTTTCTTTTTGCCAAAAGCGAGGGAAAATAACAGGAAACAAAACTAAATAAATATTGGCTTGCAACTATAAATTTGTTTGATTAAATTGTTTAAAGAGTTTGTGAGCAGTTTTATGAATATAAATTACCCGGCAATGAATATGCGTCATTGGTATTTAATAGAGTTTTATGGTTGAAAATTTTTCACAATCAAGAGTTTTCACCTTTTTAAAATTCAAGATTTTATACACCAATTAAATTATTAATAATAAAAGTAATAATAAATTTCAACCGTGCTTGTCGTAGTCTGAGGAGTGCTCCTTCGTTATTATGGCCACATAAATTAACACAAAAAAAAGGAACCAACATTACCATGGTTTGAGTATTTATTTTTCTTTCATTATCACCTCAGTGCATTCGTTAACAAGCAGAATTGCCACATTTGTTTAAATGAGAATCCACGAGTGAATGTTGAAAAGCCGATGCATCCACAAAGAGCTGGCGGTGTCATCGGGACGCACTTCTTCGAAAACGAGGTCGGGCAAGCAGTTACCGTGAATGGTGTTCACTATCGCGGGACGATAACGAAGTTCTTGCGTACAGAAATTGAAGATATGGACATGGACGATATGTGGTTTCAACAGGATGGTGTCACTTGCCACACGGCTAACGAAACAATGACTCTTTTGCGCGAGAAATTCAATGGCCGTGTTATCTCACGTCGTGGCAATGTTAATTGGCCACCGCGATCATGTGATTTGATACCTTTGGACTTCTGTCTTTGCGGATATTTAAAAAAAAAATGTACGTCAATAAGTTAAGAAAAATTTAAGAGTTAAAGATCGAGATAATTCGGCACATTAACGAGATTGAACCTCAATTATGTCACGGAGTCCTTGAAATAATGGACCATCCGATAGAGATATGCCGCCGTAACAATCTTCGAATTGGGTCATGCGAACACGAACGACATTAGTGCTCGTAAGACCCAGTGTTGCATGCTTACGCACAAACGTACGATCGAACATTCAGCTCCTTTTGTAACTATGGATGATATCAAGGATTCAGAAAGCCTTGATGTTCTTGGCATGGAAATTCACTCAAAGAAGCATCCAAAAACCTCGTTTTTTCAAGACGGTATAAGAGATACCTCACTCCTTCCAATATCCTTGCAACTTATGCCATATATATCCGTCCGAAGATGGAATACAAATCTCATGTATGGTCCGGTGCTTCAAAGTCTATTTTAAAGTTTCTCGACAGTGTACAGGAGAGGTCGTAGAAGCTTATCGGGTGACAGTAGTGCAGCCAAATATATTGACTCGCTGGAGCATCAACGCAGTTTTGGGGTGTTTCTCGTTGTTTAAGATTAGGAAACTGGTTCCCGAATTCCGCTCCTTCTCACGAACTAAACGTTTCTCATTGAGAGGGCACGCATCGTGGTCGATGTGTCAGCGAATCTCACTACACATTACAGAGAAATTTCGTTCTTTGTCCGAACAATTCGTATGTGGAATAACCTGCCCGCAGAGGTCTTTCCTATCACTTTCAGCGCGCAAAAATGCACACCGAATGTCCACAGGCAACCTAACCTATTTTCATAGTTCCAGCACAATGTATTCCACGAGTAGGGGTCTTATTGTGAATATTGGTCCATTAAAAAATGTCATCCAACCAACACAAAAAATCATGTGATTCCCTATGATTTTGGAAAGTTAAAATCACATCGGAAAACATGGCTGGTGATTTGAAATCACTTAAATTGCAAAGCAGACTTGCATTAAAAGTGCCGGAATTCTTAGGCATATTTTTATCCACAGATCGAAGTTTTTTCATAATTTGATGATACAAATAATTATGCAGATTTATTTAAGCCCGAGTTTTATCCTTATCTTTGTATAAAATATTGTTCATAGACTGTGCGGCCATGGCCATTTCATCATGACTGTATTACTTACAAAATTATATTTATAAAGCATTAGCTTTCCCTGGTTAGAGAAACCATTTATTAATATTGCAAAACTCGTTTGTGCATGTGAAATAAGCTCCCTGCAGAGCGAAATCTTCCTTTTAGTTCACATCGAACAATCACTCTTTAATATTGGAAAACAACACTTTACTTCCAGTATTACACGAGTGCTATTGTCTCTTAAAAGCTGGATTAATTACAACAGCATATTTATAGATAAATTACTTTATTAGAACAATTAAGGATGTTAAACATTTGGTTGTGAATTAAGAAGGAAAAGTATGACGCTTTGGTTGCCTTAGGAATCCTTGGCTTTTAAAAATTAATTAAATGCTGGTTATGGGATAGACTCCATAGGGATAGTAGAACTTTTCTTTTAACAAATCAATACGAATTTTTAATAGATTACCTTCAAACTTACGTAAATTTTTCCTAACAATTGATGCAATTTTTTACTAGAATTTTGATTATAAAATGGAACCCCTTATCAGTAGCGATTTAAAATTCATTAGTTTCGTGTTAATTTTCACATTTTTTTGAAATTTTTTAGCCTTTTGTTCTGTATGAACAATTTCACATCAACTTTTTAACAAAGAATTTAAAATAAGCCACTACATCATACGTGGAACGTAGAAAAATCCTTTATCCTTTATCCTTTATCAACAACTCACACCAACACCTGTTTCTTATCCTTTTTTTGCAGCGGAATTTTTGTGATTTTGTGCAGCTGACTGTATGCATGTTTTTTTCTATTCAATATTATTAATGAACAATGGTACCACAAATTCGATTTTGTGGTTTTTCATATTGAGTAAGGAACGTGTGTAACAGTGAACGTGCAGGAAATTCATGTGTATTTTAGAGCCAGTGAGTGAGTATTGAATGGATATGTTTTTTTATTATTAATGTGCAAGATACGTCCCTTCTACCACTGCTACATGTTAAATCTTTTTTATCATGAATATATTTTCCTTTCATACTTTTGCACAAATTTGTGGTTTATTCAATTATGCCTTTCGTAGATACAAAAAGTTTTATAGAATTTCAGGTGGTGTTTGTGTGTGTGGGTGGGTGTTTGTGTGTGATTCTTTTTCAAGCTACACTATTTTTTATGATTATTTTTAAATTGTGAGCTGAGATTTTTGTTTTCATTGAGGTAGGCTGTGGTGGAGGTTAGTTCCAAAAGGCTTCCAAGGTATAATAGCAAAATAATACACTTACATATGCTTTTTCAATAAATAATGTGTATAAAAGGCTGAACTTGAAAGTCCACATTCGAGCAATTTAATAAAACACAGGAATGCCTATGATGCGAATGTAGCTGCATTTGCATAGTTCCATTTCTACTTGTGAAATATTATCTTATGTTCACAAATTTCTGTTTAAATATCAAATTAGTACCTGCTTTACCAAAACTGACTTTTATAAATTATATTTTGAAGCTTAAGATTCCCATACATGAAATATTATTGTACAATAATTGATATTGTACAATAAAATTGCAGAAGGTGGCACAATGTTTTGAACAAAATCACAAATATTTAGATTTATATTGCGCAAAAAAGAATATTTTGTAATGTATTGACAGTATTGTGCAATAATGTTTGCCACTATACATTTTCTTTGTCTTTTTTTAATTAATAAATGGCTTTTCATATTTCACGAAAAGTTTTTTTATAATTTGCTTAAACATGTGTATTGTATGTATATGAGTAGGTTTTGTTCCTTCTAACATTTGTATATTAAAAGAAAAATTACGTCATATTTTGTTTAAAAATATTGGGCAACATATTGTAATATGTGTACAACGGTGGCAATAATGCTTGCCACTATACATTTTCTTTGTATTTTTTTCATATTTTACGAAAAGTTTTTTTTTTATAATTTGCTTAAACATGTGTATTGTATGTATATGAGTAGGTTTTGTTCCTTCTAACATTTGTATATTAAAAGAAAAATTACGTCATATTTTGTTTAAAAATATTGAGCAACATATTGTAAGATGTGTACAACGGTAATAGTAAAGATAATGATATATATACTCAATAATATTGTATAGTCAATGGGTACTTTTAAGGATTTTTTTATATAAATATTTGTTTTAATTGCGATAATTTGTAAGCCTTTGGTTAAAATAAAATCACAACAGGATCATTATTAATAAAAGATTTTAAATCGGTAGCAATTTTTCAGCAAAACAGCAAATAAATTAATTCAGACCTCAAGATTGTAAAAAAAATATTAATCAAATATGGTGAACGTTTTTTCCTCAAAATATTTTCCCTTTTTCCCAAGTTGCAATCGTGAATAATTTTTACCTTAAAATGTGTGAAATGTCATTCAGTGGGGAATAACATGCACAAAATTATTCCCATTGAAAAAAAAATTCGCCATATCGTGAACGACTTTTTCAAAATTGTTTTCCCCTTTTTTGTATTAGTTTGATCTCTGGGGAACTGGATAAAAATGTATATAATTTTTATTTTCTGTTGAATATTCTGATTATTTAAAATTATTTTTTAGGTCGAAATCAACAAATAAAGTGCAAAGCGACATCCTACTCAATAGAAAGGAAAACAACCGACCCATTGCTAGTGGTTTTGTAAATTTCCAAAGATGTGATGGATGAATTCTGAAGTTCTCTTGTAGAAGTTCTAAATAGTGCTGGTCCTCCTATGAAAAGAATCCTTGAGTGGAAGAACGTAGTTTTATACATTTTTCATTGTACATTTTTAAACATACATATATAACTTGTATTAGCTGTGGATAGACCATAAATGGTATGTCCGGTCAAAGAATGCCGCTAATTTGAAAAACTATCGGGGAACAGGAAGTGGATCAAGCAATTTTAAAAGCTAGCGAGCAGTGTATATATAATTAATAGGAATGAAAGAGTAGCTAGAGGGGTTAGAAAATTCCTTCAGCTTTGGTTTGCCAGAAGACTTTTATAAAGGAGAAAATCTGAATTGTTAATTTAATTATTTATTGATTTTAAATAAATAATTTTCAATTTAATTCGAGAAATAAATATTTATATTTATTTACTTTTCTAAAATAAAATACTTTTTTAATATACACATACATACATATGTAGAATGTGGAATTATATTCTTATTCCCTATTTATACATTCTTCTTATTTTACATTCACTACGTATTGAAAGCGGGAGCAAACATTCCCATGAATTTCACTATAGCAAATGTCCATTCATGAGGAATGAAAATCTCATGGCAACAAAAATTTCACATTTTATTCGCTATAGGGGTGAATGACTTGATAAAAAAAAAATTTTTTTGTAGTCCAACCTTGGCTAGAGAAAACAAATGGAACGTCATTTTTATTGCTTCCAAAAAACCAATAGAGCTTTTTCCAACTTCCCGGGAAATCCAATTAAACATACTATATTGAATTGCTTCTACAAATCTGCGATATTCTAAAATACTTTATTTTTTATAAAAAAAAATCAATAATCAATCAATAAGTGATAAAAAAGAAAAAGAGATCGCGAATACTAAAAAAATTACCCCTTCCAGATAGGAAGTCTTTCAAAAATTAGCTTTTTAACATAATGAATATAATTTTCAAATCGCTGATTAGAAAGCAGTGACAAGTCTATGTTGAAATCACTGAAAATACACCGAATTCGCACTACTTCCGGATCCTAATCTCAGCATTTTCATTGATTTTTTTCAAAACTATTATTATTGGGTGATTATATGGCCGCATTTTCAACTACTTCTTCACCATAAGTGCTGTATGTTTTGTTTCATTATCTTTCTAGACAATGTATCGCTGACTCTCTTTCTGGCACTATTCTCCAAATTGTGTTTTAAAATTTCCAAGTATTTTTAATAAAGTGGCTGTCTAATTAACATATTGTGGAGGTCTCCCCACAATAAAACACAAATCCAATGGAACATCAATGGAAACATTTGGCCCCTCAAATAAGAAAACGACAAAGAAAAAGGACAAAGGATGACCTCAAATGAGTGCTACACGATGAATGGTAAACAAAAAATCGACCCACTAATAAACCAAAGCTTGGTGGAATCAAAATCCTTGTGAAAGGAATTCGTGAAAAAAGTCCGACCAAATATTTGAGATTACAAACTTAATATTAGTAAGACTATAAAATCAATGTTTGTTAAACTTTATATAAAATTTTGTTATTTGATTTTGATAACTAATTTCATTCTATTTTGTTTCCAAAAGCTGGACAAGACTCAGAAATGTTTATAGAAGTTATAAAAAAACACTGTCCGAACTACCCAAGAAGTCGGAAGCAATGAAAATGTTAGTCCTTAAAAATTACATCAACCATGTATGGTAAACATTTTGAAAACACGAGAAGGATCTCATTTATTTAATAATTTTGATTTACAAAAATATCTAAAATTTTATATATCATTTCGATTAAAATATTAGTTTCTCTAACTTTCACTAAAAACTATTTTATATTTGTTTTATATTATAAGGTCCTCCAGGATACACTGAACGATTTTATTAAATTCACTGGCATGTCATTTATATTGAAATGGCCAATGCATCAAACTCTATTTTATAGAAATATTTATTTATTTGTTTGTATGTATTTTTTACATACAAACATCAATGTCTAATCATGTGTTGGTATGATATTCCTGCTTTTTTGTGGTTTAGATAGAAATTTAATATTATTTTCACGTTCGTCCAACTTTATTGATCAACAATGGCAATTGTTATACTATAAATCAATTGCAAATGAACGAAGGACAGGAAATTAAAAGGCATAAGTAATAAATGTAACATTCGCCTACAAATATTAACTGAAGGCATTCTTATTATTGGATGGGCCCGACAGTGGTCTATTGACTTGCTTAATAATAAGGAGGCAAGACTTTTATCATACTCATTTTACTAAAGCAACTAATCAGGGAATTCAAAGCTTAGAATTTAATAATCAACTAAATACATATTTTTCTTTCCATTTTAATTAGCTTTACTCGGCAATAACCTGCAAATTGCGGCTTTCAAACTATAAATCATATCGAGTTCATTGGCAATACAGCCGTACACGAAGCCAAGCCCTTATAATCAAAACAGGGTACAACAGGCCTCCTGAGCCATAATGCGCTGCAATACTACGCAAAATTAACTTTCAAAATTTGATAGCAACAAAGATTTCATTGCTATAACATTCTTTTTATTCTTTTTGCAATGAAGCAACAAATATGATCAAGATTACCATAAGAAGCTGCATTGATGGCCGGATCTTATCAATTCCTAAGATCCAAATTAAGTAAAATTAAGTGGCACTGAATATAATTGCACATATTATGGCACTAGCTCTTGGTCGAGCTACCTCACCACAGCCGTATAGAGAGACTAGTTTGACTTGAAGTAGCTCAGCCATCAACCATTCTGCTTTTAAGACTTGTACAGAATTAACCTCAACTTTAAAGCTCAATGAACAAGTACGAGTATCTTCTTAACGCAAAAAAAAAGAATTTCCTAAATTGAATTAAAAATGCACAAATCAATTAATTCGCTAACTTCTTTGCCATCTAAACAATATCCAACCAAAGACCCTCAGCGTTTGGCTTACAGGAGCACCGATGATATGTACAATGTGTTTTACTGAAAGAGAATATAAAATCAAAGGATTTGCTCCCGCTAAGCCCACATTTTTAAATACAACATCATCGTCTTGCATTAGGAACCCATGAACCTTTATAAGTAAAGTTCCTATAGACGCAAGAGATTGCAATTTTGTTGTTAATGAAAATAAAGCTCCATTTTCATAAAAGAAAAATTGATGACATTAATTGGTTAAAATTCTATCGTTCAAGTGACCACTTCCCGAACTGACCACTTCGTTTTATGGCATTTTGAATTAGTGCAGCAAAACATCTGGCTGCAAATTGGGGATTTTTGCTACAATTTTAGCATTCAAGATTTGCAGAGGTTCGTAGTTTGTTGTGGCAAACGCAGTATTTTAAAAAACCTCAACGCAAAAAGCCTGGTGCTGGCGATCTAGGCTCCAGTATAAATTTGGAAATTCTTGTCACAATGTTTCTATCGTTGGCCGATCTGTATGAGATGTTGCTCTGTCCTGTTAAAACCAACAATGAGCGAGATCCAATGCAGCAACTTGCGCAGAAAGAACTCTTTCAACATCTGCCTTTAACGCTCACCATTTACGGTTGCGATGGCGCCATCGGCATCTTCAAAAACTGAGGGCCAATCTATTTTTCGCTGCAAATGCCGCACCAGACAGTCCCTTTGATAGGGTGCAATGGCTCTTCATGTATTTCTGTGCCACAGAAACGCAAATTTTGTTCGTTTTCACTTAAGTGAAAATGGGCCTCGTCGCTCATTATCAGTTTTGATACGAAGTCATCCTCTGCTTTAGCAGAGTATGACAGTAAGTTAACTTTGTCCGACGGTGAGCAGGTAGTAACTAATGATCAGTTTGAACTTTATAGAGAAAAGTTTGCAAAAATAGTTGCAAGGAACATCTGCTGATCCCGAATTGTGTACATGATCGTCTCGTTGATGTTTTTGGGTTCTCTTAGAGGTCCACGACAACATTAGCGGTGTTATAGGTTGAACGAGCATTACGAGCCCGGCCACTTCTTGCATTATCTGTAGTGGATACAATTTGCAGGAGGCGCTCAACCAAACGCTTAACTGTTCGAGAACATGGATAACGGTGACGAGAAAAAAGACGACGAATTTCACGCTGCATTAAAACAACAGGCTGAAAATTTGTCAAATAACCAGTAACAAGAATTCTACGTCCTGGAGGTGTGTATTGCTACATGGCATATTGGCAGCTAATTCTCTATATATCAAAGCACAGTGACCTTTGGCGTCATCTGCGAAGATGGCAGCCAATTTAATTTAAGAGATTACTTTTGCGCCACCTAGTAGAATAAATTTCCTATATAAGAGTTTCCAATCACTTGAAATTTAAAATATATACAAACTGCTGCCCTAAACTGCTGGTCCGAAAATGTAAAAAGAGCAAGAAAAGCCAAATCATAACAGCAACAATGGATACTAATTTTGTTTTAGGTGGCTTTAGTAAATAAATTTTCGGACGTATGCCTCCCTAATAAATAGACGTACAAATATATTCAGTTTTTAGTTGATGAAGCCCTATTGTTATTGCAGTCATCAGTTGTTATTGTTTATATCGAAAATTGTTTCTGGACATCTGTATGCACACATACGAGTACATAGGCACACACGCACACACCCTTTAATTGTTGTGCAAGCTTGCAATTACTTTTTGCTATACGTGTATAAAGCAAACACAGACACACATACATACATACATGAAATACTCCTACATTGTTAGCCGTCAATTGTCCTAATTAATTAATAGGAAACTCTTGTTATAATTGTTCTTTGAAACCTCAAAATCTTTTGAAAAAAATTATATAAAATAAATAAAATATTACAACACTTTTTGTAGGCACTATTGCATTGAATTAATTGAATGATTCATTTTAAATAAATTAAAATAAATGCCCAATTATAGAAAAAAAATCGCAAATTTATTTAAATATACGATTTTCTCCACGTACAATTTCTGGTTGAAAAGTTTCAATAGGTTTAATTAAAATAATTGTTGCTTGAATAAAAAAAATAATAATAAAATAAAAAAAGTCTTACCTGTTGTTATGTTGTGCATGAATATTTCGCGCATCAGGAGCATTTCATCCTCTGGAGCAGCTGACATGGCGCCGAAGACATCATTTTCAGGCCAGACTTCCCTAAACATGATAAGACCAGGAGAAAGCATTTTATTTACATGTAATTGAGACGAATATCAAAAAAAAATCATTTATTTTTTAATTAATTTTGAAAGTCTTGGGAAATTGATAATGTAAAGAACAAAGTAGTTCAGTTTTATTTTAAACGTCAGCATTCGATTTTACAGGCAAAGAGATCGTATCGAAATCTCTGTCATGTTCGAAACCTACCGCTCCAACAATTTTCTATTTGGTTCAGTGATTTCGTTAACAGAGGTGCGTCCGTGATCTTTCACGCAGTTTAAAATGATATGAACTTGGCCCGCGTGTGCAAGCGAGTCATGAGGAATAGGCAGAAATGTGAACCAAGCGACGTTCCCAGCAATCGTTGATGTTCAAGTGGTCTTTGCAAAGAATTTTCTAAAAGTTGTACCGGCTTCCATTTAGGATTTTATTTGATTACGAGTTAAAACCAAATGGCATTAAACCAGGGTAATAAAAGAAAATTTTTCAAGGCTAGAAGTAGAGAACAATCGAGAATTTTGGTTTTAATAAGATGCACAACCACAGCTCACACATCTCGTCCAACTGTAGCTATGCTGACGATTAAATAATATCGCTTTTTTGCGATTATTAACTGATATTATACCGATTTAATGGCTAGCCGACAAGCCAAAGACTATACAACAGCCAAAGGCCAATATCCGACAGGAGGTGAGGAAAAAAATTATAAGAAATTCTAGAAATACCACTTCAGGTCGTGGCAAACAATGGGCACCTTTTGAAAGATTTTATCTTCAAAACATAATGTGAACATATTTCGAAACTATAATCTAAATTTTAATAAATGCCAACGTTAAATAAAATCAGAAAGAAAAAATGTATTCACTAAATGAATCATAAAGTTACTTCTGTCTTTTTATTATAAACACGATCAGAGTTTCGTCATTGAATTTATGTTGGAAAGGCACAATTTAAACAAAATTTAAAGCGAATATGTCTACTGCTGCCCGAGCGCAATTGCCGCCCACCAAATTTTAGCTGGTATAGTTCGAACAATAGATTAAAAGGAAAGCTCATGATGTTGACAACCCATAAAAACTTATTGCAATTTTCCTATATGTCCTCACCCCATTATATACGAAAATATATGTCCGAATTTATTTAAACACTCCATCAAATCCAAAGCGACCACGGTTGTTCATATTCCTGTAGAAAAAAACAACTAAAATCGTCATTCATTAGATCTGCATATTTGAATAGTTACC
The DNA here is from genome assembly GCA_963681545.1 of Germaria angustata. Lineage (NCBI taxonomy): Eukaryota > Metazoa > Arthropoda > Insecta > Diptera > Tachinidae > Germaria > Germaria angustata. The sequence continues at coordinate 67,323,439 of OY812998.1, read as the reverse complement.
AAATTCAACGTAATTTTCCCAAAAAATTGTTAAACAAATGCAAGTACAAACCAAAATATTTGTGCATTTTCCTTTAAATCATATACAAGCAAAACTAAATACATTTCTGAGCTCTTTCTGGCTTCTAAAATGCAATTGATGTCAAATTTAATGCTGATAAATCGTTTCTGTTGCCTGTTGCATTTACGAGTATGCAAACAAGCGATAGAGAAAAAGTTTTGTTTTTCCATTTCCAGCAAACAACAGATAAAAACAAAAATTTATTCAATTTAAATCAAAGTTGTTTCACTAACCTACAGAGCAAGTTCCGTCATAAAATATAAACAGAAACTAAACTTTCGCTCATATTTTACAATTAAATTTTAATGCTCATATCATTTAGTAATGCAACGCACACAGACTCGAAAATAAAATAAAAACGAACGGAAATAAAAAAATCAAAAAAAAAGAGGAAAAAATCCAAAAATAAAAAGTTTTAAAACATTGAGCTTAATATGACATGAAACAAACGTGAGACATGAAAGGATGAACATTTTTCAGTAAAAAGGACACAAACAACATCAACCGAAATAACAACAGATGAATGCAAAAACATGAAGGAATTAAATTAAAGTTGAACGCCAGCTAAAATGCGCTAGAGTTGTATGTGTGTACAGGAATATTCAATTAATAAGGAAAATTTTTAATTAAGATTGAATGAGATTTTCGAACCTGCATACAAATAACAGAAACTGGGTTTTAAATATCATGTTCGCATGAACTAGCTCATTTATTTCATGAACGAGCTCAGAAGCTTGCGAATACAGGTCCATGACTGCGTTACCATTGAAAATTTTCTAAAAGGGGCACAAAAAGGATATTAGATAAAAGAAAAAAAAACAACAAAAATATAACAAGATCGGCTCTATTTTCAAAAATAACTAACGCATAGATAAAAATAACATTATACAAGGTGGCGCAAGGGTAATTTCATCACAGCGCTTTGATATTTATGGTGTAGACATATAGAGAATTAGTTGTCAACAAGCCATGGAGCGATATACACCTCCAGGGCGTGGAATTATTGATACTGCGTGAAATTCATCGTCTTTTTCCTCGTCATCGTTTTCCATGTGCTCGAACAATTAAGCGTTTGGCTGACCGCCTCCTGCAAAGTGGATGCACTACAGATGTAGCAAGAAGTGGCAGGGCTCGTAATATGTAAATAAACTGCATTAATTTTAGTTTTAACCGATAACACCGCTAATGTTGTCGAGGACCTCTAAGAGAACCCAAAAACAGCAACGGGACGACGATGTACACAATTAGGCATCATCAGACGTTCGTTCCACTCTAAAGTGCAAAATGTACAGAAATTGCTGCCTAATGATCGTCGAACAAGGTCAACTTACTGCCAAACTCTGTTAAGCTGGGTGCATGATGAAGATGATTTCGTATCAAAAATCATAATGAGCGATGAAGCCCATTGCCACTTAAGTAAAAACAAAAAAATTTGCGTTTCAATGGCACAAAGAATCCACATGAAATACATGAAGAGCCAGTGCACCCTCTCAAATTGACTGTCTGAAGCGGAATTTGCAGTGAAAAAGTGATTGGCCCTCATTTTTTGAAGACTCCGATGGCACCACCGTGACCATAAAAGGTGATCATTACAGGCAGATGCTAAACGATTTTTGTGGCCCAAGTTGCTGCATTGGGTGAGGATCATTGTTGATTTCAACAGGACGGAGCAACCGAATATTTTCAGTATTTTATTACTTAAACAAATTAGGAATTTGGCATGAAATAGTTTAAAAACCCGCAAAGATAATGTCTTCCATTATCTTGGTGGGAAAACAATATTGTACAATGCTGTCAATATATTACAAAATAATCCCTTTTTGCACAATATAAAATAAAAGACTTTTGATTTTGTTCAATATATTGTGCCTTCTACTAATACAAGGTACACACAGGCAATTTTATTGCACAATATTAATTACTGAAATATAATAATGCAAATGTTTGGATATTTTAACGAATTTACTGAATGTAAATTATTTGTACATCCTAATCGATATCAAAATCTTTAACTTAAATAAGTTTTGATCTTTCCTTTTAAATTTTACAGATTTTTTTATGTTTCAAGCATATTCTTATTTGTTAAATACAATTCTAAAGCCTTTATTAGCGCCATAACAATTTTCTAAGACCAAACTGTTTGGCACAAAGAACAGCTTTTGCCAGTAATTCTCCTTGTATACAAAATACACATTATCCATGTATACAAAATATACATTTGGCTGCTAAATAAAGTTATATTTTATACAACATGACATATAACAGGTGGGGCAAGAGTAATGTCATAATTTGAACTGGCTGCCACAACCATTGCTTTCACTATTAAGGTGTGTATCGCTGCACGACTTACTGACAACTAATTCTCTATATGACTACATAATAAATCAAATGCAAAAATGATCGCATATTCAAATTATGACATTATTTTTGCACCACTCTGTATTTAACTTTATTCATGTTTTAAGCCAAAAACAAAATTAAAAAAAAAACGGAGGAAACAAGTAAATAACAACAAGACGCAATTACATCAACTTAATTAAACGGTTCGTTCCAGTTAGTTTCGTTACTTTTCTTCAACGATGATGAGAAAAAAAATATGTAAATAAACTGCATTAATTTTAGTTTTAGCCATTTAGATGAAAAGGATTTTAGAGCAGCGAGGAGTCTGTTCACTTTATATGCCGCACATTGACAGAGCAACTTCCAAACTAACACACATTCAATTTTGCTTTAACATGCATATATAAATCCATATCCATAAGCAATAGAATCTTGTGCTTGTGCGCATATGTGTGTGTGTGTATGTGAGGGTTGATTATTGTGCAGGCATAACTTGGTTAAAATACAAGATATGAAACTATTCCAAGCCATTTCCGTTCTATCAACAAAAACACTCTCATTTTATACCACATCGACAGACAGACAGACACATGCACTAGCTCACCTTTATGCAACCAACACCTAGTGCATGTATTTGCATGTATCAGGGTTTGTTAGCAGACAGACATGTTGCGCCTCAAGAAGGTGAATTCAATAGAACTCTTTATTTTCATATAACGAATATTGCCTCGTTGTGCAAGTTACAAGATTAAGAAAAAAATGTTTTAAAAATAAGGCTCTGCAAATAGGGACAGCTGCTTACAGAGGAAATATAGAGTAAAATGAAGGACTTGTGAACTTGGCCTAGAGAGAAGGACTGGCGAGACTGATATGATGATACTCATATTTCATAGTATTTTTTTCCAACATAAGTTCAATTTTTTTAAATCAATTTGTAAATAAATTATCAATTTATGGCTTCAATTTAAAAAGATTTAAGCTGTTGGCAGAAGTGCGTACTGTTTTCTAATACGTATTAAACTGCTTTTTCTGATTGATAGGGCGAAAAATACTGCACTTTTTTATAAACAAAAACGGCATTACAATTAGATATTATGGCCTAGAAATTAGCCAATTAACAACATTTATTAAAACTGCGATAGGTTTTAACAGCGAGGATGCTGTTGGCTGAAGTAGTTAGCGCGTTGACCACAATACAATATATGACTGACAACCTGGGTTCGATCCCTGTTCAGGACAAGTCATCAACATCATGAGTTTTTCTGATTTACATTAGCGTGGCACTATAGCGGCAGCGATTGGTACCCTCTATGCTCCCCCCTTCGTCGGTAAAGTCGGCAGAATCATCGGTGAAGTAAAACAAGAAACTTAATGCGTCTCCTTAACACCAGAGGCGCTGTTATTCTGCTACAAATAGAAAACGCCAAATAGTTTAGTTGCAAAAGAGAAATTAAACTCTCTCTCTCCCTGTCTTCTAATTTCACCACCTGTCCTCTCTACCTTATCCCATTCACCGTAACTTAAGTAGTAGGCATTAATTGCCTGAGTGCCACTTCTCTTTTAAAAAAGAAAACAAATTATCTAACCTTAATAAGCTTATAGCCAGTGCCGAAGTTGTCTGAATATTTTGAAGTCTTTATCGTTTATTATTTGTAACATTTTATAGCTCCTCAAGCCATGAGGCGAGTTTATTTATAGCAACTTTAACCTCTTTTCCACCAGGCTACCAACTAACTTAACGTCTATCAATGTTTAATTGGACGCAATCAAATTTCAGGGCCTAATTTTGTATATAACTTTACCCCAGCGAAATTTGTATTAGGAACAAAATTGTAATAAAAAAAATAAACGTGTGTTTTTTTTTCTCATAAATATTATAAAATTTTTATAGACAAAGCGCCTCAATTTCTTTACTTTTTTAATAAAACAACGTTACTCGTCTTACACTTTATCGATCTTACAGGTCTTTTTAAATCAAAAATTAAACAACAAAAAATAGAAACTATATACTTTAACTTCACTGGAATTTATTTCCACATAATTTTAATTTAAGGTGTATACGTACTACACTGTCAAAAAACAAACCATAAAAACTTTGAGAAAAATTATAAAAAATGGAAATTCACCTCTTAATTAATGTTCAAATAACATTTTATTTGGCTCTGAATTAGATGAATTTTTTTAGCAATAGATCGAGTTTTATAATTTTTTACAGACATATTGAAAATATTTTATTTATTACAACTTCATATCAAAAAAACTTTTTTGTGGTCCGCTTCGTTTGACAAGGTTTTTAAATATAAATTTCTTTTTGATTTGCACGGTTTTGTGAAGAGTGTCTTCTTCAAGAAAAGTTTTATAATTTTTTAGGTTTCTTATAAAAAAGACCTAAAGCTCGTTTATTAAATAAGATATACATTAAAACAAAAAAGTCGAAAATTTAGTGTTAATTAACAAATTAGTAATTAATTCTTTTTTATTAAGTAAGAAAGAGAGGCTAATTATTACACTAGCAGAACGGAACAGCACTGTTTTTGATGGCTGCCACACTATTGTCCTTATCGATCATGTGGCTGTTTTTTTAGGAATACCAAATACTTAACAAACTTTTTGTATGAAGAAAGAATACGAGAAGTATGTGTCTTTTGTATTTCTTTTTTTTTAACGACAATTAAACATTTCCTTTGTTCTCATATAAATTTCACTTGTTGATGTGGTATAAAAAATTAAGCCCTGAACTTTTTGACTTCATAAAAAAATTTTAGATTTATTTTTTTTTTTTTTTCAATCATATTGTCATATGATTTTTTACTTTCGATTTACGATCAAGTAAATATTTCGTTTATTGAATACTAATCCAACTGAATGATGGTTATCGAGGACATCAACCTGATGTCTTACAGAACTGTTTTAGACAAATTTTCAATTATAATTTAAGTCATGGAAATCGAAGGTCAAATTCAAATCGCCAGGGCTTGTGTTGATTCCATGCATTCTTAAGGAGGAAATGACAGAGGCACGAAGTCAAAAAGTCTAGTTATGTTGCAGATGGATGATTCCTTCAAGAAGTTCCAACAATCTATATCTTCGCATAGAAAGCAGAAGCTCCTTAACTCTAGGCTAATTAATACAACAAAAAAAATCTGCTAAAGGATGTTAAACGATACAGTAAGTCGAAGTGTATATACTTTGAACCAGAACTAAAGAGACCGAAAGCCGATTACTATGACGCCTGTTCCTCAGCCCGTATCTGTTTTGCAACAGAGTTTCTTTTATAAAATCATATTAACGAAAGAGCTAAGCTAAGAGCCAGTCTTGTTGAACCTTCGTAGTGAACAGACGTGTTAGCGGAGTTTTTTTACATAGTAAACAAAAAAAATACAAACAAAAAAAATATTCGTAATAAGTACGATTCGTAATAAGTACGGGTTTTTGTGAAATTTGCTTTATTTGCACTAATAACATTTTTCATATAATCTGAACCAACAAAAACAAAAAGAAAAAAAAAAACAACCGTAAACAAAGTGATTGAGGAATACTCTGCATGAGTACCTCAAAAACAAACAATTGTGAAGTGAGTTCTAACGGCAGAAATGCCTATTTTACTGTGAGTTCTGAAGCTCTTAATGCAAACAATAAAAATAAAAAAATTGATGATAGTCTTTTTCTAACGGCAAAGCCAATTTTACGTGAGCGATCAAATTCGCTTACTCCGATGCCAAGTAGTGATTCTCTAACATTACCGCTGCCTAGTACTTCTTTATTTAAATCAGCGCCATTATCCGCTCCGGGCTCGTGTTCTTCACTTAACCAAGTTATCACAATAGACAAGAGTATACAGAAACCTAAGGTGCCTGTCGGAATGGACAGATATATTACAGTAGTAAAGCGCGGGCGTAGCCCAAATTCGTCTAAAATCTCATCGGTTCCCAAGATATCCAGGGATAACGACGCCGCCCCAGTTAACCGTCAAAATCGCTTTAAAATATTGCAGAATGACAACGAAAAACCCGAAGCATCCTCGAAAAAAACCTCCAAACCACCACCAATCTATTTGAGGCAAAAAAATTCTAACACACTTATCAAAAAACTAATCTCGGTCATTGGTGAAAAGGCATTTCACATTGTTCCAATAAAACGTGGTAACATTGACGAAACAAAAGTTCAAATATATAATGAAAAAGATTTCCGGAAAATGGTTAATGAATTAGAAAAAAATAAAACAAGTTTTTACACGTTCCAGCTTAAGAGCGCTAAAGGCCTACAGGTCGTACTGAAGGGCATAGATTCTTACGTTGTCCCTGCTGAAATTAAGGATGCTCTCACCCTCCAAGGATTCAAGGTAAAAAATGTATCCAATATAATAAACAGGGAAAAGATCCCCCAACCCCTATTTCGCGTTGAACTGGAGCCAAATGATGTAATACAGAAGAAAAATGAGACCCATCCCATTTACAATTTAAAATATCTATTATACCGGAAAATCACAGTTGAAGAACCACACAAGCGTTCAGGACCCGTTCAGTGCCATAATTGCCAAGAATATGGCCATACGAAAACTTATTGCAAATTACCTACTGTTTGTGTTGTGTGCGGTGAATTACACAACCCTGCTATTTGCAATAAGTCGAAGGACCAGAAGGAAAAGAAGTGCAGTAATTGTGGAGGTAATCACACTGCTAACTACAGGGGATGTCCTGTGTTCTCTTTTGTTAAACAAGCTATGAGCCAAAAGCCTAAAGTAACTCCAGCGCAAACAGGAAATACGTACTCCGCTACTTATCCTCCTATGGCCCAACCAATTTCTACACAAGTATCGTATGCTGACGCTGTGAAGATCAATTCAGTTCCAGTGCAAAAAGTGTCACCACCAACTAGTACAACAAATGCAAATGCAAGCTTTAATTTCAATCGCCTTGAAGCTACTATTGACAATTTGGTGCAAACAATAAACAACTTTACAACAAATATGACTAGCATGATGCAAGAAATGCTGCGAATGCAGAACACACTACTTCTAGCATTAGTTAACAAGCCATGAACACGTTAAAAGTATGTTTCTGGAACGCAAACGGCATTCGCCAACATAAAAATGAACTTGAGCACTTCCTCACGGCAAAAAATATTGACATAATGTTGGTATCTGAAACTCATTTGACTTCGAGAAGCCTTTTTAAAATGAGTGGCTACACCTTATATGATACAAAGGACCCGAGAGGAAGAGCATGCGGAGGATCGGCAATTCTAATAAAGTCAAGACTCAAACACTACACTATTGAGAACATTTGTGAGGACCATCTGCAGGCAACAAATATTTGCATTGAAAATTTTTGTACAAATTTCGTGATATCATCCATTTACTCCCCTCCCAGATTTTCAATCACTGAGGATCAATACGAGGATTTTTATAAAACTCTTGGCCCTTGTTTCATAGCAGCTGGCGACTACAATGCAAAGCATACGTTCTGGGGGTCGCGTCTTATTACACCTAGAGGTCGAGCATTGTTTAACACAATTTCAAAAATGGGTTTGGATGTCATTTCTAGCGGGGAGCCCACTTACTGGCCTACTGACATACAAAAAATTCCGGATGTTATAGATTGGGGTCATGAAAAATATCCCTAGGGATTTAATTCATGTTGAAGCTTCACATGATCTCTCCTCCGATCACTCTCCCACGATCGTTACAATTTGCAGCCCACTAAGAAGTGACTTACCTCACCCATATGTGAAGATGATAAATCGTGTTAACTGGCTGGGGTTCAAAAAATATCTCAGTAGTCATTGTACGGAAAACATCAGGCTTAGAACTTCCGATGATATTGAATTCAACATTGCCAATCTTACTGAAAATATTAAACAGGCTGCTAAACATGCCACTACCTCCTCTCCGCAGACTGGGTTTAATAGAATTTATTCTGCGGACATTGAACGTCTCGTATGTGAAAAAAGAAGAGCTAGAAGGGAATGGCAACAGCACAGATCACCCCAACATAAAATCAGACTTAGAGAATGCACTAAACGACTCCATGAGTTGCTTGCATCTGAAAAATCTGCTTCTCTTAAGAACTATCTGGAAGGTCTCGATGTCACAGCAGCATCTAATTACTCCTTGTGGCGCGCAGCTAGAAAACTTAAAACACCCGTTGAGTTTAAACCACCCCTGCGCACTTCGACCGGAGGTTGGGCAAGAACCAATACTGAAAAAGGTAACATATTTGCTGAGCATTTAAAACACGTATTTACCCCAAACTCATGTACTGGTGCTGTTGATTTGCCGAGTGTAGTTGCTCTACCCCCTCGACCCGTGAAGTTTAAGATGCGTGATGTACAAAAACTAATTGCTGAAACCAACCAGAAGAAAGCTCCGGGTATTGATGGCGTTAGTAACAAGATGCTGATGCAGTTGCCTCGTGTTGCTATTAGAATCCTGTTGTTTATTTTTAATGGTATTTTACGACTGGAGTATTATCCACACAGCTGGAAACTTGCCATGATCAAAATGATTCCAAAGGCGGGCAAAGATCTTACCAAGGCTGAGTCATATAGGCCAATAAGCTTATTGTCAACAATTTCAAAGCTTTTTGAAAAGCTGCTCATGACAAAATTGTCCCCAATTCTAACTAATAATGGGTGTATACCGGACCATCAATTTGGTTTTAGAAGTCAGCATAGCACCATTGAACAAACTCATAGATTGGTTCATTTCATAAGAAGAGCATTTGAAGAAAAAAAGTATTGTTCTTCCCTCTTTATTGATGTCTCTCAGGCATTTGATAAAGTGTGGCATGAAGGCCTAATTGTAAAATTGAAGACATATCTGCCAATAAACATTGTAAATCTATTGGAAAGTTACATTCTTGCCCGGAAATTCACTGTTGTGGAAGAAGACTTCATGAGTGAGCCCGAAACTATCTCATCCGGTGTGCCACAGGGGAGTATACTGGGTCCAGTTTTGTATTTGATCTATACCTGTGATATGCCATTAAGCAGTAATATCCTCACTTCTACATTTGCTGATGATACAGCCTGCCTTAGTATGCATGAAAACCCTCACGAGGCATCCCGTTATCTTCAGGAACATATTAAGCTGTTGGAACTGTGGTTGAACTTATGGAGAATAAAAGTAAATGAACAAAAGTGTGTTCATGTCACATTTACTCTACGAAGAGACACTTGTTCCCCCATTCGAATCAACAACCAAGTTGTGCCTCAACATTCACAGGTGAAATACCTTGGTATACACCTTGACCGACGGCTTACGTGGAAACACCACATCGACTCTAAGCTGACACAAATGAAGCTTAAATTGACTCAGATACATTGGCTGATTGGTAGAAATTCTACCCTCAGTCTAGATTGTAAACTTTTAATATACAAGTCGCTTTTGAAACCCATATGGTGTTACGGAATTCAGTTATGGGGCACTGCTTCAGCTTCCAATGTAGAGAGAATACAACGTATGCAAAACAAAATTTTAAGGTTAATAACATCGGCTCCTTGGTACATGAAAAATTCTATTTTACATCGTGATTTAAATATGCCACTTGTGACCGCTGAAATTGCAAAATATGCAGGCAAATATTTAACAAAACTCGAATCCCATCCGAATCCGCTTGCCCGAAATATCTTGAACTTTCCTGGACACATCCGCTTAAAAAAGAGGGATACTACGGCCTTAACACGCAACGCAGATGATACTTTTTGAAAATAATTTTGTGCTTAACACGACATTTATGTATTTTTAATTATTATCACTAAGTTTATGTCCGACACTGGTTGGGCCTAATTATTCTATCTATATTTAAGATTTGAACACTTTTTGTTAGTTCAGTTCTGAAGATACAAAAATAAAATTAGTGGGAAAAAAAAGTTTAGTCATTAGCATCCTTAAATAAAAAAGTCTTTAATAGAAAGTGGAAATTTAAATATATTTATTTTTAAGAAAAGTGAAACTCTCATACAACATTTAATTAAATTCAATAACAAACTGTGTGTTTTCCAAAAATTATTGTTTGCGGTTTTTTCCAGTTCCATATTTTAAATTAACCTTTTTATCATCCTTCCAACCCGCAACGCTTCTGTGTCATGTTATGGTGGCAAATTAGACACTAAGCACAATATTTATGTTTGTATTTTATGTCAGTGTTCAAAAGCGATAGTGCGTCTAGAACAAACTACTGCCTTTTTTATATTTGAGAGGTTTTCTCTGCCATGTTATTGAATGTTGCCTACCTGGGCTGTTTCAGTGAGCTTGTGCGCGGTTGATTGTGTGATATTTCTCTCAAAGAAATTTATATTCCACCATGTTTATGTTTATTATATGGTAGTGAAACCAAAATCTAAAATTAAACTTTAGCTGGTATATAAAAGCGAACGCAAGGATGCACACAAAACTTCATATGCATAAATGCATTTGCAGCCTCATAAGCGTACGCGCGCTTATCGGTTCTATTATGCATGTCCTCGCTATACGAACTGTTAAATTTAACACATTAAATGTGTTGCATGAAGCACTAAATAGCAGAGATTCTTAAAGTATTGAAATACACAAATTCAAGTTAATTTAAACACAATTATTTGTAATGTCTTTAGGAATTTAAGACCGTAATAAAAGTCTTTAGATCTTTGTATGATTTTATAAGGGAGAAGTCAAAAACTTTAATGCATTTGTTTTTACACGCTCACACTTCAAGCAAAATGAAACATGTGAGCAGCAAATAAATTGTCATTCAATTATTCAATTTGATTTATTTATTATTATTATTATTATTTAATAGGAAACGCAAAGATTTCATCATCTACAATATGCCAAAAAATTGGCATCGCTTTCCAAAACAATAGTGTGTTGCAGAACTTCGAGCTGGCGCAAGGATTTTCTCCTCTATGATATATCAAAGTCCGCGTTTGCAGAAATACTTAATAAAGCCAGTGTTTGAAATAGTAAAGGGAAGGAAATCTTTGGACCCGGCCGAATGCCGGCAAGGCAGAAACGCTTTAGGAACCGAGTCCAGTGTTCGACATACAGCAGAAGAGAAAATTCGGACTGACTGTTTCAAAATTTTTATTTGAGGCTCATTTTATTTCTAAAGTTGCGGTCTTCATTTCATATATAATAAATCTCTAATAAAGAAGTGTTTTTTTATTTTTGTTGGGGGTATTATTTCACCTTCTTAGGGATTTATTTAATAATAAAAATTGGGCTGTTAATTTATTCAAATAATGCTCCAATTTTTGGTGACTTATTTTTTTCGAATCATTTCCTGGGAACTTAATTCATGCCGCCGATGAAAATATATGAAGACAAGGAGTCCGTGACTTTATAAATTTCCCTCTTCTTAACCGAAATAGTCACACCGTTCTTGTCAAGAAACATCTGTCAGTTGGCTCCTGTCAAAATTTGGTCAAGCTGAGTCATTTAGTATGTGCATGTGTATTTAGTATGTGTTTGGTAGACTACCGCATGATTTGAGGAGAAACTGAGAAAGGAGTGAATTTCGTGTGCTCATTAAGCATTATTTTTTTCGAAAAAAAAACCTTCACTCAAATCAAGGCTAAACTTATTAAATTTTATGGAAATTCTGAACCAACAATTTCAATGTTAAAAAAATTGGTTTATTGAATTTCGTTGTGGCCGTTTTGGACGCACTGTTCAGATATCTACACCCGACAAATAGCAAAAATTACGATATGGTGTTGGCCGATCGGAGATGGAAATTGCGAGCGATTGTTGAATCCATAGGCACATCGCATGGCTCAGTACTTGAACGATGACTAGGGGTGCATAGGCGTCAAAGAAGGCCAAGTTGGGTTTGTCAGCCAATAAAGTCATGGCGTCCATTTTTGAGATGGACGTGGTATAATAAACATTGACTACCTTTAAAAGGATAAAACGAATATTATGCCAACGTATTTTGTCGATTTGATGAGGACTTGAAAAAATCATCACATATGGTCAAGAAAACTTCTTTACCACCAGGATAATACAAGGGTGCACATATGTACAGTTGCATGCATAAATTAGGCTACGAATTACTCAGTCATCTATCGTATTCAGCAGATTTAGCCTCGAGTGTCTGATTCTTGTTTCCCAAAGCTAAAGAAATGGCTCGACGGAAATAGATTTGTCTCCAACGATGAAATCGTCTCAAAAACAAATACCTATTTTGATGACTTTGACAAATCTTATTTCTTGGAAGGGGTAAAAATATTGGAGAAATGCTGGACGAAGTGTATAGAGCTGAAAGGAGACTATGTTGGAGAACTAGAAGTTTTTTTAATCCAAGGTCACGCACTTTTTGACCTGCCTTCGTACACATAAGGATCAGCTAATTTCATTTTAAAATATAATAGTTCCATTTCATTAAAAATTCTTTTGAATTTCTTTCTGCCAACAAATTGCTAATAAAAATCGGCATTTTCTTCAGCATTTCATTATATTTATTACATTTTAAGGAACCTCCGATCACTCGGCGTTTCCTGCTGAGGTTTAAATGTCTGTCCGGCATATATATTTATTGTTCATAATACTGATACTCGTATGTATTTACTTAGCCAGCTGGCAATTGACTGCTAGTTTTTGGAATCGTTTGCTGTTCAAAGACGATGAGTGGCAAGACTTGAAACTTGGACCTGAATACATCTTCGCAGCACTAAAGACCCCTAATTGCTATTTGCATAATGTTTTATACATAGGGTAAATTAGAAGGTGTCGCAAAAGTTATGCCGTAATTTGAATTGGCTTAGTTAATTGTTATCCTGTGCATTCTGTTAAAGTGTATTAAATACTTGTTTGCTTTTGATGTGATCGTAATTTTCTCTCCTGACTGCTCAACTAAATTTTTATATTCAGGTTCAGCTCCTTAGTTGCTATTTCTCTCCTGTTCACACTGATTCATCTCCTCTGCCGATTATCCTCTGCTTCTACATTTCCTGCTCTCACTCTTTTGCTTCCACTCGTTTGCTTAATGTACATTTCTGTGGCGTCACTGATGGTACCAACCGATATTTCCAACCACCTGCCACTGACTTGAAATAATTGTTCGCCATGCATCCAATTCTTGGCTCCCGCTGTACCCTATCCACCTCCTGATGGAATGCTCGAAATGAAATAATACTTTTACTGAATATGATTTGCCTCCGTCTATTCGTGTCAATGTTGTTTTTATTATGTTTCACGTTTTTGCCTGTGCCCGAATTCCAAAAAGTGTGGGTTCTCACAGTACAAACTGCTGCCAACTTTTTGCTGTGGGTAAGTCGGACAGTTACCACTAAATGGGAACCTCTGTATTGTGTTTTATATTTTATATTTTATGTAACATCCTTTCTGCCGATGCATGTGTACCCGTGTGTGTCTGGTATGGAATTACATGCATTTATTGAATATCAGGCTTCAGATTGTGCATCACGGCATATTTTGGTGTGTTTTTATTTGCTTTGATCGCTGCTGTTTTTTCTTGTTGTTGTTGCAGTTTATATATGAAAGTGTGCCATTTATTACACCTTCACTTGTCACTTCAAATATCTTTTTCTCGTTTATAACTTTCATATACTACAGACGCTGTTAATTAAAACGTGTGCATTATTTATGGTACAGAAAATCTGCTCACTTTTTTTTGTGGAACACGGCAACGTAATTTGCATTTAATGCTGCGTTGTTTTTTTCTTTTCTTTCCTGCTCATAATTTTTTAATTATTGCGATTATATGAGAAAAAGCATAGAAATACCTCGAGGATTAGAAAACAGCAATTTAGATTTATGGCAAATTACACAAAACTGATGGGAGATAATGGCTGAAATGGTGTTTGTTGTTTGAAAAAATTAAGTTAAAGCCATTGGATTGCGGCCTGGATCTTAGGCATCGCAAGAGGATATTTTATGATTTGAAATTTAATCAAAGCGGTGTGAAGTTAACAAGTTGGAAGAAGGTTTTTTTTGAGCATAAAAATAAAGTGTTCGTTGAAATGCTTATGCGAATGGTGAACCAACTTAATAAAGTTTTACGTTTTTAGAATCACATTTATTTCTCTTGGGCATAAAAAGAAATAATTATAGTTTCTGAAAGTATTAAGTTCCTGACAGCAAGAGCAAATAATTATTGAAAAGAATCAAATCAAGGCAATTTTACAAATTCTAAAAATATTAGGCTCTTTGGCACATATCCGATGGAATAATTTTGAGAATACTGGCTGATTGTGGCTAATGGGCAGAGACTTGTGTTTACAAAAATTAAGCAGGAAAACACATGATTGATTAACAATTAGCAGCTCTTCTGCCAGAAAAGGCTGTCCGTTCACTAAATCCTTAATTAAGTCGACTTCCATATCCTTGAATTTAAGTCCAGGTTTACAAAGGATCAAACTGAAGCGCACAGCTATTAAATCTCGTTTTTCTGCTAGTTTTTAGGGACTTTGGCGAAATTTTCGTCCAAAATTTCATTATCACGAAAAGCCTATAATGAAAAGCCCACACGTCAATCAAGAAATTAAGTGGAAATTTTGCTCAAACATACGGCCAATTGGACGTACTGCTTAATCATTTAAGCGGCGGAGTGGCATGAGTGAATGATATGAAGGCACACTCAACGCTGCAACAAACTCCAACTATTCGTTCGGCACTTCTTTAAAATTCAATTGATGACAAAAGTAAAAAACCACTAGATCCTTTTGCTAATAATTTGGAATATAAAATACGGTGTTTTCCTTTCTGGCAAAAAGTATAACACTTTGTTGTTTACAAATGTTTGCAAGCATTTTAAGCGTACTATGATTATTTTTGTTATACTATTCATATTTTTTCCCATTACACCTCTTGGGAGCATTTCGCTTCCATAAAGCATCTCCATCTTACATGAATTACCGCAGTTCGGTAATCGGTTCTTGATCCAGCCAAGTAAATGATTGGTCTACTGTAGCAGGTCCTAAGATAATGGGGCTGCCATCTGTCATTGCCTAGAAACGATGCCCTCTGTGTATTTTGATGTAGTGGTGAGGAGCCTTACTAGTCTTTGATTCCTACGTTTTTTCCCTACGGGTGGTGACTGCCTGACCTTTGTCATGATGTTATCCTTGGATGGATTTTTTGGAGTGGATTGAGAAGCGATTGATTGTTTCGCAATTGATTGTTTTACACTTTTGACGTTACGAGTAATCAATGTGGATTATACCGCATGCATCGCAAAAAACGGTCGCTATCACTTTATTGGCTGACAAGCCGACCTTGTCCTTCTTTGGGGCTGAAACCCATGGTGACATGCCTATGACTTCCACAATCTCTCGCACTTTCAGTCTCTGATCGGCCAAAACCACATCGTGAATTTTTCGAGTGTAGAGACCTCAACTAGTGCGTCAAGCACCTTCGGCATCTTCCGTGCAAATACGGCTACAACGAAATTTTGTAAACCACTTTTTTACCATTGAAATTGATGGTGCAGAATTCCAGTAGTATTTATCAAGCTTAGCTTTGGTTTGAGTGATGGGTTTATTCCACAAAAAATTTTCTCCTGATATCACGCGGTAGTATGATATCAATGGCTGTCAAGCAAGAACTATATGACGCAGCTTGTTCAAATTTTTACAGGATTCAACTGACAGAAGCGGGAAATTCAAAAAGTAGCGGACTTGTTATGCCACTCTCGTATGTGAAGCCATACGTATGTATATATGTATATAAATGCCATGCTTTTTAGTTTTAATATAAATATATTTTCTTATACATAAGTGAATTGGCATTTGATAAAGTGTGACATGAAGGCCTAATTTTAAAATTGAAGACATATCTACCAATAAACATTGTAAATCTATTGGAAAGTTACATTCTTGCCCGGAAGTTCACTGTTGTGGAAGGAGACTTCATGAGTGTGGCCGAAACTATCTCATCCGGTGTGCCACAGGGGAGTATACTGGGGCCAATTTTGTATTTGATTTATACCTGTGATATGCCTGTGAGCAGTAATATCCACACTTCTACATTTGCCGATGATACAGCCTGCCTTAGTATGCATGAAAACCCTCACGAGGCATCCCGATATCTTCAGGAACATGTTAACCTGTTGGAACTGTGGTTGAACTTATGGAGACTAAAAGTAAATGAATAAAAGGGTGTTCATGTCACATTTACTCTACGAAGAGACACTTGCTCCCCCATTCGAATCAACAATCAAGTTGTTCCTCAACATTCACAGGTGAAATACCTTGGTATACAGCTTGACCGACGGCTTACATGGAAACACCACATTGGGTCTAAGCTGACACAAATGAAGCTTAAAATAACCCAGATACATTGGCTGATTGTAAACTTTTAATATACAAGTCGCTTTTGAAACCCATATGGTGTTACGGAATTCAGCTATGGGGCACTGCTTCAGCTTCCAATGTAGAGAGAATACAACGAAGGCAAAACAAAATTTTAAGGTTAATAACATCGGCTCCATGGTACATGAAAAATTCAATTTTACATCGTGATTTAAATATGCCACTTGTGACCGCTGAAATTGCAAAATATGCAGCCAAATATTTAACAAAACTCATCCCAATCTCCTTGCTCGTAACATCTTGAACTTTCCTGGACACTTCCGGTTAAAAAAGAGGGATACTACGGCTTTAATACGCCACACTCCAGATGAAACTTTTTGAAAATATTTTTGTGCTTAACACGACATTTATGTGTTTTTAATTACTATCACTAAGTTTATATCCGACACTGGTTGGGCCTAATTATTATATCTATATTTAAGATTTGAATACTTATTGTTAGTTTAGTTTAATGAAGATACAATAAATTAAAAATTAGTGGAAAAAAATAAGTGAAATTGTCTTTTAATTCGATTACAATCATATTTTAGCGCAAAAACCAAGTATTACGTATAATTTTTCTAAAAGCCTTGACTCTATTTTCCTCTCATATACCCTTTACCTGGACCTTTTTTATGTGAAATCCTCTTTTTGTAAACCTTTTATAAATTTATCAACGGTAACGCTGAAGTCGTAGCCAAAAGCAAATGACTTCAAATACCGATAATTGTATTGTATCAAAATATCGGTATGTGGGAAATAAATTACAGAAATGAAAAACTATCAACTTTCGTATTCAATTTCCATCGACTGCTCGATTAAAAGGACGAAATTCGTAACTAAGCCTGTACAAGTGAATAGAGGTGGGCTGGTACTGTATGATATGAGTGGTAAAATGAAAGATTATTTTCTTTCCGTTTTTTTTAATATATCCCCAATTTAATAACGATATTTTTTTCTTTTTTGTTCTTAAAGGAGATGTGAGAGCTTGTAACAAGAAGGAAGAAAAATTATAAGTGTAGAAACATTTTCATGGATATTTTCCACTGTCGTTCAAATATTTGTGAAAAAAGAAACACTTTTTATAACTATATTTAAACATCAAGTTAATATGAATGAGGGTCATTCAGAATAACCATTTTTAAAACATACATAAATAATTCGTCCACCGCAACATATATGTCTCGAAAACTCCAAAAAAAATAAGTTAATACGGAAAAAGAGTTCTACAATGTCTTACTTTAATGTAGAAAAAAATTAGATTTATATCTGCAGATAAAGCGAAAATACTCCATAAATAGTACAAGCGGTGTATAACATTTCACATTCCCTTTTATACGCCCTGCTGTTAAAGGTTCTTGGGCAAACTTGTGATAAGAAATAAATGTGTTGATTACTAGAGGATATAAATTTGAGTGACAGCCCAAGGATATAAATATTTCCAAGTCATTTAATTATGACATTATTAAAATATGCCACCTGACAAAAAAACACTGTTTTATAAATAAATTTTCCTGCTCATACACAAATCCACATGTAATGAACATTATTTACGTTTTTTGTTGCAACTTTTATTTATGACTCTGGCTGTTTAATCCTTTCATTATAATTTCATCTCCAACAGAAATATAATTAATAGTACTACTCCTTTCAACAACAATAATAATGGCATTAAAAAAATAAGTAGCAACCACAAAGTAATAGTAATGGCGATGCTGGAAATGATTCTGTTCTTTAAATGCGGCCATTTGCATTGATTGCTGCACTAATACATACATAAAGGGTGTCCTGAGCACTTGGTGAAAGAACAATTCTTTTTCATTAATGAGAAGCAGACCAGCAAAAGGAATATCAATTTCGATTACTTCCAATTAGAGAATTGTTTCGGTTTCGTAAGATTTTGCGTTTAGCTGGAGTTCGGTTGAGTGATTGGGATATGGATCAAATGGTAGGCGCCCCGCTCGGATACTGCAGGGACTATACATGATCGCACAAGTAAGGTTGTCCAGTGAAGTCACCTGCGATGTATTGAGACTGATATGGCCACGATTTTCTTGCAGAAGATCTGCAGTCCTAGAGGGGTTATCTCAGGATCAATTGCGCACAACTGTTGCGGTTTTGGTTGTGCATTGCTGTACAGGGTTCTTTTGCAAGAGACTGGGTGTTTCTTAAAATGACGCCGATGACAACGAGAAGAACTATTCAAAACCTCCTCTGTCACTAGCCCGCTCTCACACTGGAGAGAGCGACTGATATGACCAGCCCGATTCTGCGGAGTTTAGAAGAGACATCGGGCTGCGGTATTAAGGAGATAAACTCTTTTATACGGGCATCATTTAATACCAAACTGAACATGTTTAACAGTATAATGTTACACGAAAGCAGCTGAGCTACCAAAAACAACGTTGCCAAAAAGAAAATTGCTAAAAAAAATCGCCCTTTATATTTATTTTCATTGTATTCGTATATGTACATCTCTCACACATTCTTTTATATTTATATGCTTTCTTTAATACATTTCTTTTTCATACAATTGTATAATTTCCTTGAATTTTTCAAAGACACTTCTATTATGATTTTTAAAATGCAACAGAATGTGTTGCATCAAGATATATATTTAGGATACGAAATTTAATTCCGAATCTGTAAACTTGAAATGGGCTTACCCATACCTCACTAGACTCTATACGTCTGAAAATCGTCCCCTGGCGCTAAATGCACTCTTTAGTTTTTTTCAAAAACTTCTTTAACAATCTTTTTATAATCATCAGTAAGAATTGCTATCGGTTCCCCATTTCCTTTTTCTACCGACATCGTAAAATATGCCCACAATGTTGCAATGAAAAATATCTTCAATTTGTGGTATTGTGCAATTAAAATCAAGGAAATAAAATTTATGTTAAAAGAAAATATTTAACAACAATAAATGCTCAAGAAAATAAGATAGATTGCGAAAAAAACGAGAAGAAATCATTCAGCGAAATGATTTCGTCGCTGCCATGTGAAAAACATGTTGTCAGAAAGGCATCGACTGAATGACTGAATGCACGTAATTAATTGTCATATTCATGTCGTAAATGCTGCAATATTTTAAAAAGAATTTAATGAAAAATAAATGCAAATTCACCAGAGACACATTTTAATCAAGGATAATAATAATAATAAAAAATATATGTAATATAAATGAAAATACATATTAAAATTAATATTAATGGAATGAAAGAAAGCAAAAATAATGGAAACAAATGAATGACTAAATTAAAAAAAAGAGAGAGATTAGTAACCCAGCGGCGAAATTTGTGTCAATCATCCGAAATGTTCTTGTTCAAGGATACAGAAGAATAAAAAGTGTAATGAGAATACGTATGTACGTACATATACTCGTATTATGTAACATGGTTTTAAATAACCATCAATATATTGGTTGCATTTAAAAAAGTACTTTTAGAAAAGTACTTTTTGAAAAAAGTACTTTAAAAACAAGTACCTTCATATAAGTCCATTTCGAACATTAAGCATTTTTGCTTTTTGAAAAACTACTAGTATATTTAAAAAACAGTAATTTTAAAATATATACGTGTATCATCTTAGAAATATACCTTTCAAAGAAATAAATTTAAAGAAAAATTACTTTACAAAAATACCTTTTAAAGGAGCACCCTTTAAAAAATAATGTTTAAAAAAGTTACCTTCAGGAAGGCATTTTTAAAAGCTGCTTAAAAAAGTACCTTTAAAAAGTACTTTTTGCTAAATAATACTTTGAAGCCATACCTTGTGCAAATGTACGTTTTTACAAAACAATTTTTGAAAAAGAATCTTTCAAACAAAATTGTTCTTGCAAAGAACCTACTAAAGTGTCCATTTTAAGATTCACCTCCGAAAAAACACCTTACAAAACAGCACCAATTAAAACAGTATCTTAAAAAACCTAATCAAAAATAAAGTACCTGGTGAAAAAGCATCTTTTTGAAAATATAATAAAGTACTGCTTAAAGAAAACCTCTTTTCAAAATGTATCCTTTAAGAGCTTAATTTTTAAAAAGCTGTCTTTAAGAATTAACCTTTTCAGAAGGTACATTTAAAGAAACCCTTTAAAAATCAGCTTAAGGAATACTTTTAAAAAGTCCATTTAATTCAAAAATACAACTTTTTAGCAAAAACCATGTGAAAAAGTAACTTTCAAATACCTTTAGAAAATGAAAGCTTTACATAAGGAACTTTCAGAAAAAATACTTCTTAGAAAAATTACGTTATAAAGAAAGTAAATTTTATAAAAAGTTCCCTTTGGAAAAAGTATCCTTTATTAAGAGAGCTTTAGAAAAAATACCGTTTGAAAAAGGAATTTTTAGCAAAAGTACCTTTTGAAAAAGGACTTTTTAGAAATAGTACCTTTTAAAAATTAGCTTATAGAAAATTCCTTTTGGGGAGAGTGCATTTAAAACATTTTTTTTTTTTTGAAAAATACCTTTTGGAAAGAGTACCTTTAAGAAAAAGTTACTTTTAGAAAGAGTACCTTTAAGAAAAAGTTACTTCATTTTTACAAGTTACTTTTTTTCTAAGAGTAAGAAGCTTTTAACAAAAGTAACTAACTTTTAACAAATATCTTTTAGAAAAAGTTTATTTTAAAAAAGTATCGTTTAAAATATATACTTTTAAGAAAAAGTAACCTTTTAAGGAAAGTATCTTCTATAAAAAGTCTCCGGTAAAAAAGTACTTTTTTAGAAAAAGCGCCTTTAAAAAAAATTTTAGAAAATATAAAGATTTTTAGAAAATATATCTTAAAAAAGTGCCTTTTAAAAATACCTTTTAAAAAAGGTACCATATGGAAAAGGACCGTTTACAAAAAGTACCGCTTACAAAAATACATTCTAAAGCAAGTCCCTTTGAAAAGTTACCTTTTAGAAAAATACATTTTAGAAGAAGTACCTTTTAGAAAAAGTTAATTTTACATAAAGTACCTTCTGGAAAAAGTACCTTTTAGAAAAAGTACTTTTTAGAAAAAGTACCTTTTAGAAAAGTAACTTTTAGAAAAAGTACCTTTTAAAGAAGAACATTTAGAAAAAGTACCTTTTAGAAAAAGACCTTTTAGAAAAAGTACCTTTTAGAAAAAAATACCGTTTACAAAAATACCTTTTAGAAGAAGTACCTTTTACAAAATGTACCTTTTAAAAAACTGTCTTTAAAAAAAAGTACCTTTTAGAAAAAGTACATTTTAGAAACAGTACCTTTAAGAAAAAGTATCTAATAATAAGTACTTTTTAAAGTTCCTCTAAAAAAGAACTTTGTAAAAAAATATTATTATTCCAGACTGACATTTAGTTCCGATGAAAAAAGAGGATATTGTTTTAAAAGACCGACATTTGCATTTCTCATTTTTTCGACGTCTTAGGTCTGAAAAAAAATATTTTTAGGATACAAGGGATTGTATCCTAAAAATATTCTTTTTTTTATAATATATATTTAAATATATATTTCATTTAATTTTTGCGAAAATTTTCGAACTGAATTTATCAATCAATTATGATAATTAATTAATAACAATAATTTGTTTTTTTTATTGTAAATTTAGTAATCGAACTCGAGCTAAACAAAAAAAATCAATTTGAAAAATTATTTATTTATCTCGATTTTGATGAAAACGTTATTTTCCTTTAATTAAGAAATGGATTTAAATTTTTCACAAAAGAAAAAGTTTCATTATCCTTTTTGCAAAAAAAAAATCTATTTCTGATTTATGGTATTGAGAGACAGGCCCATGATCAATTTATTGGCAATGAACTGAATATGAGCCATTTGCATTTGAAAGGCGTGTTTGTGAAACCTATTTTAAGGCCTATTTATTTAATTTTCTTTATTTCCTGAACATGCAAAATTTTAGGTGATATTTTAATTACTAAATAAAAATTTAATTTAGAAGCACAATTTTATTTTAATTTATTTTTCCAAGTTTCTTTTCGTTTCTGCATTTGCTGTAGTACTCCAATATTCATTCTCTCTGCCCACTTAATTTTCCACACAATTTCACTTTTATTTATAGAAATTTTCTTTTCTACAGTTTTGTGGTTGCAGCACAAAATAATCATGGAAAGGACACTTTCCCAGTATTTGTTTAAGTGTAAAGAGGAGTGAGTACGCACTTGTTAATGAAGTGAGAGCGGGGTGGTGGGTGGTTCGCAACAAAGTGAATGAATAAAACTGTAAGTGAAGTAGATTTGTCTCTTGTCCTTGTCGCAGTTATCAATTACCCCATGAAAAATAAGGCAACATTTCTTTTTAATTTCTATTTAAGATATTTAAAAATCCTCCATTTATTTGAGGATATTTTTTTTAATTCTAATTTTAATTTTATGCTGTTTTTCTCGCTTGACTTGTTGTTCCTTTTGTCAGTTCCTTTGGTACTTTTTAATTGTATTTTTAGAGCAATTACGTAGTTTACGAAATGTAAGTAACTTTTTTTTATTCCCATTGTATAGTTTAATTTCACAGTGTTGCGAATTTTATTTATGTAAAAAGTTTCATTTTTAAATTTTTTTTCTTTCTTTTCGCCTTCTAAACTTTTTATTATATTTTCATGGTCTTGGTAAAAGAACAAGTTGATAAATATACAATAGTATGAAAGTGAGAGAAAAAAAACAGAAAAGGTAATTTAAGCATTTTAACAGCATATAAGTTAATCAAAAGTTAAGGATATAAAGGAATGGATAAAGTTTTTCAAGGCATGAAATTACGATCTGTGTTATTTCTCAATTCATAAGGATATGAAAACATTACATTGTGCTATTAAAATTGTATTATCTATATTTCCTTAAAGCAAATAGAACGTTTTAAAATTAAAGCTAAAATATCACCAAAGACGTTTTCGTTAGGAAAAAGGTGGTCAAACTTTTCAAATGTTAAAATGGCACAGAAACCAGGGATACATGAATCGTTACGTGTATTTCTAAATTATTATATTCCTTATCGTAGTTGTTATGCCATCATCATTTATTTGGTCAAAATTATATCCCAGATGCTTCAAATGAATTCCAAATAATGAAAATAAACCAACTTGAAATCGAAATGAAAGAAACCAAATAAAACAGATTTAAATATCAGACTTAAATGTCTAGACAGTGGGTGATTATGAATTTTTTAAATATTCAGTATGAAACAATTTTTAAATACTCAATTGTAACAACAACAAAAAAACTGAATTTTATTTATTGACCACAAGAAACACAAACCAACATTCATCTTTCTTGTGGTCAAAAGAGAAAAAAGGACAATAGGATTGTGCAATGATGCAGGAATCTAAATAAAAATATGAAATATAAGCAACCATACACTGAAAGTAAAATAATGTAAGACTCAGAGTAATTAATGTAAATTTTAAAAATAACACAAGTATACAAGGTTTTTGTCTAAAAAAAAACTGAAAATGGATTCCAATGTAATGTGGGGTACTGTATTCGAGTCTTGATTATAGTTTGCGAGATAAGCCACTATGTCCATGATCCATCAATATTAGCAAAAATGGATAAATATAAATCGAAGTTAAATATAAATCGAAGTTTAACAGGAATATTAAGTTTAGCTGTTGATATATTGCCTTTAAATCAGTTCAGTAGTTTCAGAGATATCGTTGAAATTGTGTGGCAAAAAATATAAAAAAAAATTCGTAAAAAAATAAAATATGCAATAAAAACTCCGTTTTTTTTTCTTCTGAAAACACATAGTCATACGAGAGTGGCTCAATAATTCCATAACTTTTTGAATTTACCGCCTCTTAACTGAAAGTGAAACATAGCTCCTGTCAAGAGGCATCTTGACCCTTGTCAAAATTTTTTAACAAGCTGCGTCATTTAGTTTGTGGTTCACAGCCATTGATGGCAGACTATCGTCTGATTTGAAGAGAAAATGTAAAAAAGTGAATGTCGTGTGCTCATCAAGCATTATTTTTTCAAAAAAGAAAAAAAAACATCACTCAAACCAAGGCAAAGCTTGATAAATAATATGAGTATCCTGTACCAAAAGTGGTTTACCGAAGTTCATTATAGCCGTACAATCACCGAAGATGACGAACATTCTGGACGCTTGGTTGAGTTTTCTACACCCGAAACAATTGACAAAATTCATGATATTGTAGATTGCGGAAGCCATAGGGTTATCACTTGACTCATGAGAAAGCTTTTCGCAAGATGGATGCTACGTTTGCTCACAATCTACGTCAACGTATGAGAACTTCGCAGGAGAGTTTGGCGTGGTTTGCTTGCAATATAAAAGTTTATGAGCCGTTCCGTAATCGTGGATGAAACGTGAATCCACCGGAACATACCATAGACCAAACAGCATTCAAAACAGTGGGTTTTTCGAGGTGAATCAGAGCCAAAGATGGCCAAGGTTTGTTTGACAGCCGATATAGTCGTGGCGACCATTTTATGAAATGCACCTGGTATAATCCACATTGATTACTTGTACCTTCAAAAGTGTAAAACAATCAAACAAGTAAATTATTTGGAAAAAAAAGTTCTTATCCAACACGACAATGCAATTTTGCAAACATGTGCGTTTGTCATGGCCAAATTCGATAAAGTGGACTACTCACTCTGGACTCAGCGCCGATTGACTATTTCTGGTTAATAAACAAATACTTTTTTCAACAAATCTTATTTTTTGAAACTCATAAAAAATTTGGAGAAACGTTGGTCAAAGTGTATAGAGCACGAAGGAGACTATGTCGAAAAATAAAATGATTTTTTATTAAAAAACATATGTTTTGTTTAAAAAGTCAATCTATTAACCAGCTCTCACATTTTCGGTTAAAAAAAAATAATGTTTTAATCTAATGAAATATCGTGCAAATTGTCCCAAAACAAGAATTCTATTTACAAAAATTTTAGATTGTCAAAATTTCCTAAAAAATAAAATGACAAGAAAACCCCTGTTCTCTTTCTATTACTATATATAAAAATATGTCGTTTTATTTGGTATGGATTTTCCTCAACCAACAATTGCACATTACGGGTAAGTAAAGCCTAGGTAACGACCAGAAATTGGAAAAATTCCAAGAATTGCTTATTTATTACTCGTCACAAAAAAATCCACAAACATTTTTGTACTGGATACTTTTAGTTCAGTGCATGGAAAATTCTCTTTAACTAAAGTTCCTTCCTTATAAGCGTAATAATTTGTTATTAAGCATTTGTAAATACAACATTTGTGACCGGAAGCATTGTTCGTTATAGCCAGTATCTGCTATAACCGAACTCCACTGTATTTAAATTTAATTATTTTCTATATTTTGTTAAAATGTTTTCTTAACGATGCCACTCGATATTATAAATAAATAAAATTTAAATACAGAATTATTTCAATTTAGAAATCCTGGTGCTTGAATAAACACTTATTTAATGAAATTAAAAGGAGCCAAAGGAAATTACAATAAAAATTTAAGAAAAATTATGTTCTCCTATAAACTTAAAGAAATAAACTTTTGGTTGTTTTTAAATTTCATAATGATGATTTCTTCTTAACGTCTTGGAAGTCGAAAAACTGCACTATGGGATACCTTGGAAGCCATGAAAATGTCATTCCTTGGGAACAACTCTACTGGATTCACGATATTTTTAATAAAATTATTAAGCCCTTATGGCTTTTGTACAAATTTTGCATTCTGCCGTTCTTAAGAAGAGCGTGATATCTGTAAAGTTCTTTTAAATTGATAATATATATGCAAGTTACTGAAAAATCATGTTAAATTTTAAACTAAGAAAAATTTAGAGGCAGGCAGCCATGAATTTCTCGGTTTTTTTCTTTGCTTTTTTTTAAATGCATCTGGCATACAGACAAGCCGGACAAGTTGAAGTTGTAAAGTGTAGCAGAAAAATATGATACAAAATAAACTGCATGAAATCCTAAAACAAATGTTTATTTTTTATATTTTACAAACTTTAAATAAACTACAAAATTGTTAAAACATTTACAAGCAGCTAAACATTAAAGAGGAGAAATGCACATGAAACAATTGTCTGCAGTCACAGATGGCTTAAGGGGACTTAAGGCAGTGAAAGAAAAGTTTGTTTTGGGGATATGAAATAATAAAAATAGAGAATAAAAAAATTATAAATTTAAAGAGAATTTTTTCACCATATGAAAACTACACAGACATTAGGCTGTGTCTGCAGAAACACGCAGGAATCGAGCCTGCGACCTTCAGACTACCAGGCCACAAGACATAAATTTAAATACGTTTTTCTACAACAAGTAATACGGACATAGGGATAAAAAGAGGAATGGAGGATAAAGAGAGAGAAAGAGGGACAGGTGGGTGGGGAGACATAGGCAAACCAACGACGAAGAGAAAGTGGCACGAGTGGTTCGGCAGGTATAAAGAGACACACAAGCGAATACATACAGCGGGAGGAACTAAACACGGGCAATGTACAACAGAGAAACGATATAGTAAGGAAAAGAAGATCGAAGATGGTGCATGGCAGAGAGCGGTCTGTTTGCAAACCAGGCTTGAGGTGGTATGACGGAAAATCATTCCAAATTTTTTTGTTTACTTTTCTTTTAGGAATGGAAAAAATCTGAAAATTTTTCAATGAAATAAAAAAAGGCTATTGGAATAGTCTTATAAAAGGAAAGCTACGAGAACATTATTTTTACTAATAATATTTTATGTATGTAAGTCCTTTATGAAAAAGTACTCAAACTATTTATCGCTTCTCCATTGAAGTTTACTTCAATATCATCAACTCTCACTATGTTCTTTATGGCAAAATGTGTTCACACTAGTTTTGCAATAAATAGTTACGACGAATTTGATATTTTTCATATTTTTTTATTTTAGTGTTATTATTTTTTAATTAATCGGCCTTTTTTCCTTGCTTTCTGACATATAAGGTAACAAGTCCAACCATATTTTTTCTAAAAATAATTCTTGCAAAAAAGCAGACTTCAATACAAAAGGCCAATCAAACAGATAACAAAACGAGAGCAATTATGGGTGATTTTAAAATCCGATATCATCCATTTCTAGTTTATGTTTTGCTCGCAAGCAAAAAAAATCGGTCCATAAGTGGCGGAGACATGCGATGAGCAATATTTCGAAAGGTTGCTTCGGCCGTGCGATTTTCGCTTAAATTTTTATAACTTAATTTGGCAGGAATACACTTTCAAATAAAAAAAAAAAAAATTTCTAAAATTGGCTTATGAATGGAAGAATATGCGATAGTTAACATTTTGGGGGATGCAGGATGCCCAATCTAAAATTATTGAACCAAACTGAAAGCAAAACCTTTCAAATAACAAAAATAATTTTGAAAGTCGGTCGATAAATGGAGAAGTTATGCGATAGTTTATTTTTCGGGCGCGCAAATCGACCATTTGATTTTCAGAAATTATGGGGGACCAACCTGAAACCAAGTCCTTTCAAATTAAAAAAGAGTTTTTTTAAATAGGCCCATGAATGGAGGAATTATACGAGAAGAGCAAATTGCCCGTCCGACCAGCTTGCAAAAAATTCCTGTCAAACAAAAAAATAATTTTTTACATTGGTCCCATAAAGTTATGCGTGTACGAACATTAACAAAAAGAAAAAATTTATAACCTCCTCATTTTCTTGAAATCGATTAAAAAGGACTCGTACTTTAACTTTTTCTATAACGTCAGGAAGTTATCTGAAATGCGTTTGATTTTGAAAATTTTTTTAAAGAAAAATTATCAGACTCTGGTTACTTCTTCTGAAGAAAAACTACCCAGACTGGGACCTCTCTTCTCACCAAAAATTTTAAACACTCATTACAATTTTGTAATGAAAAATAATTCAGATTGTTTTTCTGCGAAAAAATAACTCAGATATTGATTAGTTTTTCTGAAAGAAAAGTATTCCTGGCAATGAATTTTTGTTTAATCAAACTCTTTCTACTTTTAAAAAAATTTAATTTAAATTTACGTCGTTGAAGTTTAGAATTTTTATATTTAAAAAGACTAAAAAAATCCATTTATAAAAGGAAACATTGCTGCTGTTTATTTATGCAGGAGAAGAAATAACGAATACATATAATTTTATATAATAAATTTGCTTTTATGCCATCATAAATACGCCACTCCGCTCCAAGTTGCTTTCACTACTTTAAAAGTTCATTTTTTAACTTGCCATTTTTAATATAAAAGTATATTTTTAATGATTATTTTGTTTTTTTTTTTCTTTTTTTTTGGAAGAGGAAAAAAGTGAGTGCGGGAGTAGTTTCTATGTATCAACTGTATTTTATCGTTTCCGACAGCAGGATTGTTTTGCTTTTAGTGGCCATTGAAAACAAAAACTCACAACTATATATTAGACGGTATCAGTGGAGTAGCTGCAGCAATAGGTGTAGCAAATTGCATATAAAAAACTGAAAGGAGCAGAGAAAAAGGAAGAGAAAATTATTTAAAAAACGTAGCAAGTATCCTTTACTATCTGGCAAGTGAGGCATTGTTATACCTGAAAGCAGCCAGCGAACTTAATACCACAGTTCTTGTGGCATAAAACTTTTACAATGGCCGCACGCTTTTAAGTGTCTTTCTCCCATAGATCGCGCGGCATTTGTCTTTGCAACACATAAAGGCCGAACACGATTAGTTTTTCATGTTTGGATGCTTTTACCATCCCGACGCCTGTAGAAATAATAAATAGTTTTTTATTCATATCAGAAGATAAAAATGTATCATTGCTTGTGTACAACAGCCTGCGTAGTTGCAACCAAGAGAACGTGAATTAAAGTTGTTACCTGATGAAGTTCACCACTTTGACTACGTGTCCTTTAACTGTTACGGTGTTAGTAAATATACAAAGTTGAATGCATGAAAATTGAAATTGTATAGTAAAAAGCAAAAAAAAAAATTTGTGTTTGTTTGTTATGAATAACTGGCGAAGACTTTAAGCTGCTTTCCAGACTAAAGCAGACACCAATCGCTACAGGTATGGCTTTTGTTAAGCTGATGTGCGGTAACTAAAGCTTTTGTTAAATACAAAATAAAAACCAAATACGCAAGTATTAACTCTACGGGATGATGATGGTGATGATGATGCTCTATATGATTTTGTCATTCAACAAGGCCGATTTAATGGAAGGAAAGAATCAGTAATAAAGTTTTTCAAATATTTAATGCTGAGAGTATATAAAATTCTTAAATAGTAAAATAACATCTAGCAGTAGAACTCGGCAAAGTGCGAAGGGATTTTGGCAGAAACAGACAAATTATTTGATCGGGAATTGATAAGAAACATTGGGTATAGTACAGTTCCTCCGAGTCTACGGGCAAGTTAAATGTAATTTTTTTGATTATTTAAATCCATATTTGACACAAATATTACAAACATATTTGAAAATTTGTGATAATCAAGACTTCTACTCGTTGTAAAGAAGCAAGCAAACCAAATTTAGATAAATTTTCTTTAAGCCAAACATAATGTTGGTATAGAGCCGTGCCTTCGTTGCAGAGTTCGTTTCAGGACACAACCCAAATAAAACCTCTTGCCAAATCGCCATGGACAGATAAAGCGTCGAATAACACGTGCAAATGATAAAATTATTTTATCAAAGTGGCGGTTCCGACAGATTGAAAGTGAACCTAATTTTCATAAAAAGTCATCTTCTTCTGAGTATTCGAGAGAACACTGAAGATGGCACAAAGCCGAAACCGGTCTGGTTACAAACCAAATTTGACGTGGATGACGGAAAATCGTCCCAAATTCTGCAATAAGGTCCATTTCTGGATGAATTGGTACGTCAGTAAACAAAATTGACAAATTTAGGACGATACTAGTCCCCATGAGATCCAGCAGCTTCCACTGTATCCCGAAAAAGTCACTGTTTGGTGTGGATTTTTTTAGCTAGCGGTGTCTTTGGGCCATACTTCTATGACCATATTTCTAAAGACGTTTACCAGGTGAACGGCGAGCACTATAGATCGATGATTACCCACTGCTTTTGGACTGATTGGGATCATATGGACAGCAATGACATATGGTTTCAACAGCTCATGTCATATTTGGACATTGGGGGCATGGCCATCTTAAGCGGAGGTGATATTAACTGGTTACCGACATCGTGCGATTTTCTTATGGAGTTTTCTCAAGTCGCAGGTCTATACGAATAATTCATAAGCCACAGTGGGCCTCAAATCCAACATCGGTCAGATTCAGCCTGATTTATGAGTCCTGGACATTTCGGGTGCGACATTTCAGGTGCTCCCCATGCAACAATAACAATGTCATATTCAATAAAGAATGGCATCAACAGGCATTTCAAATGAATTTTAAAAAATTCTGACATCTCTCACACACTTTGTTTTATTTAAATATAAATATAGAAAGCTCTCAACGAAAGACCCTTTTGTATATGTATATTTATGTATCTATATATAAATATATCCGCCTCCTCTCTTCCCATCTATTGTTGCTTTCGTTGCATTACTTAACGTTGTTGTTCATTATTGCAATTTTCTTTTTGTTCTGTTACTTTGCATTATGGAACACAATCCATTGTTCCTTTTTATTTCACTACTTTTCAGAACATTTTGTTTTTTTTTTTTTTTTTTTTTTATTAAAAAAAACTATTAAAAAAATTCACTTTGTGCTCTAAATAAAAAGAAATGATTTTAAGGTGATGAACACTGCCTTTAGCGAAAGCTTGAAGGAACATTTTTGTTTAATTTTTTTGTTCCCAAAACATTTTGTTAAGCTTTTAGGAAGACTGTGGAAATATTTGGCCACAGGCGAGTGAATATTCAATGTTGCAATCGATTTCTCAAATATTTTTCTAATAAAAAGGTGACACAACCAAAGCATCTTAAAAAAAGTAGCCCATATTTACGAATTTGAGGTACTTTTTTATAATCTATGAGGAAAAAATAATCACAATTCGAAATCTTTTTCCAGTATAGTAGTCAAAATTATGAATATTTTTTCTTAGGAAAATTAAGAGACCATTCTGAGATCTGCTTCTATAGAGGAAGTGGTCAGATACCGAAAACTATATCTATAGGAAAATTGCCAGAAACTGAAAACTTTTACTAAAGAAAACTATTAGTTTTGGAAAACATTTTTTCAATAGAAAAAGTTTATAAAAATTTTTTTCTCAAGAAAAACTATGAGAAATGTTTCTTTAGCAAAAATAGTCATATCATGAGAGCTTTTCGCAAAAAACAGTAGTCAATTACTGCGGATTTTTTTAAATGAAAAAGTAGAGAACTGTTTTCAGTAGTACAAGTGGTCAGATATTTAGAACATTTTCAACGAAAAAACTATTCATATTTATTAACTTTAAGAACAATTTTTATAGGAATTTCCTTCAGAAAATTAAAGCACAATCTATTTTTCTCTGTATAAAAATGTCGAATTCTAAGAATTTTTTAATAGATAATGTAGTAAGCAAAAATTTTTTTCCATAGAAAAAGTAGTCGGCTCCATAGAAAAATTTGTAATTTTCTATTTTAAAAAGTCGGATTCTAAGAAATTTTTTTTATAGATAATTTAGTCAGCTACTGATAACGATTTCTAAAGTCAGATTCTAACAAAAAACAATTAAAGAAAATTGAAATATTTTCTATTAAAAAATTATATTATGCTTTCCGATAATTCATTCAATAGAAAAAGTAGTCGGCTACTGAAAAATGTTTCTATAGTCAAATTCTAACAACTTTTTCTATAGAATATGAAGGCCGATTCTAAGACATATGTATTTCCTTTAACAAACAGTCGAATTCCGAGAATTGTTTCCATTAAAAAATTGGTTGGCTACTGACAACTTTTTTCTCGAAATTTTAAACTAAATTTCTTTGAAATGTATTTCTATTTTGATCGAATCAGGTTTCAGAATTTCTTATCCTAATTTTACATTAAATATTTGACTTGCAACTTGCAATGTATTGAAATTCAGAAAAAAAACTGGTAATTTCTCACAATTTAATTTCATACCATTTTATAATCACTTGCTACTGTACACTGTTCCTACTTGTTGTTGCACCTTTTGTTTTATCACCTCATTTTCTTTGCTCCCCAGTTAGTGTTAATTATGCTTCTTTTTTTGCTTTTTTTTCTATAATTTACCACGTATACGTTTGTAGTTTTAGTTGTTAAGTTTTTTTTAGCATATAATAAAAAATTTTTTTAAAGTTATTTATGGGGCATTAAATTTCAACTTGATTTTGATAAAAGAAAATCTAACTTTCAAGCAGACACATATTTTAAGTAAATCCCACATAATTAGAGTAACTCGTAGTTGGTTGTAATTTGGAGTGTCCTGCAGAGAGATAAAGAAACGGTTTAACGTTTTTATTTACAATATGTTTTTGCAAGCAAAAAAGAAAGCAAAGGATAAAAACATATTGTTTGTATAAAAATTTTTTTTATTAATAACCAGTTAAAAAATGGAAGCTGTTTTTAAGGAATGACTTTTTCACTACTTCAATAACTTCTTCGACTTCCTAGGAAATTAAGTTGAAAAAAATCCTGGTCTGAATCATTTGAAAAAAGTACTTATTTCTTTAAAATGGACGCTGTTTGTAAAGCATGACATTTTCATTAAATTGTTTTTAACTTCCTGGGAAGTTAATTAAGGGAAATCCTCATATAGTTGAAAAAAATTACTTATCTCTCTAGATTTATATGAAGATGCTATTTTTATGAGATTTTTGAATAAGAAATTGTGACTAATGGCAACTTTTTATCCTTTCAAGATTTATTTTTTTTTAGTTATTATTAATTAATTAACAAAAACATACTGCGAAGCTACTTGGCTTATCTGCAGAGACACCACTCGGAGTCTGCGGCAGTAGTCGAACCTTCGGACTACCAGTCTAGTACACTAGCTACTAGTCCACAAAGGCTCTAGTCGCCAATATCTAATTCGTTATTTAATATTAAATTATTTTCTAAAAAATAAACAAAATATCTATTGTTCTTAGTATGCTGGAGATTGCTAATAGTTCAGTTAAAGTTATTATATATATGCTAATACTTTTGTATATAGTACATATTTTTTAATATATGAAATAAACAAATATCATGAAGATGGTACGCGATGAGTACCTATATATCGATTTAAAAATCAAAAGAATAATAAATTAAGTTTACAAATTTATACAGTTACGCATTGATGTTTATACATCAAATCTCAACATTTTTTACATCAAAATCTCTGCTTATTTTTCTACATCAAAATCTTTGCTTTTTTACATCGAAAAATCTCTTTTTTTCTACATCAAAATCTCTCCTTTTTTATATAAAAATCTTTGCTTTTTTATATGTACAACGAAAAATCTCCTTTTGTACATCAAAATTTCAGTTTTTTTTTACATCAAAATCTCTGCTTATTTTTCTACATCAAAATCTCTGCTCTTTCTACATCAAAATCTCTCCTTTTTTATATAAAAATCTTTGCTTTTTTATATGTACGTCGAAAAATCTACTTTTTTACATTAAGATCTCTGCATTTTTTCTACATCAAAATCTTTGCTTTTTTTACATCAAAATCTCTCCTTTTTGCCCATGAAAATCTCTGCTTTTTTTCTACATCAAAATCTCTGCTTTTGGTCTACGTCGAAATCTCTGCTTTTACATGACTTCTTAGGAAGCTCTTTTTAACTGTGTCTCTCACAAGTACCCTCTAAATATATTAACTTAGTGTTATTACTTCTTTATATGTTCATGTGGCTGATTTAGTAAGCGCGTTGACTATCAATATTTCATAATGAAATAACATTCCCATGTTCGAGTTTAAGTCCAGACGACAAAAATCTCAACAACAAAAAAAAAAGAACTAAATTATGTCAACAAAAATTAAATGTATAATATTGATGAAATTCATATACAGTATACAATGCAAAATATACGAACAGCATTTGAAGCACTTCCAAAAAATAGGTTTTTCATAACATCTTGAACATGACATCAGATCCGATGAGCAGGATCCAAAAAATACAACAACTTTCTCTGGCAACCCTGTGTGAAATTGATTGAAAAAGATTCGAATTTACACCATTTCCCCAACAAAAGATGTGGTTGGCATTGACTTCTTTGCAAGTTATTTTTTTCACTGGGTAGTAATATAATGACATTTAAAGGCAATAAAAATTAAGTCCAACGTTAAACTATTTAACTCTAGCTCTTGCATAGCTTTCACACTTTACAGATTACAGATTTTTACATCTCATAGCAAAGGAAATTCCTTACTAAGCATAAATTATACTAGCGATGCTGAAGATCCTCAATATTTGATTTCCCTTCCTGAAGAAAGGATTTAAGAGCACCTTGGCATGAAATCACACATTTGCGAACGCCCATACTTAAGGGAAAAAAGTTTCATGTCGATGTAGTTTTCTGTTCATTATCAGTTCTTTTCTTGTGATATTAAAGAGTAATCAAAAATACATTTTAATGGAAGAAGCAAAAAAGTATATACGCATTAGCATGTATTTTTCAAAGGAAATTTAAAACTAGTGTTTCCTTTTTTATACGTTTTTATCAGTATATTTTAGCAATCAAAAAAAATCCAACTTTGTATGATGAAATGGATTTCTATGAAAGTAAAAATTTGTATTTTTTATAAAGATGTAATGGATTACACTTACCTGGCAGCACGCATTAATGCAATGGCATGTTCCAATTTACCAGTGCGTAACATTTTATGAATCCTTATCATACAATCTTCCCTAAAAGTAGACAAATGAAAGAGAAAAATATTTTACAAATTGACAACAATGGATTTTTGTTATGTAAAAAAAAATGATTGGAAATGAAAAAAGGAAAAAGTTAAACACACAAAAATATAAATATTTCAAATAACCAGATTGAATCAAATAAACACATTATCACATCAAAGGATGCCATCAACCTAATGATATTATAAATTATAAAGAGGGATTTTTCTATTGAATTCTTGGTAAGAAAAACAAGTGAACAAAGTTCACACAGAAAATATCGAAATGCCTTGTATCAGAATTGATGAAAATATTGAACAACAATACAATGCAATTGTGGACACAACAATGAAAGAAAGGAAAACACCTTTTACACACTTTAACTCCTGTGTTGTTTTAAAGAGCCAGGGTTCTTTAGTACTTTTTCTAAGAAAGGGACCCTGATTTTACTGACAAATTTTTAAATTAAATTTAAAAAAGTTTCACTTCATTTTAGATTTGTCATTTGCTTTTGTTAAAATTTCATAAAGTTTTATGTTTCAAATACGGGGGCGGGTCAATAAGTCCGTGACTTTCTGAATTAAAAACAAGTTTTTGGATAAAAAATCATTTCATTTTTCAATACAAGCTACTTTGGCCCCGGTACGCATACACTTTGTCTAACGTTTCTCGAACTATGTTATCCCTTCCATAACTTAGGATTCCTTGAGGCCTTTAAAACCGGGAATTTGTCTGTAAGATGATTTCATCGCTGGAATCAAACCTATTTCCACCGAGCCATTTCTTCAGGTTTGGACACAAGAAATAGTCACTCGGGGCTAAAATCACAAAATAGGTCAAATGAGACAGCAACTCGTAGTCTAATTTGTGGAATTTTGCCATGAAAACTGCACATGTGTAAACCCTTGCATTGCCCTGGTGGAAGAGGGTTTTCTCTTCGCCAATTGCAGTCGTTATTTTCAAATCATCATCAAATCAACCCAATAGTTTGGTACAATATTCGCCATTGATTGTTTTACCCTTTTGAATGAAGTCAATGTGGACTATGCCGCGTGTAATACTTTGAAGGCGATTCACCACGAGAAACCCGCTGTTTTGACTGCTGTTTGGTATCTGGTGTGTTTTGGTAGATCCAAGATTCGTATACGGTTATGAAATGGAGGAAAAACTCTTCCATACTGATACCGAACAACGCCAAACACTCCTGCGAAGTTGTCACAATTTGCATCTGTGGTCGATTGTGAGTAAACGCCGCAACCATCTTGCAAAAAGCTTTCTCATACACAACTGATCATTCATAATTGGAACTACTGAGCCATGTGACCTGTTTATGCCTTCCAGAATCTCTCGCGCTCTATATCTCCGATGGGTCAAAAACCTATCGTGAATCTTTTAAATTCTTTCCGGGCTTGTACGTCCACAACAAAATTCAGTAAATCACTTTTTTACCATTAAAATTAATGGTGCAGAATTCCCATAGTGTTCGTCAAGCTTGGACTTTGTTTGAGTGATGAGTTTTTCGACAAAAAATTAAAGCTTAATGAGCACACGAAATTCACGCGGTAGTCTGCCATCAGTGACTGTCAAACACAAATTAAATAATGCAGTTGTCAAGTTTTGACAGTAGTCAACTGACTGATGCTAGTTGACATGAGCAGTGTTGCCATTTCAGTTAAGAGGTGGGAAATTCAAAAAGTTATGGACATACTGACCCGCCCAGGTATGACACTAAAGAGGAAAATAAATAATTTACTTAACAAGGCAAGAAAAATCAAATCCTAATTCTTCATATTAAGACTTCCTTTTCGTACTAAAAAAAATTTTCAACTTTTTAACAAACTTTTCAAAATAAAAAAAATAAAATCCTAATTTTTTTATTATTAAAAAAAATATTTAGATTAAGAGCTGCAGTGTGTATCAATCCTGCAAAACAATAATACTTTCTCTTGATAAAAAACGAAATCAATAACAAACAGAACGAACAACAAACAACAATTATTAGTGATACGCTTTCAATAAAAGAAATAAAGTTCTCTGGAAATTCGTACCTGCAAAAGAAACGTTAGATAAATAAAGAAAAGTATGTCAAAGTAAAAAAGATTAAAATGGAACAACTGGAAATGAATTGTATGATGAGAAATTTTAATGTACGAGTATCTCCTTGCCACTGGAAGTGTTCGAAGGTACTTAAATTGATTAAATTCTAAGTAAAGCGTTACAGTGATTATATTAAAAATAAAATTGCTAAGAAAGCAAGTATTGTTCAGCAGTAAGAGATTAGATAGATTTTAAGAAGGGGGTTTCTTTTACAAACTGCCAGAAGATTTAATACGATTTTCTTCTTTTTCAATTTATAGGCAAATAGTACGAATAAATTGTATTTGCTCGAATTAATAATAATGCAAAATTTTTGTATTCATCAGAAAGTAATAATTTAAATTATTTCCTTCTCATTTTTAATCAAACTTTTTTCAAATTTACTCGTAACCAATACGAGTAGTATAGTGAAAATGTAATCACTGGATGCAAAAACATTTGCCTCTTTAATTATATGCCATCAACTAGATGAACAACATCACCGCGGCACTCCTTCATCCAGCAGCTGTTAAATAGTTGACTTTCAGTGGCAATAGTTTACAAAAATAAAATCAAACTTGTATAAGCAAAATAAATACATATTCGTATAAAAAACATAATGTTTATGAAGTAAAATAAATAAACATTTTGCTTGTAAATTTTTGCCATGACATATTTGCATTAAATATTAAACTTTTCATAAGGCAACGCCAATTTATTGGCGTAAAAATTCAATAATGCCAAAGAAAAATATTTCGTCTTCAACGAAAAGTTGCAACATGTTCCTGCCCAACAAATCGCAATTAAAATTGGAGTTGGCGGTGTCCACATCACTTATAAGTACAAGGTGGCGCAAAGTAATGTAATAATTTGAACTGGCAGAAATAAAAATCATAAAAAGTTTATTTGAAAGTGCGAAATTGATGACATTAATTTGGAAAAAAAATAGATCGTTTAAATGGCCATTGTGTCTCGCAAAATATCTGGCTCCAAATTGGCAATTTCTTCTTCAATATTTACTTTCAAGACTTGAAAGGTTTGTTGTGATACGCGCGAGATTTTGAAAAGCTCCAAAGGAAGAAGTTTGATGGTGTTAGATGTTGCGATCTGGACGTTCATTTCAAATCTCCAAAACGGGAGATCACTTGACCTGGAAATTTGTGTCTCAAAATTTATATCTTTAGCAAAGCTAAGCGAGCAGTTGCTACGCCCTATTGAAACCAACAATCATTGACACCCAATGCAGCAACTTGCGGAAAAAATCGTTTACTATCTGCCTGTAGCTCTCACGATTTACGGTTGTGCAATCGGCGTCATCAAGAAAAAAAAATAAGTTCAAATCACTTTTTCACTGCAAATGCTACACCCGACAGTCAATGTGAAGGACTGCCGTTGATATTCACGCATGTCATGTGGATTCTCTGTGCCCCAGAAACGTAAATTTGTTCGTTAACACGACCATTTAAGTGGGAAAGGACTTCGTCGCTCATTATGAATTTTGATTAGAAGTCATCCTGTTCTTGCACCAAGTTTATCAGGATACGACAGTAAGTTGACCCTGTCGGACGGTCAGTATGCAGCAATTCGTGCACTTTGTAGGCGAACATTTTAAAATCTTTCACCTAAATTCGTTGCAATAAATGTCTGCTGATGCCTAATTGTGTGCATCGTCGTCTGGGTGACGTTCGTG
This sequence comes from Germaria angustata, assembly GCA_963681545.1. NCBI lineage: Eukaryota > Metazoa > Arthropoda > Insecta > Diptera > Tachinidae > Germaria > Germaria angustata. Next base: position 67,284,315 of record OY812998.1, on the reverse strand, counting down.
TATAATCTATGACGTCGTCGGCAAACGCTTAATTGTTCGAGTATATGCAACATGACGACGAGGAGAACGATAGCCAAATGCCAAAGCATAGTGACATTTTGCGCCATCTGCGAAAATGGCAGCCAATTCAAATTATGACAATACTTTTGCGCCGCCTTATATATCATTATTAAAGATTTTATTGCGATCTCTGTTTTCTTTCTAAAAGTAGGCTTTTCCTCTTACATCATGTTACATATTTATCAATACGAGATGTTGTTTCTCTAAATTGATAAGAACATTTTTCATTACTATTTCTACTTGACCTTTTTTATAAAGCTTATGAAAACAAATTTAAACTTGTATCGCTTAAGAGGAAAAAATATTAATTTGCAACCGATGAAGCAGCACACAGTGGCGGCTTATAATTATGTTGCATATTTTCTACTCTCGGCTTAAAAAAAATTTTAAAAGTACTGAGTTCGTTTAAGCGAAACGGTCTTCTCTTATCCATTGTTCGTTTAATTAAAAGTTTCGCATAAGCGAAAAACTAATGCTGTAATTATCGCTTAAGCAAGATATGAACTTGTATTTTACAAATTAATTGGCTCCAACTGAATGTCCTGGGCGCACAACGGGCCTTTACTGCTTTAGGTATATGTCATTTAACATGACTCTCATCCTTCTTCTCATCAATCTTACCTGACTGGCCAATTGTCATTGCAATGAAAACATCCAAATTCAGGAATCATTATAAAATGCACTCTAAATCAGCCCTAATATTTTTACTTAAACTAAATTAAAAGCAAATGTATTAATATTAAAAACTAATTAACCTACTTTTGATCATCAATTGGTTTATCCGATGCCGAATCAAATGGTATGGGTTGATCTTCTTCTGCCAATTGCAAATCATTTGTCAATATTTGTGAAACTTCCCCAGCCAGTTCCGCCCATCGATTGGATAATTCTTCCTATAAAATACAAAAACAAAAAGGGAAAAAATTAAGATTTTAAAGCCACAATGGTTCTAATCAAAATTTAAGAATGATTACGAAAGAAAAAAAGTACCCATTAGATTATTAATTAAGTTAATTTAAGGATAATTAAGTATGTAAAATTGGAGTTTTCAATTCATATGAGACTTTGTATAATCGTATGTATGTATGTCCTCGTATTCTTTGTACAAGATGGCGCAAAGAAATATCATATGAGCTGGCAGGCATTTTTGTAGATGGGCGCCAAACGTCACCGTGATTTGGCAGTTATGATGTACACTTATAGAGATTTGTCATCAACAAGCCATGGAGCGATACACAGCTCATGAACGTGGAATTATTGTTAGTGCTTATTTGACAAATTTTCAGAATATTATTTTGCACCTATCAAATTGTGACATAACTCTCGCGCCACCCTGTATAACTGTGTTGGCCAGGTTAGCTTTTAAAGTGTTTAATATTAGCGATTTTAGCATAAATTTATATAAAAGTGTTTCATAGTCGTTAACATTGTTCTTCACATATGAAATATAATAAAATTCTTTATATGAAAATAGTGAGTCTTCCAATAGGGACTTTTAAACTTTAAGAATTAATAGCGGCCACATTGTTATAAGCCACTTCTGTCAAATTGGATGTTTGTTTTGCCAAATTGCCAAGGATAAAACTGTTTTTATAAAAATGGGTATTCTATACGGGTAACGCACCACGCGCTTCGCCCATTTTACGGTCGCCAATAATCGTCCTACCGAGAAAACTATTCGCAGTGTATTCGATAAATTTGGATAAATAGTTCAGTAAACACTAAACAAATACCCCACGTCGTTGTGCGTGAGAGTATGCAGGAAAATCCTAGGCAGTCGATTTCGCTCACAAGAACTCGGCCGTTCGCAGACCATCATTTGGTGAATTTTTCTTCAGGACTTTGGCCTGCATCCATACAGAATTGAACTGACCTAGGAGCAAAAGGTTAACGACCATAGACAACGACGTGTGTTCGCTGAATAGAAAATTACCTGAATTTTCAATTAAACAATCAAATTCAGCGATGAGAGCGATTTTTTAAGGAATGGGTACGTCAAGAAACAAAATTGTCGAATTTAGCACGATACTAAGCCACATGAGATATAAGAGCTTCTAATGCATCACGAAAGAGACACTATATTTGGTATGGATTTTGTGCTGGCGGCGTCATCGTTACATATTTCTTTGAGAAAGACGTTGGCCTGTCCATTGCCATCAACGGCGAACGCTTGTGTTCAATATATACCAATTTTTTTTTTGGCCTGAATTGGATGACATGGACACTAAGGACATGTTTCTTTAACAGGTCGGCGTTATGTGCCTCTCAGCTCATACCACATTGGACATTCTCCGAATTGAGGGTATGGTCAGCTCACGTAGATATGATGTGAGCTGGGTACCGAGATCTTGCGATTTGACACTGTTGGAGATTTTTTTAAATCGAAGGTTTATCAGATAAAGCCATAAAGCATATTTTTGGTCAAATTCAGCCCAGAGCCATGGGAAATTAGGAATTGGGGATATCCTACACCTAGCCAAGCCGGGGCGGAGATTTGCACGGTGTTATATTCCATAAACAATGGAATCGATAGGCCTTTTAAATAAATAAAAAAATCATTTGTTTTATTTAAATTTAATGAAAGATCCGTTGAAGAATTTTATGCATTTATATAAGAAAATGCAAAAATATTTGTAATTAAGATCAACTCAGTCATTTTGGCTTGTAAATTCGTGTGACGAAAATTAGTCCGTTGCAGTGGCTTTATAGGCGACGAGTTGATTGCTGAAAATCAAAATTAAGTCGGTGGCGACTGTAAGTCGGCGAATAGAACCTTTCAATTCACTTCGCCTAAATCTACTTGTGAGATATACATGACCACGGGCCACTGATTCAGCTTTTAAGACATCTGTGAAAAAGCTTCTTTTAGGACTTGAAATGTCCCAAAGATATGTATGTCACGGTTTGGCCTGTTAAGCTTCGCAAGAAGTTCTGCATGGCAACTTACCTCTTGGACACTAAATAACCATGATATATACGGGCTGATGTGTTAATCTTTCCCAAGAACATTATATCGGGTGGTACAAATAAAGGTATATTTTTAAATGATATGATACTATAAAAATGATAGATTTTTTTTCTTTCCGAAATATTGACTATCAGTTAGTGTCATACATCCACGGACCAAAATGAATCGCTTTAAGCTTTTCGTTCATCGAGCTTGGCCGAACAATTGTCTTTTCTGGCGAGGAGCATTTTCATGACGGCGGCAAAATAAAATTGTCTTATATGGTGATCGAAAAACCCGCAGTCAATGCAGCCACAGAGAGTGACAGTCTACTGATTTTGGAGGGGTGGCTTCATTAACACAATTTTTTCGAATTTTAATTCATATTTAATATTAAATAATATTGATATATTTTGAAATTCACAGTATAAGAAATACATGTAAATTTATTTATATTCTTCTCATCTATTAAAATATATTTTTCCCTTGTAGAATTTCAACAAAAAAGCCTTAATAAATAATAATCGGCTTGCGTTTAAAAAATATTCATTTATTATTATTTATTATCGGTATTTCATTCGCTTTTTATACTCTATTGTTTGAAAATTATTTTTTTTGTAAAATTTTTTCCAAACACAAATAATTGCAAGTGCGTATAATGAAAACTCAATAAAGATGTCTGGTTGGTTATTATGGTTTATAATTTTTATTGAAAATTTATCCTTATCATCAAATTTAATTGAATGAAAATATTGTTGTATCAGCACTTTTTTTCAAATTAAATTTAAACAAAATAAAAGTGTTCAATTTATCTTAAATCTAGCAAATAAAGAAAATCGACCTACAAACCATACACTTTTCCAGAAGAGAAGGGAAAATAGAAGCCAAAAAAATTTCCCTGCCTTTATCAACAATATAATTTGCGAGAAAAAAAAACATTAATTAATAAAAAAATTTTGGAGAAAAAAGTACAACTTTTTTATATCCTGCAGTGCTTTTAACCAATTCAGACAGCCAGACTAGCCCTTTTATAAAATGAAAATTTTTATTTATATTTCATATAATAATTGTCGAAGGCTCTTTTAATAGTTTGGGCCTTCAAAACAAGAAAATAAAAAAATTATTTTTAATAAAACAACGAAACTGAAGAGCAAGATCGGTTTTAAATTTGCATACAAACACACATTGCAACAACAAAAATATGTTTAATGCTGTGGATTGCGAAATAAATTACTGCACAAATTAAAAAAATAATTATTGCCTTTTCAACGTAGAAGCAGAAGGCGTTTATCTTTTAGAAAGTACGTTTGTTAAAATTTTAATTTTTTAAAAAGAGACAAATCTCGGCAGGTTAAAATTTTTTTAGAGGTACTGAATTCAAAAATACTTTTTCTTAATTTACTTTTTCAGAAGGTAATTTTTTAAGTGCATACTTTTAAAGAGTAATTTTTGAAAGGTGGTTTTTTAAGGGTGTTTTCGTAATATACACTCTTTTGATTAGTACTTTTGCAAAAAGGTGCTTATTTAAAAGGTAATTTTTAATAGATATTTCCTTCAAAATGCGGTTATTGCTAAAAGGCACCTTATTTAAAAAGTTCTTTTTTTAAAAATTCCTTCTTTAACAGTACTTCTCTCAAATGTACTTTTTTGTGGTATTTTTTTTTTAAATGTACTATTTTAAAATGCCCTTTTTAAAAGTACCTTTTTATAATGTACTTCTTAAAGGATACCTTTTTAAAGAGACTTTTCTTTAAAGGTGCCATTTTATAGGTACTTTTTTGAATGTACTTTTTTTAAAGGTAATTTTCAAAATGTACTTTTTGAAAAAGGTACTTTTTTGAAAGGTATATTTTTAAAATGTACTTTTCTAAAACGGAATCTTGTATTTTTATAAAGTATTCTTTAAGTTACTTTTCAAAAAGGTATTTTCGTAAAGATAATTCTATCAAAGGGTACTTTCTTAAGCGGCACTTACGAAAATTATTTTTTTAAAGCATACTTTTTAAATTGTACTTTTTTTAAAGGTAATCATTAGATGTAATTTTCAAAGCAACTTTTTTAAATTTACTTTTCTTAAGATAATTTTTTAAAAGCTACCTTTATTATTATTTAAAGGATTTTTTAAAGAAGTCTTTAAAGTTCTTTTTTAAGTATTCTTTAAGGTACTTTTTTATAATGTATTTTTATAAAGGTAATTTTATCAAGAGGTACATTTTAAGAGGCACTTTCGAAAGGTATTTCTTTTAATGTAATTTTTTTAAAAGGTAATTTTTTAGACGTACTTTTCATAGCTACTTTTTTAAATTTATTTGTTTTTATTTTTATTCCGGCTCTAGGTCATATATTAAATAAAACTTCTTTTTTTGTTTTATTTAAATTTTTATTTTTTTATTCCATATTTCGATCACCATCGGTTCTCTTCTTCAGGAATTTAAGTAAAGCAAACTTTATCATATTTTATAAGGCAAATTACATGTGATAGTTATCAAAGAACAAATTACAACAAAGACAAATGTGTAAATCATTCTGACAAACACTAGCAGAACGGAACAACATGCTGTTTTCGAAAGCCGCTACACTTTCATCATCAGCGTTCTTGTGTTTGGTCCACTTCTGTGGTGTCAGTTGATGTATATTTCAGCTATTCATACAAACCTTCACTGTAAATGTAATACGAGAATTGTTTTCGATTCATCGTATCACAATTTGTGAAAAGTTTTTTTTTTTTCTGTAATGAAGAGCTCAAATTACACCTCACTAACTTACAACAGTCTTACCATTGTTATTTATTCTTTACCAACCATAAAAATTTAAATAAAACAAAAAAAGAAGTTTTATTTAATATATGACCTAGAGCCGGAATAAAAATAAAAACAAAAATTACATATCATTAGGTCGGAAAAATTAACAAATATATACTTAACTAACGGAAGGCACGCCGAAGAACATCAATATGAAATTAATAAAATATACATACTTATAGTAACAAACCAAACAAGTTTGTCATAAGTAAAAAATAAAATAAGCAAATTAAAAAATAAGCATGTGTATGGTTGGTAAAGAATAAATAACAATGGTAAGACTGTTGTAAGTTAGTGAGGTGTAATTTGAGCACTTCATTAAAAAAAAAAAAAAAAAAAAAAAAAAAAAAAAAAAACTTCACAAATTGTGATACGATGAATCAAAAACAATTCTCGTATTACATTTACAGTGAAGGTTTGTATGAATAGCTGAAATATACATCAACTGACACCACAGAAGTGGACCAAACACAAGAACGCTGATGGTGAAAGTGTAGCGGCTTTCGAAAACAGCATGTTGTTCCGTTCTGCTAGTGTTTGTCAGAATGATTTACACATTTGTCTTTGTTGTAATTTGTTCTTTGATAACTATCACATGTAATTTGCCTTATAAAATATGATAAAGTTTGCTTTACTTAAATTCCTGAAGAAGAGAACCGATGGTGATCGAAATATGGAATAAAAAAATAAAAATTTAAATAAAACAAAAAAAGAAGTTTTATTTAATATATGACCTAGAGCCGGAATAAAAATAAAAACAAAAATCACATATAATTAGGTCGGAAAAATTAACAAATATATACTTTTTAAATTTACTTTTTTAAGGCAATTTATTAAAAAGTACTTTTACTAAAAGGAACATTTATTTAAAGGATTTTTTAAAGATATTTTTTTAGTTTTTTTTTAAAGGTACTTTTTTAAAAGGATTCTTTAAAGTACTTTTTTAAGTATTCTTCAAGCTACTTTTTTATAAGGTATTTTTATAAAGTTACTTTTATCAAAGGGTACTTTTTATAAAAGGTACTTTCAAAAGCTACTCTTTTAAGAGGTACTTTTTCGAATGTATTTTTTAACGTAGTTTTTACGAGATAAAATTTTTTCAAGGGTATTTTTTATAGGTCACTTACTTTAAAGGTACTTTTGTTAAAAGGTGTTTTTAAGGTAGTTCTTTTTACTTTCTGAAAGAGCAGCTAAGGCTGGTCGAGCTGTAGTTATAATTGTTCTGTTGGCAAAAAAAAAACACTTGCTACTAGTAACTGTATGAAGAAGAAAACATAAAACCAGTAGGGGTTACTTGTTGCCACACAAATACTTTCAATTCAATTTTCCTTTCGTACTTATTGCAATTCAGTTTCTTTTTGGTATTTTTTTTTAGTGTGTGCTGTTGCAGAAAAATCCTTTGTGGCTCTTAAAATCCCAGCGGGATACTCAACCAAACGTGGCCAGCATCTTTGTATCCCCTGAAAAAAATTCTATTTTTGCTGATATAAAATGATTTTGTTTTACTTTTCATATACAACATACAAACTCTTTAGCATAATATTTTGTGTTGAAAGAATTAAAAATTCAACATCACAAGTCAAGAATTGAAATTAAATATTGAGCATACTTAATAATAAAAATAATAAAAAAATATTAAAAATCTTAAATAAAAAATTTAAATGATGAAAATAGAATTTGAGTGTTTTAAGGAAAAATTTTTATAAATGCTTTTTCGATGTTGCCTTATCTATATATATAAAATAGGATGTGTGTATGTATGTATGTATGTATGTATGTATGTATTTATGTATGTAACGTAATGGCTCCAAAACGGCTGGGCCGATTTTGACGAAATTTTCAGGGAAGCTTCAGAATACTCGGGCGGGTGACACTGTGAAGTCTGATTTTTGATTTTCCGTCTGTGGGCGGAGGGGCGTGGCAAAATCCAATAATTCATAAAATAAGAGCGGCTGGGCCGATTTCTGTAAAACTTTTTGTCAGTTGTTCGTACTTTCGAGGAAAAGGTTTTTATGGAAGAAAATTTTGGAAAATCCCTCCGGAATATTGGAAAAATCGAAAATCGGGTTTTTGTATGAAATTTTGTTTGAAATTATTCCTTAATGGCTTTTCAAATTAAAAAATAGAAAGTTTGTCTGAAGGTTTAAAATTGGGGCGAGGCGAAGTTCGCTTGGTCCGCTAGTAAGTAATAAATATGTACTTAAGATAAATACGTATAAGGAATGCAAGTCGGAACTTGTTTTTGAAAATCGTGGGATTCGGGAATGCAAACTCTCTATTCTTGGAATTTTCAGCTTCCACTATGCCATGAAGTGTTGCATGAGCAAAGTTTACATTCACTATTGGTTTTAAATGTTGCAAGCGAAAATTTTTATATTTTATATAAGAGAAGTTTTTTGTTGCAAGACCAATTTTAACAGGATTGTGACGTCGACTCATTTAAAAAGTTCATACGAATTTTTTAATACAAAATCCGGAATACATGAATATTTAGATTTTTAGAGATAATGGCAATAAAAAGATTAACTCTTTCTCTACTTTTAGACTATGATTTTATTATCGATACGACTCAAGATGTATAATTTACTATAAATGCATACAGTATTCTTTGAATAATAAACTTTTAAATTAGAAAGCCCCGGCATTCAGAATTAGTTAGTGCCGAAACATTCGGGGATGTACGCGATCAGGATTGGCTTCCCTAATATATATGTATAGCAAATTGTAACCACAACAATTCCATTTAAAATTTCGTTTTATAAGCGTTTAGAAATTTAATAAGTTTTCATTGTTTGTTAATCCCTTTAACTTACCTCCGTTTCCTGCAAGGGCTTATCCGTTTTCTTCGCTTTCTTATTAGAACGCTTTTTGGTGCGTTTTTTATCCTGAACAACAACAGAATCTTTGCAAAACCTTTCCATCATCTTAATGAAAATATTGGCAGTTTCAACTACATCACGCAAAAATGCTCTGAAATGAAATATTTTTACGAAATGTTAATAAATTTTATATCGAACTCGTAAAAGTATAAAAAAAACAGAAATAAAATTTAAAAAATCAATTTAAACAAAAACTTTATAGCAAATTATGTGGAATAATTTTAATAGGATACGGAAATATTTATAATGGTGTAAGTGAACAGATTTTTTTCGTTGTATAGGGGTTTCAAAATATGGAAATGTGGCTTTAAAAATGCTCTGCGAAACATTAATAAAAAATATTTTTCAGGTGAAACTTAAATTGTTATTTTTATATGTATTCTCAGTGAAAGAAAATGGATGTTGTTGTTGGGGAACGACATATTCATTGCTTCTTAGGTATAGGTTAGTGGTTTTTCGGCTTTTTAGGAACTGAAGTTAAGAAAACTTTTATTAAATAATCTTGTGTTAATTTTTCTCTACATTAACATGAAAACAATATTTTTCTTCAAAGAAAACTTATTAAAATCCATTAGGAATAATATTTATGAATTTAAGCATAGTATTTATTAATTTTTTATGTGTTTCATGAGAAGAAATTAAAATAAAATTTTACTATACGCTGGAAGGGGATGCACACATTATAAGCGAAGCCACACACCTCATCAGCGCAAATGTCCACCACTTGGACGGGTTTTGATCAAACAAAGATTAATTAGAATTGTTATTTCAATAAAATAATGCACCAATTTTTGGGGACTTCATTTTTTTCGAGTTATTTCATGTAGCCAATAACGATTTTAATTTACCGTCTCTTAACTGAAAGGGCAAAACTGGTTTTGTCAACAAGCATCTGTCAGTTGAATCCTGCCCAAATAGAAAAAAGTGAATTTCGTGTGTTTATTAAGGGATATTTTTTGCGGAAAAAACCATCACTCAAACCCAGGCTGAGGTTGATAAATACTATGGGAATTATGCACCATCAATTTGAATGGTAAAAAAAGTGGTTTTCTGAATTTCGTTGGAGCGGTACAACACGGAAGATGTCACATGTTTTGAACGCCCGTTCTGGACGCTTGGAAGTCATAGGCGTATCACATGAGTGTATGGTTTCAATTTTCAATGATCACTTGATTACCAGAAAGCTTTCCACAAGATGAATGCCGCATTTACTTACAATCTACACAATCGTGTGAGAACTTCCCTGGAGAGATTGGTGTTGTTCAACCGTGAGTGAGTTCCTCGGGGTAAATTTTCTCCAAAGCAGCCACGGTGGGTTTGTCAGCCAACAAAGTCATGGCAACCGCAAAATAATCCAGATTAATTACTTTCGCAAGTCTAAATAATCAATGGCGAATATTATTCCCACTTGGATCAATTGGATCAATTTGAAGGAAATTTGAGAAAAACGATCGCTTGGCCATATAATTAAATCATTTCCATCAGGACAATGCAAGAGTGCACACATGTGCAGTTTCCATAGGAAAACTGCAAGAATTGGGCTACAAATGACTCCCTTATAGCACCTATTCTCCAAATTACGCTCCTTCCAAACCTGAAGAAACGGCTCGGGGTTGAACAACGTAAACACTTCTGCAAAGTTTTCACACGATTGCGTTTATGGTCGATTGTGTGCAAATTAGGCACCCGTATTGCGAAAACTTTCCTCATAGCCAAATATTTATTCAAAATTAAAATCACTGAGTCAAGCGATATGGCCAATGCTTCCACAATCTATTGCACTTTCAATCTCCTGTCGCCCAACACGATATCATGTTGAGAATTGAAGTGGGTGTCCAGAAAGTTTGGCATCGTCGTGCTGATACGGCTACAACGAAATTCAGAAAAACCATTTCTTTACCATTGAAATTGATGGTGCAGAATTCCCATCGTGTTTATCAAGCTTTGCTTTGGTTTGAGTGAGGCCTTTTTCCGCAAAAAATAACGCTTAATGGGCTTACGAAATTCTGTTTTTCACACGTTCTCCTTAAATCACGAGATATTGTGTTATAAATTGGCTGTCAAACTGACTGACTCAGCTTGTTCATATGTTGACAGGAGTCAGCTGACAGAACTCTTTTTACAGCAGCAGTGTTACGCTTTCAGTTAAGTTGCAGGAAATTTAAAAAGCACTGATTTATTGACCTGTTCTCGTACTTTCAAGGATAACAAATATGGTGCGTTTTTCGTGTACAAATATTTTCTGATTGTTGAGCAAACCGATTGCTTCCGATCTGGTCACAAAAGTTTAAGAGACTGAAGAAATTCCCCACTCTTACTTTTACTAACATTTTATTTTAGCATAAAGTTTTATCATTTTTACTTTATGCTATCATATGGTCTGCCACATCGACTTGCCATTCGAGAATAAGATGTAATGGCAAATATGTAATAAACATTAGCAATAGCGAACAAGAAATTATAGCCGGCACAGACTATCACATCGACACACCCTTATTGAAAAGCCCTTTATTATTTGTAAAACTATTTTTTTTTTATAAAAACAAATTTTGTGTAAAATATTTATTTTTAATTATACATAAATACACATTGCATACATGTAATTATTTGTTGTAAATTCTTTGCGATTGTTATTCATAGTTTGAATTGATAATAATGAAACAAATATTATTTATGCAAAATAAGTTGGGGAGAAAAATGTAAAAATGCATTTATTGTTTATCGTGATAATATTTAATGATTTTCTAGGTGGATTGTTTATTTAAAATTAATATAAAAAAGCGAGTAAGATTTTGTTCAAAATCAACAAAATTGACAATTGTACGTGCGCCATCACCATAAATTCTATGACATTTTGAATGCATTATTTATTTTTATAAATATTTGATCAACTTATTTGCGCTTTTTGTCTGATTTCATAATTTATTAATAAATTAAAAATTCTCTTTCTATAGAGTTTGCATGATTAATGATTTTCTATGGTGCGAAGGATATAAAAGGAAGTGGAATATGAAAATATTGAATACGTTGATATCCGACTTATTTTGCTTCAGTAGTTACTTGGTCACTTGGGTGATTGTTATAAATTAGCATGGCTTTACGAAATCTGCATGACATGAATGTGAGTGATTTGATTTGAAATTTTACGTTACGAAAAGCTACGTGACGTAATCTTGGTGATATGATTATGCTTAGGAATAGTTTAAATTATCGAATAGTTTACGTTCTTACGAGTTAACTGTATATACATATATCTAAAGGAAAATGGGCTTGTAAAAAACTTATGCATAAATGTATACGAGGCTAAAACGCGATAAAAACGTAAGTGACAAACACATAATTTTACAGAGAAAACTTTTTTATTAACTGCCTTTGCGGTCAATTCTAGGCCTACTGTCAATTTAATTTTGATGCATGTTTCTGAATCCTTTTTAAATGGTTAAAAAAATTTCAGAACTAATTTTAATGATGGTGAATTATAGATTGCGAAAAAAGAAAATCGAAAATTATGTATAGATCAAAATAATGTGATAAGCACAAATATCAAACCATTGTCATACGAGTACAAATGAGCACTAAAGAGGAACATTGTCTGTGATTAATTCTTTCTTAACTAGAAATACGTTACGTCTACTAATTGAAGACTAAAGTGAAAAGGGTTAATTTAGTGGAAATTATTGGAGTTAGTAACTTTTATTTTTATTTTTTAAAAATTACTTCATTCGAATTTCACCAGAATCCAATAGCGAATGTTTTTTATTTCTTCTGTTTTCCAGATTTAAAGTAAATTGTAGCTTCTAGCTGGGGTAACATGCTGACGTTTTTGTTGATGCCATAAACCTCATTAGCAGAATATGAGCCCTCCAAAAAAAATATGTTCACTTAGTTAACAACTTAGTTCAACTAAAATATACTGAAAAGTTTTATATTATTCAAGGACTAAATAATTAACATCAGCACTGATTTTTTTTTTCTTAACATGATACATGAGTTTTTATATCTTCATCATCAGTAGAATAAACATTGAACAGCATTTACATAGTAAAAAAAAGAGTCGATTGTTTAACATAAATCAATCACTCCACAGAAGTCAATAATATACAGAACATGCTGTTAGAAAATAATAGAAATTTGAATCAATTCATGTTCGCCTCAGTATATGTCCTAGATCTATTTCTATTGATATTTACGGCGACTAGAGCGAGTACGTCTCGAACTAGGATTATATTTTTAACCTCAAAAAAGGAGGAAGTCACCAATTCATGGTTATTTTTACTTTTTTTAATGTTTGTACACTCACGACTTTATCATTTGTGAACTGATTTTCCAAAAAAGAAAAAAATTATTTTGAATCAGTTTGCTTGCAGATTGGTCCTGTTTATCTTTTGGAAAATCGGAAGGACAATTTGACCCCCTCCAAAAATATTTACTATCTCCGCCATTTACAGGCCTATTTTCAAAATTTTTTATTTTATTATTTATTTATTTCCTGGGAGTCAAATATATACTAGAAACGGATTATATCGGGTTCTAAACTATCCCACATTTGAATCGGTTTTATTGAAATTCAAGAAGTTAACTTTTACATAAAAGGACTTTGAGGAAAGAAAAGGACTTTCGGGGAAAGACCCATTGAAAGATTAAACAGAAATTACGAAAACACATAGTAAAGTAATTGAAAATTATATTAATTTTATTTTTATAGATTTTTACAAAAATCTCTTTTTCAATAATTTTTTTTCACTTAATTGGAGTTTAAAATTAATATATTAAGAGAAGATTGTTTTTTTTAAGACAATAATTTGATATTAAATTCGATAATATTTGCCACTAAAAATCAACGTCTGGATATGGTCACAATTTGTCTTTTTAATGTGAAAGCAAAAGTTTCAAATAATAAATGTATTCAGCCTTATTGCATTTGGCGTCGTCGATGCATCATATCGCCTTTTTTATTGACAGTTATCGGTTATCATCAACATATTTGGTTTATTCTGTAAATAATATTGACGAAGATGGCGCATTGATTTGACTCTAATTTGATCGCCGATATTTTTGTTGTCGAAATAATTTTGCTTCTCGAATTTTGCGAATTTTCGTTCTTTGTTTTTGACAAAACTAAATAAAATGTAAGAAAAAAATATATTATTTACGAAACCAAACCAGTTCAAAAAACTAGGCGAGGAATTTGGAAAAAAAATTGTGCACTGGCAGGAGATTGTTTGAGAGGAACTGTTCCAAATAATTTTATGGGACTGTGGGAAAGCATTGCAATAGTGTTAAATGCTATTAAATATCTAGCGATGGGTGGCCAATAGTGTTGATTATTTTTTTTGCCTTTAAAGTATAGGTGGAGCTGGTCTTTTTTTATCGGAACTCACAATTTTTATGTATGTATGCCCTATGCACACATCCAATTACGCCATTTTTTTAAATTGATTTTACTTCAGCTTTTCAGCATACGTCATTTCAAACTTTATCGATAAATGGAACGAAAATTCCACGGGAAATTCAGGAGGCTAATGAAAATTTCTTATTCACGATAGGGGTGAATAACTATTACTTTGTATTTAAAAAATAAAACCAGGGAAATCATTGAAAAGTATTTTTTTATGAAAGCGTTCCTTGCACAAAAGTCTACAGATAATTTTTTTTATTTTTTAGTTACAGTAGAGTATAAAAATGAGTGGACTTTTGTTCTTCTAATCAAAACAAGCTTTGGGGACAATTCTATTAATTTGGGTATAATAAATGTATTATAAATGTAGACGTGCGAAAAACTGCTGTTAAACTAAAGAGCAAACGTGCGAAATTTAAAAAAAATTTGGCCAAGTCATGTTGTGGCCTTATGCTAGTATCTATCATGGACTCACTATTAATGGGAAATAAGAATACAAACTTTGGCCTTTCTAACAAAATGATATTCCAATTCGAATGATACCGTCTTTTTGGATGGCAGTAAAACGGATTTATCTGTTCCACAAACAGATAACTCACTGAAGCTTTGACGGAATATATTTCGCTATGTCGTAGTTATTATGAACTTTATAATTCAAGCTCTTTTTTTATTAAAAATACATCATTAGTGACAGGATGGTCGCCAGCTCTTATAAAACGTCCATCTATTGGCTTTCACCTATCACACATTCATACTAATGGGAACATCCAATGGATGCTAATTAAATAGAGGAATATAAAATAAAGCTTTACAAATATAAATTAAACACAAAGTTTAGGGAAATAAAAAAAATTTTCATTAAAATTTAAATAAAGGAGAACCCGAGGACCACTTTATTCTCGACTCGTTAGACTTTTATACAGCACTAGCTTGGTTTAGAGTTACATTTTAAACTTTATTAACATGAAAAATAATATGTAAGCCTCTGTGCTTTCAACTTTCTATTAAATATTCCCTTCCTTTTAATTTACGCACATCAAATTGAAAGCCCAAATCAATTATTACATATATTAAATTACCACATCAAAAACAATAAAATATCCTCATGCCGTTGAATATTATTAATTATTAAATAATCTTTCTTTCAATTGCACCAAATTCGTCTGGTCTATTGTCCTCCCATCTATAGGTTTTATCAATATATTAATCATTATTTGCAAAATTAATTCATTGTTATTAATTAGTCAAATTTGTACAGCGTTCCTACCCTCCAGCCCACAAAACATCAACACATATTTCATAAACCAACACGACGTACAGTTTTGCATGTATTCAGGTTTTAACAATTAAATAAAATCCAAATAAAGTAATTAATCATTAAATATGTATGTATGTCTGTCCATATAGTTCAAGAATTTGATGAAAGAATTAAAGCAGTAAAAAAACCTAATCATTTATCATAAAAGCAAGCCATTTAAAATAAGACCTTTATATATAAATAACTAATATAATTAATGACAAAGACAAAAGTGGATGGGAAGTTACGAACAAAAGGAATTATTAAATGATAAATGTAATTACTAAAACACACTGAACACTAGAAGTTAAAAAATTTCAAAGCATACTTTTAGGTTTGAAGTTTAGCCTTTAAATGTGGGCATATTTTGGAGCGTAGATATTTTGACAATTATTTAATTAAAACCCTTATCGTCAATTAAAATGTTTGGTTGGATATTGCTTCCTTATAATATAATTTGGCTAAAACACCAAGTGTTTTCTTTTTGTGTTGACACCACTTTTCAACATTATCTCATTTGACTTTTCGAAATACTTGACTCATTATTAATCGAAATTTTTGTTGTCTCCTTTTCCATTTTTAGTGAATAATTATCTCTTGTACAAAACCAAACAATGATTAGGAAATTGCGGAAAATGATCAATAATGAAAAATTTAAAACTCCAAATCAAGTATCACTTGAATTGAATTGAATTAATTGACTTTTTCGATAATAAAAACTTTGAAGGAAATGATCAATAATGAAAAATTTAAAACTCCAAATCAAGTATAACTTGAATTAATTGACTTTTTTGATAATAAAAACCGTGAAGGAAATGCAGGAAAAATTGTTTCCAAGGATATTTTAAAATTTTTTTCGTTCGGGTGATGATCTTGAAACCCCTTTTTGGCTTAAATTATTTGATATATCCAGTAATCTAAAAATCAAATGTAATCAGCTTAACTAATAAATTTTTTATTTCCTCATCTATAGTTAATTTGCATGGAAGTTTCACTTTTCAAGGATGCACAGCTGGAAATATTATCTTAATATTAATATATGATATTGATATCAACTGAAGGGATATGATCTCAAGAATTAAAAAAAAAAACAAGTTCGCAGGATCAATAGGTTTTAAGCATTTCCACTGAACAGTTTATCTTTATATATGATAGAAAGTTTGTGTTTACAAAAGTTTTTAAAAATATATGATAATGATTTGGCAAGAAAAATTTATTTATTTTTAAAAGGCAATTTTTTTTTGTTCACGGGAACTTTAGGAAATATTATTACAAAATTCTACAGAGCCTTTCCTTTTATTTGCCACCAGTTTTGCTTAAAAAAATTTGAATTTCCCGCCTCTTAACTGAAATGGCAAGACTGCTTCTCTCAACAGGCATCTGCCAGTTGACTTCCGTCAAATTTTGAATAAGTCTGCGTCACTTAGTCTGCGTTTGGCAGCCATTGATAGCAGACAACCATCCGTGTGATTTGTGGAGAGAATCGGAAAACTGAATTTCGTTTGCTCATTAAGCATTATTTTTTGCAGAAAAAAACCTTCACTCAAACGAAAGCGAAGTTTAATAAATAGTATGGGAATTCTGCACCATCAATTTCAATGGTAAAAAAGTGAGTTAATGGATTTTATTCAGCCGGAAGATGCCGAACGTTCTGGATGCCCAGTAGGGATCTCTATGTACGAAATAATTGAAAAAATAAATAAATTCGCGATATGTTGTTTGCCGCTCGGAGATTTCGAGAATACGAGATATTATAGAAGCCAAAGGCATATCACATGGTTAAGTAGTTTAAATTTTGAATGACCACTAGAATATGAGAAAGCGTTTCGCAAGATGGGTGCCATAGTTGCTCTCAATCGACCACAAATGGAATCGTGTGGCAGCTTCGCAGAAATGTTTAGCGCTGCTTAACCGTAATATGGGCATGTTTCGAGCCGTTTTGCAACCGTGGACGAAATATGGATCCACCACAACACACAAAACAGTAGGTTTCTCGGGGTGAAGCAGCGCCAAAGAAGGTCAAGGTGGGTTTGTCAGCCAATAAAGTTATGACGACCAGTTTTTGGCATGTACGCAGTATAATCCACATTCACTACCTTCTAAAGTGTAAAACAATCAATGACGAATATTATGCCAACGTACCGATTTGATAAGGATTTCAAACGAACGGCCCAGACAATTCAAGGGGCATATATGCTCATTTTCCATGTCCCATTATCTGAATTTAAGCACGAGTAAGTATTTCTTGTTTCCAAACCTGAAGAAGTGGCTCGGCAAAAAAAAGATTTGACTACAACTATGAAATTATCTCACAAACAAATACATTTTTGGGTGACCTCGGCAAATCTTATTTTTTGAAAGGAATAAAACAATTAGAGAAACGTTGGTCAGAGTGTATAGAGCTCAAAGCAGATTATGTTGAAAAATACAATGATTTTTGGTTCAAAAACCTGTATTTTATTCAAGAAGTAACAAACTTATTAACTTGCCTTTTTATAGTCGTTTTTCTGCAAAAAAAATTAAAATTTATTACACGGTGTTAAAGAATAATTTTCTTAAAATTGCGTATATGGCCTCCGCCCTTCCTCTTGGCGTTGATTCAAAATCGTTGCAGATTAAATTTTCACAAAGTAAGTTAAATAATAATTTCTGCGATTGCATTTTTTAGTTTAGTATTTCGAAAGAATCCTTTATTCCTATAAATTAATAAAGGGCCTGTAATTACGATAATAAATGGCATGACAGACCGCCTCTAACCAAACTTTAAATAAAGAAATGCTTAAATACCAATTATTTAAAAATAGTCATTTATCCCCAGAATTATGAACACTTTCCAGCAGCAACAACAGCAACAATAACAACAATAACAAAAATGATAAACAAAACAGAAGACAACAGTATTTGTCACTTAAGCTCTACTTATGTTCCACAATTAAAAGCGAATTAAAGTAACAATTCAATTTCTTTTTTTCTGTATTCATGACGTTACATTTATTATCCTCCTCCGCACACTTTTTCTGGAATAGTCAATCACAATGCCTGTGGTCATGTAAAGCAGCAGTGAAGATTTATATATGTAAGTATAACGAAGACACAGCAAAAGAGTAAAACATAAAGAGGGAGAAAGGCGTTCAAAGGATAACATGAATGCTGATAAATATTTGTTTATTTGTTCGCCTTACGGACAAGCGGTCATTTAAACTGTCAGTTTTTCTAGATGATGATGACGTTGGCGTTGGTGGTAATGGCAGGGGCTTTTGACTTGTAGTGGTTGCAGTGATGATGCTGGTTAAAGAAGAAGATATGGCGGATAATAAATTTGATCGTACGTTGGTTGGTAATTTGCCTACATTATGGCATAAGCCATAAAAATGAAAAACAGCACTGAGACCACAATAAAATTGCCCGAGTCTACAACGAACGCATTTAAAGCGAAAATAACACAACAACAACACCATGTTGTTTGTATGTATGTATGTTCAAATATTTGCTTCTTGCAGTGAAATTATGAAACTAGGATATTCATATACAGTGCCAAGTTCATAAGGTCGTGAAAAGTGAAAAAACAGAATTATCGAATATTTAAATCAGCCACGTTGATTCTAACAATAGGACTTTAAGTCAACGCTGCTTTTCTAGGATCTAGAAACTTTCAAAAGCAAAGAAAAAATTTTATAAAGAATTTACAAAATTATAGTTTTGAGCAGTTGAAATGATTCATAAACTAATGCTGTAATAAATTTAGTTTTTAAGGTTTAAGCTCTTCAGCCGTTTATCGCTACATCATTTCATAATTAAAAAGCTGTTTAAAGATTTACGTATTTAGATCTTAAGCAGATGTAAGATGTAAGAATATAAGATTTCAAACATTCAAAATAAGAATTAAATACGTCCCACACTAAATTCCATACCACAGTTTAAAAAAAACTATATTTTAAAAATATATATTTTTCAAACTAAAAAACAAAACAATTTCATTTTATTTTTCTAAAAAATTCTAACGAAAGCACTTCACTTTTGTAATTTTTTTAATAATAAAATGTAAATTTTGTATCAGTTGTAGCCGTTTCTATGCATAAATTTTCCGGACAGGATACAAATCAATTCTAAAGGACCTCTAGGATCTTGCTACACATTTTCTTTACAAAAGTATCGTTGGCGTATTCAGTTGTTTCTCATGGATTACGCTGTAGCAGGTTCATTGTGGGATGAAGAAAATTGTTGAAGAAAAATCAAAACTTCCTTGAGGGAAGGTTCTAGAACTGTTAACGATGTTTTCATCCTTTCCTCAGAAGAGTTGCTACAACGTGTGGAATATAAGGAAATATTTCATAGTTATGTAACATGATCGGAGCGTCGTAAGACCGTTTCGGGGAAAAATGCTTGATTTCGCAATACAGCTCGGTTTATATCGAGCTTCCTCAGGGATCGCTCTATACGAGTTGCGATAGATGGTATCCCATCAGACGAGTTTAAAATAAATTCAGGGGCACTGTTTTTTATATTTTTCTTCATGACCTTTCATGTCAAAACTTCCAACCCTATCTACTCCTTTGCAGATGACAGCAGATAAGACATTCCTGCTCATCTGACCGTAAGCCAAGTCCGTTGAAGACTAGGGCGATGAAGCAAAATATGGATAATACGCTTAACCAAGATCTTATAATAATCTCTGAATGGGGTCATACGAATCGAGTCGATTTTAATGATCGTAATACCCAGTGCTGTATGCTTACGCATAAACGTATGACAATACTTGTTGCTCCATCTGTAAATGTGGATGATATAAATGTTGATGTTCTTGGCATGAAAATTCATTGCGATGTTTGATGGAATGGCCACATTTTTCACATCGTTAAAAAAAAGCATTCAAGTGCCTCGTTTTTTAAGACGGCGTAAGAGATACTTCACTCCTTCTAATATCCTTATCATTAATACCACCTACATCGGACCGGAAAATGGAATACAACTGTCATGTATGGGCTGGAGCTTCAGTCTATTTTGAAGCTACTGGACCGAGTACAAATATGTCAAACATTTTACGTCAGTACCTGCCCGAAGGCCTTACCTGACGGTGATCTGAGCACTGGGTGAATAAAGCAGTTCACCACCGTCCCGTCGTCCCTTCCAGAGGCACATACTGGGTTGTGGCATACAACATGTGCCCCTAATATGGACGACTTGGTAGCAAATTCTGTACAGGCTGCAGAACCATATACAGACACTTTGCTGAAGTGTTGGAGCTATCTAACCTCCTACTACCCCAATGGCCCGGCAGCAAAATAGTGCCCCCATCTTACCTGAGGCTTCGCTAACCGCAAAACATCAGGGTAGCTTTGTCGAATAGCAACAACACCTAGAGATATATGGCTTGAAGAGAGCATCTACAATCAGTCACTAGCACCTCTTGCAGACACACTCATATGACCCATAACTCTTCCCGCGTATCTTTGGGTTTTAACGCAGCCACCACGTGATCCCCGAAGGGGCCTCACCAATAACCAGTCTAGGACACGTCCTAGGGGCTACTGGTTCCCGTGGCACCAGATAGGAGTCTGGTCAGCCGCGTGTTAAAAACACCTCCGATTTTAGGTGTCATGCAAACCTGAGGTATCGGTAGCACCTCTAACCAGACAAGCATAGGCAGAGCTACTTCCTTAAATTTCTTATATGCACGCCCGTTGCCCTGTTATATAAAGGGATTGGGTATTAACATATTAAGTTCAAGGGGTAATTGGACAAAGGTCAAGGTCTGGAAAGACCATATTACCCACTTACCGGACGAGCGAGCGAACCCACTTTCACCTTTGATTTACTTGCATGCGCGCCCGTTGCCCTGTTGATTCAGGGATTGGGTAGCAACATACAAGTTTTTAGGGGTTATCAGCAAAAAGGCCTAGGTCCGGAAACCTGATAACCCTATACCCCAGGAAGCACAACACCAAGCCACCAAGACAAGATGTATTAACCGTGCCCCCCGGGGGGAAATTTTCAATACAGGAAAATGGAAGCTACTGGACCGAGTACAGGAGACGGCGAAAAGACTCATTGGTGACAATAGTGTATCCAACTTTATTGACTCACATTCCACGCTGTAGCGTGGGATGTGTTACGCTGTTTTATCGTTACTATAAAGGAATGTGCTCTAATGAAGTAAAGCAATAATGCCAAACATTTTATAATTAATTTTGCTGAATTTTAAAATAGTTTATAAAACAAAGATATTGAAATATCACAACAATAAATGAAGTAAAGAATTTTTATGTTCTCCTGAAAAGTTGTGATTTTTAGTATAAAAGCATCAATATGATCTACATATTTATAGAAAATTATAGTGATACTATTGTACCAAGCACGAGCTTGGTTCTCATTTTGATCTAAATAATATTAATAGTCGAAATACTGGTACAAGAACTTGGTCTTATTTTAAAATTTAAGATCTTAATGGGATTAGAAATTACTCAAGTTACGGCGGTACATGTGTTACTAGGAATGCTTAGTTCAATTTGCTACACTTGTTTCAGTTGTATGAGTTGATAAAACACAAATTAAAAACAAGAAATCTTAGTTGATATTGAAAATAAGCAAAAACAAATTAATATTGAGAAAATCCAAATTCATATTGAGGAAACCTAAATTAATAATTAGATATACGTATCGCTCAGTTGCTCAAACAACGCCATAACTCAAAATAAAAAGAACTTTAGTTTTACAGAAAATGAGTTCAAAGTTTTTGATTTATACACAATTCAATGGAAAACTATAATTTCAAATGTTCTGCACTCAACTTTAGTTCAGGATTAGATAGTAATAAGTGTTAACTACTTTATTTATACCTGTCTTTTTATGTGTGTGAAGCTAAATTTCGAAATTTTGTAACCCTAGACACGAACCAGTTGTCATTACAGGGCTCTGTTGAGCCGTTAACGTTAACATAGGACTGTTAAACATGACAAATCTAGGAGTACGGATTCCAAGTGGAATTACGGTTACATTCTTTGACCTAGTGGACAAAAAATATGCCGCGAATACTGCCTGTTCCATATATTTTTTTATAAACTGAACATCTCATGGAAACACAACAGGAAACTTAAATTTTCACATGCCAAAATGTTGGAAATTTTCAAAACATTATTAAGTATTCCAGGAAAATGGAAAAAAATGAACGGATAAAAATTTATGTTATTTAAAGACTTAAAGGTCCTCCATGATCCCCAGTAGTCACGAACAATTTAGTTTACCTGATTTTTCAAATTTGGAATTTCTCTAGAAGATGAATTCCATGAAAATGGAAAAAATGCTTTAAAACAGTTTCAATTAAACGAAAACAAAAAAACAGCATCTCTCAATATCCACAACCAATATTTTTTATATTCAAACAAATTATTCGCCATCATAACGTGATACAAAATCTGGCTGTTAATGGTTAACAGGGTATGATGAAGCCCCGAAAATATATTTAGCCAAAATTGTTCATACACATTAAAAGTGTAGCCTCCATATTTCATCAGCCAAAACACATACTACTACAGAAACTCGAACACAATAACTCAAACTCATTCGCATGCAAACTGAATTTGACCGCCACTTTTTGCAATTGAAAGGCAATTAGTTTTATTCATGGTGGAAAAAGCAGTATTCATCAATTCAGTGATTTTGCAAAAATAAAAAGAAGACAAAAATAGCAAACGCACACACATCCGCACTCGCCCACACACACACGCGCGCACACATACACACATACAAAGCAAAATAATATAAATGAATTTTACTTCAATTGGATTTTTTTTTTGTTAAATTTTTTACTTTTTATACATAAAATTTTATAAACCCCCTTAAAAGCTTCGAAATGCTAAATATATCACACATTTTACCAACAGCAACAAAAAAAATATATCGAAAGCTCTTCATCATTCTTTCCTCCCTTCTCGGCAACGCATATAAATGCTATAAAATGAACTTTAACCAAGTTCACAATTACTTGGAGAGCTCTCAGTTCTCAAAGGGTCAACAAATTTTAAAATTGTCATGAATTGATTTTTTGTCGGTACTTCATACTCGCACTGCTGTGCATTTGCCACAGCAGACCCACAGACCCTCCACTTGCTAAATAGCGGGAAAGAAGTGCGGAAAAAATAAACCAAAACTACTAAAACGTGATCAATCATTTTAACAAAAATTTTTTTCTCGTAATTTCATTCCATTTTGTACGAGGTTGGAGTGATAAATGTTGGGGACTTTTATATCACAAATTCAAAGCTTATTTTTACAAAAGTCTTTTAACCGACTTCGTCTATTTTTTTATGTTGTTCAATTTTAGAATATGTTGCACTAGAGCCGTAGCGATCAATTGCGGGTGCAAGTCAGATATTCGTCAATCGATAGTTTAAAGGCATCGAGATTTGAAAAAGACTTGATCTTGGTTACATTAGGGAAGGCACAATATGACAAGCCTCAAGGGACATTTTTCCGTTATACATAATTTCTTTATTTAATTCCGCAGACATGTCTCGTGCAAGTCGCCTTCGTGCCATTCGAGGGAGTGGGAGTTAAACAAAAGTTGTTAAATTGTCAGTTGTTAAAAAATCACTGAAATTTCATTATGAGAGAAAATGTTTGTGCATGTGTTTGTAACACTGCAGCCAAAGAGTGATGATGAAAAGGGTTTTTTTTTGCCATTTTGGTTTTTTTTTTTTAATTGTTACAGATTTTATTTTTTCTGTTATAATATAGAAATTTTGGTATAGAATAGAAGTGGAAAAGAAAACATTTCTTTTTTATTTAATGTTTGTACTGAACATGGTCGGTTAATTTTATTATTGAGGTCAAATGGTTATTTTTTTTTTAGAAAAATCCATTTAAAAAAACGCCACAAATATTTTTGTTAAATAGTCAAATCGTTTATTTTGATAGATGCACTCCATTAAATTAAGAGCATGTGCGAGTATCTAGCGAATAAAGTGCTTTATTTTCAATATCTTGAGAAATTTTAAATTTAAAATTATGCCAAAAACAATTTAAGAATAGAAATCAAATAAAAAAATATTTGATTAATTTTTTTTTTTTTTAATGAAATGACAGCGATCAATGTAGGGTATGAATGCAATAAACTTTATCCAAGTTTATAATGGAAATTAATTTAAAATCTATTTTGGAAACAAGTTGAATGGTTAATGGAAATGTAATCAAAACATTGAAATGAACTAATTCAATTGCCAGTGACATGATATTTTTACAACAATTTAAAAAAATAATAACAATAATAAACTAAATTGATTCTTTTCATCATTTTAGGACAGAAATTATGACACAGATGAAAACAAAAGTTACGTCGTCACTGTTAAAACTCATTGATGGATGTTGTTGTAAAGGGTGTCTCAGTAATAATGCACTTTTTCGTTTTAAAATAAGAACAAGTATTTGTTTTATATAGTTGTGATTTTTTATCAATTTGTAAAGAAGACATGTTCCTATTAAGTATGAAATAACTCATCCGTCAAATGGCCCCTATGGCTGTAATGACAGGTCACTACTATTTTCATGCAATTTTCCATGACTTTTTCACAGAGATGTGGCAGTATCTAACCGATGACGAATTGGATCTCGGATTTAAGCTCAGGAATTATTTCTGGTTTATTCGCATAAGCTCGAATTTTCACAAAACCCCACAGAAAAAAATCGCACGGCGTTAAATCGCATGATGTGGTTGCTCATTTGACATTAGAATTTCTTGAAATAATTTGTTGTGGAAATCGTTGCTGCAATAAATCGATTGTTTTATGCGCGGTATGGCAGTTCGACTCGTTTTGCTGAAACCACTAGTCGTCCAGATCCATGCCGTCCAGTTGAGGCCACAATAATTCCGTTATCATATTCTTGTAATGAATGCCATTCACAGTCACTGCAACTTCGGTCTCATCTTCACAAAATTAAGACCCAATCACGCCGCCTAATCAAAATTCGAGAATGCATTTCATTCTCATGGTTTCATGAACATTTTCTGGGCCCCAAATCCGACAATTTTGTGTACTCACGATGCCATTCAGATGGAAATGCGCTTTATCGGAGAAGATGACTTTTTTTCGAAAAATTGGCATTGACTTCTCTTTGCTCTATTACTCATTGAACGAATTACCGGCGCTTTCCATGATCTGCTGGTTTGAGCTTTTCAGTAAACTGAATTTTGTACGCATGAAGGTGCGCTGCGTAGTACTTCGTGAAATGTTAAGTTGGTGAGAACGTTGCCGAATTAATGTTTTCTTGTTTTCGGCGACACTCTCGTTTACAGCAGCAGTGTTTTCAAGAGACCGACCGACCCAGTTCCTTCAAATTTTTCGACCACCTTTTGAATGGTTGATACATCAGGTGCAATTTCTTGACTGAAAACTCTTCGATGTTCTCAGCAGGCCTTTCCAAATTTTGTAATAAGTTTTTACAATTATAGCGTATTGTTCTTTTGTAAAGCGTTTCATTTTTAATAATCGGAATAAACATATTTGACAGCTGTCTAATTTCAGTGTTGCCACTTGTATACAAAAAATCAACACTCAATTTACAATGTGCATTCGTACTGAGACCCCTTAATTTTATTTTTTATCCTTCAGTATGTTGTTGATACCATTTTTGTTAAGAGGTGTTAGCAATAAAAATATATTTTAAAAATTAATTCATTAACGAGCAAAAGTTAATTTGAAACCCTAGTGAAAGAGTTGTAAATAAATGCATTCGCTTGCAATAGTATTTACAGTGGTAATTTCAGTTGCAAGTAGCCGTATGCCTTATAGTTTTGAAGATATGTAGCACTTTTTACACTATAGTTTAGCTACATCTTCAGGTACTTAAAAGTCTTAGTATGCCCTTATACTACACAGTCCAGGTTTTGGACGGGTCCTGCTGGTGAATATGATTCCTTTACGGTCCACATAGTATCTTAAGTTATAGAGGGGGGACGTTTAGTTCTTGTTTCAGCTTCAGTGGATTTGGTTCTTACTTCATTTAAAATAGTCGCTTGGGGAAGCCTCCAAGAAGAAGCATGGATTTATGGTTTGGAGCACGAAAGCAAAGCAAAGGCATTTCATGATAAGCTTAGTCCAACAACAGTTGATTAATTTGACAGCCATTTACTTTGCATTGCTTAGTCTTAGTAGTGGACAATTTATAAATGTCCTACTTGATCAAAAAGGGGGAGTCATTCTCATTGTCTACCGAACACGAGAAACGTGTATGACAACCAAACAAGAGCAACTAGAAACTATTTTAATAATTATCGTACTGAAGATACACTAAGTAATTTATGGAAAGTTTTCGCGTCGTCTAATTTCGTGTAGGATTTAATAGAAAATTTGTTTTGGTTGACGTCCAAATGTCCGCGCAATACTGCATATACGTTAGTATAACTAAAGCCCATTGTAACTAAGTGCATTACAACACAATATGAATATTCTTAGTCAAAACTGTATTTGCTGAATTAGCCCTGGAACAAAAAGTGTCTGATACAAATAACAACAATAGATGATGGCCAAAAGCGATTTTCAACCCTCAGAACTTGAAGAGACTTGAACAGCTTCTTAAGCTAATGATGCTTATTGCATCCTTTAAAATTTATTTTGTGGTAATTTTTGTTCTACTTCTGTCGAATTTTTGTTCCCCTTAAAGAAAATTGTACTAGGCGTCAAGTCAAATGGAAAGTCAGAAATAGTGTCCACTTTATGTTATTTAAGGCAGCATAATTAGCAAGTCTTAAGGAATAGTTGTCTCAGAATATAAACCATAATCTGATCTGTTGAACTTTGTCCTGTACTACCATTTTTAAAGGACAAATACGACAAATACATTTCGAATAATATTTCATAATCAATTTATTTCAAAAATTTGTTTTTTAATAAAACAAATTTATATTACGTCATTGTAAGGCAAACATTTTTTTGAGGTCATAAACTTTCAAGCCCACTTTTTGCCATTTTATCAATTTGTTGTTTGTGTCTAATAAATTCTTTGAAATTATTCCAACCTATAGAAAAACACTCAGTGAAACACACATACAAACGATTATGAAATCACTGTAAGACGATTTCTATCTTGTTGCAACACTCTCTTGCAACTAGAGCACTCTTCTTCTGGGTATAATGAACTTTTCATGTGTAAATAATTAAGTGACTCTTCATGTATAGAAATTTTTATAATTTTTTTTTTGGCAAAGCTCATTTTGCACATTTCAGATTTAAAAAAAATTTTTTTTTATAATTTTTCTCTTAAATTTTATTTTATATTTATTACACTATAATAAACTAAATATAGAGAAAATTTCATTTAAACACAATTTATTTACTTAAGTGCAAAAAAGTAGTGTTCAATAAACTAGATTGCAATCCTTATACAGATTGGATACCTGCCAGTAGGAAATAAACGGCAGCTCAAAAATTATGCCACTGAACTCGTTCGTCTCCATCATGCCTTCAACCAGACCATTTTTGTTTAACATACAGTATAAAAACCAGAACCATAGACATTTTTCAATCACCCATTAACCCTCACACGCTGACTTTACTAATCGTAATTCATTACTCTAAGGTGTCAAACATCTGAAATTCCTTCTTTTTATGGTTAGCCTAACGATATAATTACGAGGGCGGGTCAAAAAGTCAGTACTTTATGAATTTCCCGACTCTTAAATGAAAGGGCAAGCTTGCTGCTGTCAAGAGGCACTGCAAGCTGAACAAGCTGCGTCATTTAGTTTGTGTTTAACATCCATTGATGGCAGACTACCGCGTGATAAGAAGAGTACATTAAAAAAAGTGTTCATTAAGCATTATTTTTTGCGAAAAAAACCATCACTCAAATTAAGGCAGAACTTGATAAATACAATGGGAACTCAATGGTAATTCAATGGTAAAAAATACATTAGAAAAGAATTTCGTTCTGGCCGCACAAACACAAAAAATGCCAAAAGATCTGGACACCCAGATCAAGTGTCTACACCTGAAGCTATTAAATCAAAGATTGAAAAAGCGAGGGGTTATTGAAGCTATAGGCATCTCATACGGCTCAGTGGCCTTAATGCTGAATGATCATTTGGGTACGAGAAAGCTTCGGCAAAGATGGATGCCGCATTTGCTTGCAATCGATTAGAAACAGAGTCCTATGAAAACTTTGCAGAAGTATTTGTCGTTGTTCAACCGCAACATGGACGAAATTTTGCGGCGTTTCGAAACTGTGGCCTAAACGAGGATCCATTGTGGGTTACTCGGGGTAAATCGCCGGAGAACAGTCAAGCTGGGTTTGTCAACCAACAAGTAATGGCAACAGCGAAATAATCCAAATTTACCACCTTCAAAAGGGCGAATAATATGCCAAGTTATTGGGTCGAGTTAATGAAGATTTGAAAAAAAACCGCGTTTGGACAAACAAAATAGTTCTTTTTTGCCAGGACATTGCAAGGGTACAAAATTCCATGAATTGTGCTCTATTCTCCGGATTTAGAACAAGTGACTATTTCTTGTTTCCAAACGTTGTGCATTGCAATGTGCTGGATCTAGACAAATGGAATGTAGTAAGGAGGAAAGTGGGAGTACTGCTTTTGGACATTTGATTTAAACCTCTT
The DNA here is from genome assembly GCA_963681545.1 of Germaria angustata. Lineage (NCBI taxonomy): Eukaryota > Metazoa > Arthropoda > Insecta > Diptera > Tachinidae > Germaria > Germaria angustata. The sequence goes on along the minus strand of OY812998.1, from coordinate 67,255,333 downwards.
CATTTTAGGTATGGCAGGAAACACATATATAGGAAGCTCATTCCACATACGAGCCGTTCGATCAAAGAGCGAATTGTTTCTGTAATGCGTAGTGCGATTCGTTGATATATCGACTACAAATGGATGTACTCTTAATGGTGAACGTGTTGTTCGCAAATAAAAGCGGTTCTCGGGAACATATTGCTTTACTTTATTAGAGCACATTCCATTATAATAACGATAAAACAGCGTAACACATCCCACGTTGCGATGATGTTCCAGTGATGCAATAGAGTTGGCTGCACTACTGTCACCAATGAGTCTTTTCACCCTCTCCTGTACTGGGTCCAGTAGCTTCAAAATTGTATTTGAAGCACCGGCCCATAAATGAGAGTTGTATTCTTCCATTTTCAGTCGGATGTGTGTGGTATAAATGGTGAGGATACCGTCTGCAAAAACCGAGGCACTTGAATGCTTCTATAGCGATATGAAAAATTTGCTTAGTCCATCGAAGATCACACTGAATTTTCATGCCAAGAACATCAGCTTTTGATTCCTCAACATTTACATATATCACCCATAATTACCGACAGAGCAGCATACAACACTGTATCTTACGAGCATTAAAATCGACTCGATTCGTATGACTCTATTCAGATTTGACTCCAACGATGAAAGGATCCCACAAACAAATATCTACTTTGATGACTTTGACTTTGAAGGGATAAAAAACTGTAGAAACGTTTAACAAAGTGTATACAGCTCAAAGGAGATTATGTTGAAAAATAAAGTGATTTTCTATTCAAAAAACAGTTTGATTCAAGAAGCCACGGACTTATTGACTCTCACTCGCATATATGAAGTGGATATGAATTTAGAGTGATAATATCACAATGAAAATGAACTAAAGGATACATCTTCAACTTTTGGTAAATCTTTGTATTTGTTTGTTGCCTAGTTTAAGTCTTAATTCATAATTTTTCAAAAAAGGATATATGCGAGGTAGAATAGAAGAAATGCTGTCAACTTTCAATTTCCAATCAAATCGTCAAACCGAGAATATGCAATTTATGGGACTCACTGGTGTTTAAAGTGATTAGTTCTGCGTTCGAAAATGTGCAAAGACTAGAGAATCAAGTGTCGTAAATAATTCGCATAGTTATAGTTTAAAAGAGACTCTTTCAATTAATTTCCTATCCATCCTTTCAAATTCAACAATCTAACTTACAAATCCAAATGCATTAGAATACAAACTCATTTTACACACGCACATGCGGATGGTGTATGATGGCATTACAAGTCGTGTTAATGAGCTGTTCATATTCATTGATAAAATTAAACTGGCACAAACGACTGAAATTCTTTACAATCATAGAAGTAATGAAGAGAAATCGAAATGCAGGCACATCATGGCACAAATGCATGGCACACAGATATAAACACACATAATTCGAACCGATATTGAATACAATTATAGTTGTGATTTATAATATTAGAAAATATTTATAGATATGAAAAATGTGTTTCGATTGATGCCCTACGGTATAGCAGTAACTACGAGTATCACTGATGTTAGGAGCAGAGAATCCTTTAAGGTGAAATCGTGATCACTATACTTCACCAGAATTCATTACATGCGTTCTATAAATAAAAAAAATCCAAGCAAGAAATGTTCGTCTATTGCTGGTGACTAGTGGCGATAAGAAAATTATTTAAATTCTGCATATGTCGCAAAAACTGCCCTTCTTCCTATTATTCGTTCAACCCAAAGCATCGCTGCTATTTTCGACGAGAAAACGATGCACACATTTCGACATCAGCATACATTCCTTGCAACTAATTTTGGTGACAGATTTGAAAATGTTCCCCTTCAAAAGTATAAACTTTTCAAGGTAAACTTGGTGCAAGAAGAGGACAATTTCTTATCAAAAATCATTATGAGCGAAGAAGTCCGTTTCCATTTAAGAAACAAAATCTATATATATATATATATATATATATATATATATATATATATATATATATATATATATATATATATATATATATATATATATATCTGGGGCACCAAGAATCCAAATGAAATGCACGAAGAGCCGTCGCATCCCCTCAGGATGACTGTTTGGTGGGGTATTTGCAGTGAAAAATTGATTGGCGCTTATTTTTTTAGACGCCGATTGCACCACCGTAAGCGTAAATCGTGAGCGTTACAGGCAGATGCTGAACGATTTTTGCCGTAAGTCGCAGCATTGAGTCTTTATCATTGTTGGTTTCTACAAGACGAAATAACCGCTCACATAGCTCGGGCAGCGATAGAGATTTGCAGACACTAATTTCTATGTCGAGTGGTCTCCAGTTTTGAAAATTTGAAGTGGTCGTTTAGATTGCCAAATCTAACAGCAATAGACTTCTTCCTCTGCGGTTTTTTTTTTAATTTCGCGTTTACCACAACAAACCAAGTCTAGGAAGCCAACGTTATAGAAGAAGAAATCGTCAACTTGGTCCCAAAGGTTTTGCGAGCAAAAACTCAAAGTGCCGTAGAACGAGCGCAAATACGTATCATCTCGTGAAGTGGCCATTTGAGCGATATAATTTTTTTTCAATTAATGTCAGCGATTTTTTACTTTCAAATGAACTTTTTATGAAAAGGGAACCCTTTTTCATTTAAAACAAATTGCCAATTAGTTCAAATTATGACATGAATTTTGGGTCACCTTGTATAAGATGTACTTATTAAGTCGAGAAAAGAAAAAAGTTTTTGTAGAAAAAAAGGAGGTAACTACCAATGAAATGGGCGGCAAAAAAGCAAAGAAAATCAAAATAAAAACTAACAACATTTAATAAAGTAAATGCGAAAAAAAATTTAAATTATTATTAAAATTATTGAGATAAGACTCAAATTTCGTAATAAAATAACTCTCCCAATGAAATAAATCCAAATGAAATAAAACTAAAACAAGTTTGCAAAATGTAGAAATGCTTTAAAAAGCTCAGAGGTAATAATTCTTGGGCCCTACCGAGGAGCCCTAGCGCAGAAATAATTATTTCACTTTTTTAAATTTAATAAATTTTCATAGAGCAAAAGAAAATGTCCAAGAGCGGCTTCGCTTTTTTTTTAAACATTTCTGCATTGCCGATCTTTGATCGGGCACAACAACTCGTTCCTCTATGATACATCGGAAAACGGCTTAGCTGTCCGAAGTATTTCTGCATTGCCTACTTCGGCCAGGCACAAGAATTTACTCGCCTGTGCATGTGGAAAGCCGGCTTGGTTTTATAGAGCAATGCGCGAATGCTCTAGAAAGCGAAGACGGAGTTTGACATGCCATAGAGAAAAAAGTCGACGGAAAGCAAAGCAGAGATGGAAAACTACTAAGTTAAGGAAAGTGAAATAATCCTCAAAGACAATGGAATAAGTACCATTTTTTTTTTTTTTTTTTTTTTTTTTGTAATGATACGTGTGTAAAAAAAGTAGTTTTTTTGATTTGCAAAAAAATCAAAAAATTCCAACTAGAAAATGTAATTATTCTTAAAAAATTATATATATTCCAAAATATTAGAAATTATTTCATAATGCAATAATTCCAAAATATGTATGAAATTTGTTTTGGGAGTTATTATTTTTCTTTTTGGATATTATTTATTTGGGATCTGCTATGACATAGAGCCCAAATATGTGACATATATTTTGCACTTTCTGCATATTTGTGTTCTTTTCTAAGTATACGTGCAAAAAACAAGTTCTTTTTTAAACATACTGCATAGAAATATATAAAGAGTAACAAGTCTTGCCTTCAACTCTTTTTCAGGGTTGGATACTTATCTTTTTCTCAACTGTCGTAACTACTTGGCTCTTACAAATAAGGATTTATTTTATTTTGTTTAGAAATTCTTTTTATGTGTAAAGGTTGATAAAAAAATAAATTTTAATATACGGCCATTGATTATTTCATAATTAAGGAATTACAGCGAGAAGTTTATTTTATTATTGTAGTGTTTAGAAAAAGGTTCATACGAACTTAAAACAAAAAAGTGTTATTAAGACCTTGACAGGACCAACCTTAAGGAAATCTGATCGGTCTTGTGATTCCAGTTGAGAAATGATACCATATATTTTCAAAATCATTATCATTATTGCATCTGCAATACCAGTATATTATTCACATAAATCTGAATCAACTTATGGTGGAAGGACCTCCACAATTCGTTTATGCCTATTGAGATATACAAACTATACTCTCTCGTATCTGCAGCTATTCGTGTGCATCTGTATTTGATAAATGTATTTTGCATCATATTTTATGTGTATTAAGCAACAACAAATAAGCAACCAATAATTATTGAAATATATGTATTTATGAGACTGTAAAAATTCGTTCTAGAGTGTTAGATTTAACACTCATTTGATATAAATTTTATAAACAGGCAACAAATTAGGCGCAATTCAAAATGCATATTTGCATATTTGTATGATGATAAGGATATTTGCACAAATTTGATCATTTTACTTGTTTATCATGGCAAATATATTGATTTAAACACCTGCAATTTAATTAAGAAAGGTGATAAAAAAATTATATAATAATTAAAGTTAAGCTGAATATTCAAATATAAAGTTCAAAAAAAATTTAGAAATACTGATAAATAAGTGTAGTACAGGAACATTAAGTAGCCGAAGGACAAGAAAAGAAAGATACGGCAAATAATTTTAAAAAATGATTTCGAAATTTTATAAGTGAATTTTTGCGGCTTGGGTTTTGATAATTGGAAAAAGAACACAGAAAATTTGCAAAAGTAAATGAAGTATTTTTTGGGGCGGTAACTGAATGTATACCATTTAATTTCTAAGGATTATTTCATGTAAATGTAGCCCACGGCGATGCCGTAGTTGGTCCATCCGGGAGCTCCAATTGTCGCACACCTTTTCCATCATTTCGGCGGGTATCTCACCAATGGCAACTATAATGTTGACTTCCAGGGCTAAAATTGTGGCTGGCGTGTACCTGTATACGAGAGACTTGGCGTATCTCCACAAAAAATAGTCTAGTGGGGTAAAATCACATGATCTTGGAAGCCGATGAACTATTGTGCCATATGCCGCATGCCATGTGGCACCATCTTGTTGAAACCACATGTCAACCAAGTTAAATTATTCCATTTTTGGAGAGAAAAAACCGGCAATCATCGCACGATATCTTTCTCTATTGTTCTTATAGAAATGCGGTCTAGTGATGCCGCCGGCCTACAAACCGCATCGAACAGCGCATCTTTCAGGGTGCTTTGGCAGCTCTTAAACTGCCTGTGGCTGCTCTTCATACCAAATTTGGCAATTCTGCTTGTTGACATGACCATTGAGCCATGAGCTTCGTTTGTTAGTTTTATCATGGTGAAACGGCAAACCGTAATGAGCATTTTTAGCATTGCCACATGTCACGAATCTCAAACAGCAAAAAAATGAACAATTTTACACGCAGCTGTGGAGCCATTTCTGTGGCACTGTGCCATCTTAGAGAGTAAAGAAATATTATAGCCGTTTCAAATATCTATTTATATATTGAACAGTAATGAAGCTCTGGTTGGCCTTACACGCCAGAGTAGAGAAATCGAAATCAGCAGAGCCACCGATCGCTACTTGGTGGTATTTTGAAGAGTATATCTTCTATCTACAATTTCACATTATTGCCTTAGAACAGCGATAGGCAAAAATACATATAAACATTTTGTTTGCCCTCACAAACACACATAAAGAATCACTATTGCCAGATCTGACATTTTCATGTCATACCTAAATTTGAAACCTTAAATCTCCATTTTCTCATAAAAATTTTGTTCATAAGAACTAGTATTTCCTCAGGTTAATTTCATATGAATTTCTGGGGATCTCACTTTTTGCACATGGCAACGCTAATTTCTAGCAAGAAGCGTGACACGTTCATCGTGTTTGAGTGCTCGAGTGAGACTGATTTATGTTTTTTATTTCTCTGCAATACGTGTGCACATGTACACGATGTAAGAGCGTAAGCATTGGCGCCGCGCCCTTGTTTTGCCTATCGCTGCCTTAGAACCTTCTTGACAAAACAATCAACGTAAAATCAAGTCGACTTAAAATTTATTAGTTGTGGTACATATTGAGGCAATTGTTTATTTAAAACCAGGGTAATTATCTGTACTGCGAAATATGCCAAATACCTAAACAATTTTTAGTTTCTTTTTCAAGTTGCTTTATTTTTTAGGCGATGAAGCGAAATTTCTATTCGGAGATTTATAATTTTTTAGCGGCTGACTGAAACAAGATGAAACAATAGCTCGGCGAGAAATCAGCCCAGCCTTAACAAGAATACAATAATACAATGTTTTAATTTTTCAAATGGACTCCATGACCACGGTAACTGGACACAACAAGTTTATTAGCCACATCATGAGACTTGCATCACAATAAACGGTGACTGACAGTTCTACGCTCCTCTTGTAGTGAACGAACACTGACTTCCGATACTGCATAGAAGGCACTTCAGAAGCCTTTTTGAGTTTCTAGTCAAAGAGCTAAGAACATTACCTGAAGCTGGTTTTTATAGTCCCTTCCGTGTCTTGGAACATTTTACGATATTTAAATGGTGCTTACTCGCCTCATCACCTTCTTCGTCGGCTCAGGTACTCTCTACACACCTCCTATTACTCAGGAATTACCGCAGCGAATTACGTTATTCCTTTACTGCTCAGGTATCAGCCAAGGAATTTGCACTATATTATTTATAATATAAGGTCTTCTATTCCCTATCCTTAAATTAATATAATATCAAGTGTGTTTTATTGATTATTGATTTTTTCCATTTAGTATGAAATATAACATCTTGCAAATGTTTGCCGCAGCTTCGCTGGGTGGCGCACATCCGAAATGCCCAATTTTCATTGACTCAGACAAATAAATCAAACATGCGTTATTTTTCCTTGGAAAGCCACTGTGACTTGTGACTTATTTGCATTGACTTGCGACTTAAGAAAACTCCACCAGACAATTTGTAAAATGGTATAAAATCGCTCGATTCCGGTAGCCAGTTCACATCAACACCACCTGAGATAATCTTGCCCTCAAATCGGTCGTGCAGAATGTCCAATGTATCATAAGCTGTGTACCACGCAGCGTGATCCTGTTGAAACTGTGAGTCATCTAATTCAGGCCAAAAGATATTGGTAAACATCGACCTCAGCGCTCGCCGTTGACGGTGAAAAACTGGCCACCATCGTTATCGGACGTAGAACCGATGACGCCGCCTGACCAAAATCTACACCAAACAATGCTCTTTCGCGGGATGCATTGGACGCTTTTGGATCTCATGTAATTTGGCATCGCCCCAAATTCTACAATTTTGTTTGCTGACGTACCCATTCATCCAGAAATGAAGTACGATTATGGCGACCGTAAAATGGGCGTAGCGCGCGAAATATAGACCGCACAGGACATTTCCATAAAAAATATCATTTGCACGTGCTGTTGAACGCTATGAGTATTTCCGTCCGTGGTGATTTGGCAAATCAGACTAAATAAATAACAGCTATTTTGACAGATGTAACTGCAACAATATAGCCACTATAAACTGTCAAAATTCGCAAGTTTCTATTGGAAGAGCCTGTCACACTAACCAATTATAAGGTAAAACTTTCTCGGTTTTTGAAAAGTTTAATTATTTATTAATCATTGTACCAGAGGGGCTAAAATAAGACTCCCTTCTTTGCTTGTTTTGCTATATATCAAAATTTTTACTTCGATGTCCCCAAATAAGCCTCGTTACAACAAATAAGTGTTTACTTTATTTATTAAAATAGTCAATGTTAAAAATAATGTGTTGAATAAAAAACAGGCTGCTTTCGCTCACTTGGGACCATGATTTCGTCGAATTTGGGACGATTTTCCGTCATCCCACGTCAAATTTGGTTTGTAAACAGACCGGTTTCGGCTTTGTGCCATCTTCAGTGTTCTCTTGAATACTATACTAATACTATACTATTCAAGAGAACACTGAAGATGGCACAAAGCCGAAACCGGTCTGTTTACAAACCAAATTTGACGTGGGATGACGGAAAATCGTCCCAAATTCAAACAAACCCCGTCGGAAGAAAAACACAAAAATGATTTCGTCCCTTTGTTACATCCCTGATAGAGATTGGAAAATTGAAAACGTACATTAATCGAACCTGCGACCTTCAGACTACTAGTCTATTACACTAGTAAATAGTGCACGAGGGCATCCTTTAGTAGGGGGGAAGAAATTTTTCTCCTCCAGGCTAAACATAAGAATGCATTCTCTTAGAAAACATAACATTATCAATCATTATGATAAGATGGCATTTCCAGTAAAATTTCTTATTTTACACATCTTTTTAACCCTTTTCTAGCAAAACGTCTGGCAAAGGATAATGTAATTGATTTAAATAAATCTATAACAATGATGAATCACATTAACGATTTTTTTATTCATAGTCATAGATAAAAAAACAATTTATTATTATGAAAAGAAAATGTTAAAAGCAACTGATTTAGTAAATATTTATTTGAAACAAATTTAAACAGCGAAAACAAGAAAAAAGGAACCAACTAAAAACTTTTCAGACTAGAACACCGCCAATTTGAGACATCACGATAATAATGGTGATGATGCCACCGACCTAGCACAACCAGCAGCAAAAGAGGTAGAAATGACATGAAAATATTATATTTACAGAAAACAACAAAAATAAAATAAAAATGAATGACAAGAAGATGAAGTTAAATAAAGTAATTTTATGCCAAGGCACGTTGTTATATTTTAATATGATAAAAATATCTTAAAAATAGCAACAGCAAAAAAATTCAATTGATCCCTTTTCATTACAAAAATGATAAATTGAGGCAAGATGGCGAAATATGCCAGGAATGAGCGAGGAAACTAGAGTTTCATGAAAAACACTCATGTAACATTTTAAATGAACATTAAAAGTCAAGACAACACCACTAGTTGGCAGGGACAAGTAGTGGCCAACTATGTATGGCTCAGTGTAGGACAATAAACTATACATTTGAAGAGTGGTAAACTTTAAGAGGCAATTATTATTTAGTAGGGTTGTATATGATAACGAAACTGTTTCAATGATAATAATAGGAGTATATAACCAGCAGATTAAGGCTTATGTGCCACATCTTGTTCTGGTTAGTAAAAGACTTTTACATATGGCCGTCCTCCACGAACTGTATGACAAATGCCCATTTGGGAAGCAGGAACACTCACTACTACCGGCACAGAGTTCTTTTATGTAAAATGATCCAAGTATAATATTTATGCCTACAAAGCAACGAAGGACGGCAGAGTTCTTGAGATATCATTTTGCATTTCCATGTTAAATTTCTCCAGATAGTCGCTTATATATTCTCTGCAATTATCTATTGATATTGCCAATACTCTCGATGAATAATTGCATTTTGATCCAAAATAATTAAAATATATTCTTTACAAATATATTTGCACTCCCCTAATATCAGTACAAGGAAGTTTCATCTAAATATATACTAAAGTAAAATCTACCATAACAAACAGGAACTAGATTTCAACAATCAAGCACGTTTATCGAATATTCTTTCAATTTACCACCTCCTTGAACACCCGCACTCTGTAGCTACGGCTGGCTCCTTAAAGAAGGATATAATCCTATTAGAAAAACAAGTGGACACTAAAAGTCAAATACACACACTATTACGACAACAACAACAGCAGCAACAACACTCATTCATCCATTCATTAAAAACATCACATCATCCAATAGACAGTGGCAGGAGTCTTCGTACTCTAGGAAATACAAGCAGATTAAAAGAAGCAACAACAAAAAAAAAATAGCAATGTCATCATCCTCTTGCACGTAATACCTCAAACCCTAATGGGGAAACAATATGTTCATTAAAAAAAAAATAGAAACGAAATCTAAAATCCTCAAACCATTAAGGATATTCTAAATTTTCAATTTTGTTTTCTTTTTCCTACATGCACAGACTTGCTGACAAATATGTGATGGTATTCTTATAAATTCCACCAGTAGTTCTCCTTTTTTCATATGCATTTTCATTTTCACATACTCATACTGTCTCCAACTTCCCGGTACATGCGATTACATACACATGTACTCCTATAAGGACATTTATTTATTTACATACATGGAAACATAGAAATACTCACTTTGTACTGTGCGCCTCATTGTAGTTCATTAACAGATGCAATATTGTCTCTCGATATTCCAGGACATAACAGACATTGTTCAATAACATATCGAATAGTGCTCGAGCATTCTCATCTTGAAGTTTTTGTAATGCCAGCAGACTATGAAGCAATTCACGGAATGTCTTTAATTAAAAAATAAAATAGAAACGAACGAGTTTAGAGAATAGAATAAAATTGTATGTAATGAAAAAATAATCAAATAAAATAGGAGAAAGTAAGAAAGAATGAAAAAAATCTATTACAATTTATTTAAAAAAAGTTGTTAGCTTAAGCACAAGAAGTCTAGGAGTATGTGTTTCAAATATTATAATAGATAATGAAAATGTAAAGCAAAAACTTCATCATGTATAAAAAACCTTATGGTTTATCAATGAAGCTTAATAGTTATCAATGCTACTGGATGTTTTGTACGCCGGCGGTCCCAAAATTAACCTATCTAATAAAAAACAATAAATTTCTATATATTTCAACATAATCTCTATTTAGCCCGATTCAATTTTCCTAGAGATGTTCAATAGCTTCGATACCCTGTTTATAGTAAGAACTGTCCAGCTCCTTAAAATGGCAATCAACCACTGACTCCACCTTTTCCTTGTTGACAAATCTTTTACCACCGAGCCAGTTCTTCAAGTTTGCAAATAGAAAATAGTCCTAGGGAGCTAGAACTGGCGAATAAGCTGCAAGATGGAGCAATTCAAGTTATAATTCATTGACAACTTTTTCGCCAAATCAGGCCTTTTTTCCTTAATTTCCCATAATTCAACATGTTCGCCGTTGGTTGATTTTTCTTTTTGAAGATTCTTTAACCACTTTTTGCTTATATTTTTTTTTTTTTTTTTTTTTTTTTTTATTACTGAAGCTGCCTAATGGCATTTACAGTAAGTAATAAAATCTTAAACTATTAAATTGTATGGGTTGGTACTGCCAATGCAGTACTCAACATATAGTTATAAAAAATAAAAAAATAAAAAAATAAAAAGTTATGTCGCCAAATCGAAAGTTTGCACCCTCTTGAGACGTCTATGACCCTCAAATGAAAGCAGGTCCCTCGCTAATGGGTTAGGATGAGCAGCAATTTTTGTTACGTAGTTCATACAAGATTTTTTAATTTCTTCTCGTACACTGAGAATATTCAGGTCCTTGTGAATATTGTTATTTCGGATGAACCAAGGAGCGCATGTAATCATTCTTAAGATCTTTGATTGTCTTCTTTGTAATTTTTCAACGTTAGATGCTGATGCGGATCCCCATAGCTGGATTCCATAATACCATATAGGCTTTAGTACTGCTTTATACAAAAGAACTTTGTTGTTTAGGCTCAGCGTAGACTGTGCCCCAATTAGCCAATAGAGCTGGGCAGTTTTAAGTTTGAGCTGCGTAACTTTGGCTGCAATGTGGTGGACCCACGTAAGACGTCTGTCGAGGTGAATTCCCAAGTATCTTACTTGGCTTTGCTCTGGGATCCTTACACCATTTATTGTAATAGGAGGGCAATTTTTTTTCCTCAAAGTGAAAGTTACGTGGACACATTTAGTGGGGTTAACCTTTATTTTCCACTTATGCAACCATTTTTCTAGTTCAGTTACGTGAGTTTGGAGTTGTTGTGATGCCACTTCTGGGTGTTTATGAGTACTCATGAATGCTGTATCATCTGCAAATGTAGACGTATGTGTGAGCGTATTTGTAGGAAGATCAGCGGTGTATAAAAGATATAGAAATGGCCCAAGTATGCTCCCCTGAGGGACTCCTACTGAAATTCTTTTGCATGAAGAATACATTTTTTTGGATCGTATTACAAAACTTCTATTTGTTAAATAGCTCGTGAGCAGCTTGTGGACATTCGTGGGAAGAAGAGTGGAAATTTTGAATATAAGCCCATCATGCCAGACCTTGTCGAATGTTTGGGATATATCTATAAACAACGCAGAACAATACTGCTTTCTCTCAAACGTTTCCCGAATTAAGTTTGTTATTCTATGTACCTGTTCGATAGTACTGTGCTTTTTTCTAAACCCGAATTGGTGATTAGGGACTAAGCTTGTTAAGTCCGTTTGTGACTCTAATGTTGCCAAAGTTAACCTTTCGAATCATTTCGAGAGGATAGGCAACAGGCTGATGGGACGATACGATGATACCTGAGTTACATCTTTGCCTGGTTTGGGGATCATAACTATTTCTGAAAGTTTCCATGATGATGGAAAATATCCAATTCTTAGCATGGAATTGAAAATGAACAAAATATTTCTCACTGCCAAGTTTGGCAGATTGCTGATCATTGATGTTGTGATTTTGTCGCTACCAGGGGCCTTTTTTGGATTCAGATCTCTGATGGCAGCTCTCAATGCGGGTAGTCGTATTTTCAAGGGGTTAGCAATGGATTCTTGAGCTACAGTGGGTGTAATAGATGAGTTTGTTTCATTAGGGGTAAAAACCTTCTCCAGATAATCAGCGAACTCTTCAGCTTTATCCTTGTAGCTTTTTGCCCACTCTCCATTTTTTAGGCGTATGGGCGCTTCATAGGCGATAGGGCGTTTCATTTTTTGGACTGCCTTCCATAAGCTATAATCGGTCTTCTCAGTTGCATCTATATTCTGCAGAAAGTTTCTGAGATGCAACTCTTTTTCTGCCTTAAGAGCGTCCCGTAATTTCTTTTGACATTGGTTTAATTGTGTCTTTAGGGAGGGGGAACGAAACTGCTGCCATTGGTGCCTTAGTTTTCTTTTTTCCCTTATAAGAGACTAAATGTAGCATGATGCAAGGGGGGGCATTTTTTTTAGGCGAAGAAGATGCGGGTGTTGATGTTCTGGCTGCGTCGATCAATATATTTGTGAAGAGACTTACAGCAGAATTAATTTCGTTTTCAGTTTTTAGCGAAATATTTTGTGGCAGGTGTGCGCTTACGTACATTTTGTACTTTAGCCAGTTTGTCCTTTTATTTGGAAAGCGATCGCTTGTAAGAACCATGTTTTCTTCGTCAATGGATAACGTTAAAATAGTGGGAGAATGGTCCGAAGATAGTTCCAAAGAAGGAGCCAATGAAATGTGCTCTCGCTTTATGTTTTTAATAACAGCAAAGTCAATCACATCAGGGATTTTGTTCAGGTCTGTTGGCCAGTATGTGGGGTGTCCTGTGGACATTGCGTCCAATTTGTTAGATAAAACTGTATCAAACAGTTGTCTACCTCTCGGAGTAATGAGGCGGGAGCCCCAGAACGTATGTTTGGCGTTACAGTCCCCAGCTGCCAGGAATTTAGTGCCCAGGGTTCAAAGTAGTTGAGAAACTGCTCTTTATTAATATTATGCCTCAGAGGACAATATACCGCCGATATGGCAATTCCTCTGGCAGGCAGGTGAATTGTTGTAGCCTGGATATGGTCCGTTCTGTATTCTGGCATTGGGAAGTGATCGACATCTTTGTGGATAAGAATTGCTGAGCCTCCGCAGGCTCTACCACTTGGGTGTTTTGTATCGTAGGTGTAATACCCGTTTATTCGGAAACAATTTTTTGGCGAGAAGTGCGTTTCAGACACTAGTAGAATATCAATTTGATGCGAGTGCAAAAATTGTTCGACTTCGTTTTTGTGTTGGCTTAAGCCGTTAGCATTCCAGAAACATATTTTCAACTGGTTCATTTTTTGTTTAACAAAATCTGCATTAGCATGCTTTGATTTTGCAGCATTTGTTGGAACATGCTCTCCATGCTTGTCATGAAGCGATTCATGACTTGTATTAAATTCTCAATGGGGTTTTGTGCGTTTTCTTGTTGTGGAAAAGATAAAGGATGATTGGCACTATTTTCGCTATTAATGTTTTCATGAGCATCTGAACGTTTTTTTAAGGCTTGGGCGTAAGACAATTGTTGGTATTTGGTGTTATTATCACTACTGCTTTGTTGTTTAGATGTAGTTGGAAGACTCGGGAAAGTGGAATTTCGATACTGAGTATGTGCAGGTTTTTTAGTTGTTTTTTGTTTTAATTGTAAATAAACTTCACAGCCACGGTAGTTTGCAGTGTGGCTGCGGCCGCAATTGCTGCATTTTAAGACTTTACAGTCATTTTTGGGATGTGGGCAGTCCATACTCTTATGAATATCGCCACATCTGACACAGACTGAGGGCAGTTTACAAAAATTTTTTGTGTGGCCGAATTCTTGGCAGTTTTGGCATTGAGGTGGACCTTTGCCTTTAATTGGCTCCTCTACTGTTATTCTGCGATTGAGAAGATACCTTAAGCTATAGATTGGGTGAGGCCCATCCTTTGGCTTCATATGCGAAGAGCTAAAAGTGATTTCAACTCTAAAAAGTGGCTGCGGTATTTTATTTTTATTTAGAATATTGTGAATTGATTTCACTTCGTAGCCTTCGTTTTGCAGGGCTTCCTGCAGATCTCTAATCGGCACCGTGCTATCAATGCCTTTGATGACTACAATTAAGCCCTTTGCACTTTTTAGGTCGTATGTGTAATAGCTTTTTTTTATCGTCTTCAAGACTTTCTACAACTTTACGGTAGTTACTTTCATTATTTACCTGTATTTTTGTTTCTAGAACGTTTCCTTTACGCAATGAAACAACGTAAAAATTGTCTTTGCCAACAACCTGTGTCAGCTTGTTCACTAATTCATTGCTGGTAGCCTCCCGTAGATATAATGGAGGAGGTTTAAAGTTCTTGACAGGTGCTGCCGATGCGTTTTCATTGTCTGGTTTGTCTAATATGGCAAATCGGTTTTGATTCGCCATAGAGGTTTTTAGTTGTTTTGAGTTTGGCTCAAATTTTGGCGACCGAGGACTGGACTTACGTTTTGAGATCGTTATATAGCGATCCATGCCTGTAAGCACTTTTTCACTAGTTTGTTTTATTATTGTATTTGTGGAACCGATTGTATCGTTTGTAGTTTTTTTGTTTACCAATTTTGAAACAGGTTGGTCACCTTTATCATCACATACATATTTATTTAGCTCTGGTGCACTTGTACTCAAACTTGAATTTGTAGCTTTTGCCATTAAATAATGTTTGTTCAACATTGGGTCATCAATGTTTTTGTTGTTATTATTAAGTTGTTGTGAGGTCAATACAATGTAGGCATTTCTACTATTTGTACTGAGCCTCCTCTCCCTTTTTGGAGAGTTATTTAAGCTCATTTACTATGTAAAACACTGCTTTTGTTTTATTGTTAATTTTTTGTTTGCTTGTTTTTTTTTTTTTTGTTTTTTTTTTTGTTTTTTGTTTTAATACGGTTTCTGTTCAAGATAAAAATAAAAAATTATATCACGCGCATCCCAAAAAACGCCCCTTGCCTACAGATGGAGCTGCCTTCGCCTTCTTTGGACACGATTCTCTCACTCCAATCCACTGTATTGACTGTTCTTTTGTCTCAGTTGTGAAGTGGTGGACCCATTTCTCATCCATGGTTACGAATCGAGGCTAAAATTCGGCTTTCTTGCGGCGAAACATCGCCAAACACTCTGTTAAAACATCTTTAAGAAGATCAAGGAACATCGCAAGAAATGTCATGGACTGGAACCCGCAAGAAAGTCGAAGAAGAGGACACGCAGGTCTTACGTGGAGAAGGAATATCGATATATAAGTGGCCGGAATGGGTAAAAACTAGGACGAAATTAGAGCGTTGACACAAGAAAGGAATATGTTCAATTAATTCAATGCGCACAATTTACTCATCTTCAAATTTTCGGTCAATGTTGGGCATATAGCAATTTTTGAAATGCCTATCATCCCAGCTTACTCACGCACCTTGGCTGATTTTTAACCGTTTCTGGTGGGTACACTTGGTCATCTTTGCAGCACGTATGGCGTCGCCACAGTCGCCAACACCAGAATTTATATAGGCTTTAATGTTGGTTGGACTGAGACCTTTCAAATTCCCCCTTATCGTGTTTGGCGATTTTCGACTGCAAATTCGACAGTTTGTACTAGATTAAAGAAAAATGTTGCTCGGTATCTTTAGTCTATTACAAACTGTCGAATTTGCAGTCGAAAATCGCCAAACACGATAAGGGGGATTAAATGATTAGTTTGCATAACTGTTCCATATTTACGAAATTCACTGAAATCGTTTATTTTTTATGGTTCCAAAGAAAAGAAACACTAAGCAACGTGGCGACCTGATACATTAAATATGTGTTTTAAAAAGTTGTTATTTTTCACCAAAATCATTTTTTACTCTACGTGGGCTAATTTTGGGACCGCGATCTTATATTCTCAGTTTCGTTAAGAACACAGAAAGGGTACAATCTTTCCTAGAAATGATTCACTAGCCAGTGAGTTTTCAAAAAGACCTTCATTTATTATGTTACTTCTTGTACGTTTAAAGAGTCGTCTATATGTCTGAGCACTAATGAAAATTATTTTAACTTTTTGATCAATAAAAGCCCTTAATTAATTATGTTTGTGTTGAAATTAATTAATTGAAATGTTAATTGATTCAACTAACATTTTAATTAATTGGAGAACTTGACTATTGTCGATTTCGTATCTATCCTCTGTTCTGCATACGCAGTGAAAAAATATGGAAATGACATTTTCATTGCTTCAAAAGGATCCGTTTGTACATTTTGTCGACTTCATGGGATCCAATTGACAAAATTTCAATTTCAAATAGGAATTGGTTCTACAAATTTGTGTAAATCGATTCTAAATACTTCCATTTTACCAAAAAAAAAAAAATAATAATAATTCTTTAAATTAACAAATATTTTTCTTCAACTCGCAGAAATTTATACGAAAATTAGTACATTTTCAAAGTGATTTCTATATAAATCTTCTACACTAAGAAAATGTGTTTTGTTGTGATTTTAGCTTTCTATATATATTGACATTTCGTTGGTGCTAACCGACTCATCAGTAGACCTCAAACTGTTTGCTTATAAGTTTTTTAAACCTTCCATGGTTTTATAATTTTTTAGCTTTACAATATGTTTGAATATTTTGGAATTCTCATATTGTATTTGGAAGTTTTTATAGAAGTATATGAGGCTGCAATGCGTCCAACAGGACATATAAAACCAACAACAAATTATAAGAACTTTGGAATAATTAATTGGAAGAATATTTCGAAAAATTAAGATAAAATTTCTAGACTAGTTGACTGTCTGTTTTATGTAAACAACACTTTAGTACAAGAACTCACAAAAGGGTAGAGCTTTCATATCGTACTTCCAAAATTTTAAAGTCATTTAATTGTTAGTATATTAAAGCTAAAGTAGCCTAATAAATCCCTCTTATTATGTTTGTCGCATCGACGTCACATCAAGTCGACAGTGAAACACGACAGCAATTCTGAACTCGTTGTAGGCAATAATTAACTAATATTGAAGGCCAATTGTAATTTTTTGTAGTAGTAATATCCTATCAATAATCCCCCTTATTATGGTTGTCGACGTCGACGTCACACCAAGTCGACAGTAAAAAGACAGCAGTTCCAGAACTCCTTGTAGGTAATAATTAACTAATATTGATGGCCAATTGTAATTTTATAAGCCATAGTAGTAGTAATACCCTATCAATAATATTTAATAGTTCTCGATAACGATCCCACAATTGCCAATATATTGATGTCGACTTGGTGTGACGTCGTCGTCGACAATCATAATAAGCGCAATTTTGTCAAAATATAAGCAATTATAGGCGGATATATACTTTTATATCCGGATATATACTTTTATATGCGGATATATACTTTTATATTCGTCTTTAACCGTCTTTTTAATTCTGTTGAGTAAATTTATATTAGAGTAAATGTTTGTTTGAAAAATATGAACACCAAAACCATAACTATTGCTGGAATTTTCGCAGTAGATTGCTGATGATCTGGAAAGACGTATAGACAATATTTTTTTATATTTTTTATATATCAAGCACCTAGGTATAGGAAGGGGTGAATGGTATACCCAATACAAAGTAATTATTAATAATTTTATATCTCTAGAACTAAAATATTGAGACGATACAAATTTCCGGTACCGGCCACTTCCACATCGATTTGCCTCCTCCACGTATGAGCTGGACATCCTCTTCTTCGACTTTCTAGCGGTTTCCTCCCATACAAAGTAATTATTATCTATTCTATATTTGGAGAAAGTTGGTATGACGCCAAATTGTCTATTCGATCAAAGGCATGGGGTCATAAGAGAGTTGGGCGGGTACCCCACATAAGACAAAAGAGTGTATTCGTAAACGAACAAAAGCATCGTGGTGCCCCCTTACAAAATAATTATTATTCTCTACATGGAGAGCGACATTAGTGATACTCTCCAAATGTTTTGTAGACTATATCGCATTAAAGCAAGGAAAGACGAGTACTATCATACAAAATATTTATTAATTATTAGCTTGTAAGATTTTATTTTATCAGCATAACAATTTTAAATACTTTATTAAATATAAACATTTTTAATTAAATTTAAGTTTTCTTTCTCTTTTCAACACAAAGGGATGTGGCGTAGCGAAGCCCACCGGATTTCCGTTTAATTAAATTAAATTAGATCCCGAATTGGAATCGGTTGTAGCGAAACCTGTTTAAAATCTATTAAAAGGAAATTCTGCAAAAAAAGTTATGCTGGGTATTATTAGAATAGTTTATTTATATGGCCTCTTAGAAAATAAAGACAAGTAAAAAATTATGCAAAATAAAAATTCGACAGCGAAATTTTAACTTTGAATTCCCCAACAACTACTGAATCGATTTTAGCAAAGTCGAGTGTTCTATAGAAAAAAATTGTTAATAATATCTAGATCAGTTCAAAAGTTACCGCACTTTTTTCCAATGAAAAATGGGTTTGAACCACTGTGGAGCGTAATGCTGGTATACAGACTATCCTGTAGCCTAAAGAAAATATAAAAAAATGATCGCAATTTTTATAATACCACCTTAAAACTAATATTTGAATTAGATCAGACTCATTCATTTATTTCGCCTTAAATTTTTTTATTCATTCTGCACCTTTTTTGCTACTCGTATTTTATGCACATTGTTCAATAAATCTCTTTAATAACCTTAACCCCTGTGTCGTTTTATTCATTAATTAATCTCAAATTAAATAATTTGTCAGTCCATCTGATAAGCTTGTATCGTTTCTTAACACTCATCTTTTGCATTGAAAGATTTAAGTCGAATTCGTAACTCTCGTTGATTTCAGTTTTTGTTGCGTGCATATTTTAATATGATTAATTTTTACAAGATTTTCTTTGCACGTTCTTTTGTAGCTTGCTGCAAGAAGATGTTTTTTGCTGTCCTTGCAACGTTTCATGTACGTTTTTGCTACTTTAATGTGTTTCTTGTTTCTTACCGCACGTAAACGCAATGAAGTGTAAAAACAGCATTTTTTGATTCTGTTTTTTGCAACTCGATATCTCTTCTGGCTCCTTTAATGTTTTCTCCTTCTGCCACTTTTGCGAGATCAGCTTTATGTTGCATAACATGCAACACGTGACTTTGACTTTCGTTGAAAGTATTTTAATTTTCTTTTTTTCTTGTAAATACTGTACAGCAAAGCATTTCAACAGATACTCGTAGTCGATAAGAAAAGGGAAAAAGTTTAAATTTATAACATACGTTTTTCGGGAAAATGAGAATGTGCAAAATATGCTGAGAAATGTTAAAAATGCACAAATAGTTGAGACAGTGAAGGGGATGTTTTTTTTTTCATAATAAATTCGATGATTTATTTTTTAATCGGGTGACCAGGGCGTATAATGAATCCAGGGTGATCCTAATCAATTATACTTCAAGTCGACTCACAAACCTCCACGTGGTGGTCCCTGGGCGATGATCTTGACACCCGTCTGCAGCGTATGTTGTCCTAGTTGAGGCGGCTGCAAGTGGACGTCTGTTCTTATACTAAATTGTGTCTTACACTCAGCCATTCCGTTGGCATAGATGGCAGCCCCATCATCAGACTAGGATGCTGTAGAGTAATCATTTGCTCATCCGAGATAGAATGATTAACGAAATCTCAAACAACATATATGGAAAGCCCTATACTCCTTATAGGATCGATGGGAATATATATATATATATATATATATATATATATATATATATATATATATATATATATAATTTTTTTAATTCTCATATGATGGCCAGCTTAGGAGCTGCTTCAACACAAACTAAGAGAAGTATTTTCAACAGTTTCTATGCGACTGCCCTGCTCTGCAGGAGCACAGACTCGCATGCTTGGAAAATTGCTGCTTTCAGGACCTGAACTGTTGGTTGGTTATGGGTAACTCGAAATCTGACATTTCACAGGGAAACATTGGGCGTAGTTTAATCCTCTGGGCGTCATTATGATTCTTATAGCCTCCGAATGTATTTGCAACACTCCTTGCGAGTTGCACTGCCAACCCAACAGTGTATTTTCGTCATATGCTCATTATTTATTTTTTTTTATTGATTCGCTTTAACTTGTGAGCCATGCAAAGAGACGATGCACTAAATAAGGCATCATCAGACGTTAGTTGTAACGAATTTTGGTGAAAGATTTTTAAATGTTCCCCTATAAAGTGAAAACTGTTCACGAATTGCTGGCTGCTGGCCATCGGACAAGGTCAACTTACTGCCCCACTCTGTTAGATGAAATGGTAGAAGAGGATGATTTCATATCAAAAAACATAATGAGCTATGAAGCCAATTTCCAATTAAGTGGTTAAGTTATCAAACAAATTCTTCATCGCCACAAAGTGACTGTTTGGTCCCGCATTTGCGGTCAAAAAGTGATTGGCCCTTATTTTTTGAAGACGCCGTTGGCCATGCTGAACGCTACAGGCAGATTCTAAATGAGTGTTCTTGCACAAGTTGCTGCATTGGATCCCGATCATTTTTCGGTTTAACAGGACGGAGCATAAAATCACACAGCTCGACAATTTCCAGGAAGAGTGATCTCCCATTTTGGAGATTTGAACTGGCCATCCAGATCTAATTTTGCCCTTACCAGAACAGACTACGATCCTTGCAAGTCTGGAAAGGTTACATTGAAGAAATCGTCAATTTAGAGTCAGATTTTTCGCGAGCAAAAAAAGTTTTTTTTTATAGCAAACTGACAGCCAGTTGAAATTATGACATTACTTTGCACCACCTTGAGGTAGCGACACAGGTCTATAAACTAATTAAAAGCATGTATTATTATTGCATAAATTATTTTTTTGTTGTGGCTTCCTCATCAAGTTTTGAACAATTTTTATGCTTTCAGTGCATTCCTTCTGATATCTGGAATGGTTGTATTTAGAGTTGGAAGTTGAATGCAAAAAGTGCTACCTAAATTTCACGACTTCTATATTGTTTTCTAAAAATTTCAGAGTACGATCATGCATAATTCTGCGTAACTCATCTCTAACACTACAAAATGACAAACCGACAATGTACATTTGCCCCACACCAATAGTGAATACTATACAAACTTTGTTTCTAACTCCAATGCTTGCAAAAGCAAACAAACAAACACATTATTAAAATTAAGATTGTCAATTCTTAGAAAAGTTGTTGAAAATTACCAGACATTGAAATAATTTTTAATAATTACAAAAGAATTAAAATACACATACCATTAGACTTCAAGTACATAAACGTATGTATGCACACACAAATACACACATACTTTAATAAATGAGAACACAGAGAAGCTGTAACATGTCCAGGTATTTTGCTAAAAAATTTCTTACTTCTTATACTTAGTTTACGATTGTCAACTTCAGTTGATGCAACTTTTCTTTTTCTTCTTTGAAGTTGCATTTACGTTTACACTCGCCAATTTTTGTTGATAAAATTTTTCTTCTTTCTCTTAGAACTTGGAATATTTTTAATGGTGTATTCTAATGAGAATACAAAACGAAATGGAGGTACATGCACTAAGAATTGATTAAACAGAAGTTGACAAGTGTAATCTCAATGTTAGGGAGTTTTTATTCCTGTTACTTACCTGCAACGCAACATGTAAACGTTTTGCCCAAGGACGGGCTTGTTTCTTGTCACTAACAATCATGTCCATATCATGTTGCATACGTGTCAAAACCCAATGAAAGCACTGAACGCTCAACGATTCGCTGCAGAAATGAGAGAATGAAAAAAAATCATTTTAAAGAAAAGTTGGGGAAATAAAAACCAGCAAGCAAAAACGTTTAATATAAAAATTATTCTCTAGTGAAATGAAAGAAAAGAATGAGTTTTTAAATAATGTTTGAAAACCAAAATAAAGTCCAATGGGGACTGATTAAATTTAAGTACGTAGGGAAAAACAACAATCAATACAGTGGTAATTCGAGATTATGGAGATATTTTCCATGGATTTTTTCTAACGATTTTGTTACTCAAATTGTCACCTGAAATCCAAATCGTAATGGCAGACAGTTACAATTAGGCACTATTGGTCTATGCGTTAACAAATCGCTGCTTTAATGCAAAATAACGTCAACCTCAATGTTCAAAAAAAGTTTGTTTTTAATGTTTAAAAAGTATTCCATAATATCCTATTTGTTATGTAGGAAAGGCAATCAGAATTATATGTAAAGATAAAGCAGAGTTAAGTCAATATAATTTTAATATTTAGCTGGTCATAAATGCAACATAGTCGGGTCTCAAAAAAGCCAAAAAAATTAAAACAGTCAGGAAAAAGTATTCCTCAATATCCTCTTTTGTGACGACCATCGAAAACACTACCACTCCGTTCTACCAGTATAATAATGGGCTTCTCCTAACTTCTTCCTTCATAAAAAAATCGAGCCGGAGTAATTTTATTTCTCTTGTTCTATAAGATTGTAAAATAATCTGAATCTCAGATTCTTTATTTTTTCGTTTACATATGAAACAATAGCTTGAAAGCCAAATCTTTAGTTCTATTATATTTATGGTCAGCCCCACTGTGAAGCTTATGGACTGTAAAATTTCACAATGAAAAATCTGCTTCCATGTCCACTAATTGTCAAGTGTTGTCTGAATAGGTGGAGTGAATTGTTTTTGTTTTAATATGAGTTATTGAAAAAAAAATGTGTTTTAATTGCATTAAAAAGTTTGAAATTAAAAAAAAATTTTATGGCTCGAGTTTGATAACTGAATTTGCCAATTCAGATTAAAAAAATTTTTCAAAATGCTTTTCAGGAGAAGCCCATTATTACAACAGCAATCGTATAGAACAAAATCGTGCACTCGTAAACTAGTATTCAGAGAGTCGCAGGTTCGATCCCTGCCATACACTATGCTTTCTGTCTTCTTTACTCTCCTGTTTCCAATTTTCTATGCTCTATATTTTTTTTGGGGTATCATAAAGGGGACAAATTATGGATCCAAGTGAGCAACAGGTGTGTGTTAAACTTAACCTGACCTAGAGTACAAAACCTGAAATACAGGGTATCAAAAAGCATTACTTAATTAAAAGCCGAATTGGTGGACCTTGAGATCCTTTAAGAAATCGCCACTAACAAAAATTTGGAATATTTTGATGACCTGCACGCTTTTTAATTAAATTTATAAACACTCAATATATAAAATTGTCACCTATAAATTAAAAAAAGTCTTAAAGAAAGTTACTCTGTTTCATAAAGTTACTAGTACTGCAATGGATATAATTTTTAATTAAAACGAGTATTAAATAACTATGGTGCATCACAAAAGGAATCAACTTGAAGAAAGCGCCTTACCCCCGTATCAAGTTATCCATCAACATCCTAGAAATGAAATGAATGACTGGTTGACTATCTGACTGGCTATTTAGTAAGGAATAGCTGAGGAGCAATAAAAACATATGAAAAATCTAAAATAAAGTGTAAAAGAAACACAAAAACATTAAAAGTCTTAAGGAAAAGCTAAATAAAGCACCTTGGACTTTTATTTTCTCTATGCCCAAAGTAGGAGAATTTATCATTCCACTAGCCATAATGGCACTCACTGACTCAAAATTATATGTATGCACTTTACGTTCATAAAAAAAGGAGTCTAAAGTAGTCGTCAAGTTATAAGGAAGCAAAACTCATTAACGAAATTAAATTTCTTCAAGTGGAAATAAACACACACTAACAAATACATCATCAGAAGTAGCAGGAGCACTTCACTCATCTCCACAACTACAATTACATCTACCTCTGCTTCCTATTCTAACTCCTGGAATATTTTTTATTTGTTAGTCATCATAAAAGTGTCTTAAACTGTTAAATGTGTCTAAGGATTCCCTTCTAACTCGTATGTAGAAAATTAAAAGCCAAATAGAGAGTTTAAAATGGAAGGAAATTCTAAACACTTCAATCTAATACGATTCCAGGTGTGGTGTGAGTTTTGTTATACTCGTATCTAGTATTTTTCTATGAAATTAACAACAGCAAAAAAAAATAAAATAATGTTTTGCATGTTAAAGGCATCGTATAGAAATTGAAAAGGAATTTTTAATTGGATTTAATTTTATTTAAATAAATAGACTTAGAGATAGTAAAGCAAAACAACAACTAAAAGTTGGCTTAGGTAAATGACCGTATTAGTGAAGTATAGAAGTGCTTAAATGAATTTTTGTATTCTTAGAAAAAATTATTTTAAAAGTACTTATAGGATATTTTTGTATTAAAATTTTTACAGTGAAAATAAATGAAAAACGACTGTTTATTAGCTTAAATGCGAACTTCGCTTCACATTTGAAAAGTTTAAATATTCTGGCTTCTTTTACTTTCTATATTTTAGACGAAAATAATAATACACGACTACTACAACTTGAACGATTTCGAAACGCTTTTTCCCCCTGTCCTTTGAAATTACACATAATTTATGTACAGGGTTTTCCATGTAAAAAGTTTTAAAATTTTAATCCAAAATTTGTATCAAGGGCGCATTAGACATCAATGGGTTACTGATGGCTGTAAGGTCAGCGGAATGGCTCGAAATTTTCGTTCTCAGTAGACCATTGAGAAATAAAATTGGATCTGATTGAAGATTGCAAAAAACTAGTGAAAGCGTCATATACATTTGGCAACACCAATTGGTCCGATTTGTATTAGAAGCAAAAAAGAAAATTTAAAAAAATAATTAATAAAAATTATTATATTATTAATTCCTTTAGTTCCTATAAGGAGCACAGGGCCTCAACAAATTAATACAAAATAATATAAATAAATTTCTTCTTAACAAATAGAATGGAAATCAATAAGTGGATTAAAAGAAAAAATACTAGTAATTGGGTCTAATGATCAAAAAAAGTTCTTGAAAATCGTTGCAAATAGAAGCAATAAGAACTTATGCTAAATTTATTGAAAATGTATTAATGTTGTAGAGGACAACTGACAAATTTAGAAATAAAATACTGCATTATTTACGCGGAAGGAGCTTCTCTTTTTGAAGAAAAATAAAATAAATTAACTCCATATTTCTAGAGTTGAGAGTCAAGATTCACAAGGAAATCAAATGGGAAGTCCATGCCTTATCTGCTAAACTTTTTAGGAATATGTAAGGTGAACTTAGTCCTCTGTGCGTCAAAATAGGGCTTATGGGCTTCCATATCATGAGGTTGATTTATATCAAATTTATAGCTGTTCCATCACCAGACTGGTGGATTTCAATCACAAGAGCATGAAAAAATTATTTTATTATTTTTAAAGAGAATTCATTCCCACTCCTTAAAGTGTTACCTCTTTTTGAAAGGGATAATGTAAGAGAGGGGAGAGGTGGTGAAAATTACAGAGAGAAAGAGAGAGCTCACTTCATATGCAAATCTGCTATGCAAAGAAATTATTTGACAAGCAATTCGAACAATAGTAGCCCATGTTCGAAATGTTTCAAAGTTTTAATTATTGTAGGCTTAATAGATTTCGATCGGGACATTAATTTATTTCCTAGTCCATTATTTTCTGATATATACTCATAAGCATCTTCTTTAAGGTAATTCGCAACACCATGCTGGTGATTTCTGGCCAGTTATTATTTTTTTCTCCGATATTCACCGTGGTCCCCTTTCACAACAATTTATGCGAGACGAGAACCCAGAACAGCTATTAGAACAAATTTTTCACAGCGGTATTGGCATTGCTTCAATGCACTACTACGCCACAAACTTTCCCAGTAAAAACTTTTAACGTGAGAGGAAAGCAAAAATTGTACAAATTAATCTCGTATACTCTCAAAAATATAAGCAAGTAGATGAACGCTGACCTTCGTAGACTAGTAGGTAGTGTACTAGACTCGTAGTGCGAAGGTCCCAGTTTCGAATCCTGCCGCTGAACTCTGGCAGTTGTGTTTGATAATTAAAGGGAGCGCACAACAAGCCTTCACTGACTTAAGTGTATGTCGTATGACATGGGCTATAACACCCCTCCAATCAACCTAACCTAAACTAAGATGAACGCTTTACTGGTAACAATTTTTTAATTAAAATAAATTCTCGACTTGATTCGTGTGTTTTAAACATATTTTTCTCGTGTTGCATAGTTTTTTATCGCAAACACTGCTTTTGTTTTTAAAAATTTACAAAGAAATGTGTACAATTTATAATTTCTTCAATTAAGGATGATTCCACTGCCCCAAGGTAAAATATTCTGCACAGCTTAAATCGAACACACTGCAACAAACTACAAAATGTCTGGGATATTAGATGGATGGCGTTTCCCCTATGTTTGGGAATAGTTTATTGTCTCCAAAAATATTTTCAAATTAACATATAGAGTACAGCTGATTTCTTCAATATAACAATTTTTTACAAACTCTTGTTTCATAAACATAAAACAGCTGTATGAATAATTCTTACAAGTAAAAAATTATGTTAGGAACAATTTTATAAAAAAAAAATTTTGTCTCCAAATTTCTTTTTCACCCTCTCATTATTTGGTACATTGATACTTCCAATGTGTCGCCGGTAAAAGCGACTGTTGCAATTTAAGCATGTCACGCTGTACCCTGCGTGATTTTAGTCTTTGCTTTTTAGTAGTGCGAAGGTCCCAGGTTCGAATCCTGCCGCAGAACTCTGGCAGTTTGTGTCTAATAATTAAAGGGAGCACACAACAAGCCTTCACTGGCTTAAGTGTATGTCGTTTGACATGGGCTATCACACCCCTCCAATCAACCTAACCTAACCTAACCTGGTAAAAAATATGATCAAGTGTATCGAAATGGGACTGATCATGCGCATTGTAGTACGCATTCTATTTAATTTTTCTTGTTTTCTCTAAAAATTAACACACTAAAAAAAGAAAACATTTTAATTTATAAGAATGCCGTTTCCTCACCGCCAAAAAAAGTAAACGACATAATTTTCGATTTTCACTTCTACCCTCGCAATTCTTAAAATCTTTTTTAACCATTAAAAGTGCAAACAGAAAAGTGCAGCAAAATCAAATTTACAGTGGGCCTAAAACGTGCTGCAAAGACAGCTTCTCCTGTAAAATTATACGTTTGTCCTTTATGTTTTTTTTTCACAGTTAAGGCTCGATGTACTTAAAATATAAAAAATTATTTATAATTATAATTAAAAACTTTCTCAAACCTTTTAAATACTGTCAATCTCTGACGTTTTCGACAAACCCATTGTAATAATTTTGAGGCCAATGGGAAAGAAAGGCAGACAATTACCCTACTAATGTGCACCTTTCATCTGTATTGATCTTTCCGTGAAAATCAATGAAATAGCAAAAAAAAAAAATACTGGAAAAGGCACACAGCCGAAACCGAACCGTTTACAAACCAAATTTAACGTGGGATAACGAAAAAGCATTCTAAATTCAAGCCAACTCCGTCGGAAGAAAAACACAACTATCAAAAAGCATTTCGTTGTAAACTAATCACAAATATTTTTTTAGATTTTTAGCAACTCGTATTTCTGTTTCTAAAATGTTTTACTTTTTGCATTAGTCTTATACGTCGTGTCCATTTCAAATAGATAAAGCGTTAATCCAAATGTTCTTAATATATAAAATCCTATTTTCTTACCTGACATATTTTTTAAACAACTTTAAGCTCCTCTGTGAGTTTAAATTCAACAAAATCCGAAAACCGAATTATCAAAATAAACATCATCTGAAAATGTTAAATTTTGCTGATGCAGTTGTTTGCTGCAATTTTAGACAAATTTATACAGCAAATTGTTGTTTTAGTTTATTACGCTTTTAATAACAATAACTTGAGCATTTTTCTTTTTCTAAACAAATGCCGTCATAGAAAAACGCACTTGCTTTTCCTTAAGTTTTTGGGAAACAAAAAGTGAACTAATAAAATGCAGTTGTGAGTAAAAAAAAAGAAATTCGCAAGTCTCAAAAACACAAAAAGAAAAAGAAAAATAAACAAAATATAGACAAATTGATGCAACACGGAGTTGACTTAAAAGTCTACAATGGATAGACTGACTTTCCACAACAACAGCAGCACCAGCAAGCAAAGCAGCACAACCTACGACAATAGCCAAAAGCAGATGATGATGCAAAAGGAAAATGAATAAATTGATGAAGGTTTTGAATAATAAAAAACTAAAAGTCATTATGTATAGAACAGAAAGTCAAAAATAATGGTTGTGGAACAGAAGATGTAACAGAGTCGAACTATTTCTAAGAATGACAACATTTTGGTCTCGGTCGCCTGCATTGTTTTGTTAATGTACAAAAGATTTGAAAGCAACCAAAACATTTTTAAGAGTTTTGCCATAGTACGAGTATTTGACAGATTCCTTACTTATCGCCAAAGTTATTCCATCACTGCGAACGACAGAGACACAAATGGTCTAGATTGAAAATAAAGAAAAATTCAAATTTCTAACTGCGAAAGAATGGAAAACAAACTTTATTTCGATTTTTAATAAACTCTGTAGTAATAGAATTAGAGTATTTGCGCACAGTAATGCTTTGAAAGAATGTTAAGAAAATTTATTCTACAAGATGGCGCAAAGGTAATGTCATAATTAAAATTGGCTGCCATTTCTGCACATGACTCCAAATCCTATTGTGATTTGATATTAATGATGTAGATATGTAGAGAATTAGTTGTCAACATTTAATTATTGTTACTGCTTATTTGACAAATTTTGATCTGTTGTTTTAACGCAGCGGGAATTTCGTAGTCGTTTTCTTCGTCCTTCTGTCCCATTAAATGGAACAATTAAGCGTTTGGCGGAGCGCCTCGTGCAAACTCGATACCCTACAGATGTCGGAAGAAGTGGCCGTTCTCGTGTTGCTTGTTAGATCGAAAACAGAGCTGCTGTTGTCGACGACGTCAGAGAGAATCCACAAAGAGCAACGAGTTGACGATACACACAATTCGGCATCACCAGACGTTTGTTGCAACTAATTTTGGTGCAAGATTTGAAAATTTTCCTCTACAAAGTCCAAAACTGTTCACGAATTGCAGCCTGCTTTCCGTCGGACAAGGATAATATTCTTCCATACTCTGTTAAACATGGTGCAAGAAGAGGATGATTTCGTATCAACTTTAGTGGAAACAAACAAAGGTACAGAGAATCTACATAAAATGAACGAAGAGCCAATGCATTCCATCAGAGTGGCCGTTTAGTGCGTCATTTGCAGTGAAAAATTTATTTATTTTAAAGACGTCGATTGCACCAGCGTAACCGCTCAAACAGCTCGTGCAACGATGGACATTTTGACACACCAATTTCCAGGTCGATTTGGAGATTTGAAGTGGTCGTCCAGACCATCAGATCTAACAGCAGCAGACTTCTTCTGTTATGACTTTTTAAATGTCGGGTTTACCACAACAAACCAAAAACCTTAAATCTCCAATTTGGAGCCAGATGTTTTGCGAGCAATGATTCAAAATGCCGTAAAACGAGCGCAATTATGCATCAACTTGGAAGGTGGCCATTTGGAGTGATGTAATTCTTTCCAATTAATGTTGTCCATTTTAAATTTTCAAATTGACTTTTAATAAAAATAGAGCTCTTTTTTCATTTATAACAAAATAACAGCCAGTTCAAATTATTATTTGCTATTAAAAAGAAGTGTAATATGTGTCCAGAGTTGATTAAGTATTAATAAATTTTAATATTAATGAATATTGAGCACTCAAGTGTATGGGAAAAATCCTTTTTTATCTTGGGTTAGGTTAGATTGAATAGGCACCCAGTTATTTGAGCACCCAGTTATTTGAGGACAAATTTATTATTGATTTATGAAATAAAACATCAGCAAAACAGTGGAATTAAGAAAATATAGAAATATATTTGCTTTCCATTAAAACAATAAAATGGCTGAGTGCAGTAAATGCAGATCGGCGATCAGAGGTGAAAGTGGCATTCGTTGTAATGGAGTTTGTGAAAAAATTTATCATCTTACCAAAAAATGCGCGGGAATCGATCAATACTCTGGCAAAATATTTGAAGAAAATAACTATATAAGATATATCTGTGATGACTGTATGCAGTATATACAGAACGTTGATATGATGTTGAAAGAAATACATGATATTGTCAACAAAAACAAACAAACATTGATTGATTACAAACACGAATTTGAGAGGTCACTCAAACAAAATGAAAATGAAGTAAAAGCACTATTAGAAGCTATTGAAAAGAGGTATGATGCAAGATTTAAAAAAATGGACAACATGCAAAAAATGTGCGAAAAAAATTTGAAGAAGTAAAAAGTCTGTATGGAAATGTAAGCGAAGTTGAAAATAAAAATAAAGATATATATAATAAAATTAACAACAACAATGAAAAGATGTGCGATGAAATTAAAAAAATTGTGAAAGAAAATAATCAAAAAAAAGTGTCGTATGCACAAGCAGTATCAAATAGAAATGTGATGCCAGATGTGTCAAAGAATATCCCCTTAATCATAAAACCGAAAGGAAAACAAACAGTGCAAAAAACCAAGGAAGAACTTAATAAAAAAGTTGATCCAATGAATTTTAAAATTGTAAATGTTGAAACACGCAGAAATGGTACAATAGTTATTCAGAGCGAAAATAAAGATGAACGAGAAAAAATAAAAAATGCAATTCAAACCAAAATAAGTGATAATTACGAAGTAAAAATTCCAAAACAGAACGCTATGAATATAATATTAACGGACATGAATTTCAAAATAAATGAAAGTGAATTAATTGAAAAATTAAAAAACCAAAATGATGTAATGAAAGACAGTAGATTTGAAATTGTTAAATGCTTTGAGACCAAAAGATTCAATAGATCTGTATACAACGCAAAAATAAAAGTTGATGATGAAACATATCATAAAATCATGGCAAGTCAAAGACTGAATGTTGGATGGGAGAGATGTAGAATATTTGATGGTACACATATAATACAATGTTTTAATTGTCAAGGCTACAACCATAAAGCAAATGAATGTCGAAATGAACCAATATGTTTTAAATGCCATTGCAACCACAAAAGCAAAGACTGTACAAAAGAAATTCTAAAAAAATGTATCAATTGCAACAAAGAAAACAAAAGACTTAATCTATGTCTCGATGAAAATCATACTACGATAAGCAAAGATTGTCCAGTTTATATAAATAAATTAAATTTAAAAAAGAAACGGTATGGGGTAGATATAGAAATATAACAATCAGAGAAGATACATGGATTATATACTAACATCCAAGGACTAACAAATAATTTTAATCAGCTTGAGATTATAGTACAATATGTTAAGCCGGACTTTATAATATTATCAGAAACGCATATGACAGATAATATAGATGAAGCAGAAGTTGAAATAAATGGTTATGATCTATTTACCACAACGTCTAGTTCTACAAAAACAGGAGGTGTTATTATCTATTTTAAAAAACAATGGATGTTATCAAATATAAAGACTATTGTAAAAGATACTGAATATTGGATTAGTGCATATATGGCAAAAAATAAGAATTCTTCATTTATTGTAATAGCGATATATAGATCTCCGAGTTATTCGAAGGCGGATTTTTGTGATGAATTCCAAAATTTTCTTGAAGAAATATATGAACTGAATTGCGACATAATTATCGCCGGTGATTTTAATATTGATTGGAGGGCAGATTTTTATAAACAGAGAATTGAAAGCATACTTAATGATAATGGGTTGAAACAGATAATGCTTGAAGATACCAGAATAACACAGAACTCAAATACAATAATAGATTATGTTATAACAAATAATGAACGAATATCTGCAACAACCAATATACACAATAAAATATCAGATCATGAAGCAATAGACATTATTATTGAATGTGAAAACAATACTCCAGAAATGAAAAGAAAACAAATAGATGTATTTAAATATAATAAAAACCGTTTTAGAAATGAACTAAGTGCAATACTAGAATATAATAGAATGTTTAATGTTAATGAACAGGTGGAAAACTTTGATAAATGTATGGAAATTACGATAGAAAAATTTACTGTAAAAAAACAAATTAATGAATACAATAGGAATTTATGGTTTAGTAACAACGTAAGAAATCTAAAAACAGAAAAGGTGATTGCATACCAAAGAGCAGTAATTGACAATACAAACTCATCATGGGCAACATACAAAACATTAAGAAATAAATATAAAACGAAAATAGAAAATGAAAAGCGCAATTATATAAATAATAAGATTGCAATAGCTAGAGACCAAAAAGAAATGTGGAGTGTAATAAAAGAACTTGTCCTAAGAAAAACTAGAGATACGATAAAAACTGTGATATTTAACCAAGTAGAGCATAAGACAAATTTAGAAATAGCAGAAAACTTTAACACTTATTTTATTGATAGCATTAAGGAAATAAGAAACTCAATTGAAAATGTGCAATACAAAAATTTGATACCTGTGATAAACTCTCGATTCAAATTCCGCGCAATATCTATGGTAGAATTAAAAACCGTATTAAAGAATATAAACAACAAACCTGACTATAAAAAAATTACCAAAAATATTATCCTCGATACATGGGACAGAAGTGGCAATATTTTACTGGACATTATTAATAAATCAATGGAAACGGGAAATTTCCCTGAAAATTGGAAAGAATCGATGATAACTCCAGTGGCAAAAGTTAAAGATACAAACAAAAGTGAAGAATTTCGTCCAATAAATAGTTTAAAAATATGTGAAAAGGTGTTGGAAAAAGTTGTGAAAAATCAACTAGAAGAATATTTAGAAAGTAACTCACTACTATTTAAATATCAGTCAGGATTTAGAAAAAAACATTCATGCGAAACAACTGTAAATTATTTAATAAATAGGTGGAAATGTGTAAAGAAAAATAATAAAGTTTTGTCTATTTTTCTTGACTTTAAACGAGCGTTCGAGACTATTGATAGAAACATTCTTATACAAAAACTTCACAGGTTTGGAATACAAGGCACTGAGCTAAATTGGTTTAAAACCTATCTAACAAATCGTAAGCAAAAAACAAAAGTTAATAACATAGAATCGACTGCGATAGAAAATGAATACGGCGTACCGCAAGGCTCAATACTGGGAGCTCTCCTATTTATTATTTATATAAACGACATTGAAAAGATATTGGAAAAGTGCGAAATAATCCTATACGCAGATGATACGCTTATATTTACAGAAGCAGAAACAGAAGAAATGTGCTATGAAAATATAACAAGTGATATGTACAATATAAACAAGTGGTTAAAAATGAATAAATTAAAACTTAATGAAAAGAAAACCAAATTAATGGAAATTAATATGAACACAGACAAAATATTTAATATAAACAATATACCAATTGAAAAAGTTAACAGTATTAAATACCTAGGTTTCATTATTGACAAGAAATTAAAGTTCAACGAACATATCGAGTACATATGTAAAAAGATTGGGAAAAAAATCGGGTTTTTTAAGCGTTTGAGAAATAAAGTTTCTACAATAACATCTATAAATATATACAACACAATAATTAAACCACATTTTGAATATGGATCAACTATATTATACTCAAGCTGCAGTGATCAACAAACTTCAAGACTACAAAAGCTTCAGAACAAAGCCATGCGCGCAATATTGAAATGTAATCGACTAACATCAATTAGACACATGCTAAACACCCTAAGATGGTTAAGTATTCAAGAAAGACTACAACTAAACACAATAAGTTTCATTCAAAAGTTGAAAATGGGAGATGCACCTGATTATATATTGGAACAGACAAGATACGTGAGAAATGCTCAGCCATACAACCTCAGAAATGCTAATGACTTCAGACTGCAACAAGCTCATAACAATGAGATGAAGAAAACGTTTTTCTATAAGGGATTGAGATTATACAATTTGATGCCAAATGAAATTAAGAATGAACAAAATGTTAGATTATTCAGAAAAAATGTTGTAAATTTCATTAGAAATAATTTAGTTCAGAACATATAATAATTTTATTTTTTTAACATATTTAATGCAATGTTAATTTCAAAGTATTTAAAAATACTACTCAATAAACTAAACTAAACTAAACTGATTGTTTACTTTGTATTGATATATGAGAGAGTATATAAGATGGATAAGAGAGTATGAACCTCTCTCGTCTAAATTCTCTCGATGAATTTGGTGTTCAGCAGCCTTGATTAGTGTATAAAACGCAGCCCGATAGCTCTGCTAGATTTCGCAGTAACGAGATGCCTATGAAAGCCTCTCTTTGGTCAGAGAGAGCAGGGCAATGGCAGAATTACAACAATTACCAACAATTACTGTCAAAATTATAACTCCAGAAAAAACCTTCGTGTTTAACAGAGTGCCAACATATCCCTGTTAAATATACAAGAACTCGGTTAATGCACTACAAGTTGAAATACCAAATTTTTTACCAAAAATAATTTTAAAAAGTTTCATTGCCATATTTAAATCATGCTCTTTTCAAAAAAAAAAATTTACAAATCGTATGGACAAATCGTTGTAATATAAATGATATGTAATTTACAATGATTTATTTTTTTAGTCCGTAACTTTTTGAAAGGAAAACACTGCTATTGTCAACAAACACCTGTCAGTTAACTCCTGTCAAAATTTAAATAAGCTGCGTAATTTAGTCTGTGTCTCATTATTTTTTGTGGAAAAAACTATCACTATGGGAGTGCCGCACCATCAATCTCAATGGCATTTAACATGGCTTTGCTCAATCGCAATATAGACGAGTTTTAGCGCCACATGGAACGTGGATCCATCACAACACACCAGAGTCCAAACAACACTAAAATCGGTAGGTTTCTCGTGGTGAATTGGTGCCAAAGAATGCAAAGATTGGTTCGTCAGCCAATAAAGTTGTTGCGGACGTTTTTTGGGTTACATGCGTAATAATCCACAATAGGGTAAGATAATCAGTGGCGAATATTGTATCAACTTATTGGTTCAATTGAATAAGGAGTTGAAGAAAAAAACGAAAGCATTTGGTTAAGAAAATAGTTCTTTTCCACCACGACAATTCAAGGGTACACACATGTGCAGTTTCCATCTCAAAATTCCATGAATTAGGTTATGAATTGCTCCTTCATCGGCCATATTCTCCGGATTTAGGTTGTTAGCACACCTGAAAAAATGGCTGGACGGAATGGCTTGACTCCAACAATGAAATCATTTCACAAACAAATAACTATTTTGATTACTTCAACAAATCTTATTTTCTGGAAGGGATAAAAAAATAGGAAAAACTTTGGAAGGAGTATATAGAGCTCGAACGAGACTATGTATGATTTTTTCCAAAAGCGTATGTTTCATTCAAAAAGCCACAGACCTACTGAGCCAGCCTTGTATTTTAAAAACCACTTGTTATTAGGCTGCGATTCGATATCAACTTACAATATTGGTTACTGATGTTTTGTGAATCTACTTTTAACACCAGCTACGTTTTGTACGAGTTTGACCCACCCTACAGACTTTCAACAGGTCGACTAAAATGAATGAATCTCCTAGAGATTTCTATATTCGGTATTGAAATATACTGAGCTTCCCTCAGAAAAATATATATGTATGTACATAGTTAAAATATGCCAAACCCATCATCTTTTCTAATAAAGCGCTTTGTTTAGTGAAATTTAAAATGCAACATCACCAACTTCAACAATTTAAACAACTGCGTAAATAGCCCAAAATATACTTGTACAACAGCAAAATTTCAGAAAAATATTTTAAAGTTTCTTTCCTTAACAAATCTCAACAAGACAAGAAAGAAAATAGAACAAAAACAAGCATTAGCAACAACATTTTCAAGGAAATGCATAAGGAATCCAGCAACAGCAATAATAACGCAACTACAACTTCTAGTAAAACTATGTTAAATTTAATTTGTTAAGGAAGAAAACTCGCAAAAAACAAGCCAGCAAAAACTAGAAAAAGATTTGATAAAATGTAAAAGAAAAACTTTGGGATACGAAAGTAGCCTTCGAACAACAGAAGTGGGCAGAAGAAAACAACTCTCGCAAAATTCCTGGGAGAGATTGGCAGTGGGAACTGAACGAAATACATAATAAACTAGCAATAAAGGAAAACTCTCTATGCAATTTTTATAAAAGGGGTTTGTTTTTTCCATTATTTACTTATATATACATAAATATTTTTTTTTGGAAGGTCCTTCTTCTACATCTTCCATGTTACATTACATTATTAAAGAGCAGCAGCAGCAGCAACAAGAACAACAACAACAAAAACATTTTGTAAAAGTTTACTTCAAAAAAACTAAATATAATAAAACACAACAAAACAACTTATAATAATGAAGAGTAAGAAATAAAAATAGAAAAGTTTGTTGAAACAATATTAAAAAAAACGAGAGTTCTTGAAGGGGGGGAATGAATCAACATGGGCATTTTTTAAGCTGGTTTTCTTTTATTCCTTAATGCATTTGAAAAGAATTAAAAATAAAAAAACTTACCTCACTAATTCCAATTTCATATCACTAAGACGATTGAATTCCATAAAGAAACGTATGGCCCACAATAAGTACGAATCATCGTGACTGGTTGATCCGGAATTACGTTCCAATACACGCCTCACTTGACGTACTAATGTATTGTATGCCGAACGCAAGATTTCAATACAATACTCACGTAAACATAAGCTGAAAATAAATTGGTGGAAGAGAGAACAGAGAAAACGATTGAGCATTAGAAAAACATTTGAAGTAAATAAATTGCATTAGATTAAATAATTACAATAAAGTTAAGTAATAAATTGAATTGGAAAACAATGAATAGTAAATAAAAGTGTAACTTTTAGTTGATTACAATTGGGGTTCATTAGAACAAAGGGGGAGAGCTTTTTGCTGTGGCGAAGAGTATTTTATTCGGATGCATTTTGTTATTTATTTGCGGATAAAGAAGGGACATGCATTTTGTCAGGTAAATATAATTTTTCATACAAAAGGTCTACTTTCGGCAATTCGATTTTAAATATCATGTCAGTTATTCGATATGAATGTGTTAAATAATTCTGAAAAAAATTCGACTTTAATACAAAATGGAATTTTTTCGTAGCACCAAAAATTAAGATGCAAAGAAATAAATTATAATAAAATAGTAATAATAATAATAATAATAATAATTTGTGATCGGTCCATAAATCAATATGAATCCTATAATCAATTTGTCCGTCCGATTTCCACTTAAATTTTTATAGGATAAAAAAAATTATTTTCAAAATAGGCCTATAAATTTAGGAGTTATGCGATAACCAATATTTTGGATGGGAAAATTGTTCCTTTGATTTTCGAATTAAAATTGTATGGGGCCGAACTGTAACCATAAAAATACATTTTTCCAAATCGGATCACAAACGATACGACTTATGTCTGTATAAATATTAAAAAAAAATACTGATGAATATCAATTCATCACCTCCTTCCTTTGAAGTCAGTTAAAAACACATTGTTAAGAACGCCTACAGACATCACTGATGACTCCATCAAGAAGTTTGAAGAAGTTTGCTAATCGCACATTAAAAGAGGGTGAATTAAACCCCGATGACTAATTTGGTTTCAGGAGGAATCATAGCACATCAGACAAACATACAGACTTGTGGTTGTGATTAGAACTGCTTTCGTCGATGTTTTCCAGGCTTTCCGCATGATGGACCCCAATTCATAAATTGAAGCGAAATTTACAAAACTGGTCGTAAATATATTATTAGAGAATGTAATTCTATAAACATTCCACAGCCAACAGAAGAACGAGTTCCTCAAAGCACCCAATAAGTAATCATATTCACAAACGTTTCCTGATGATACAACTCTCCTAAACGTCAATCAAAACCCACAAAGAACATCCCATAAATTGCAGGTATACATACATTTCACTGTTAGACATGAAGAGTAAAGGTGAACGAGCAGTTCACATGTGAATTAAAAGCGATCGTAATTAATTAGATTATAGGGAGAAACTCAACTTCAAATTTCTATTATACAACGCGATTCTGTTATGCAGCACCGACACGACATCTGATATACGAATAATTTAAAGGCGAAATAAAATCCTCAGTACGATTACAGTCGCTCTCTGGTATGTAACAAAATATAGATCTAAACGTTCCATTGGTGGTTTAAAACAATATACATACAGAAACTTGAGTACCATCAAAAATAGCCCACTAGCCCGCAACATTCTAAATTACAGCGGTAACAATCGGTTGAGAAGGAGGGAAACTCTTTTAGTCGAATACAATAAACTTGAAGAGTATCATTACAGAAGCTG
The DNA here is from genome assembly GCA_963681545.1 of Germaria angustata. Classification (NCBI taxonomy): domain Eukaryota; kingdom Metazoa; phylum Arthropoda; class Insecta; order Diptera; family Tachinidae; genus Germaria; species Germaria angustata. The sequence goes on along the minus strand of OY812998.1, from coordinate 67,216,527 downwards.
CAGAAATTTTATATATATATTTTTTTTGGTCTTGATCGGACTTAAAGAATTAATCTTTGTAGATATAAGATTTGAATACTTATTATTAGTTCAATTTAATTGAATACAAATAACAATAATAATAATAGATGCAAGAAATAGTTCCATTAGGGTAATTTTGGAAACCTTGTACAAAACAAAAGAGATACACTAAACTTATGAAATGAAATTCTATTGATTATGAACGGTCCCCTGCCATTAAATTGGTAGACAATTGAACAGAAGATTGATGTTCTAAATTATATTATATTTACTATCATAAAATAAATGGAAATTGATTCGGCAATAAATCACAGGGTTTGTATAGACCCCTTCTGAGCCATCCTCGCGTGAGAGCCAAATAGAAAAAGTAAAAACTTATAACCAAAGTAAAAACTTATAACCGTCACCTGAACTTTGAACATGTCTCAGAAGGAAGAGGATAGTTTGTCCAAAATAGGTGATTGGTTAGCAGGCAATATCATGGCAATACACACTCTCATTTGCTTGAAACGTAGCAGTAGTCACAAGTGCTATTGTCCAAATTGTAACATTGAAGAAGATGATGAATCGGTGGCATATGTTCTGTTGCAGTGCTGCACTCGACTAAAATTGTTCATGTTAATTTCGGGAATGCCGATTTTACTGCATCTAACTTGACTAACTGGAGTAGTTATTATTTCTATTCATTAATTTATTTTATTTTAATAAATTATAAGAAAAAAATCAGCTTAAATACTTCAACAAAATTATTGTCGACGAATCATCCTTTGGCTTCCACATTAATAAAAATCTGTTTATGTAATTAATGCGAAATTTTCAAATAACATTAACACAAATTGGACGGGCTAAAACTTTCTTGGATGTGTGTACTCGGACATACATACATACGTAGACCGTTCACTACAAAAGGTGCATTTTGAAATTTCTCTGACTACTTGTATTCGATTAGCGATATTTTATCTATGTTGGCTCACTTGTCTTGAACATATGTTCTTCGATAAGTTTGTGTTTTTAATTTAGTTTGTTTGTGAGAGGCATACGAGTTAGACGATTCTGTCCTGTCATAGGTCTGTTCCATTTTGAGAACAGGAAAAAGTCGCAGGGCGCCATATCTGGTGAGTACGGTGGCTGAGGCATGATTACGGTATTCTTTTCAGCCAAAAAGTAACGAGAGAGCAGGTGCATTATTGTAATGCAAAAGCCATTAATTGTTTTTCAACAATTCCGGACGTTTTTTTTTGTATTGCTTCCCGAAAGCGGAGCATAACCTATATATAATACTCCTTATTAACGGTACGATCATGTGGCAAGAATTCATGATACTATACGCCACGGTAATCGAAGAAAACAGTGAACAAAACCTTAAAATTTGATCGAACTTGGCTGGCGTTTTTTGGTCTCGGCTCTTCCATTGGGACAATTGGTTACGATGTCATAGCCATATATCCATGATTCGTCACTAGTTATGACCCTATGACCCTTTTAAGAAAATCTGGATCGTAGTTAACGTTATTCAACATTTTCTGAGCGATTTCCATGCGACGGTTTTTTTTGTTAAAAATTCAGCAACTTTTTTACGAGCTTTGCTGTCACACACTTCATGCTCAAAAGAAAAAGAATTTATGGCATAAGCCAACTCATATGCCGACATCCTCTGCAACTTCTGTAATAGTGATTCTACAATTTTCCTCACTTTCTCAACATTTTCATCGGTTTTTAATGTGATGGAGCTTCCAGGAAAGCTTTTACCACTTGTAAACATTTGATCGGTTTTTTTTAAATTCTTTAATCCATTTTTTGTCCACAGCGGAAAATCGCCGAACAATCAAAACACGTTATAATATAAATTTCAAAATGCATCGTTTCTATTGAACAGTCCTCGTATATCAGTTGACCACAACGGAAAAAAACTAAGATTTCCGTAGAAAAAAGGGAGTTTCTTTCAGTGTTTTCCTTTTGACAAAGTAATTTTATTGTCTAAAAAAGTTTTGCAATTTAAAATGAAAGAAATAGTTTCACAAAATTATACTTTCTTATTATAATGCATGGCATTCATCATTTCAATATATCTTCGAGCAATATTTCCTTCTTATATCCTTCTTATTTTTTTCCTATTTTTTATCTTTTATTAACAACAACAAAACAACATTTAAGCATTGGGGCTCCAATGTTTCCAACATAAAAAGCCAAATATTAAAAAGTAGATTCACTGATGGCCAGTAAATAATAAAAATTGAAAAACATTCGTATCACCTGCAAAAAATGAAAATAACAAATAATAAATACGTGTGTAAGTTTAAAGTCCGTTTGTTGTTCGTAGTTGCTGTTAGTTTTTTTAAATATATAGACAAAATATGTGTACAACAAATAAAAAATTGTTGCTCCATCTAACTGCAACCGTAACAATAATTCATGTTCCACTGTTTCTATGGCCAGCAAAACACAAAAGTGCTCTCAGGTTAAAGTTTGCCGCCAGGGGTGTTTACTAAACGGCGAAAGATTGTCTGACAAAAATATCCAAAGATGCTTTTACACAAGGCAAGAGTAAGGAATACACGGTAAACAATAAACTTTCTAACTCTTACCTATTTACTATAATGGATACATATGATATGTACAGTGGTGTTCAATATATTTGAGAATGAGATTGCATATGGTGGTGTAAGAGTAATGTCGTAACTGGCTGCCGCTTTGTTATAAATATAAAAAAAAAGAATTCTCTTTTATAAAAAGTTTATTTGAAAATGTAAAATGGATGACATTAATTGGAAAGAATTATACTGCTCAGTTGATGCATAATTGCGCTCGTTTTAAGGCATTTTGAATTGTTGTCCGCACAAGATCTGACTCTCAATTGGCAACTTCTTCATCAATGTTTGCCCTCATGACTTGCAAGGTTTGTGGTTTGTTGTAATGCACGCGAGATTTCAAAAAGCGCCCAAAAGATAAAGTCTGGTGCTGTTAGATCTGGCGGTCTTCACAACCAGTCCAAATCTCCAAAATCTCCATCGTTGCCCGAGTTCCGTCCTGTTGAAACCAATAATGATCGAGACCCTATGCAGCAACTTGTGACAAAAATAAAGTTTAGCATCTGATTGTAACGGTCATTTACGGTTACGGTGGTGCAATCGACGTCTTCAAAAAAATGAATAAATATGTAAATAGGGGTCAATAAATGTTTCACAGCAAAGGCCGCACAAAACGGCCACTCTGAGGGAATACATTGGCTCTTCATGCATTTAATGTGGATTCTCTGTACCCCTGTTTGTTTCCATTTAAGTTGATACGAAATCATCCTCTTCTTGCACCATGTTTAACAGAGTATGGAAGAATATTATCCTTGTCCGACGGACAGCAGGCAGCAATTCTTGAACAGTTTGGACTTTGTAGAGGAAAATTTTAAAATCTTGCACCAAAATTAGTTGCAACAAACATCTGGTGATGCCGAATTGTGTGTATCGTTATCTCGTTACTGCTTGTGGATTCTCCCTGACGTCGTCGACAACAGCAGCACTGTTTCCTATCTAAAAAGCTATACGAGGCCGTCCACTTCTTTCGACATCTGTAGTGGACTAAGTTTGCACGAGGCGATTAGTCAAACACTTAATTGTACGAGCACATGGAACACAACGACGAGGAAAACGAACACGAAATTCACGCTGTTTTAAAAAAGCATGCTGAAAATTTGTGAAATAAGCACATTCCACGCTCTTGAGGTGCGTATCGCTCCATGGTTATATCTACACACTAAATGTCCATTATCGCAGATCGCGAAAAATTTCACTGCATTCTTCGCGATCTGCGATAATGGCAGCCTATTCAAATTATAAGATTACTTTTGCGTCGTCGTGTAAAATAAAAGTAATCCAGAACGGATTAGTTTAATATAACATAAACCACCTACATCAGCAGGGTTCATGGCTCAGTCAATGAAAGTAAGTGATAAGTGATACATACTGACATACATGGTCCTATAATATATAAAAATATTTTCCTTAGCATCTCATATACAGTTCGTTTTATTTCATTTTAACATCGACCTGCCCTTTTTGTTCGAAGACGCTTTAAAATTACATTTCAATAGATATAAGCCTGACATAAAAAATGAAGCAAAGAAAATCTCTGTTAATAAAAAAATATATAATATCCAGAGTGCTTATGAACATGTCTTCATATTCAAGTGTTTTGAACATCACTGTAACTTCTTTTATACATTCTTAAAACATGCATTTGTAAAGGTCTTCCAATGAGGAAGGGTTTGTTAACCAAAACAATTTAAAAAAATTAAAAATAAAACAACTCATACATGACCTCTTATTTGTGGCCAATCAGTGGTAACCGTTTGATCCGTCCGTCTTATATATGCGATGTATTTCGTGTTTGTGTTGATGTTTTTATACAAAAGGACTGCATCGTCACTGCAGGTTGTTTTCCATTAAAGCATAAAAATCTAAACACTATGCGCTAGTTGGCAAAAACTGTTTGATTTACTGCCACATCCAGATAGATGAAGATACCTTGTTGCATTTCTTTTCCAGACTTAAGTCTAGAAAAATCTTTGAATCCCTGCAGAGTATGATTAAGGATCAGAGAAGTCATAACAATGGCTCAAACGTATGAATCATTTACGAAATATATTTTTTTAGTTGTTCACACGATTTCATACAAGATATTAACATTCTGTCTCTCAATGTCGAAAGAAAAAATTAAGCGAACGAAAAACAGGTACTAATTAAAATATTAAGTTTTATTTCTAAATATCGATACAAATACTCGATACCGCTTAATAAGACCTTGTGCTTAAATAATATTTAATTAGAATTATTAAAAAAGATAAGGAATAATAGCGTCCCAATATCTTTTAACTTATCGTTTGCTATGACTTATGCTGGTGACAATTTAATTATTTTCAAATGATGCCAGATCTGTATTCCTAAAAAATCCTAGCACTAACAAGGAGTACAGTGAAAAATGCAATAGTGGGTTCCCTACCGAAAGCACTTTGGAAAATAGAGCAAAGTAATAGGTCTGTTCATTTACTAAAAGTTTTTACTAATTGTTAACAGTTCTCACTGGAAAGTGAGAAGTGTTTGTAAATTTTTAAACACAAAAGAAAAGAAAGACATAAAAAATAAAAAATAATAAATTGCATACATAGAGGAAACGGCGCCCAACCAATATTTCAGACAATGTCAGATTTGTGCCAATAAGTTTAAATTATGCTAGACAAAATGCAGTATCAGACAGAAGGTGAAGAAATCGTAAGCGCTAATACCGAATATCAAAGTACTGTTAGTAATAAAAAACAACAACAACAACAGCCGAAAAGGATGTTTGAACATCTGAATCTGCATCTACTTTAATTACAGTTCATTTAGTCGCTTCTATATTTAATAACTTCGTTACAACTCTTTACTAAGAAAGTAAACGAACAGACCTAATGTATAGAAATATAGATTGAAGGCAATAATTATTTTGTCACTTAATGATTTAAAATTAAACATTTTCAACTGAAGTTTGCAGCTGCTGCAATTTTGGATTTTAAATGAATATATTTCGATGTTCTTATTATATTTTTCAACGTGTGTACATTTAGAGAATATGTTTCATTTTATTTTAATCGACAACTGTTGAAGAAGTGACTACTTTTGACACTTGTGTTGGCACGAACGACAAAAGTGGGACACAAATTTATATAAAAATGTTATCGTTTTCGTTCGCATTGGTTTTCGTTCGACTTGGCGCATTGAAAATTGTTAGTGGGACAGAAATCAGCTGTTTGTCGCTTAAAATGCTTGCGAACAAAAACGTTCAACGTTGTGGGATAAGCTGTAAAATACACCGTTTTACTTTGTATTTTTCAATGAATTTTGACAAATATTTAGATATTTATATTTTTATGCACAAAATAGCGCAAGCAATGTAGCAATTTGAATTGGCTGCCACGTTTGCAGATGGCGCCAAATATCACTGTTCTTTGACATTTAATATGTAGAACGTGCAAAGTGGAATTATTGTTACTGCTGATCGGACAAATTTTCAGTCTGTTGTTTTGACATTATCAAATTATGACATTACTTTAGCGCTACCCTGTATTTGGGAAGTATACAGCACAATTTCCATAATGTAAACAATAAAAAGCACGGCCTTTATCGAAATACCGAAATGTCCGGACTACTGCAACAATTTTTAAAATGTTTGCAAAACGCACAAAAGGGATATTTGTCATGTACCAGGGCGGGTCAATAGCTCCGTGACTTTTTAAAATTCCCGCTGCTTAACTAGAAGGGTGGTTGTCAACTGATAGATGTAAAAAATTTTAACACTCTGCGTCATTTAGTTTATACTTAACAGGCATTGATAGAAGAAAACCGTGTGATTTGAGGAGAAAATCAAAAACTTTAATTTCTAGTGCTCCCTAAGCATTGTTTATTTGCGCAAAAAAAAGCATCAGTCAAGACAAGACTAAACTTTATAAACACTATGAGAATTCTTCACCATCAATTTCAATGGTAAAAAAGTGGTTTACTGAATTTAGTTTTGGCCGTACAAACATGGAAGATGCCGAACTTCCTGGACGCCTAAACAATCGAAAAAATTCATGACCGATCGGAGATTGAAAATACGAGAGATTGTGGAAGCCATAGGCATATCACATGGGTTAGTGGTTTCAATTTTGAGTGATCACTTGGTTGTAAGAAAGCTTTCCGCAAGATGGGTGCCGCGTTTGCTCACAATTGACCACAAACGCAATCGGGTCACAACTTCGCAGAAGTATTTGTCGTTGTACAACCGCAATATGGTCAAGTTTCTGCGCCGTTTCCTAATTGTGGACAAAACGTGGATCCACCACAACACACCAGAGACCAAGCAGCGGTAAAAGCAATGGGTTTCTCGGGGTGAATTGGATCCCAAGACCACTTTTGGTTTGTCTGCTAATAAAGTGAAGCCGACTGTTTTTTGGCATGCACGTGGTATAATTGATTAATTTAAAAGGGTAAAACATTCAAAGGCGAATATTATGCCGACTTATTGCGGTCGATTTCATGACGATTTAAAAAAATACAGCATTTGGCCAAGAAAAGAGTTTCTTTCCACCAGGACAATGCAAGCGAACATGTGCAGTTTCCATGGCAAAATTTCTTGAATTAAGCTACAAATCGCTCCCTCACACACCCTATTCTCCAGATTTTGCTCCGAGCGACTATAATACATCGATAATTAAATCCATAATTGAGTACAATCTTTGTGCATTTGCTTTGACAGTATTATTTCCTAATCTGACTCCGTTTTATATAATAATAATTTGACGAATCATTTTTAAGAACAGCTTGATCTATATTACCCCAAATATTTGAGAAAAGGTTTTAACGCATCCATTCGATTTTCGGAAGTAATAGGAAAGAGAGAGAAAACTTTTAATACCGCATATTAATTCACAACTGCCGCCCAGTTGTGTAAAAAGAACATGACACAAATGTCTTTGTCTATGCGTACAAATAATTTTTTATGACAGATTGCATTCATTATCTAGAAGGAGTTCTCCTTTACTTGTTTATTAACAGGCGTTTTTGAACTAGCCGTCATCCAATCATGCTAGATTAGAGTTTGTGTTCATTTAAAAAGGCCTGCCAAAGTATCGTTTGAAAATCTCGCTGCATATATTTTTTTAGAAAATTAGAAAAATCTTTTAAAAAATATTGCCACAAACTAAAATCCTGGGTGTTATTGATCAAGGACATCAGGCTAATCAACGCAGTTAATGCCCGGAATAGTGATGTACAAAAAAGGTCACTGTTCGAATCATAGAGTCTATATTGGGGAAAATTTAAGTGTCCGATTTAACGAGGTGTAGGATTTGTCATAAAATCAATCAATTTAGTAACAATGTACATCCCAGGATTTATTTGTAAAGCCGAAATACCACGTAAAATATGCAATACAAAAATATAATAGAAGAAACTTGTATGGTGTACTTTAAGGGTGTTGAAGTACGAACTATATTTTGCATTTGTTATTTTTCCTCAAGTTTTTTTTTCTTATTTATTAATATTTCGTCTTATGTGTTGTAAAGAATAACAACAAAAGGAAAAGATTTAAAATAATACTCCCCGGATGTATAAAACTTCTCACTGCTGCAGCCGTATAAAAAACTATCATAATTTTTTCTCTCTTTTTACTCCTGCAGTAAGTGTCTGTCTGTTGTCATTTTATAGACAGTAAACAGAAGTCACATTTCTAATGCTGTATTGGCAATTTTGATTAGAAATTCCATACTACGGAAATAATATCATGAATTATTTAATATTTTTCCTTGAGAGTTTGTGTGATTGGAGGTCGGCCGATAGTTTTTCTTTCTTTTCCTGTTCCTGTTTGTATAAAACTGCAATCGAATGAAAAGCTATAAGCCATAATATTGTTTTGGTATTGGTCAATTAGATTGTTTCTATCATACATGAAAAATGTGTATTTATATTCATACATTTAATAGGATTTTTATAAAACTAGTATTGACATTGTGATTTTCTTTTAGCAGATATAATTATATTCCTATAAAGAAATACATATATTCATATGAACATCAAAGGGCTATTTAAAATAAAATCTTGAGCAATCATATTAAATTTAAATGTTTGATGTATTAAAAAGGATCAATTTGGGACCCCAACATAACAATTAAACGGTAACAAAGGCATCTAATAAGATCTATACAACGGCGGATTCGTATAAAATCTTCTTATGGCGTTTTCTTTTCGAAGAAAAAATATTTAGTTTAAAAAAGTGTTTGCTGTGGCTTTAGCTGTTTATACGGCGACATTTCATTGGTCGGTAAACTAGGTCGTCAGTGATCTTTAAGCAGTTCAACGTCATATCTCTACGCCAAACACAACAAATACAATATAAGAATTCTCTATCGTATAAGATTAAATGCAATCATTGAAATTTAGAGAACGTTTAATTGTATTGATGCTGCAAGAAAAATAAAATTGATTCATATTGAGTATATGCCAATTGTTTGTTGCGCTGTTTATACGATACGATAGAGAATTCTCATATTAAAATTTGTTAATAATTATATACAAGAGTAACTAGAGATGATGCTGAAACAACTGTTGAAAAGGAATCAAAACATCAAAGGACTACCGTCATCACAACAAAAAATATTGATTTATTAACTATTTTAATCGGACGTACCATACCACATGAAACGGAAATTGTCCCATAAAATTTGCAAATTCAACGTTTAAATAAAAGTACATTCCACTTAAAGTTCTCCGTTCTATAGAACATATTTTATTATTTTATACGTTTAGTGTCTGTGACAAGCCATGGATTTTTTAAGAAAAAGTTTGTCATAAAAACATTAGAGAAAAAAGCTGTCCTGTGCAAACATTCATGTCTATTCTGCATTTCCATTACGTTTCCGCATTCAGTTATGCAAATATTGAAAAAATTTTGAGTCGTAATAGTCTCTTAAACAATTAATTAGATCTTAATAGAACGAATGGAAGATGTTGAAAATATGAAACGCATGTTTACATTGCAACATCTAACATCCAACATCAATTTACAAATATTTTGTTTTATGTATACATGACTGGGATATTCGCAAGGTAAGCTGTCAGTCATATTGACATAAAGTCATATGATTAAAAAAAAATAATTAATACAAAAACAAACGAAAAATTGTTAAGACAATATGACTGATAGCGTACCTTGTGAATCCTCGCATTTAGTTAATTAAAATAAAAATTAAGTCAATATTAAAATCTTATTTATAATGTGATAAAAAACCAATAACAACTGTCAATGCATTTTAGAATTAATTTAAACCTTTTATTTATTTTCATTAAATTCGCATTAAATTTTTACGCTCATATCAATAGTACTTACGTACATAATTACGAGTATATTTCATAATAAAATGACATTTGATACAAAATAAAAACAATAAGTTTTTATCAATTTAAAAATTTTTCATCAAACGTCATTTTTATATTGATGACACTAAAATTATCGGAGGATGTTTAATGGAACAAAGTGAAATAAGAAACAGAATTTCGGTTCGATAGCCAGTTGCTGAACGTTTATGTCTGTGGTAAAAATGATAACGCAGAGTACAAGACGATAATGCAGAATATGAAAATCTGATAGAACACTCTTCCAAATGATAATAGAGGTAGGTGGCTTCTGGCAACTGAGACAGCCAATTCAACTGAAGTTCGGTCGCCATCCATAAAAAAAACCATTAAAAAAACAAGCATCAAACGATGTTCCGTCACCACATTATGCCCCCGTAATACAGAATACATACAATCGTAAACATTTAAACGAAACGTAACGCAGAATATCAAGTGTTACCAATTGAGAAAATTCCGATTCGAATGGAATATTTGAAGACGAAATACGCGTTTTCTTAGTAGTATTGGTATATAATGAGGGCAGTATCGTATCATCTTCGCTACATATAGTGCATTAAGACAACAAAATATGAAAAACATGTGCAGTTGTCAGTTCATTCCTGATTATAAAAATTAAATAAATTTAGGAAAATATAAACTAAAGATAATAATTTTCTGACTGGTAGGCACTCTTCGCGCTCTGTTTCTTATAAAGGGTGATTTTTTAGCAACTTTCTTTTCGTGTAGCATGTTACTGTTAAACATGAACATGACTTATAAACTAATAACGCTTGCAGATTATCAAAATTCATTCTCGGTTAAGAAAATGAAAATTGTGTTCAGCGAAGAATCTCATTTCTGGTTGAATGGATACGTGAACAACCAAAATTACCGTAATTGCTGTGAAGAGCAGCAAATGCACTGTTTGGTGTGGATTATGGGCATCATTGGACCGGACTTTTTCAAAGACGACGAAGGCAGGAACGTTACTGTGAATGGCGAGTACTATCGAGCGATAATTCCAATTTTTTATGCTCAAAATAGAAGACCTGGACTTGGCTGACCTGTGGTTTCAACAAGACGGTGCCACATGGCACACAGCAAGCGAAACAATGTCCCAATTGTCCCACCTCTGTTCAGTGAACAGGTTATTTCACGTTTGGGGCCGGTCAATTAGCCGCCTAGATCTGTGCGATTTAACGCCTTTAGACTATTTTTTGTGGGTCTATGTTAAGACTCATGTCCATAGGGACAAGCCCGCAGAGTTTGAAGCAATGGAAGCCAATATTGAAGAATTTATTCGTGAGATTCGTGATTTTGGTAACCTTGGGCAGTGACGCTTACACATGGCCTTATAGGACTTTTGGGAACACATTTAGAACGCCAAAATAAAGATTTATACATATATTCAGCTTGATGCATTTTATTCAGATGTATAGTAAGCATATTTAAGTCTTTTTTCATAAATTTATTTTAAAAATTTTACAACAAACAAAAAATCAATATTATTTTCAAATACAGCTAGATATTTTGCTTGCTTTGTGTCAAACAGTAAAGGCCAATACTACATGAATCCTGTCTTGGACTTTTTATTAGGCTTCTAAGATGACCCCATAATGGAAATTGTTACTAGACTACTCTACTAGTTTTGAAGTTTTAATCACTTTTTACATTCCAAGTGGAAATTTATGCTACAACCAAAAGCCTTGGGATATTCAATATAAAAAACATTGCCGTCGCCGCCTGTGTAGACCATCTGGCCACAATCAGGTCCTTGGATTATAGAAGAAATTTACATTTTACTTACCAAGACACCTACTACATACAAATAACAACTGTTGTCGTTCATATTCAATTTTAAAATTAATTCTTTTACAATGGGAAAGAAAAAAACAAGCAAAATTTGTTGTCTTCAATTGGAAAATGTCTACTAATTGTTAACAAAACCGACACGCACATGTGTTCTCTCACATCTTTAACATTGTGGCGACAGCTGCTGTAATTGCAAGAGCAACGGTAACAACAACAGTAACTGCAATAGCTTGGCGTCAGGTGTAAACCACAAGAGTCAATCATTTACAAAATTTCAATTGTCTTTTCAAAGTGCAATACAATGAATGAATGAATGAGAGAAATAACATCTGTAGGTGACTTAACAAGTTTGCCTTAGTTATACACGTACGGCAACAGACACACGTGCAAATGTGACAGGAAATGAAAGTCAAAAACTACGCCAAATGAAATCCATGCAAGAACAGCCATAAACAGACACTCACATGCAACATACTTTTGATTTGTTGCAGTAAAAGAACAGGATATACAAACATGTGGAATAAGGAAACCCTAAACTGTTGCTTCCCTGCAAATAATGCGACTGGTCCATACACGCATGTAAAATGTAACCCATAAGGGACTAGGACCAGGTCTAAAGGTAGTCCAAATGTATTGGAAAAACATGGTTTTTTTAACATTACGATGTCCTAGGGCTGGACCATATAACCCAGCTATGCATTACAACGGAGTAGTCTTGAAACTACTCCATGTTCATGTTCCATAGAACAACCCAGTGGATTAGTTTTGAAAGTTTTCTGCTTTTAGAAATCGCCTTCTATGACGTGAACTACACTGCATTTTTTATTTTATCTATTTAACTAAATTTTATTTTTTAAACTCACTCTTTCTACTTTTATTTTTAAAAACATGTGCACGCCACGCCAAAGAAAATGAAATGACAATGAGGACTTACTAAAGAAGCAACTACGTATGTAGATCAAAATAAAAAACAACAGCAATTTCAACTGCAAAACTACAAGTTCTTGTTTGACAATGACATGGTCCATGACTGCATTACAGTGGACCATGTTGTAACTAGCCGTTTTCACATAAATTGGACCATGTAGTCCAATTTTATTTGTAGGGTTATTAAAACATTTTTCAAACATGATAATGATTTGGGTATTCATACTCGTCTCTTCGTACAATATTTTAAAATCTTATTACTTCCTGAATACTTACCGCACGGAAAACGCACTGCGACGTGTCACCTTGGCCTCTTCGTGAATATGACGGTGTGAACGTTTCTGTTGCTGTTTTTCACGATCAAAATCAATTGCGGCAACACGTTCCAACGGCTGATGGCATATTATATCCCGATCAGAGACAGATTTTAGATTGCGTATAACAAACGTGCCACCGAAACGTGAATGTCGCCCGGCAGCCGGTTTTGATGACAGACGTTGTTTTTCACGACGTCGTGCCACCAATAATTCCTGTTCATCGCGTTGTTTTTCGCTGACACTGCGTTGCAAGGATGCATCTGCGAGATTTTCTGCTGTCTGTTTGCACGGTAAACGATAAAGAAATGAAAAATAAATATTACAAGATTTTATGCTAAAAAATAATGGCTGTGGTAATTTGAAATATATGAAGGTTTCCCTTTGCGTATTACAGTGTGCAATTCAAGAATTTATATTCATTATAATATAAGCATCTATTTTGTTAAATATTTCATGTGAAATGTTGTCAAAATCCATATGAAAAAATGTGTTACGAAATATCGTTGAAATAATGTCGCGATAGTTGTACTCTAATTATGGAAATGTACTGCTTTCGATAATCGCAACAGTATCACTATCAGCATTCATATCTCTGCTTTTAAACACTTTTACAGGTGGCTGCAGCATTGCTCAGTTCTGCTACTGCAACAGTTGGCTTCTCTTTACTATTTCCTTAGTAAAAAGAAACCATCATTTGAATAATTATTAATTTGAAGAATACTAATGGAGAGATAGAGAGAGAGAGAGAGAGAGAGAGAGAGGGAAAGAAGTAAATAACAAATCCCGAAAATTTCATCATAACGCATTTTGGTGTTGTTGTTAAATGATACAAGAAAGATTTCGCTTCTTGCATTTTCGTCTTCATACAAAAGTGTGTTAAATAGATAATATTCCTAAACACTAGCAGCCACCTGAAAAGTGGATGCTGATGATGAGAGTGTGGCGACAAACGAAAGCAGTATTGTTCCGTTCTGCTAATGTAATAATTTGCCTCTCCTCTCTTCTTCTTTAATAAAAAATAATAACAATTTGAAAACATTCTAAAATTGGCATACGATGACTTTTTTACTTTTTCAAAATTTTCTTTTAAAGTTTTCGCTCATTTATACCACAACTTTCTTCCAAAGCCTTTTGTTGACATTATTTCTCAAGGTTTTATGTTGTTTGTGGCAAATTGGCTTTTAGAATTGTGCCAATAAGCTCGTAAAATTGTACTTTCTCAGTTCATTTGTACCAAAACATGTTACACAACACCCACATTAGCATTAATTTGCATTATTTTAAACAAAAATGTTAAACTTAAAGAATATAAACAAGAAGCTGACGAGTCACATCGTCGCTTGATATTGGTAATCTTTAATTTATTAAAATATCTCTGGACTGGACACCAACTCATGCCCCTTCGTGATAACATCGTAAGTGTGATAGCTGTGCTTTTGTTGCTTGGTGTTGAGAATTTAATGTCAATGGTTTCAAGGTACGAGCGTGCCTCAATAATTCTGTGACTTTTTGAATTTCCCACCTCTTAACTGAAAGTGTAATATTGTTCCTGTCAACAGACATATGTCAGTTGGATTTTGGCAAAATTTGACAATTACGTTATTTGGTTTGTGTTTGACAGCCACTGATGGCAGACTTCCACGTGAGTTGAGGAGGAAATGGAAAAAAGTGAATTTCGTGCGCTCATCAAGCATTATTTTTTGCCAAAAAAAAAACATTCACTCAAACCAAAGCTAAGCTTATGGAAGCCAAAAATAATCATATTACATGGCGCAGAGCTTTCAATTTTGAATGAGAAAGGTTTCCGCAAGATGAGTGCCGGCTTCCACGATGCAAGTGTACACATTTGAGCAGTTTCATTGGACAAATTCCATGAATTAATATCTGGTGTCCGAATTCATCTGATTTCGGATAACCGAGCCTTCAGCTCAGATTAAGCGTAATTTTTTTTAAGAGTCCGACAAATTTAATATCTCACATTCGTACTCGGGTCCAAGAATGCTGGCGATGTGTGCAGGATGGCATAAAATATTACACTCATACCATTTCAACAGCGGCCTATTGTTATTGAGGTACTACTATCTTGGCTCTATCAATAGTTAAAGTTAGATAAATCAGAGCATTCCTGATCAAGAGCATTTTTAATCTTTCAATATATTTAAACGTGTTCGTCATCAAATTGTTTCTTTCTTTCACGATCTTCTATTCTCACATAATAAATTTGAATTTTAAAATTGTTGAAACAGTGATCTACCCCAATAATAGGTTTTCCGCAAGCTTCTGCAACTCTGGAATGAATTCTGTAATGGAAAAGCTCGCACATTTCTAGAAAGGAGTGATAACATTTTTGACTTTGAAGGCATTGATGAACGCTACATTCCTTTAGAAAAGGCATTCCAACCTGCTTTAATATATTTAAAAAAATCGTTTAACAATAACTGGCAGATATTTTTGGAAACATTATTAGGACGCTGGTATGAGTATTTATATTAGAATTGTATATTTGTTATCAATATTTTGGTTTATCCGTCACAACGAGTGCAAACTGTTGTTTCTACGATGCACAGTGGCTGAAAATCGTTTTTCATTGGCCAAAAGTCAAATTTTTTTTGTCACCGATTTTTAAAATTTTTACGCCATTTTGGAGCTAATATATCCATATTAAGGTAGCCAAAAAATTAGGTTAAACTATTGATAATTGTGGGCGTGGCATGCTGTCAAACTCAACTGTTTTTTGTTATTTCAGTAAAAGGTGTTTTTTATCAGTTTTTTGTCAAAAATAAATGGTCACTACTCGCAAGCTATCATCGATAATGGCCTGCGGTCTTTTTTATAATATTGGTAGGATTATAGTCTTTAGTTGTTGTAAGTGGTTACCGCTCTAGCGTTTAATATTAGAGGTGTTATGAAATATTTATGAAACTACTATATTTTTCTAAAATTTAAACTTTAGTGGAATAGAACTTCTAGGGAACAAAAGGGAACAAGAAACGTATACCACCCGAAGAAAGGCGAAGGTGTCTTCTTTCACCCCATATATACTTTTGCACCCGCCACGACCCGCCGGTAGAACACTTTTTTAATTTTAATGAAATTACTCCAAAAAAAAATCAAATTACTCTAATATAAACAGCCCTATAATTACTCGTATACAATGGTGTATTAAATTTTCACTTTTTTGCCTGAAGGTTTATGTTTTTTACTTTAGACTACCTAAAACTAAAATAATTAAATATAATACCTGCGAAAGGGTTTTATGGCTTTGTTTTGATCAGCAAAAAATCAGTAATAAAAATATCACAATAGGTTCTACAGTAAACATATGATCTCTTTCTAATATAACTGTTAGGGTCAGCCAAAGTCATAAACAATTTTATAATAATAATCGCCACATTAAACGACTAAAGATAAAAAGAACCCCATATTGGCGAGATACTAATTAGTTTTACCTGATATTAAGGTCTGGATAACACGTGCAGTTTTGTTCAATTTAAGTACTACCTGCTATGAAATTGAAGATCAATGTGTGAATAACATGTATCTAAAAATATATAAAACTACGGATTCAATAAGGGATTACACAATAAGTTAATCCTTTACGTGTACGTACGTATATTTGCAAGTGATAAATCATAACAGACTCAAATAAAAATATTCAGAAAAATATGGAGAGCTTCGGTTATAAAGAACTGGCCGAACAGTATTTTAGAAATAAAAACCAGGAAGATGTTCTTACTTACGTTAAAATAAAATTAAGCTTAAATTCGTGTAGCACCGAATTACAAGAGCAATTATCTAATTTTGTAAAAGTACTAAAAAAACGCTACAAAGAAGTTAGCTACAGTAAACAAAAGTTTTATATAAAAAGTGAAAAGTGTTTAGAAGTGGTCGCTGCAGAAACAGCAAAGCAAGATAAGGTTGGAAGACCACGCAAATCATTGGACAACTGCAGCGATAAATCTAAGAGGCGGAAACTTAAAGATGTTAACGATGCAATTGGTTGTACAAATATAAAAGAATCTTTCCTACATCAATTACGATCACAGAACCAATTAACAAAAGTGGATATCATTGAAAAAGTTATTAAAGCTAGTCCAGTGAGAACAAAACGAATTCTTAAAAGTATACTAACTCCGAGCGATGCAAAACAGTGCACAAATGAGGAGGCATTAGCCTTATTTCTGGATTTGAAATTAACAAAACAGCAATATATTAAGCTCAGATTGCGTGCGATTGAAATGGCTCAAATATCTATCCAGCATATCATCACATAACTGCTACTAAAATGGACTGTTTTCCATCAAAGGATACTAACCAAACACACCAATTTCGGCAGAGGTACAACTACAATCTCTACTTGATCACACAGCCGAACGCTTGCTACAATCAATACCAGGAAATGCGTTAAAGAAATATGGAAACACAAAGCTAATTCTTTTTTGCAAGTGGGGATGTGATGGTTCTTCGGGACATAACCAATACAAACAAGTTGTATGTGAAAATATTTCGGACTCGGATATGTTCATGGTATCAATTGTACCATTGCGATTGAAAAAGATTTTGGAAGATTCAGAGCCTTCGACTAGTACAATGCAAACAATGGATATTTGGAAAAATGAGACACCATCTTCTACGAAATACTGCAGGCCAATCAAATTTGAATTCAAAGAAGAAACTCGTGATGCCATTAACAAAGAAATTAGTGATATCAAGGCCCAAATTGCAACACTACCATTAGCCATTACAATTACAGTTAGATGGGCAGCAAATTGAAGTAAGCTACCAATTAGTCCTTACAATGATAAATGGAAATGTAGGTCAGGCTTTGACTAACACGAAGGCTGCATCCAGCTGCATTATATGCCAAGCAGCATAAACCCAATTAAACCAAGTTCCGACAAAATCATTAGATAATACCGATGCATATGAATTTAGATTATCACCACTACATGCAAGAATACGACTTATGGAACATATACTAAAAATCAATTATGATTTATATTTCGGGTCTTCAGGATCCATAAGAAACAATAAAACCAACAAAGAGTTAAGAAGTTCAAAAAAGAAACATGTTCAAGATGAATATCGCAAAATTGGATTGATTATAGATCAGCCAAAACAAGGGTCAGGCAATACAAATGATGGCAATACCGCACGAAGATTCTTTTCAGATCCAGAAACAGCATCTGAAAGAACAGGAGTGGATTTAAACCTTGTTTCCAGTTAATTTTAAAATTTTTTTTTGAGTGTAAAAATTTTTTTGAGTGTAAAAAATTTTTTTCAGTGTAAAAAATTTTTTTGAGTGTAACATTAAAAAATTCCATTATCACAAAAAATAATTATAATTATTATTAAGATCAAAATATAAAATTTTTTAATATGCAAATAAAAAAATAAACCCATATTTCACTCCAAAAGTTAAAAAAAAATCAAAAGTTCAACTTTGACCTAGAAGTCCTTAAGAAGTACTCAATCAATTTCAATGTAATTAAAACTGAGTCAAGCTGAATTAAATATCTATCCATTAAAAAAAGAATTACTTCAATATTTTGATCGGTTCAAAAGTTACAGAATTTTGGCCAATGAAAAACGTTTTTCAGCCACTGTGCGATGTTACTAATAATAATGTCGAACTATTTTAGATCTCTGTTGCCATTAGTAATGGAGTTTTAAAAAGGCAACAACAAAAAAAATTTTTTAAATACAAATAAAATGATATTAAATCTCTATTTACAATTCAATTTTGGCTTCAATGTATAGAATTTCATAAACGTTTACCAATAAGGTTTCACAGCTTTTATGTATACGCTTGCTTGTCTGACAGACAGGCAGACTCTCAAAACTGTAGAGTCCAACTTATTAATAGGGTCTTCTCTTCAGTCCCACTACCTTCCAACCATGCATCTCTGAACGCCTATTGTATGGGTATTGTAGACAAGAAAATAATCTCAGGGCATTTATGGGGCTGTTTCAAAGAGTGAGTAAGTGGAATGTATGAGCTCTGGAGACGCTGTTAAGGAATTTCTTTTGTAAATGTGTTGTAATTGAAATGTTTGCGGCCATTAAATTGAAGTAATCGTAAAACCAGCTACAGCGGCTACAGCAGCGTAAGAAGCAATGGCAAAGTAGAGATATATATCCCATAGTTTATGGTTGATGTTCGTGCGAAAATTGAGATTTCGTGATTTATGTCTAGCCTTCATGCAAAATAAAGGAACCCAGTTACAAGTGAAACACAACCATCCACTCGATCAACCAATTGTGCCCACACACCATTCCAATATTACGAGCGGAACAGATGTGGGTATGTGAGTGAGCAGTTGGATGAATGATGAGTGAGTGAATGGTTTGTTGGCTGTTTGGTGTATTGCGATTTTTAAGATAGATGTGTGCCGTTTGTTTCCATTGTTGTTTTTTTGTTTGGCTTAAACTTGAGTTGCCAAATTGAAGTACAACGCCAACACAATTCGTGCCACACACTCAGACTGCAGTCCTGAGAATTTTTTTTACCGTTTTCTGTTTTATTTGATTTGCTTGTATTTCAAATTAATGTTTTAGGAATTTTTTCTACTACCATTTGGATTAAGGCCAATATTAAATAACACAAGTTGTAATAAAAAATATTAGATAAATGCAGGCAGATACTCGTATATCGAATTTGAAATGCCCTTGGAAATCAAAATGATTTTGGTAAAGTGCTACACATGATGAGTAAGATAGACTACAACTGATGCTATTGGGGTCGACTGTTTAATAAATGTTTTGTGTAGAAAAATGTTGTAGATATTTTTTTATATTAAATACATACATACAAAATTTCATTAGGATGATTTTTAAATTGAATTGATTCTTCGTTGCAGGAGAAACTTGCTGAGAAGCAATTATAAAAAAGTATCAAAATATCCGGCAGTCTGGACTAAGCAGTCACCCCGTGACCCGAAGTGATGCATTTAATCTTACTACACCATATATGTTCTCATCGGATCTATAAGGAGCATAGGGACTTTTTATGCTGTTTGAGGTTTTGCTCATTTATCTCGGATGAGCAAATGATTAGTCTACCACATCCTAGTCTGATGATGGGGCTGCCATCTAAGCCAACAGACTGGCTGAGTGTAAAACACATTTATATAGCCAACCGCTTAATATAAGACAAGACGTCCGCTAGCAGCCGCCCCAACTAGGAGAACAGATGCTGCAGACGCCTCTCACAATTGCCGATGTTTGATGGGTGTCAAGAACATCTCTCCGCGACCATCACATGGAGTTTGTGAGTCCATACAATGGTCTAACTGATTTTTTAAATATTTGCACGGTTTTTTAATCAAAAATTAAGCAAAAATATTTTTAGAAAATCACTAAATTTGACTTCACTCGAATTTATTTCTACTCAACTATAATTCCTTTGATAAAAAGTATAAAAAATGGAAATTCACCGCTTAACAAAAACGGACTAATGATTTGAATACCGGAACATGGAAAATAATATCTATGATAAAAACAGGCTCGATGCAGGAAGCTACGTGGACATACTGGCAATTCAAGAACTACACGGGGATGGTAGCGGAGAGATAATGAAGAGTGATTTCAGTTTTTTTCTATAGTAGTAATGTCAGGATAACTGGGAAAAATTAAACTGGTTTCTTGGTTTCAAAGAAATTCAGATTATCAGTATTCGGTTTAACTCCCTATGACGACAGAATATTCAAACTTCGCATCAAAGGAAGATTCAACAACATCACACTTTTATCAGCATACGCCCCAACGACGGAAGAAACCGAGGCAATTAAAGACAATTTTTACAACAACTTTGAGAATCTCTGTCATACCACTGCAGATTACGATACTCTTTTAATTCTAGATGACCTCAATGCCAAGATCGGCACGGAATGAACACAAGTCACAGGAAATCACTCATTACACACAACGACATCAGGAAATAGCCTTAAGCTACGTACACACGGTTGGCAGATCTTACAATATTGTCAGTAAAATTGTCTGAAAATGTATTACAATCGTGTGAACTGCCAATTTTTTACTTACAACGTTGTCAGAAAAACCATTGTCAGTCCATTGTAAGACGACAATATTGTCAGGCATCTGACAACCGTGAGAACACCTATCGCAGGCATTGTCAGATAATTGGCAGACATTGTAAGGTAATTTTTTATTGGCAGATGTAGAAAATTTATGCACCTGACAATAACACCATTGTCAGAAAAATATTTCTATTGGCAAAGCTGTAAAAGCATATGTGAAAAGTGAAATTTGTGAAATAATTATAGAAATAAAAATTAAAAAAGCTAAAAAAATAAAATACCAAAAATAAAAATGAATATGGCTTCTGATGATAGCACAGACATGATTGTCAGAAGTTTCCAGCCAATTGAACTGCCATGTTCAGTTCAGCCACAAACGGAGTCCAGAAAACAAGGCCGAAACAAAAATCCTATCGTAAAAAAGTTGAAACCGTTTGGTCTCATGAAGATCAACTAAAGTTGATCTCGGAAGTTGAGGTACGGCAAAGTTTATGGGGCGCCGGTTGCGCCGAATATAAACTTCCAAAAGATATTTTGTGGCAGGAAGTGGCAGATACCATATCTGTTAGTGTAAATGATTGCAAAGCGAAATGGGCAAATCTGCGTACCTCTTTCAATTGCAATCTCGAAAAGCTTCGTAAAAAAAATCAGGCCAGGGCACTGATGACAATTTTCAAATTGCTTGGCGCTACTTTAAACCAATGCTGTTTTTGGAAACAACAAAAGTACGCTTTTAATATGTGGAGTTACTAAGCTAAGGAAATAATCAAACTGCTCGGAATCCATTCGTAGAAAGTTGTGATATAAATCCGGCTCGTCAGTTCTTAATTGGATGAGCAATTTGGAATAAAATCCCGCCTCCTGGCGGTAAAGAACCCAATCTTTTACCCAAACTTTGCGACGTTTTTTTACTATTGGATCTTCATCCTCACTACTTTCAAACAAATATGCACTTAAAATTGTCGTAATTGCTATATTCTTTTCCATAATGTATCACACTTTAATAATTTAACTTTTTTTTGTGTTATGTATACATAAATTCAGATAATATTTTCTGACATACATATGCTTTGAATTTTCTGACAATGCCTAACAACAGATCTGGCAATTTTTGTCATCCAATAATCTGACAATCGTGTGAACTGACAATTTTTGTTGGCACATAAATTCATTGTCAGACAATTAACTGACAATGAAATTGTAAGATTTTCTTACGATCGTCTGAACACACAATTTACTTCTGGGTGACAATTTTTCATTGTCACTACATTGTTAGTATGTTGCCAGGTCTTACAATATTGTAAGATCTGACAACCGTGTGTACAAAGCTTTAGACTGTGTTCGTTTGTATAAGCGATGAATCTATTCATCAGCAGCAGAAACTTCCCCCATAAAAGAATACAAGCTCTAATAAAAGATCCCGCTCTAATATCTAAACGTAGAATGACATCAATAATGGACGTTCATTCGTACAGAAGTGCGAATATATACAGTGACCACTACCTGGTAAAAGTACGACTGTGGCAGAAAGTCTTAACCATCGCCAATACACGTTGAGTGATAAGGCGAAAAGGAGACAAACTTAATGAACCTCATATAGCATTGGAATTCCGATCCAGACTATTAGCGAACCTAAAGAATGCACCCAGGACTATGACCATTGAAAGTGATTGGAAACCCCTCCAGACTGCAATAACAACAGCAGCTACTGATTGTATTGGTGACAAAGAGAGACAAATGAGAGAAGAATGGTTTGATGGTGAGTGTGTAGAGGCAATAAATCTAAAAAATGAGGCCCGTGCAAACATGATGAATTATAATACAGATGATAAGAGAAATACGTACCACCAAAGGCGAACAAAAGCTAACAAAATCTGCAGGGGGAAAAAGAAAGACGCACTCAAAGCAAAAATAGAGGATATAAACAACAATTTCTCCAATCATAACAGCATAGAATTCTATACAAAGTTACGACAGGAAAGGTTTTTAAAACACGGTCAATGCCTGTAAAGACAAATGCAGTGCAACGTTTACCGAGGAGATAGAAATTCTAAATGGAAGGAATATTTTAGGGAACTATGTAACAAGGGCCCGGATGACATAAATATGCAGGCCATAATGAAGGAAACGTACCACCGCCAAACCGAAATGATATTGTAAAAACAATTAATAAAATGAAAAATAAAAAGGCGTCAGTAGAAGATGGGATTGCGACTGAACTTCTTAAGTCAATGGACATCAGGAACAGCAATATCTGGCATCAGGAACAAATCCCGAAATCGTGGTGCGTCGGCTTCATAGTACCAATACATAAGAAAGGTGATAAAAGCCTATGCGAAAACTATAGAGGAATAACTCTTTTGAACGTCTGTTACAAAATATTCACGAATATCCTTTCCGAACGAATAATTTAAGCGTCAGCCGACATTCTAGGAGAATATCGGGTAGGACTCAGAACAGGCAAATCCACAGTTGAGCAACTATTTCTCTTAAAACAGAACTGCGAAATATGCTATGAATGTGGTATCGTCATGCATCTACTTTTTATAGACTTCAAGCAAGCGTTTGACTCCAACGATAGAAACATAATACCCCAAGCTTTTCCAAAATTAGGAATACCCTAAAAACTCACAAGATTTACCTGCGCAACCTTAGTCAATACTACTGAAAAGGTTGTAATACAACAGAAAGCAATTGACGCCATCCAGATAAACAGTGCAGTAAACCAAGAAGACTCCCTTTCAACAGTAGTATTCAATCTTATCATACACTACGCAGTTAAGGACTGGCAGTTTGCTTAGCAGATCTGGTCTGACTAATACCTACGCAGATGACATTGCAATTGTAACAAGGAATACCCGATATATGGAGGATATATTTACAAACATAGAGGAGTCAGCAAGAGCAATGGACCTTATAATAAATGAAAGAAAAACTAAATACCTAGAAATATCTGCGAATGAAAATCGATATACACAGAGGTGAATACCAAGATGGTGGTGTAACTAACTTTATCTACATGGGTGTCCTTCTAAAAAAAACGATAATAGTATGCAAGACTTTATAAGTGATCGGCTAACGGCAGCCAATAAGGCATACTTCGGGCAAAAGAAAGTGTTTTCATCTAAGCTGATATGGAAGACATGCAAACTTAGCACATACAAAACTATTATCAGACCTACCGCCACATATGGATGTGAAACGTGGACCAGGACAGCAAATGAACAACAGCGTTTAAGAATCTTTGAGCATAAAATTTTCGGCAAGGCATTTGTCCTAGTGCGAGATGAAAATGGCGAATATGTTCAAAGAAACAACGAAGAACTGCTCGAGCAATGCGAAGGAAAGGTCATAGTCAAATTCATTACCGCTCAAAGTCTGGGCTGGGCAGGTCATGTTGCGCTCCTGACCGAGAGCAGAAAGTAGTTATTAAACTATGATATCACAAAACACTAGACGAAGAGGACGTCCACGAACTAGATGTAAGGGCCGTATTGAAGACAATTTAAGGATTATGGGTATTCGAAACTAGCAACAGAAGGCTCTACATAGAGAAGAATGGAAAAAAAATTATCGGACAAGCTAAAGCTCACCCGGAGCTGTAACGCTATATTATGATGATGATGAATTAGACGATTTTTATCAACCGAAATTAAATTGTTTACTTATCATAATTTCGTATTTATGGTCGTTCCTGTTTAAAACGTTTTGTCCATCTAAAAATTAATTTTCGGTTTGCACGATTTTGTCAAGAACCTATCTTTAGTATAAAGCGGGGGGATAGGCCTATGCAGTTTTCCAAATTATCGAATGTCCCTATTATTTTTTTCTGGTCATGTTTAAAGCTTCAAATATTTTAACAAATGCAACAGGAGTGCTAATCAATTTTTAATACCTTCACATAAACAATTTGAATACCTTACAATTATTGCAAATCTCATTTATGAGAGGGTAAAGAAGTTTTGAAATATAATATCTTATATATTGTTTCCCACAATGAATTGGAATAATCGCATCATTCGATTTCCCTGTCAAGACCATTGTTTTGTCCAGTACGTAAATGTGGTTAAGAAAAGTTTCGTTCTGTCATATAATCGCTGAACTATTTTAGTAAGACTGTGAAGCTTTCACGAGTCCATGCTCTTTATAACTAATTAGAATTCAACTAACAAAAGGAAAAAGTCGAAAGGAAATTCCTTCCTCATAATTACTCGTAAGCCAACCACGAAAATACACACAATAACAAACAAAAAAATCCAAAACAACATACATTCTTTATGAAATATAATGAAGACAACAAGAAAAAGTACTCACTTGTTCCCGAAACAACAGACAAACAATTTCCAAACAATGCAAATGAAATTGATTTTCATCCGTCGATGAAATTATGAACAATACCAAATCCAAAATGCCTGACTGGTGCAATACCCAAATGACCTGATCATGTACGCTGGCATCATTATCGGCACGACATTCTGCCTCAGGGTTTGCTGGCACTTGTAGCACGTTTCGTATCAAAACCAAAATACGTTCAATTAAAAGGCTCTGCTCTTCACTGCGTAGTGCCCAATCCTGGAAAGAAACAACGAGTGTGTTAAAAAACAAGTGGTTAACAATGAATGAAATTAAATTCGGAAAGAAAATCAAAACAAAAATACTGACAACAAGAGGCTAGAAAAATTTATTAAAACAACACGAGTCGGCTGCTTTTTTTTTGTAAATTAATGTTGGAACCAGAAAACACTGAAGGCGTAAAAAATAAATTTTAAATAAGAGAAAAATTAAATTACATTTTAGCTGTTAGAATATTTTGTAAATCCACAGTAGGATTGGTTTTGCAAGGAACATACAAAATGAGATTTTGTTGTACAAGACTATAAAAATTTAAAGCAAATCGTTCGAATTACAGTAAAATAATGAATAAATAAATTTGGGAAAATTTAATTTGAAAGACATTTCAGTGTAAAATGTTGCAGTATTTGGGTAGTGAAATTAAAATTTTTAATATATCTTGTCTGCATTAGAATTTCTTCAATCCCAAAAATCTTCATAGGCCAGATTCTCTGCAAATCGAATAGATTTAAATCGTGCGATTTCAAAAAAAAATCGCCAATTACAAATATGATACTTTAAACTAATAAAAATATAAAACTACAAGAAGGACTGAAAATATTTCTACTAGTTCATTTCTTTCAGGTCGATTTACAGAACAGGGCCGGATATTGTATTTTCTCCAATTAAAAAAAAATTAATAAAATATTTAAAATTATTACGTCTCTTGGAACACCAGCTTATGCAAAAGTGTCGTGATATAATCGTCTCGGGCTCACTTAGAGCTGTTGGGAGATTTCAGTAAGAAAGAAATCTATCCATTGTAAAATTAGCCACAACTACTGAAAAAGGAGGAGTTTATCAATTCGTTTATATTTCTTTTTTAATGTTTGCACACGTGAGCCGATTTTCACAATTATTCATTTATTTGAAAGGACATACTTGAAGTTTTGTCCCATCGAGTTCTTTTTTTCGAAAAGTAGATGGCGCGATTTGCATGCCCGAAATGTTGATTAACGCTAAGTCCACCATTTATGACCGGATTTTTGTAATTGCTACCGTTTTATAATCTGTTCGATTGGCTTTTTGTATTAAAGTCGGTTTGTTTTCGCCAGAATTATTATATGCAGTACCTAATACAATACAGTTTAACATGTGCAACTTTGCAACGTTTTCATAATGATCATGCGTTTTGTGGCGAAGTGGAAATACTATCATATGGAGTGTATCTTCTTTGTTGATAGTTGTTTTTTATTTTGTAAAATAACAAAGATAATTATCTCTTCTTAAGATTAAAGCATAATATTTCAGAGGACCCGCTAACGTAAAATAATAAAAATTTTAAATAAGGGAAAAGCGGTTTTAAAGCATTGTTTAACTTTAACCGACCGCTTAAGGTTCAACCAGAAAATTTTACAGGAGAAGAGTTTTTACTTACTGCTTTTGCACCATGGTAAGTTGTATGACTATTACCAAATTGATTTGGCTCGAAATTTGGGATGACACTTCTAACGATTATAAAATTTTTAAAATTTCATTTTAGAAACCGTGAATTATTGAATGCGATGAAAGAGCGAAAATCTAAAATTATTGTACTTGAGCTTGACAGCATTAATACCAATTTGAAAGCTGATTCTCCACAGATAATTCCAATGACCTAAATAATCCTAGAGTTGAACTGCGCAAATATCTCGGTAAGAAAAATGGGGTAGTCGTAGCAAAAATGATGATATTCACCCTTAAGCGATCACCAAAATCTTTTCTAATGCTAAAGTTAATGTCGACTTCGTTGACGGCGTCTTAACGCCGAAATTGTGATGTTCGACGCAAAATTTCATTTTGCGGTTAATGTAAACGTCATCGACGACGTTAACACATCTGTTTACTACTGCATTGAATATGCAGAGAACACTCTTTTGACTTTTTCTCCGCATATACTTATCTCTCAACTTTTCCACTCTCAGGCTTTCTCACCTCTCAACGCCGAAAAAGTTGAAACAGATTGAACTTTTTCGGCGTCAAATTTCTTACGTCGTTGATATTAACTGCTCTCATATAATTTCATACGATTCAACTTTTTTTTAACATTTGACGCCGTCGACGACGTCGACATTAGTTCCAGCATAATACGATCTTTGCTTGAAAAAACGAAATTTAGAATTAATTAACTTTTTTATTAGGTGGACCTCGTCGTACTCGAGCGGAAATTCAAAAAATAATTTGGAATTTTTAAATTCTTACAAATTACTTATATGTATTAAAAAAAGTGTGAGAAAGCCGTAGGTCATTTTTATTAACTTTCAGGGTTTTGACTACTCCAATGCTTGGGTAAACATACTACACCCCTTTTTGGGTGTTCGAGTTTCTCACTACTTAGAAAGAAAATTAAAATTCCCTAAATTGGAGTGTAAAGTGGAAGCGGGAAAATAAGGGAACTATGGATGAAGAAATGTCTAGCCAATTCACGTGTCAGCCACCTAGTGGCCGAGCGTGCAACACAAGGAGACCTTGTTTCGTAAGAGCAGTTTCTGGGGGGAAACGAATCACTCAATGGCAAACCAAGAAGGAAATTCCCATGAATGTAGGGATATTATTGGCTGTCGTAGCGACTTATCGTAAATAAATGAGTTTTAATAAAAATTAATGTTTCCATCTTGAATAAATTATTAACGATCTATATATTTGGACGCCCACTGTGCTATAATAAAAACAACAAAAAAATTGTTAACTAATAAATAAATACTGACTGAATTCAATTGAAAGCTAAATGGGGTTTAAAAAATCCCTAAAAATTTTATATTTATCTTTTTTCAAATTCTTATGCAAACTTGTCTAAAATACTCTAAGGAAGTCACACAATAGAAGCATAAACAACACCAGCTTTCAATACATTTTCACCAAATGGAAATGGTCTGGATGATGTTGATGATGGTTGGGTTGGGAATATAAACAGCAACCATGAATAAAATCCTCAATTAATGTTTTCAAACAAAAGTAACTGTGTAATTGCTATAAATCTAATACTATCTGCAGCACACAGCACAACAGAATAACAACGGAATAAAAGAAAATCAATTTCGATTTCTAGACAAAGACATGCTGTAACAATAGCAACCAACACAGCAGTAACTGTGGCCATCACCAGCAGCTGACGACAAAAAAAAATTGAAAAATATGCAAATCAAGATTCAGACATTGAAACAGATTAAATTTCTAAAAATAAGAGAAAAGAAAAAAAAGGCCAAAGGTCGTTTCTTTAATGGCTGATTAATAAAATCATAAATATTTTGTCGAATTCGCTTAAACTATTAATTGCAAAAGAAATATTCTTGTTTGCTTAATTTGGGCAACTAGTCTGTCATTTATTACAGAGATAAAAAAAGTGTTTTTCAAAACAAATGTTTTGTTTTTGGGTAATTTTTTTCTTATTTTCGTCATTTTTCAGCTTAAAACGTTTCGCGTGAACAGCATTAAATGGAAACGTTTGCTGCTGTACTGCTCCCTAAAGTGTTGTGAGTGTCACAAAAATCGGACCTGAAACTCAATTTATAGACTGCAAGTCAACTATGTGATGATTAAGGAAAATATTTTATTTCAAAAAAATTTCAGGTTGTCAGTTTGATAAGTGTAAGAGATTTATGATGAAGTTTAATATTTAAAAAAAATTTATACATACATGTTTCAAATTTTGTATATTTATTCAAAAGTCAAAGTTAACCACAGTGGGCTCGATGGATATTTTTAGTGAACAAAAATAGACTCTTAATGGAAATAATGTTCTTCTTTCCCCTTGACGTATGTCTGGCCAGAGTTTCAGAGTTTTTTTTTATCAAAGTTAAAAAACATAAACCGCGAAGTTACTTGGCTTGTTTGCAGAAATACCCAGAGTCTCGACGGTGAACACAATTAGCCATCAGCAGACGATTTTGGTGCAACATTTGAAAATGTTCCCCTACAAAGTGCAAACTGTTCATGAATTACTGACTCCTGACCTTAAGACAAGGTTGACTTACTGTCATACTCTGTTAAATTTGGTGCAAGAAGAGGATGATTTCGTATCAAAAATCATAATTAGCGATAAGGGGCATTACAATTTAAACGGTTTACAATAAAAAATTTTATTTCTGGGTCACAAAGAATCCACATGAAATGCATGAGTAGCCATTGCACATTCTCATAGTGACTGTTTGGTGTGGCATTTACAGTAGAAAAGTAATTTGCTATTATTTATTTTAAGACGCCGATGGCTCCACCGTAATCGTAAATGATAAGTGTTATATACAGATGCTAAACGATTTTTCTGCAGCAAGTTACTGCTGTGGGGTGTCGATTATCGTTGGTTTGTAGAGGACGGAGCAACCGCCCACACAGTTCGGGCAACGATGGAGATTTCGAGACACCAATGTCTAGGTCGAGTGATCTCCCGTTTTTGAGATTTGAACTTTCTGTCCAGATCATCAGATCTCACACCAGCAGACTTCTTTCTTTGGGTCTTACAAAACTTAAAAGTCTTTAAAATTTTACAAAATTATTAGAAGAATTTTTTATGAAAACAGAGCACTTTATCTCATCTATAACAAAATGGCAGCCAGTTAATTATATAATTTATAATTTAAAAACATTATTTATCGTGCACTATATCAAATACAATTGAGAGATGGCACTTATATTTTGAAACACGGCAGATTCATGACTTAATCTTCCATATGGTCCGGATGAGTGATAACTAAGAGTGTGGCCAAAATCGGTCACAGACCAATTGAATATTTTCTAAGTTTGATTTTCAAACTTTTTTAAGAAAATTCACAAATACAACTGATGAATTGTATTTACATACTTATATTGTGGAATAGTGCGGTCTAGATGGCGGATAAACAAAATCCGTCACAGACCGTTAAAAAAGTTTCTAGTTGATGTTAAACATGTTGCCTGTTTTTAAGTGGAACAACATGTCATGTCGGAACATATTTAACTCTGAATATTTATTATAAAAAATTAATGCTCTTTGCATTTTTTGTACCTAATAATTTATTATGAAAATTTAAGCGCTAAATAAATCACCTCATATAAGTACATCTGCCAACTGTTTTTAAGCAAATTCTTCCTGGTTAATAAAGTTAAATACAGTTTATAAAACGTATACGCAAAAAAAGAGAATTTATTTACTGCTTTAATGACTAGAAAAACTCCAAAATGCCAACTTAAATTACAGCATGGAAAAAATTGTTGGGAACTTTTTTAAAGTTATTTTATTTTCTTATAAAGAGAAAAAGAAAAATTCACACACATGGTAAAACAGAAGTTAATAAATAAATGAAACGTATGTATATAAAATTATTAATGCCAAATTGGCCTGGGGCAACAGAAATAATAAACAACACATTTTCTGCGAGTTTATAAGTGTTTGTGGGGTGAATGGAAGTGTATGAGGGTGTCTCCGTATTTGTTATCAACTTTTGCGTATTCATATTTAAGAAAGCTTTAAAGTAAAATAGATGTTTATATAAAAATCACAAGGAATGCAATTTAATATCATTAACATAAATATATAAAACGAAACCACGAAATTTTATTTAATAACTTTAATTGAAAAAAAAAAATGCTTTACGATGAAGGCAAACGAACATTCCTCATATTCCAGTTATCGTCAACATTTCTCATACAATCCCAATTTGTTAAGATGTCAACCAAATGGACACTCTCTAAAAATAATAATAATAGCACTTCCCTAAAATTTGGTCTGCTGTTACCTTTTACTTTCAATTATAATTCAGATCACAGAATATACACAGAATACCCAACTTTGACGTATAAAAAGGGTTCGAATCATATTTTGCATAAACTTTGTATAACGTGCATAAAGTTTGTGTGAAGAGATATCTATATAAAAACAAATAGCTTTGCTATCTCTTTTACACAAACTTTATGCACGTTTTCAAAGTTGTCGGGTCTAGGTAGTTTATGATTCAGATGATAAAAAAACAAAATGTTTCCAAATTTCCGACACTTTTTTCTTTCCAAGGAATACGGATATATTTTTTTTTATTCCACGGAATTCCCGAAAAAAAGAGTGCAGAGTAAAGGTTCAATCCGAAGTGCCATAACATAATGCCGTAGCCATAACCATTGCCATAACTATAAATGTATTTACTTCGCCTATTAGTGCTGTCATAACCATAAACAGCTGTTTATGGTTTCATTTGCTTCTGTTTCATTTGTTTCCATTTCATTTGTTTCTTCATTTGTAAGCATAAAAATGAAACAACAAATATGTATAACAGTGATGAGAAAGTTGGTACGATAGTACTTTTTTGTTTTGGTAGTATTTTATGTAAAAAAGTACCGTAGTACTCTCCTAATCTATTTGACACTCTCACACATATGCTCTTATTTTAAAAATTAATGAATGAAAATGTTACCCCTTTTTTATTATCTACTATTATTAATGGTAATGGTAACCCGTTTAGGTTTTTTCTTCTCGCACTGTATTCTTCATATATTTTTGCCAAGAATTATTATTATTATTATTATTATTTTTTTTTTTTTTTTTTTTTGACAAATGGTATGAAACTTTATTGGTAACTTTTCACAATTAAATATTAACGAAAGCCATATTTCCCTCAGTGATATTTTCTGTGACACAGAAGTAGATCTATATATAAATACAAATCGTGTTGAAACAACTGTTTTAAAGTTTTATAAAGTTTTATATTCAATTCTGTAAAATTCTAAGGACAAAAGTGGACTTAGTAAGTTTTCACGGTAAAACTTTTATATGCCAAAATGAACAGCATTATACCACTTTTAATTAAAATGTTTTCCAGCGAAAAGCAAAATTTTCGAAAATACTACAAACAATATCGAGGATTGGATGACATGGAACAACTATAATTATTAACAAGAGAAAATATGTGCAGTTTCTGGTCTACACTGGCTAAAACTAAAAATGCATTAGATGAATACATATTTCCTGATATATCGATCACTGATATATATATATATATATATATATATATATATATATATATATACATCACAAAAAATCTCATAAGAACAAAACAAAGGAACAGGCTATATGTTCCAAAAGTAAAAGTCTTATGCAGGCCACAGATTTATTGAAGTCTAAAAACTCTTCTTATTATAACTTTAACGTTTCTAATAAGCTAATATCAAAAAATTTCTAATATTCTATGTTTGTTCATATATTACTGCTTCTGATTTCATATTAAAAATATTTGTGCTCCTTGCAATAGTATAAAGTACTAAATTTTTGTTTTAATCGAAAAAATGTAAATGTGTACATAAAAATATTTGAATACTGAATATTCAAAATTTATTATTTCGGGATACTCTCCCCAAGTAATTGTTAAAACAAAATGTTTTGTTTGTTGTGCTTTAGATGTTCATATGCCGACATTTCATTGGTCGCTAAACCAAATCGTCAGTGAATGCTTTCAAACTGCTTAAAGTTAGTTCACTGACAATTTGATTTAACGACCAATAAAATGCCGGCATATGAATACCTAAAGCCGCAACAAAGAAAACATTTTTTATAAGCAAACATAACATTACGTCTAAACTTGATGGATTTATAACATTAAATAAAATATAACGACGGTAGAGCAAAAATGTTAATATCAATCAATACATGCGGGATCTTATATGTATCATGATGAATCATTTTCTGTTTGTCATCGTGAAAGTAACTTCTTAAACCAAGTTTGTGTAAATTTTATTAAATGAAATGCAGGCATACAATCAGCTGAGCCAATAGCAAACAATAATTTTTTAAAATTATTATATAACTTTTTTTTAAATTTCTAACACTTTTTTCCTTTTAATATCAGTTTCATCGCTATAAAAAAATATTTTCAACAAAATAAACGTCATACATAAATGACATTTAAAATGACATCACGATGAATATAGCAGACCGCGAGCTCTAAGAACTATACTCGTATTATAACAAATTAAGTATATAAGTGATAAAATTTACATTATGATATATATTTCATATTCATTGTGATACAATGCATTAGGTATGGAGACCGCTTAATGGGTTTAAATAGCACTAATGAAACGTCAAACATACGAGTATATAGACAGCTAAGCCAAGAAATAATTTCTTTTATTTCATTGAAAACTATTTCAACCTGTTTAAGGCAAAAATATTGTTCATGCCATCAACTTGGTTGGTAGTGAGAATAAAAATGTCTCTTGTATTAATATCGTGGCTCTTTTAATGGATATACATTTAATAATGTTCTCTAGACCTTCTCGACTTCTATTTTCTTCATAAGCTATTGCCAAGTGGGTACTAACTTAGACCTTTACTTTCGATTTGAGTGATTTCTGATTGCGAAGTCATAGTTCTCGGCGGTTGGTTGGATTCAATGAGATATAAATTGGGTCATCACCAGAATTTAAGTTGCCTGTTGCTGGTAAATTCCGGCAGTATTAGAGACCAGGTTCAAGTTGCAACTAATAAATCTTAGCAGACCGATAGAAAAAATTTAATAGACACTTTCAATTGAATATTTAATTTAAAAGGATGAAACTTAAAGCAATTAATATATTAGGACGAACAATTCAAATTCTGTTTCGTAGTCTTTGACATGAAAAACTATCATTTACATATGATGCAGATCATTAACTTTTTTGATTTATGCTTAATCATTAATTATTTGCAATTATACAATCCTCTGTTTGATATCCGCTCGCCGCATTATTTATTCCTTAATACAAATAGTTTGAAATTAATCATTTAATAATTCTACACTTCAGCAATAAATTTCTTTTTGTTGTTGCTGTTGTTTTTTTTTAATTACACCGCACATTTGGGGGCGAAAATCTATGTGTGCAATTCATCATCTGTGTAAGGCGCTGGGCTGGAAAAAAAACTGACATGCAAGTATGTAGAAAGAACTAATTTGTCCCAGCCGGTTGCTTTCATTTAATGAAATATAAGATTAAATTGAGCACTCCCGCAAAAAGGAAAAAAATTAGATTTTTTTCTTCCTCATCACTCAACTAAACAAAATATCGTAGCAGAAAATGTTGTATTACAAAGTGCCAACAAAATCTCTAAACAGGACAACTTTACCCAAAAAATATTGGCTGATGCGGGGCAGGTTGTAAACACAAATTTTAAAACCACTTGTTAGCCAAAAAATAATGCCTACAAGCTGTTACTACATGTTTTTGAGAGCAAAATGTTTTTATTTTTTTGTTTGTTTCCTTTTTGATTCTAACACTGCCATCAGCATCACCCTGAGATTACTTTTCATATTGCTACTCGTACAGATAAATAAACTAAGTGGGGAATAAGTGCAGCAGGGCTTAACAATGGAATTTTTTGTTCCATGCTTCCATCCAAGCGGGTGGTTTGATATTTTCTGTCAAACCCCATCATGTGTCTTTGACAATGAATAACAATGAAAACGAGAAAAATATGCAACAATAACTCACCCACGCTCTTCTCTAGCTCTGAATAATTTTAAAGTCGTTTATGAGGCATGAGGGCGAATGAAAAAATAAAAATCCAATTTATTGGTGAACAATGAGCCACGTTTTTTCTTGAATAGAAAAGGCAAAGCGTTATTTCTTTTTTTGTATACCAAAAAAATATTACTAAACATGAGTTTCAAATAATTTGCAGCAAACATATTCCTATTGAACTGGCAACGATTTTATTTCTTCGTCCTTCTTCATACTTGTCCTTAGCATTCATATTTTTTCTATTATTATTATTTTTTGTTTTTTTTTTTTCAATTCGCAATTTTCTGTGTTACAGATTTGGTTTGAAATACACTGTTGATAGCGTAATTTAGAAAAAATGTGGGTGAGAAATTAAAATTATACGTACAAATCGACAAATCGATTAAATAAACTCCAAAAAAATTAATAAATAATGAACTAAAATGTAGAAAATTTATTTAAATTTAGTTGAAAATGGTTATCATATGCCGCCAAAAGCGTTTTTACTATTATCCTGTAAAATTTGTCTCGCTACTAGTAAAATCATTTTACTAAATATTAATTGAAGAAACTATTTAATCCTTTAAAGATGTTACCTAGTTTTACTAAAATTTTTAGTGGAATCTTAAAAAAAATTTTAAGTTAAATTGTTTTCCGTTCTTACAAAAAATCGATTTCAAAACAAATTATTTGCTCAAATTTAGCAAGTTTTCCTATATTCTAATTCATTATTTGCCTTCACATTTTTTTACTATAGTACCTTAAATTCATAATACTGAGAAGAATTGTTTATACATCAGAATTTCTTTAAATTAAAACTTATATTTAATTTTAGTAAATTTTCCTAAATTCTAGTTTATAAAATTTCTTAATTTTCCCAACTGAATTATTTTTTCAATGAAGGAGGATTCCAATAAAAAAATTTTTTTATTTTTATCTCCACAATACAACCAGGAGTTTTAAATCTAATTTTTACCAGAACCAGTAACCTTCTGTTTAATAGTTCAGCAATTTGCCCTACGTTGTCTATCGGGGCATTAATCGTAAGTAATGAAATTATTAATTTTAAGCAAAATGCTGAACATGTACCAATTTTGAGTTTAAATATTCTCTGAAAAGAGCAAAGATTTAACATTTCGCACTCTTTCTTAAAATCCAGCAAGTTTTGAACTAAGAAATAGTTTTTAGAAATTGTTTTTCTGAATTTCAGAAAATTTTACTAAAGTGGGGGAAAGTCTGAACTAAAATTTAAGGCAAACATTTACGGATTTTAAGTACTCGTAAGTAAATCTTGTGAACTATTGGCGAGTAAATCTTTTGCTACATAAGTTATATTTGCTTATGTCAAAAGCTATAAAACAGAATCTGTAAT
The DNA here is from genome assembly GCA_963681545.1 of Germaria angustata. Taxonomy (NCBI): domain Eukaryota; kingdom Metazoa; phylum Arthropoda; class Insecta; order Diptera; family Tachinidae; genus Germaria; species Germaria angustata. The sequence goes on along the minus strand of OY812998.1, from coordinate 67,180,109 downwards.
GTGTGTGTGAGATAAATTTCAAATTAAGTAGCAGAGACAAAAACCAATTGTTTTAACACTGCCAGGTTTTCGCTTAACAGAGCACTGTTAGCCACTTAACAGTCATGGTAAATTTCAATAAAGGTCGATAATCCAGGAAGTGGCACCAGATTCATATAAAGCAATACATGGAACAGATCCTCCAGAGTGTAGATGATAGACACAAAATAAAAGGACATGCAAAATATGTTTAAAAAAATATAAAAAAGCAATTATAAAAATAGACATCTTTTCGGAGAGATAAGTGGCCTTTGCAAAAAAAGAGAATTGTAGGTATATCCCACTATTTTTTTTTTTTTTTTTTTTTTTTTTTTATTTAGTAGTAGTATGTGTCATACTTTATAAAATTCATATACATTTTATATTCCAATACACTATAAAACAATAATAATATTAATATCAATAATAACAATAATAATAATAAAAATCATATAAATAATAATAACGGTATAAGTATAAAATAAAATAAAATTAAGTAAAAATAAAATGAAATAAAAATAAAAATGAAATAAAAATAAAAATAAATGGATATAGAAAATAATAGGAATAATAAGAATAATAGGAAAATAAGGAAAATAAAAAGTATACAGAAAATCATACAACAAAGCCATGTGGATTTTTATTTTTAAGGAATTGAACACATTTACTGTTAAAAATGCTAACATTGGGTTCATTTTTGGCATCTGTGGGTAACGTGTTATATAAATTTAGGCCCTTGTAGAAAAGAGACCGCTGCATTGCATTACTTGTCACTCGTTGCAGCCTAAAGTCTTGTACATTTCTGAGATAGTACGGCTGTACTTGTCCAACATAGTCAAGCTGTTCACATAGATATTGTGGCGCATCTCCCATCTTCATCTTCTGGATAAACCTAAGGGTGTTTAATTCTAATCGCTGTTCTATGTTTAGCCATCTTAATGTGCTTATCATAACCTGGATTGGTGTGTATCGATTGCATTTCAGAATTGAACGCATTGCCCTATTTTGCAACTTCTGAAGCCTCTCCATCTGCGTTTTTGTACAGCACGTATATATTATTGTGGATCCAAATTCAAAATGCGGTTTGATCATTACATTATAAATGTTTATTGCCGTTAGTAAGGAAATTTTATTTCTAATTCTTTTAAATAACCCGATTTTTTTGCCGATTTTTTTGCATATATATTCGATGTGTTCTTTAAATTTTAAGTCCTTATCTATAACAAAACCGAGATACTTTATACTTTTCACTTTTTCTATTTTTTCATTATTGATCTTTATTACAATGTCACTGTTCATATTTAATTCCATTAATTTAGTTTTACTTTCATTTAGTTTTAGTTTGTTCATTTTTAGCCATTTATTTACATTTTCTAAATCGTGGTTAAGGTTAAACTGACATTGCACTTCATTTTCCGCTTCCGTAAACATAAGGGCATCATCCGCATAGAGAACTATTTCACATTTATCTAAAATGTTGGGTATATCATTTATATATATTATAAACAGTAGTGCACCTAATATCGAGCCCTGTGGTACCCCGAAATCATTTTTTATTGTATTAGATTTTACATTATTTACTTTCGTTGATTGTCTTCTATTTGTTAAATATGTTTTAAACCATTTTAATTCATTCCCTTGTATACCATACATGTATAGCTTTTGTAGTAATATATCTCTGTCTATAGTTTCAAAAGCTCTTTTAAAGTCTAAAAAAATTGCCATTAATTTGTTGTTTTTTTCAATATTTTTCCATCTATTTATTACATAATTCACTGCCGTTTCACAGGAAAATTTTTTGCGGAAGCCCGATTGGTATTTATATAAGAGTTCATTCTCTTCCATATATTTTTCTAATTTTAATTTCACGATTTTCTCGATTATTTTTTCACACGTTTTTAATGCATTTATTGGTCGATACTCTTCGCCATTTTTTGTTTTATAAACTTTTTCTATTGGAGTCACCATCGTTTCTCTCCATGTTTCAGGGAAAACTCCCGTTTCGAATGACTTATTTATTATATACATTATTGTATGACCTGTTACATTCCAATTGTGTTATCTCCGTTCCGTCAAATACTCTGCATTTTTCCCATCCAACGTTAATTTTTTGCGCCTCTATTACTTTTTTATACGAGTCGGTATCTATGTTCAATCTCGCGTTATAAATGTCCTTATTATTCCTTTTGATACCGTATATTCTAATAACTTTTAATTTAGATTCATATAAAATCGGATTTTGTTTTTTTATTTTTTCTATTAACTCATTTTCTGTATATTTAAATGCCATATCAGTTATTGTTATACTCATTTCTACTGGATTAGGCGCCTTAATTTCGTACCTTTCACTCATTTTATTTTCAACTGCCACTCTTATTTTCTCCCTCTCTTCATCATTATCAGTTTGAATTATTACCGTTCCATTTCTTCTATTTTCAATATTTGTTATTTTTAAATTTACTGGGTCCACTTTTTTGTTTAATTCATCTTTGGTTTTTTCAATCGTTTGTTTTTCCTTGGGTTTTATTATTAAAGGCACTTTTTTTGCTACATCTGGCATCATCACTTTTGCTCTCACCGAGTCAGCATATGACATTTTGTTTTTTGTAACACTTGTTTCTTTTAAGGCTTTTTTGATCTCGCTGCATATTTTATTATTACTCTCTTCTATAACGCTGTACATTTGTTTGTTTTTGTCTTCAAAATCATTAACACAGGCACATAATTTTTGAACCTCTTGTACATTTTTTTCGCAAATTTTTTGAGCCTTGTCTATTTTTTTAAATCTATCTTCATAACGCTTTTCTATTGCTTCTAGCAATTGCTTTATTTCACATTCATTTTGCTTTAATACCACTTTGAATTCATTTTTATATTCCGACAGGTTTTGCTTATTTTTGTCGACTCCATCTTGAATTTCTTTCAAGATAAGATCCATATTATGTATATATTGAATGCAGTCATCGCATATAAATCTAATAAAATTCCTGCCTTCTAGCACCGCAATAGAATATTGATCAAGACCGGAACATTTTGATGAACAATGATATACTTTTTTGCACACTCCACTGCAGTGAATACCAGTTTCACCCCTTATTGTTGTTCTACATTTACTGCATTCCTCAGGCATAGCTGAGCAATATTTATAAATAGATATATAAATCAGCAAACCAAGTTTATAAAACTTATTTCGATAAAAAATTTTTATTTCCACTTATTTTCCGTAACTTATTTTACTATTTCCAATAAATTTTATGTTTTTTTATTCCCTTATTTTATTTAATTTTTATATATTTTTAGATCACAATCTTTTGCTTGTTTCAATTCTCTCTCTCTTGAAATGGTGATCCGTACGCGCCTCTAAGGAGTACATTAGATGGCATTTCTGAAATAATTTTAGAATTTCAGAAAAATGAGTTTGGAAAAAAGTCATATTTCAATTCTGCCGACAACCCAATTTATATCTCACTGAGTTCACTATAACTCCGCAGCCAGAAATCACTAAAGTCGGAAGCAAACATTAGTAAAGACGTGGATCTTAGGGATTAGGGGCAGCACATCCCTGAAGAACATAAAAGACGAAAAGGGCCAGAGAACACTAAAATATTTACTCAATTAAAAGAGTCACAAACAAAGATAATTACAGCCAATTCTTTTATATGCACATCAATATAAAATATTTTATAGGATTCTTATTTCTCCAACCCAGACAAACAAAATTTATGGTATTTCTTTAAAAATTAAATAATAAATTTAGTAAATTTTTTTCATTAACTTTATCATTTTTGAATATTTGTATTGAAATGGCCTCAGTTTTTTCCAGCACGTAGGGATTTTCCGCAAAATGCATTTTTCTGCGAATTGTCTACCTTAAGGCGAATAGTTATGAATATGCCGAGAAAATTTGTTTTTCCTAATTTTTCGGGGAACAATAAGGACCGGGATTATGAAGAAATTGTAAATAAAATGTTGAAACTTCACTTTTTGAACTCCCATTTGAGTTATTTCACATTCTATAGAAAAACTGAGGGCATATTTAGACTCAGTGCACCAAAATACATACGATTCATCCATTACGGTGAAAAAAAAATCAAAAACTGTCACTTTGCAGGCCTGTGTTATTAGTGAACTGTTTCTTTATTTTAACAATAAAATTCTTTTTTCTTTCCTTTATATCTTAAATTTCCTCAGCACATGTTACAAACGAAAACTTTGCTGATTTTGTATTTTTCTTTTACTTGTGCAGTACTCACTTACGCTCTTAAAGTTTGAAAAAAGAATATTTTATATTTTTATGGAAAAAATTATATAAATTATTCTGATGCCACTTACAAAACATTAAAAGGATTAATATAATTTTTACTGATTCGCAGAGAGAGTTTTTTACATCCAGCGTTTAGCATAAAAACTGCATAGACTCTTTATGTAAGAGCCTTATGAATATTATTACAACCATTTTTTAACTTTCAACTGATTTGGCCAAATGTCAGAGACCATAAAACGTTTACGTTTATGATTTTCATGCTGCTCCTCATACTGTACAAAAAAAGGAACTTTACATTTTTAAGGCAATTTTTAGAGTTAAAAAATTTAAAATATATTCCTAAATTCGTTAAAAAAACAACACACATATCAGCCCTTCATTATGTTCTTGTTTTTCACCAACAAAAAAACAGTACTGCAGACGCCAATTTTTTTATCTGAGTACTGTACAATAAAAAGTGGCATATAGGAAACGGTTTTAGTTTATGTTAGAGATAAAAGTTATTATTTAAAATGTAAAAATTGTTGGGGAGCAAAATTTAAGCTCTGAAGAAATAAGTCACTAATGCAAGAATAATTTCGACAAAGATTCGAACAAAATATGAAGTTCAAATCAACCAGATAATAAATGGATAATATCGCACGAAAACGAAGATTAATATTTATATACAACAAAGATGGGATGTTGCAGTACCAGTAAAATGGTAGCAAATATAAAATTTTTACTGATATTGAAATTTAGTTTGCATTACCAGTAAATTTTTGCTGATTGTTGAAAAAAATTTCAGTATTCAGTACAAATTTTACTGGTAATGAAATTTGATTTGCATTACCAGTAAATTTTTACTTATTACGGAAAATTCAAATCACTCTCACAGAAAACAAATCATATGGGCACTTAATACATATCAACAGCTTCCTAATTTAAATCAAATTTAATTTCTTAATCATAATAAGCCAAGTTTTCTTATAATTTTCAAAGTTGATTGCTTTATTCACTGCATTATTTTCTTCTATTATACATACGAGGTCTGTTCAATAGAAAAGGTGGATTTTGAAATTTTCCGGGCTACGTGCATTCGATTAGCGATATTCTTTGTTGAGCTTGTTTGTGTTTAGTTTAGTTTGTTTGTGAGAGGCATAACAGTTGGATGTGTTTTGCTTGTTCGGCGATTTTCCACTGTGGAAAAAAATGGATCAAAAAAATGGTCAAATTTTTTGTAAAAAATGAAATTAAGTGCTCAAAAGCACTTGAAATGTTGAGACTAGCATATGGTGATTGTACTCTGAGTCAGAAGAATCTTTACAAGGGTAGAAACTTTTCAAAGAAGGTTGAGATGTGAATGACGACGCTCATCCTGGAAGCTCCATCACATCTAAAACCGATTAAAATGTTGAGATAGTAAAGAAAATGTTTATGGAGAATCGTCGAATCACTATAAAAGAAGTTGCAGAGGATGTCGACATGAGCCAACCTCACGTGGCAGCGAAGCTCATTCTGAAAATTTTGAAAAAACACAGTTGCATGGGAATCGCTCAGAAAATTTTGAATGATGTTAACGATGATCCAGATTTGCTTAAAAGGAACATAATTAGCGACGAATCAAGACTAAAAAAACACGCCAAGTTCGATCAAATGTTATGCCTGTTCACTTAATTGAAATCTATAATAAATAGAAAAAGAAAACTTGATTTTTTTGCAAAAAATAAAATTATATTGAATTACGACAAAGCATTTGCCTCTAGAAATCGACTTCTGAATACTCGTATATATAGAGGTGATATAAACTTGCATACAATCATTGATTTTTCTTATGTAATTCCAACTTTAAATTGAAGGAAAATAATGTTTAAATGAAATTTCAAGTAAATTATTTATTTAAAAGAATACGACCGACCGTATGCAAAAAAAGAATATAAAACAGTTTGGAAGCCATTATGAGGTAATATAGTAATATGGTTTTCAAAATATACTTAAAATATCTTCATAAATGTAGCATTCTTAACTGACAGCTGTACTAAAAAGAAGTTATTTTTTTTGACATATTATTTTTAGCCATTTTTAGTGAAAATATTCTAAAATAATGTGATCAGTTATAAAGAATGCAGAAAGAATTAAATGAACCATTCAAGAGAATTCATAGAACTGCACAATCGATGAAATTATTTTGTTTATAATTTTTAGATTATAATGAATCTTACTTCTTCTAGCATCAACTAATGCTTCATTATCGAAACACGCAGTAGAAACAACTGGAAGGCCAGACTGTAATTTCAGACTTCACGGACGGCCCCAAAATGGATGTTGGTAATGGGCCGGCGATATTCGGTCTCACTCAGGCTACTTGATATATGCCGTAAGAGAAGCTTCAAAAAGAATTAAAAGGGACAGTACAATGGTTCTCCTTGAATGATATCATCCCAAGATCGTATGGGTTTCAGGTCATGTTGGCATCCCGGCCTTAAACCTGATGAACTCAATAAACTCATAAAGGGATATTTGTATTCATTCGGTTAAGCTGTCAAATGAATTTAAAGAGTTAGCGCTGAAAAAGTCGCAATTATTTAGCTCATAATTCCCACCTGGCCCTCACTAAACATCGATAGGACAAAGCAGCTCCCCACCCTCAAGAGAATGTTGCAAGCACTCTTAATGGCCAGTGTTTGAACAGTACCAAAATGGGTTACTGTATGATAGCTGGTATATCGGAAGGTTTACGATTCCAGTGCTGCAGCTGCTTCGACGAACAGGAGTTATAGTCAGTTCATTACTTCATCAGCGCCACTGGTTGGCTCTGCAGGAACGTAAGTTTAGATATCTAGTCAATAGTTTTCTTCCAGACCCGGACTGTCCCGGGGAAATGCCATTGACTGATCTTTTCGGCTTTGTAAAACATTGTAGTTGGTTCTCAGCAAGTCGAATTTCAGAATTTCGTATAAATGAGTAGAGTATTCTATGAACATCACAATAGGCATTAAGGCCCCTGAGTAAATCAGCTAATTTCTTTTGCGGGCGCCCACTCAACTCTACCTACTTATTCTACCTCAACTTTTTAACTCCCCTTGTTCATTTTTCACAGGCGATAATACGTGCAATATTTTTCTTTCTAATTTATGAGCGCAATAGTTTTACAAAACTTTAATAAAACTGCAACGAAGCAAACAATAGAATTCTTAAATAATATTAGTGGATTATTTGTATAAGTAAAGGGTGTCTCAGTAAGAAAATCATTTTTTACATTTGTGTGCAAGTGGCTACACTGAAATTCGGCAGCTGTCACACATGTTTATTCCGATTTTTAAAAAATGGAGCGCTTTGCGAAGGAACAACGCGTTGTAATTGTGAAAACTTATTACGAAGTTTGGAAAATATGCTGAGACCGCTCGCAAACTTCGAAGAATTTTCAGTCGAGAAAGTGTACCTAACGTGTCAACCATTCGAAGAGTGGTCGAAAAATATGAAAAAACTGGATCTGTTATGGATAGTAAGACGCCTGTGCCAGTCAATGTATCGGTCGTTCTCTTAAAAATATTGTGGCTATAAAGGAGAGTGTCGCCAGAAACATTAATTCGGTATTGTTCTCACCAACTCCACATTTCACAAACCACTACGCAACGAATTTTAAAAAAAGCCCTCCTTCTTGGGTACAAAATTCAGCTTACTGAGGAGCTCAAACCAGCAGACCATGGAAAACACCATCAATTCGCTCAATGGGTAATGGAGCAAAGTGAAGTCAATGCAAATTTTTCGAGAATACACAAAATTGTCGAGTTTGGTGCCCAGAAAATGCTCATGCAACATGAAAACAAATTCACCCACAACGAGCAACTGTCTGATCTGAATTTTGATCAGGCGCCGTGATTGGGCCCTACTTTTTTGAAGATGAGGACGAACTTGCAGTGACTGTCAATGGTATTCGTTACAAGAACATGATAACGGACGACATGTGGTTTTACTAAAACGCCTCGACCTGCCTCAACGCGCATGAAGCAATCAACTTATTGCACCAACGATTTCCATAACAAATCATCTCAAGAAATTCTGATGTCAACAAGCCACAAAGATAATGAAAGTTATCCTGTGAGTAAAAAATTAAGATTTAATTGCTTTTATGCATGAGTCCTTAATATTTTGAATAGGGGAACTAATTTTTCATGAAAATACCCGTATAACTCACATTTAAATCGTCTATAACCAAGTTTCGACATTCTACTTAATTGTATATTTCTGTTAAAAAGGAAAAAAATTTGTTGGCCTTTTTTAAGGATTTTCTGACATTTTAATTGCGTTTTGCGTGTAGAATCTCAGAGCCATACGAATGTTTTCAAACATACAAATACAAGCCCAAACGACTAAATGAATGCATTATGAATAGAACCAAACACTGAAGAGATGATTGGTGAGGAGAAAATTGCAGAAAACAAAAAAGTTGCTAAATAAAACGAGAAAAGAAAAAACTGATTTGAGGAAAAAAGTTTTACTTGTTTTGTTAAGTTTCCCGCAATAAAACTGAAATTATACCATTTTATTTTTACTGCCATTTTCTGACAAATGCCAAAAGGAAATTCAACGACATTTTTACAAACTAAAAGCGAGACACATGCCGGCAGTCAAATGGAGAAACAGACAAACAAACAGTTGGATGAAACGTGGACAGACATAATATACTCGTACTCTTCCACAGTAGCAGTAGCAGTGTAGTGACAAAATTATAGTAATCAACCATTTAATAAATAGAATGAGGATCAGACCGCCAAATTGACGAAAGCTTATTTTATTATCACACCGGACTCTGGCACATCATTTCCTAGAATGCAGTCCCTCTTCTCGCTCCTCTTGCTGAAAAAAATATAATGGCGGCAAGGATATGGTTTATATTTCCGTAAGGTGTTTTATCAGCAGCATCATTATCACCATCACTATCATCTTCACCACTTCATGCTCCATGCACGGTACACACGCGTATTCCATTTATTTCACACAATTTTAGTGGTGTAATTAAAAATTATGATGATTCATAAAAATTAAAAAGATTCAAGAAATTACGAAATTGTTGTACTTGTATTATCATAATGTTGTTGTAGCTACTGCTTCTGAATGGCTTAAAAGTTTTCATTTTATTTCCCAATATCACACAGATCCAGGATACATGACAAGCAATAAGGAAGAAGTAAAATTTATATACACATTTTGCTTTTAGCTCTCTTTTTCTCAGAAACAAATGCATAATTGCAGTAATAAAACTATTGCCGTCATGGCTTTTTTACTAATTTTGCCAGCGATATTGAAGGATTATATTATTTACGTCGTGTTTGTGGCTATAAAATCTTATTTAATTATTTAGGTTTTAGCCTTTAATAATAATAAAAGAAAATTTTGTTTTGTATTCTCTAAAATTAACATTCTATAAAATTAACATTGAATTAAATTTTATGCCGCATTTATGTGTCCTAGATCTTATATAAAGAAATTCAACGAAAATTTCTGATGCCTAATTCGCTGAAAGCTTTAGTATTCATCCAATTCATAAGGAAAATAGGAAAAAAATAACAAGGACACAAACATTCGCTCTATTTAATTAATAATACTGTACAACACAAAAAATAACAAGGTTCTAATGACTCCTTGTAGTGGTTGGCACCAAGAAATCATAAACGCGTATCGGCGTTTTGAAAGTTTACGTAAAATTGCACATGGAATATTTTTCTCATGAAAACACTATTTTCGTTGGCCATTTTAGCTCCAATTGCGAATAAATACGAAATTAAACCTTAAACAGATTTTAAGTTTTGACTCGTTTCCGGCGTTGAAGTAGAATTTTGAGCTTTGGCGTATTAGATAACATATAGTATAAAATTTTACATATATTTTTGTGGAACATTTCAACTGGCTATATCGCTGTTTAAGGGAATGTTTTTGTCCCTCTTCAAGAGGATCGAAAAAACCCTTACCGCACAGAGTTAGAGAGTTAAACTGTTACACAAAAATGTTGCTCGTGATGTTTTACATAAAAAAGCTGAATACACCTTATACCTAAAAAAAATAAGAGCTGCAAGATTTTCCATGCCGATTCATTATAACTAATACTATGAAAAAGGGGAGGGGAGAATTTAAAGGCCCCACAAAAATTACGGTCAGAGCGAAACTCTCAAAACACCGATACAGGTATATTTTTCTTTGGCCTCCTCTACCAGCAACAGACTTTAGATCCTTATTATTTTGTATAAAAAAATCGATTTTGTTTTACAATGTAAAAGGGGCGGATCAACAAGTCCATGACTTTTTAATTGAAACACAGATTTTTGGATAAAAAACCATTTTATTTTTCAAAATAGTTTGTTCAACGTTTCTCCAATTTGTTTATCCCTTCCTAAATCAAAGATTTGTCGAGTCACCAAAATAGAGACTTGTTTCCTGAGATGATTTCATCTTTAGACTCTAATATTTTTCCGCCGAGACATTTCTTCAAGTTTGGAAACAAGAAACAGTCACTCGTTGCTAAATTCAGAGAATATTGGACACGAGAAAGCAATTCATAGTCCAATTTGTGCAATTTTACCATGGAAACTGCACATGTTCGCACCCTTGCAATATGCTGGTAGAAAAGACTCATCACCAACCGGAAGAAGCGATTTCTCACCTTCTTCGCGAATGCCCAGCAAGCAGTCTTTTTTAGTCAAGTATGTATTAGACTACTTGTTGAAGTTGTAAGAGATCGTTCTAGCGAATGTGGTGGTACGGATCTTGGACTATTTACTGGATTCAGACTTAAAGTCCGGGCACTGACAATTCGGCGGAATGGCCGAGTAGAGGATATTTATAAAAACGGAATCAGTTGATTCTAGTTGACTGATAGCCACATCCTGCCAAGTAAACTAACCGACCAATCCTCCTTCAAAACAAAATGCTCGCTTTCGCACTTAAAAGATACGGTTAATATTAGAGTGTATGGAGAAAAATAATCTTAAACAAAGCGCTAGAAGTACAACATCGCGATATCAAATCGACGCGTCGTTTAACATGAAAATCGCACATAGATGCCAAGTCCAAATCTAATATAGAAAAACTTCAAAGGCGCCAAAATAAAATCCTCCATATGATTACGGCCGCTCTCTGGTATTTTAAAAATACGCGCATTAATCAAGATCTAAACGTTCTTTTGCTTAACACAATGGTTTCAAAACACGTAACAATACATATGTATAAATAAACTGATGTATCATCCAAATCCACTAGCCTGAAATATTCTTAATTATAGAGGGCACATGCTGCTTTAAAGGGGGAGACTCTTGCTGTTCGTCGAACACGAGGGATGTGAAGACAACATAGAAACCAGTGCTTTTGTCTGGCATTGGTGGGACTTAAATAAATAACAATATTAGATTAAAGATTATAATACACTTATTGCTAGTTCAATTTAAATTGAAGATTTAATATTTAAAAAATATATATTAAAATCCATGTTTTTTGGACTTGTTTTTTCGAATAAATAGATTTTCATTAAATCCTTTACTCACATTGAATGCAAGTAAATTGTTTATTTTGTCACTAGTCTCTTATTTTAATATTAATTTTTTTCAATTTATCTCATTTATGTTAAAGTTCCTGAACGATCTCTGCATTAGTCTACAGTTTAATATTGTCTGCTGTTTAATTTCATTGTTATTTTATTTGTTATCCTGTGAAATTATCATTTCCACAGCTGCTGAACTGCTTGTTGGCCGGTAGTGATGTGATGCGAAGTGATTTTTTTCTCCATTGTAGTTTTTCCATTATTTTTAATTTGTTTAATTTGTTTTAAAAGTTGACTTGAGTTAGTTTTTCTTTATTCTCTATTTATTTTATTGCAGGTTTTTTTCCATCTATTTTTTGTTTGTTTTCCTTTAGAAATGATTTGGCCTTTATTTTGTTCATGTTTGAATAAAATTTTTTTTGCTGTTTAATTTTCTATTTATCATGCAGCAGCAGAAAAAGTTAAAAAATTAAACGTAAAATGTTTTTAATAGTCTGTATATTTGGTCTTATAAACTGAAAATAAAAATTTAAGAGGAAAAAGAGCGAGCGACAGGATTCGAACTGTGTGTCCATCAAAGGATAAATGAAAAATGTGTTTCCCCACATTCTGTTTGTATTCACTTTAAAATTTTAATTGAATAGTGAAATAATGTTCAAAATCACAACAACAACAACAACAACAACCAAAATGAAAATACAAATTTAACGACAGACAACAGATGCACATCAATAAAATCCTTAAGAAGTTAATTTTTTTTGTTTTGGAATTTTATTCAATGTAAAGCAGAGATAATAAAAACTTAAAACCAAACTTTAAAAAGTATTATTTTTTTAATTTAATTTACTTCTAATTGGATTCCAATAGTAAAGGTTTGCCGGTTTTTATATTAAAATTTTCCATTTTTTGATAAAAAATTCTATTTAATTTTTGTGTTGCAACAATAACAAAAATGAAATTTTTTTTAGTTTTAATCAGAATTTTGGATTAACAACGAATAATTAATTATAGTTTGAAAAAACATGTGACTATATTTAAAAAATATTTGTAATTAAATTTAAAATATGTTTTCCATATGCGAGGCTGGCTCAATAATTCCGTGAGTTTTTTTATTTTCCACCTCTTAACTGAAATAGCAACACTCGTCCTGTCAAGAAGCATCTCTCAGTTGACTCATGTGAAAATTTGAACAAACTGCAGCATTCAGTTTGTGTTTGACAGGCATTGATAACAGACTACCGCGTGATTTGAAGAGAAAATGGAAATATGCTCATTAAGCATTATTTTTTTGCGGAAAAAAGCCATGACTCAAACAAAAGCTAAGCTTGATTAATACCATGGGAACTCTGCCTCACTAATTTCATAGGACAAGTTTTTGCGCCGTTTCGTAGTTGTGGACGAAACGTGCACCCACCACAACACACCAGAGACCACACAGCAGTCAAAACAGTGGATTTCTCGGGGTGAATCGGCGCCAAAGAAGGCCAATAAAATCATGGCGTCCGTTTATTGGAGCAATTTAATGAGGATTTAAAGAAAAAAACGACTACATTTGGCCAAAAAAAGTAATTTTTCGAATGACATTTTCTTGTTTCCAAACCCGAAGAAGTGGCTCGCGGAAAGGAATTTGACTCCTACAATGAAATCATCTCGCAAGCAAATACCGATTTTGATGACCACGAGAAAATCTTATTTTTTGGGAGGGATAAAAAAAAAATAGAGAAACGTTGAACAAAGTGTATAGAGGTCAAAGAAGACTATGTTGGAAAATAAATTTAATTTTTATCGTGTCTAAAGCTATTTTTCTTCGGCTTGATCATCATCAGGGGACTAAAAAAGTTTATAAAAAAAATGTGTTTCATTCAAAAAGCCACGTACTAAGTGACCCTCTCTCGTATAAAGAAACAATGCAAATTAAAAGATAATTTGAAATAATTTCTATAAATTTTCTAGTCTAAAGGCCTCGTTATGCGAACGTTGTAGCAAGAAACACGTTACGTACCGTAACGTACAGACGTTTGTGTGCTTATATTTACAACGTTAACAAATGTTACAAACGTCAATAAAATAAACATAATAAAAAACAAAAAATAAGTTCATTAAACGTTCATATCTACACCTATATGCCGCCAAACATTCTTCTTTTTCTTGGCAATTTTGTAGCCAGTACATCTCTTGTTATAAAGGCATTCATTAGCATGCACTGATATGATCAATTTTTCGTCGTCCATTCTCAGAAAAGTTAAAATAATTGATTTTATGCACAATTTCAGTATGTAAATAGAAACAATAAAAATCAGCTGTCAGCTGATCGCACAGTGATGGTAGTTGAAGTGGTACACTTTTCGAATGTTTATTGGCAAAAGTACCAAGACAACAAAAAAGGGTAACATTTGTTTTATTATTTAGTTGTAATTTACTAAAATAATCCCCCTTATCGTGTTTGGCGATTTGCGACTGCAAATTCGACAGTTTGTAATAGATTAAAGAAAAATGTTGCTCGGTATCTTTAGTCTATTACAAACTGTCGAATTTCCAGTCGAAAATCGCCAAACACGATAAGGGGGAATATTTAAAAATTCTATGTTATATCTGAAGAGCAAGAACATCAGAAATATTAATTGTTTTTAAAAATAAAATATATATGTATATTGCACAAGATACATTATATATCTGCTTATATGATGTTTTATAAAGAAAAAACTTTCATTCAATAGCTTTTCCGTTTTTGTAATAAAGCTTCATTTATTATTTTTATTGTTAAAATTACTAATATTGGTAAATTATTGTTATTTATTTGTTACAATTCGTACTTTTATGAACCAAAATGGTATCAATTTCAATGTACCGAAAATGGGCAAATGTGCCGCAATGGTATTTATTTCATACGAGTGCCAGCACTGTCTTACGAATGTCACTTAACGGCGCCGTAAAAATCTACTTTCTACAGGTTGAGGCGTTCCGTCAACGTGACATTTAATTTCGGTAAGCATTTGCATTGTTTTCAAATAACAAAAACGAACGTCCGTTCCAGTACGGGACGTGGACGTTCGCATAATTCTGCCTTAAGAATCGTAATACATAATTGAAAATATGAACGAAATACTCCCAACCAAAAACCTGGTAAAATTAATTTGAAAAAAGTCATATTTTTGAAAAAATGTCTTGAAAAGATTAGTGGCCATCAACATCATCATCTTTCTGAAGTTCTAAAATTATTTAAGAAATACCTTAACGGGCACTGGGGTATGCCATATACCATTTTTCCATAAAGCCTTTTATTTTGCGTGCAACAACTACAACCTGGAGCACCTTTTCCATGTGTTATTTAATTAATTTTAAGTCAAGTTTTTGAAAAATATCTTGAGAAGGTTAGTGGCCATTAAGGATGTATAGAGAGTTATAGGTACACCCCACTTTACAGACGGGCCCCTTGGGAACACATTAGTTGGTATTTCTGAAATAATTTTAGAATTTAAAAAATAATACTTTTCAAATTCATTTTTCCGAAATTCCAAAATTTTTTCATTAATACCAAATATAGTGCTTCTCAGAAGACCATCTGGAGTACCATTTCTATATAGTGGTATATACCCATAATTCTCTATTTTTCCATAAAGATCACTTATCTCTCCAAAACGATTTCTATTTTTATAATTGATTCTTTTTACTGTTTTGACCGTATTTCGCATGTCCTTTTATTTTGTGTCCATCACCTACACTCTGGAGAACCTGTTCCATGTGTTGTCTTATATGGATCTGGTGCCACTTCATAGATTATCGGCATTTATTGAAATTTACCATGACTGTTAAGTGGTTAACAATGCTCTGTTAACCGAAAAATGTGCAATGTTAAAGAGATTGGTTTTTGTCTCTGCTTTATCTTCAAACACATTATTTTTTTTTAAATAAAAACATACATACATTTGTAAATATTTTATACAGATATAAAATCTTTATATGTATATAAATATACATAAATTGTTATAGATTTATATAAATACGTATCTATGTGTTTTACATAAAATATATGTATATATGGATGTGTGTTTTGCATATATATAAGTATATATAATATTAGCAATTGCAGACGTAGAAACAGCATTTATATACTTGCGCACATACATTTATCAGCAATGCGACATGAGGAATAACAGCAGCTACTAAAACAATAACAACAACTTGAATATAGTGTAAACCTTGTGATTTATTAGCCATGTCGCATACGGCACCAGTAGCAAAGCAGTACATTTACAACAACAAAATACATATGTATCTACGTACATGTATGTATAACAGCAAAAACAAGACAAATGTTACAATGGAAATTGTATCAATTCACATGTAACAATAACAAAATATACACGTTCTTAATTTTTTCCCCTATAGATGTTGTATGACCTTTTATCGTATGTATGTAAGTATGTATGCATGTACATATGTAGTAATACACTAATAGAGTAGGGTGTGATATGTGTTTTTATATACAGTTTATATCAATCTATATGGTAGACTGTGTAATATGGTGGCATATTTGCAGCATAAACAATCAATGATAGACTTTTGTTTCAAATACACATTCTCTATCATCAAAGACAAAACAGCAGTAGAAAAAATAATGACAAAAAACTAAGGCAAAATAAAGAAATGTACTATTTTCCAAACAGTCTGAGTTAAAAATGAAAGAAAAAGGAAAAATAAAACAAACAAAAAACGATTTGACGCTTTGAAAACTTTTAAAATCCCTTAAGTATCAAAAAAAGTCACAGCTGTGTTAATAAACTACATCACTACCACTACTTTAACTTACACTTACTCAAATACGCTAGAAAGCCTTAGAAAAAAGTTTGTATGAAAAAAATTGTGGCACACAATTTACATCAACTTTATAATTTTTTTTTAACAAAAAATAAGATTTTAAATTTTTTTTCCAGAAAAAAAAATTATTCTAAACTTTTATTCAAAACGTGCTAAATGTAAATTTCTTTTAGTTTGTTCTCTACCAGCTTTTGTTATATTACTTTACTATATTTTAAACTTTGTTAGAAGTGTGTGAAAGATGTAACAAGCAACACACATACAGACACGTATACATACAAATGAAACAGGGATCCTATTTTAATATTGTCTACCCATTATTGCCTTAAATTACCAACAACAAAAAAAGCGAAAATAACAAAATATACAAAAAAAACCAGCCAGAAATTGTTAGTAAGGATTTTAAGGTTTATGGCCTGTTCCAGCAATTTAAATTATATACTTTTACTTCACCAGCTTCTGCTACCAGCAGTGGCAGCAGCAGTCCTGGCAACCGTAAAGGTTGAATGGGAATATGAAAAAAAATCAAACATTTCTTTTGTTAGTGTCATTTTTAGCTTTAAGGCACGCAGTAATAGCAACCGCTGCAGCAACATAATATGCTTCCTACAGCATGGAAAGCTAAAAGAGATTTTCGCATAATAAATTTCAAGTTCTGCTACGTAAAATACTATTTAAAAAAATATTCCAAAACGCAAAACTTTTTTTTCGTTTTAATATAAATTTATTTTTGCATAAGAAATTACTGCAAAAAAAATTCTGAAAATTTGGCTTTTTCTTATTCTGGCATCATACCACCACAGACGTAAGAAATGACAGTGTGAAAAATGCTGCATTTCGCTTTTTAATAACTTAACTCAAATTGTATGAGACAAATGAGTAAAGAACAGTGAAAAACTAAATTTATCGGAAAATTAAATTGAAAATTAATTATATAAGCAAATTGTCAATTGCTTATTTACTAAAGATGGCGAAAATCATCCTTATCAAGAAGTCAAGGATGAGGGATGACAAAAGTTTTTAATATTCAGAAACTTTCTTTGGATAAAGTGTAAAATTTTTGCTCTTTCAAAAAAAAAAAAAATGTGGTATTTAAAAAAAGCAAACTTATTGGGCACGCACCCCTGTAAGGTATTTAAAATTTTTAATTAAAGCGATAAACGGATCTTTTTATTATAAATTGATCACCACGATGTTACACGTTTTTCAAAGGATGAAACGCCATAAATTTCATTTTGATCTTTTTACACAATTTAACTGTACAAACACATTATGAATTTTATTATTTTGTTCTTGACGCTTCAGCGTTAGCTTTAGGCGGCATGATACGCAACGCTTGCCGCTCTTGTTTATTATAAATGTAACGTAGCGCTGCCGACGATCTTGATCAAATTTGAGTTTCTCTCTATTTTTACGTATTAAGTGTAGTTTATTTTTATACAGTTTCCATGTGTATTTCAGACTTCTCGCTAGTTTTTAGTTGACGATAGTTTTAGGTAAATTAATCCACTTAAGCAAATCGTGTAATGAAAAAGATTGGTTCCCCCATATACAAAATGTTCACCATGATTTTCCTAGTAAGTCTTCGATTTACACCATTTTAAATAATCGTTAAAATTGTCCAAATCAAACACCGAGATCATTCATAATCTTTTGCTTCTTGTTTAAGTCAAAATTGTTTTTTTTTTTCGATTTTGAGTTCTTAGTAAAGCCCAAGACTGTAGCCAATTTCTTGTGTTTTCAATTGATTCAATGCGAACGTACTTTTTTGATCCCTTAGTCTAAATATCAATGGGATAAATCATTGGAATTAAGAAGGTATATATGTAAATGTATATTATTAAGAAAAATATTTAAATAAAAAACTTTCCTATACAATAAAACTGTGTACATGCAACATCTTTTAAAGCACCAAGTGTTTTTGTTTTTTCTTAATTTTCCATGTTATTATCAAATTGCAATAGAAAGCCACAAAATAAAAAAATATAAACTTTGAAAACTGCACTCCACTAAACAAATATTTGTAATGTCATCTTATGCTAAATGCATTTGTACGACGGGCACTCAAATACAAATCAGCTGCAACAAGTTTTTCAAAAGTTTAAATGCACACACTTATACAAAAGTTTGTCGAAAATCCTCTAAAGCACACAGCAGAAGATGAAAAAAAAAACTTAAAACAATTAAACTTAGTTTAAGTGCGGTCTCTGCTCATCTCTAAATGCATATTTAAAAACAAAACTGAAAGATGAACTAAAGGAAGCTGCTGGAATAGGCAGCATGTACTTACGTAGTTGTTAGAAAGTTTTAGCTAAAAATTCGCCCAAAAGTCAAGATAAGAGATCTCAACAATCGTACTCGCACAGGCGGCGTCAACAGCCACAAAACGTAGTTGTTGCTTAAGCACTAACAGCAATAACAAAAACAATCTCATACGAAATTGACACATTTGTCAGTCAAATCTTAAGGACTCGAAACAGCACTCGGATTTAAGAAACAAAAACTATTTTGTTAAGGGGCTGAGGGGAAAGCAGTAAAAAGATTGTGAGCAGACAAAACCACTTGGTATAGAAAGGATTTTATTTTTAGTTGCTTCGTCTCTCTTATTTCACTTTTTGGCATTTAAATTTAAGACATGTAAATGACTGAAAACAATTGTCACTTGTTGGGAAAGCTACGACGACATCGACAAAAACAACAATAATAAAACATTAAGGAAAATTGCAATTTTAGTAGACAAAAAAATAGTTAGTAGACAAAAAAATAGTTTTTGAAAACTGTCTACCAGACAATAAAACAAAAAACCAAATCCTTAGACAGGCGAACGAGCAACGCGGACGGACTCACAAACAATAAAGCAAACACTAACAAACAAATATAAGTTTTTGAAGTGAACTTTCGTAAGAAAATTATAATTAAAAACAAAAATGTGTGGAAATTAAAATTTTGAAAACTCTCGTAATTGTAAAATATAATACGCGTAAGTCTGCAAAAGTTTTACAACAAAAACAACAAAAAAGCAGACAAATGTCAATTAAAACAGGCTTTTAAATTAAAAGTTCAAGAGCATCGTTTTACACAGAAGCTTATAGAGCAACGGCTCAAGATTCCTACCAAGAAAATAGTCTAGTTCCAGGTAAAAACTACCTCTTCACATTTTAACTTCTTTCTGTGCACTTTAAGGCTGAATTCAATAAAAAAATTTCTACCTCTTTTTTATGTAATATTGATATTTAGTGTATTTTTCTAAGGACACAGTGTTGCCAAGTATGAATTTTTTGAATTTCCCGCCGCGCAACACTCACTGCTCCTTAAAAACACAAGGCTCCCTGTTTCTTATTTTTCTTAATGTAAAACTTCCAACGCTATCTACTCATTTGCAGATGACAGCAGCATAAGCCATTCTTACTCATTTCACCATAGGTCAAGTCCGTTGGAGATTAGGGCTATGAGGCAAAATATGGTTGATTCAATAAATCAAGATCTTGAAACAATCTCCGAATGGGGTCATAGGAATCGAGTCGATTTCAATGCTCAGAAGATATAAATATAAATATTGAGGAATCAAAAGCTCTTGATGTTCTGGGCATAAAAATTCAGTGCGATGTTTGATGGTCTGGTCACATTTTTCATATCGTTAAAAAAAGCATTCAAGTGCCTCAGTTTTTTAAGGCGGTGTAAGAGATACTTCACCCCTTCTGATATTCTCACTATTTATACCACCTACATCCGGCCGAAAATGGAATACAACTCTCATGTATGGGCCGGTGCTTCAAAGTCTATTTTGAAGCTACTGCACCGAGTACAGGAGAGGGCGAAAAGACTCATTGGTGACAATAGTGTAGCCAACTCTATTGACTCACTGGAGCATCGTCGCAACGTGGGATGTGTTACGCTGTTTTATCGTTACTTCAATGGACTGTGCTCTAATGAGGTACGGGATCATATTCCCGAGATCCGCTCTTACTTACGAGCAACACGTTTCTCATTAAGAGCACATCCATTTGTGGTCGATATAACAGCGAATCGCACTACGCATTACATAAATAATTCGTTCTTTGATCGAACGGCTCGTATGTGGAACGAGCTCTCGCCAGATATTTTTCCTGCTATACCCAGCGTTGAGAGATTCAAATAGAACGTCCACAAGCACTACTCCCGCTATACTCCTCACCCTGTCCTATTTTCCTAGTTCCAGCACAATGCACTGCATAAATAGGGGTCATCCCATATTTCAATGTCATCTATTCCATTTCTGAGTAAAAATTTCTATTTACTTTTGTGTTGGAAAAATAAAATCGAAAAAAAACAAACGTATGACTATATTTAAATGAATCAACAACTAGCGACCGATCTCAATATTATCTGTTATCGAAAAAGTAATGGATGAAATAATTTGCCGACGATTAGCCAACTACACAGAAAAGTACAAAATCAATAACACAAATCCATTTGGGTTCCAAAAGGAAAAAAACATCAATAAACTTCTTGGTAGTTTCATAAATGAGCAATTGAGCAGAAAACACCACTGTCTGTCTGACTGTCTTCATAGATTTCACCAAAGTTTTTGATAGATTATCACATAAAAATCTACTAACTATGCTAGAAAGGATTGGTATTAGAGGTTATAGCTTAAAATTATTCGATAGCTATTTAAACTACAGGAAATTCTATGTCCAGGTGTATGGAAATCTAACTGTCGAAACCAATTTAAACATTAAATACCAAGGCTCGAAACTGGGTACTATACCGTACATAATATATGAACTTATGCATATGCTAACAACAAGTAAGATATTTGCGTATGCAGGTGATAGTGCAATAGTAGTTGCCCATAGAAAATTAGTCAACGTCACAATAATAAAGCAAGACCAACCAGATATGGCAATGAGATGGTGTCATGAAGAGGGATTAGTTATAAACTCGAAAAAAAAACAAAACTGATGCATATCAAACCAACGCACTTTACATACGAAGACGTAAGAATTAAATTTCATAACACGAAACTTGTGGATTTCAATTATGATAATGATCAATGCAACATTACAATAGAAAGAGTTAACTTGTATAAATATCTAAGGGTATACATCGACCAGACTTTCAAATGGAATATACACATAAATGAATTGCATAAAAAGTTAAGAAAAGCCTCATACATGATGCAACATCAATTAAGTTAATGTGCAAACAATAGTGTATTGCGACAGGCTTACTTCTCGTTCGTGGAATCCCATTTACGACAGGGTATAACAGCATGGCGAAACTCATCCCACTGTGGCAAACTACAGCAAATACAAAACAAAATACTCAAACTACTTGGATCAAACACTAATATCATTACAACGAGAAATACTGGGGATGTAAATTACCCTAAGGATTGACAGGTATCTCCTCCATAAAATCAGCCACAGCCATCAAACAAGGAAAAATATACAAGGAAAATATCGCATCGACAAATTCCGTAACGACTATGGTAGAAGTACACTCTCTGGTATGTTGCCTACAATATTCAACATCATACTAAACGATGTCCTATTAAGATCCAGCAATATTGGAGGGAGAAACAAGATTCTAAAACACAATTTTACCAATCAGCAATGAATATTCTGATTAAAAAAAAAACAACAAAATGAAATTATAACTCTAATTTAATTCATTTTTAATATTTTTTGTATATTTTAGTTAATACTACCTACAGACAAGCGGCAAAGGCTTCGCAAGGTTTTACTACAAATGAATTGTATAATAAAATATTTGTTAATAAATGGAACTAAATTTAAGAAAAAGGTCTCGCAATTCTGTTTTCAAAAATATTATATGTTTGCATATGTTTTTTTGTGTAGATGGGTCAAACATATCAAATTTACTAACAAAATTCCAAATAATAAATATGTCTGCATGTATTGTGTTAATTTTGGGTTTTTGTTGCAAGGCTGTAAAAATGTTTAAAAGTTATAGAATTATTTTAAAGTTTCTCGCCATCTGATTGCTGCAACATTCAGTTGATGATCGAAGTTCTTTAACTTACACTATTGCTACGATATCCGATCATATTTTTAGTACCCATAAGCTTCATTGACTCTCATGTCAGTATGAAAGTTTTCAATTAAAAGTAGCTCGAGCTGCATATTCCACGAAAAGTAATATTATATATTTGACTTGGTTTTAGCATATGCTCATTTTGTTTATCTATACTTATTTCCACTTAGACATTGTTCAATTTTATTTTTTACTCAAATACAATATTAAGGAAAAATAAGTTCGTCACGTAGCGAATATAACATTATGTATCAACGATAGTTTATATTTGAAAAAATTATCAAAAACGTTCAACGCCATAAACATTAGTGTAAAGCAACATTAGTCCAGATCATTTTAAATTTAGCCGTTTTGAAACAGCCTGATCCATTTCGCACACTTTTGCAGTTTCACAGATGAGAAACAAAAGCACTTCCAACTTTCGTGTCACTTTTTTGTTGCTAATATTTAGAAACACTAACTATAGCGCTAGTCTAATGCTATTCAAAAATTATAATATTAAAAAATTGTTTTCTTAGTAAATTGATGATATTATGCGACCTTTTTTTATAAATTAATTGAATTATTTTTTATGAGTTTGAGATCTTCTTTTTTTTATAAAAAAAAACAATATATTTATTTTTTATGATTTTTCAATTAATTTATTGTTCTCTTAGTTTTATCCTTCCCATTTAAGACGTACGACAGTATCATTCTTCATCCTGGAAATGCCCATATTAATAAGATATGCTCAACTAGGACGGTGAGCAAATACAAATTAATAACAAGGAAAATTGCAAACAAATAAACATTGAGAAAATGCAAACTCCATAAATTGCGTTTAAGGTTTTTAATTTACACACAATTCAATGGAAAACTAAAATAATAATCTTCGCTAAGGAAAGGAATAGACAAAATTTTTTACCATTTTTTTACACAGGATAAAGAACGATATAACGGTTAATCCTGCTTTATTAAATTGAAAGATTAAAATTTTTGAGTTATAACGCTGTTTCAGCAAATGAGCGATATGTATGTATGTACATAATTATTTCAAATAAAATAGTTTTATTAATATTAAATAAACAAAAATATTAATTCAAAAATAAATAAAAATACTTATTCTTAAAAATTTATTGGAATATTCTCCAAAACAATTGGATTTTCAAAAATTGTTTTTGTTTGTTGTCGCTTTAGCTGTTCATGTGAAAACATTTTATTGGTCGCTAAACCAAATCGTCAAAGAACTTTAAGCGGTTCAAAAACATTAAACCTCAACTGTTTATGCCAAAATAATCAAAAACAATATGAGAATTTTCTATCGCATATGAATATTAGAAAGTACATAATCATGGTAAGATTAGAGACCAATAAAACGTGGGCATATGAACAGCTAAAGCCGCAACAAACAAATTTGGAAAGTTCAAATATTTTTTTTTTTGGTACAACACTGATAAATTTCAATATTAAATATTTAAAAATAATATTTTGGTACTTATCTAATAATATAAAACGTGATTTTTTAGCAACGCTCCTTTCGAAAGCTGAGCTGTTTTCGTGTAACATGTTACTGTTCAGTTTGGTCTATAATTTAACCATGAATCGACTTACAAACGAACAACGCTTGCAAATTATTGAATTTTATTATCAAAATTTATGGTGGGTTAAGAAAGTGAAAATTGAGTTCAGCGACGTATCTCATTTCTGGTTGAATGGATACGTGGACAATCGAAATTGCCGTATTTGATGTGCAGAAAGAAACATTGCATCCTGAAAAATGCACTGTTTGGTGCGGATTATGGGCCGGTGGCATCATTAGACCGTACTTTTTCAAAGACGACGAAGGCAGGAACGTTACCATTTTTGGCCAAAATAGAAAAGCTGTACTTGGCCGACATGTCGGTTCAACAAGACGGTGCTACATGCCACACAGCAGGCGAAACAATGGCCACATTGAAAGGCGAATTGGCCGCCTAGATTGTGCGATTTAACACCTTTACACTATTTTTTGTGGGGCTAAGTTAAGACTCATATCTATAGGGTAAAGCCCACAACAGTTTACGCAGAATATGCAAAATAGAACCCAGCGTAAACACCATTTGAGGCGTATTCGCGGTCAACATTTACATGAAAACATCTTTAAACATTGAATTATATAGACTGTTCTACCGACTCAAGTAAAGATTTCATACATTTCTCTAAATTTTTGTGTTTTTCTTCAAATCAAATCCGAAAGCTCTTAAAAAAATCACCTTTTAGATATGTGAGTGAATACATGTATATTTTTAAGTATGTGTAAAAAGTTATACATCAACAGGCTGTTTCTATGATTCTATTCATGTTGCAAATAGAATGATGTACTTCTGTTGTTATTGTGGTCTTTGCTTCATCAATAATGTGTTACTCGCAAATACCTGGAGGACATACATTTGCTATTGGTTTTAATTTTATTTTAAACTAGATTCTATTCATCATTGGAAAACATTAGGCAAATTTATTTTCATTTTTGTCTATGGCTCGTTGCATTATCGCACAATATATAAACTAAGTCTTATCACAGATTTTCTAATTGATATAAAAATAAATTTTTAATGAAAAACTCTAAATATTAATTTGGTTTGCATATTTCCACAATTTCATTTCATGTTTTATTTTCTCAATATCAATATTGATTTCTTATTATAAAGTTTGTCTAAATATTAATTTGCATTTTTGATTATCAATTTGTATTCCTTTTAATTAATAATAAATTTTTCACATTGTCAATTTGAATTTTCTTAATTTCTAACAGAAAACAAAACAACAACAATAGCCATTAATATATTTTTTATGTTAATAAATATATACAGTCTTCCAATATATTGTTTTTAAAATTGAATAATTTTTTTTATATTAATTATAAAAAAATTTAGAATTTTTATAATTTCTAAAAATGTGTCCTATTTAATTTTTTGCTCGTACACTTCTCTAAGGATTTAAAAAAAATCAAAAAAAAATCGATAATTGTTATAATTAAGAAGAAAAAAAATTAAAAACAACACATACTCATTTATTTAGATGTCAAGAAATTATTTTTTCAAATTAATTTTTATGGCAACTTCTTCATATTCTTGCAATTTTTGGAACGTATTGTCATTTAATCACTCCTCAAAAATATAAGTATGCATATGGATTGTGATGAAATTGCTACATATAAAACATGCCAAGCACAGAAAAACCTCAATTGATCTAATACAACTACTAGCCGTGAAATTTTTGAAGATTTTTGTTATGGTGCAGGAGCTGTATTTCGAGCAAAGCAGTTGGAGATGTGTACGTAACATCGGCAGTATAAATAATTCATGCACTCCTTCCGACAACAGCCTTTTTATGCTCAATATATGTAATTTGTTCGCGTCAATTATGTTATACTTATATGCTTTAGTTCCTATAAGGAGTACTAGTACTAGTTCAAGAGTAAAGCCATTTACATGGATGATGAGATTTAATTAATTTGTTTATATTTTGTTTGTGACGGAAAAAATTAATTTTTTTTAATGCCAGTCCACTGAATAAAGAAACAAATGATGGAGGACATGGCTTCAACCAAAACCATATCACTGATTTTTAATACTAACTTTTTGTACAAGTCTTTATATCATCCAAAATGAACTGAATGTCTATGGCGGATGACATGAACACAATTAATCGGAACTCGGTTAATGATTTCTTTACAGACTGCGAATGTAAATTGAAATTGTCAAAGGCAAATTTACGCCGGCAAAAGTTTACAATTGTACAACTAGTATCGTTGATATATAATATAATTACTACCCGAAATCTATGTATGGCTTCCCCGCATGTCTTCGAAGACCTCGTAATACAGTTCATCACCTTGATTTAGTTCGTAATAGTACAGGTAAATGTTATACTAAATAGCAGTGAACATCTAGGTGTTTGAAAAGAATGATAACTAATACTATGTATTGCTTACACTAGTTAATGAAATAAGATTATAAAAAAAAAACAAAAACTAAACCCTTAAACTTATAACTTCCCCACTCTGTAAGCAAATATTTGGGAACAGAAATGTAATGATCTAACTATGAAATGATCATAGAAATATAATAGAAATTAGAATATTATTCCTATTTACAAATATGAAAATATCAGAACATTAATTGGAAAAACCGCTGAAAAGCTTTAGTTTAGACTTTCATAGTCCTTAAAGGTACACAGCTGTAAATTAAAACAATGTCAAGAGCAATTTCTTCAAACGAGAAACGACCTAGAGGAAGTAGTGTTGAAAAACTTTGGAAAAATAAAGTGAAGATTTCTAGAGCGGAGTGAAAACATAGAGGAATCACTTTACCGCTCTTGACTACCTTATGAAACGTATACAGATTGCAAAAGCAGACGTAAAATTTATATGCAAAACCAGAAAAATGGTTCCTGAGACGCACATAAGCAAATTCCTTAATAAACTTTAAGAAGTCCTGGCAGCCGCATTGTTCTAAGTTCTACTAAGGAGGCATGATTTTAACTCAACACAAACTCAAATGATTAATTTAGTTAATAAATTTCTGGCAGGTAACCTCTATAGCACTAGAGCTGTTTCAATAAATTTTCAAAGACCGTTAAGTCGATGGACATGTGGACATGAAGAAAAAGTTATTGTCAAATAAAACAAACGCACTTGCTTACTCCAGTAATTATGAAGGACTTACTTTGATTTACTTAAGTATTTATTATATTTCCTAATGCATGGAAAAAGACCAACCAATGGCATTTCATTAAATTAAACGTTTACTAAGAATATCATATATTGTGCTTAAAAAAATATTCGCTGAAGCCAAATTTAAAATTTATATTCATATGTAAAACAGAACAGAACAAGGTAAAGTACCAGTTCATGGGCCATTTAGTAATGGAAAGAGTTATATGAAATTTTAAAATATGAGTTCCAACCATTATTACAGATGAGTAATACGGGATAGGAATCCTTGTTTCGGTTATAATCAAGATATTGGTGTAACTGTGTATATCTTGAGGATCAGCCAGGAAAAAATAGTTATCAATTTATATTCAAAATTAAAATAAAAACTGCATAATGAACAATTATGCGTATAGTCTGAATACAAAATAAGGCTAAATATCCACCAATAACTTTTATTCCATCTGAGCATAACTACAACAAGCACTTCCATCTACTGCAGTGAAGCAAGTCGGCTTTTTTGTTTGTTTCAATCAATCTAACAAGTATTACCTCATATGGATATAGTCATTTGCAAGCCAATTTATTATAAACTGTTAATAAGAATGCAAAAAAATAATTTCAAGCTTTTAAAATTCGACTCGTTCTTTGTATATTTAAATAAATTGTGGAAATTTTTATTATGTGTGACGGTTTTGCTTCTAAAACGATTCAGATTTGACCACACAATTATTACTTTGGATTTAAAAGATTAAAAGAAACTTAATTTTCTTGAAGCAGCCTTAACCTCGTCATCGAACTCATTACTATTTTACAAACTACTTTGACCCTTCCTTTTCATTTTTAATGAATCAGTCATGTGTGTGACCAAATAAATTTTACAAATATTATGTTCGCCAAAATAATAAGTAAAAAATATTACTTACAATTTCTAATGACTGCTTCAATTTGCCAAACAGAGCCGACCAAATTTTAACACGTGTAAAGGCATTCTTGTATCCCTGTAGAATATCAATGAGCTCAAGGAAAATCTTACGACCATGATTGTCCTTCGGAGGCCCATCTCGATACAGCAACAGTGTGGGATTTGTTAATATGACCAAAAGACGTATGAGTACATCGACATATTCATCATCATCAATATAGTCAGGCAGCATATAAACCAAATCTGTCTGCAAGACTTTGGCACGACCCAAATGACGACGATACTCATGATTATCCAAATCACGACGCAAAATCCAAATGAGATGCTGAATTCAGGAGGAAAAGAAAATTGTGAAAATAAACAAACAATACAAAAATTAGTATGAGGAATGATGTGGCAGACCAATGAGAAACCAATCAAGGCCAAAAATTGGCAAAAAGAGTGAGAATTTGAGGTACATATTCATAAGTATGTTAAACATGTACCGCGGAAGCCAGCAACCACACACACACGCACACACGCACAATCCTTTACGAATATGTACAATCACGATGTTACCTTTAGGCCTTGTATGGCATCTGGCTCAGCCCGATACTGTTGGCCATCGGAATAGCCCAAAGCTGCACAAGTGGCATCGATGTCGGCCAATAGTATGGACATTTTCACGTCACAAAATCGCTACCCGTAACCGTAAACGCTCAATTAGATAAACAGCACTCGCGTCGAAAATTACAAAATGTCCAATTGTCTTCCTTTGAAGCCTCTAAAACCGACGAAATTTTCTACTACTCGCGTTATGACGAAATGTTCACTTTTTACTTGAACTCGCGACGAACCGATAAAACAAATCACGCTCTTTTCAATTAAACCTTCGATAACGCCAATAGTTGTTATATTTTGCAATAAACTATCAGTTTTCCTTTTAATTAGAAAAATTAAATTTATTTGCTAGAATACTTAACAAAAAAAACAAATGCAACAATTGAAAATCACATCTGTGATAAACGCGGCAAAATACTAATTTAGCCGAACAGCTGCCGCCATTACAGCTGATTATAAAATGAAAAAGCTTTTTGTAGACTTTTTGATTAGAATTTTAGTACTGCCCGTGGGTTGTTGTCTATGCTAAAAAACACCTCATTTTGATCATGAGGTGCCACAATGTTTCGCTACTAAAATTTTTTCCACAAGGGTGCCACACTGTACTTTATATTTGTGTATTAAAATTACAAATCATAATTATTTGACTTGAAAGTGTTAAATTCTTAGCCGTTGTAAAACTTGAACAAATGTGTCTGGATATTCTTCTTATGCTTTGCTAGATATGTATATCCAAAAGTGATGATATTATTATAAACAATATATTTCTTTAACTATATATATATATATATATATATATATATATATATATATATATATATATATATATATATATATATATATATATATATATATATATATATATATATATATATATATACATACATATATATATATATATATATATATATATATATATATATATATATATATATATATATATATATATATATACATATATATATATATATATATATATATATATATATATATATATATATATATATATATATATATATATATATTGTCCCTCTACTCGCATTGATCTTCTTTATTTGATGCTGACTCCATGAGACTGTTAAGTATCTGGGACTCTTAACGGTGGGAAAGTCAATTTCAGGCTTCAGAATATTTATTACCAATATCCCTTAATATGTGGTGCTTTTGCTATTATATATAATAGGATCGCATGGTTCTATATTTTTTTAAATTTCTATACAATATCATTTAAAGACAAAACATATAAAATTTAAGCAATTTCACATATGTGGAACTTGTCGCTAAATTCAAGTTCGATATGGGAATAGTTTTCAGGTTGATTAAGAATGCACTATTTTCGAAGTCTTTCAGCAACGCAATAATTGGATCGATTCTCTTCAGAATTGCCGTTGCATATAACTTATTAAAATAGCAAGTTTTGAATACTTAGTTGGGAGAATATTCTGGATAATAATAGTCAATATATAATCAGCACTAAAGATTTCAAGGGTCGTGCGGCATAGGACTACACTTCAGAGTTATTATTATAATAATTTTAAATACTCTATAGACTGCTGCTAGATACATCAATATATAACTTCAATGTCTGTATGAGTGTGCGTTTACCTGCAAATATATTATTATTATTATTATTTACTTGTTATTAGTATTATTATTATTTTGATTATTATTATTTCTTTAGTATTATTATTACTATTATTTATTTATTTTTTTTTGACGGGCGAGGTAGGGTTGAAAATACCTTCGCACTTACAGTGACCGTCGTCGACTGCGTTGAGTGGTGTTGTCCACTAAAAAAACTCCCTCCTCCGTTTCTGGTGGGATGCCTTCCCGGGACTGTTTTCTACATTACTTCAAGAAGGCCCAGAAACTTCATCCTCCTAAGAAGGACTTTGCTTGTAACACCCACGTCTGGGTCCGTCATTTTCATGCTGCTGGCTCATTCTTGCTGAGTCTCCTTTGATGGAGACTCATTTTGCCGTGCATCGAAGTCTCTTTTCTTTCTTCTTAAGACATACTCGATGTAGTTACTCACAGCATTCCATGCGTTTTCGCATTCAAGCATTCTGTCAACTATGTTGGCAGGGGTGAAAACGCCAATCTGCTCTCTTAATGCGATTCGCTCAGTATTCCATCTGATGCAGTTGAAAAAAGTGTGTTCTGCATCGTCGTTTGTTGCATCGCAGTAGATGCAACTGGAATTACCTGTTTTGCCCATACGGTGTAGATACTTCCGGAAGTATCCATGATCTGAAAGGAACTGGGTCAGGAAGTAGTTGATCTCCCCAAATTTTCTTTGAGTCCACCTTTCTATGTTAGGAATGAGCCTCTTCGTCCATCTACCGGACGTTTCTGCGTTCCATCTGTTTTGCCATCGCTGGATGGTTTCAGATCTCCGATCTGCAGCACTAATAGTAATTTCCGCCCCCCCTAGAGTCCCATGCCTCTTTCGGTTCGCGCACCAGGAGATCAACCGGAATCTCTCCACTTATTACGAAGACCGCCGCGCCTGAAACTGTACGGTAGGCTGAGGCGATTCTGAGTGCCGCTGTGCGTTGGACTTCTTCTAGAGCCTTACGCTTAGACTTTGCTCTCAGTGCATTTCCCCAAATTTCGCTGCCATATAGCAGTATAGAATTTATGGTTGCCATAATGAGCCTCCTCTTGCTCTGTGTGGGCCCGCATTATTACTATTATTGAAATCATTAATATTACTATTATTGTTATTATTATTATTATTATTATTATATACATTTTGAATTTCTCCTTAATGGGTATAAAAATACATTTTGGAAGCCTTAGCCTAAAACAAAATATATTGTATTAATTTCTCTATATACATATGAACATTTAGTTCATGAAATTCCTGGTAATATGACAGGTATCGATGATGACTGACTTCTGCATGGTATCGATGAGGTTTCGTCGGAGTCCAAGGGTGTTCATGTTTGTACAGAGCAATTTGTCAATTACACCTTCATCGCTTATTATTATTGGAAGGATCTTGATTTCCGATAGGTTCCAGTTTCGCTTGGTTTCAACTGCTAGCTCAGCATATCTGTTGATTTTTTCGGTGTATGTACGGCTCATGTTTCTGGTAGCTGGGATTGCAATGTCAACGAAGAAGCATTTGCGTTCGTTCTTATCAAGGATCGTGATATCAGGGCGGTTATGGAGTCTCGTGTGGTCTGAGTAGATTGTACGGTCGTAGTATATCTTGACGTTTTCATTTTCAATAACTGTTTGTGGATTATATCTGTAGTAGGGTAGTTCATATTCTTGAAGTTTATATTTGCTGACTAGGTTTTTGTGGAGGATCTTCGCGACGTTGTTGTGTCTTCTTGTGTACTCTGTTTGGGCTAGATTCGTGCATCCTGATATTATATGATCAATGGTTTCAGTTTGACTCATACATCTTCTGCAGGCGTCATTAGTGACACTTGGATCTTTTATGACATTCTTCCTGTAGTTTTTTGTTGGGATTACTTGGTCTTGTATAGCGATCATAAAAGCTTCGGTCTCAGCATACAAGTTTCCATTCAATAGCCATTTGTTTGACATGAGTTTATCAACATTATCGGCGTTAATGGACCTGTAGAATCGGCCGTGTATAGCTTTTATTGACCAATTTCGTTCCCTTGAAGTTTTATCTTCAGCTTGTCGGTTGAAGCTCCCATTCAGGTTGAGAGGTGTTAAATTTTGATCTGCTTCAGTTATAATTTTTATAAGTCGAGATCTGTCTGATTTAAGCTCAAAGTACCGGCGAAGAGACTCTATTTGGTTGTCATGTAGAGTTTGTAGATCGACTAGCCCTCTTCCACCTTCTCTTCTTGGCGCTACCATTCTCTCACAGCACGATTTTGGATGATGAAATTTATATTCTGTCAGCATTGTTCTGATTTTCCGTTGTAGCGTTTGAATTTCAGTCACTGTCCATTTTATTACACCGAAGCTGTACGCAAGGACAGGGACTGCATATGCGTTTATGGCTTTGATGAGGTTTTTGCCATTTAGATTGGTTTTAGCTATCTTGTGTATGCGTGATGTAAACTCCCTTGTTAAGTTGTTTTTAACTGTTTTCTTGTCAATGCGCCTATTTTGGACCATACCTAGGTACTTATATACATCTATTTCTTCCATTTGCCCGATGTTTTCAATGTTTTGGTCTTCTTCACTTCTTGATATTTTTCCCCTCGTAATCTGAACTCTTTTGCATTTTTCTAGGCCGAATTTCATGTTTATGTCCTTACTAAACATTGATACGATTTGTATTAGCTGGTCTAAGCTTTGTCTCGTCGAGGCGTATATTTTCAAGTCATCCATATACAAAAGGTGACTTAGTATTTCTTGGTTAGAACCGCTCTTTATTTTATATCCATATTTACTATTTTTTAGGAGATTACTAAGTGGATTGAGTGCAATGCAGAACCAAAGAGCAGATAGGCAGTCACCTTGAAAGATTCCACACTTTATGTTGATGTCTGAAGTTTTTATCATCCCTGTATCAGTATAAACTTGAATATTTGTCTTCCATTGTCTCATATTGTACTTTAAGAATTGAATTATACTTGGATTTATCTTATAGATCTTCAGGACCTCTATTAGCCAGCTATGCGGTACACTGTCAAATGCTTTTTGGTAATCTATATAGCAGGCATTTAAATTTCTAGATTGGCTGAATGTCTGTTCTAATATGGTTTGATCAATGGTTAGTTGTTCCTTGCACCCTTTAGCATATTTGCTGCACCCTTTTTGTTCTTCACAGATAATATTATTTTCTGTTAAATGATTGTTTATTAGGTGGTTGAGACAAGCTGTCATAATCTTATAAATGGTAGGCAGACAAGTAATTGGTCGCCCATTTGAAGGGTTGCTTTTGAATCCCTTGTTTTTTGGAAGAAGGTATGTAACACCATTAGTGAATTCTTTCGGGAATCTCCTTGGGTTTTGAATGCAATCGTTTAGAAGCTCTGTAAGTTTTTGGTGCATCCCAGGAAGTCTTTTGAACCAAAAGTTTTGTAGTTTATCCAGTCCTGGTGATTTCCAGTTGTGTGTCTTCGATATAATTCTTTTAACTTCTTCACATGTTACGTGGTTTGCTGACATTTCCTCAAGCTGCTGGTATCTCCTTCTTTCTTCTTTGATCCAGTTTGCTTCAATGTTGTGGCTTACTTGGTTAGACCATATAGACGACCAGTAGTTTTCAGTATCTTCTTTATTAGGGTAAGTATCTTTATCGGGATTCGATGGTGTTGCCTTTCTGAGACCTCTATAGAAAGTTTTCTCGTTTGTATTAAACTTTTTATTATTCACGTCTTTTATTGGACAGTTTGTATTTTCTTTGCCTTGCTATTTGCACATTTAATTTTTGTTTAATGGTATCTCTTGTTAATATTGCGTTCGAGTTATTAACTTCGTATCTTGAGTGTCTATTGTGTTTTTGGTATATTTTTTGTATTTTGTTTTTGAGTCTTTTAGCCTTATTTCCTGCTATATAGTTATTTAATCTTTCTAGGTCACTTCGTAGGTTCTTAATATTAATTTCAATTCTTTGAATTGTTTTATTTTCTGTGGGTTCTTTACTTATTCTATTATTGCACATGTATTTGATCTTATATCCCATTTTTATTGCAGTTGTTACAGCTGCTGAATAGATAAGCGTGTGTAAATCTTCTAATCTATTAATCTCTGGAGCTCTTTTGGAAATAATTTCATTATCTATATATTTTATAACTAAGCTGAGTTTTCGACTAGAATTTATCTTTGGTATTGTAGGTCTCATTAGAGGGTTTATATTTGAATATATCTCAAATTGTTGTTGAAAATCGCGTTCGATATTTTCGAATCGGTTGTCCACTATTTCTGTTTGTTGTATCACTTGTTCGGTTCCTTGAACTTGATAATTTGCTTCCAGATCGGGGTTATCAGTTGGTATTGCATGGGATCCTTGACCTAGGGGATGGTTTGTTGGTTGAATTATCATGGACTCCTTAATATAGTTACGCCTAGTCTCCGGTATAAGATTATTTCTGTGTATTGTACGAATTTGGTCCGCCAGACGTTGCTCTGATACATCGTAGTCGGGATGTTGTTCTACGAAAATTGTGCGAAGTTGCGTTCGATATCCTGTGAGGTTTGTTTCCTGGTTCGTTACAACGTAGTATGCGCGAAGGAGGTTTTCATTTATTTCGTTTGTCCATTTTCTGCGCTGTCGTGGTCTGCCAGCTGTTGTGAGAGCTACATCGGTATGTGTATGCTGTTCACTTTCAGCTTGATTGTTGCTATTTCTTCTGTTCTGTGATTCACTTATCACATTTGACCCAGGTACCAAGCCAAATGCGCGAGAGTTAAGATGCGATCCCGACGCGGTGGGGTTATTAGAGGTCCCCAGGTTATCTGTTTGATTTGCGTTTTCCATTTTGTTTTATTCCATTTTATACCTCCTGGCAGGTTTGCTTTCAAGGCCGCTTCTAACATGAAGAACAGACGCCCACCTCCATGCTGCCTGGTTGCCAGTTTAGGATGAAGGATTTTGATGATATTGTTTGGTCCGCGGGTGGTATTTTATTTCCCACCTACCCGATATGCCTATCGAGCTTTCCCCGATCCGCCACCTTGGGGACGCGCCCTCTAGAGATACAATACCCTCCGAGGGTTATTATTATTATTATTATTATTATTATTATTATTATTATTATTATTATTATTATTATTATTATTATTATTATTATTATTATTATTATTATTATTATTGCTATTATAATACTATTATTACTACTACTATTACCACTATTACTATTACTACTATTATTATTATTTATTATATCTTATTATTTTATTTAATTTTCTTTTTTCAAACATGTGGTTAGTGAACATTGCGGGAACTCGTATCGAAAAAAAATTTACAAAATAATGTCGAATACTTATATAAAAAGAAATTTTTCTATACACCGTCCCCATTCGTGGGGACATACATATGTAATTGCCACCATCTGGCATCCCCTTTAAAACTCATTTGTTTACAATTGTTAAAAATTTTGTAGTGGAATGGTAGTTTTCGGTTGCATTTAGTAACTTGTGTTGTAGATGCATCTTTTCAGGATCGCAAACAGTTTGAAAACAAAAGCAAAATTGTTGGTAAGTCCATGCATTAATATTTTTAAATGTTAATATTTTAAATATTAAATACATATATTCATATATGTATGTGTGTATATACTTAGTATTTATTTATATATACATATGCATTTATGTATTCATATATATGTATGTATGTCCATTTGAATTCACATACCTGCACACATACATACATACATACTTATGTACATAAGTACGTATGTATGTGTATCAGTAGTACAGCTGAGATACTAAGCCCCAATTTATACCATGCTGTAAAAATCGTGGATGTTTTTTATTTACTTTTGAAAACATCTTCTGAAATCTTCTTGCATTTATACCATGATTTTTGCGTCGCGTATTTTTTTCTTACAAGGTTGATTTTTAATCGGTAAATTCTTTTTAATTGTTCATTCGCATTTTTATGTCCGTGATTTGTATACCACAAAATATAAACAAAATTAATATGTTCTATTTTTTTACCGTTTTTGTTTAAACTTTATTTTATTTTTAATTAAGCTTAAGGTCTTAAATTTTCATTTTAAATTATTATCAATATTTCGGTACTCATCAAGTACCATCTTCAGGATATTTGTTATTTGTTTGTTTTATATAAATTGAAAAAATTTTTACATTTGAAAAATAATAATAAAAAAATTTTTGTCATTTTATTTAATACTAATCACATATTCACGAAATATTTAAAGTAATTATAATATACATTTGTACATTAAATAACAACATTAAAAAACTCATGTACATATGTATGTAACAAAACATACTACATGTATAGAAATACTGCCGCTTCATTTCACTGTTCAAACATTTTGACAATAGAAGAAGAATAAAACATGACAGACAATAACGAAAATAAATGTAAAAGGAATTACAAAAAACATCACGGAAAACAGAAATCGTGATGTTTTTACTACCCCGCTTTCTTCTCTACCCCGTTCGGCTACCAAAAAAAAAGTCGCGATGTTTACTCATGATTTTAAATCATCGTCTAAATTGCGTGTAAATTAAACCTTAAATATTGTTTATGTTTATATATTCGTATGTAAGTACATAAGTACATACATAATTATACATATATACATAAGTATGTGTTTACAATCTACATACTGTATTGGAAAAAAATATTTAATTAATACTATTTTTTCGACCTTTTTCCTCTACCATAAATCTTTTCTTTAATAAACGAGCTTTAGGTCTTTTTATAAAAAACAAATTTATTTTATTTTAATATTTCGACGCCTCTGGGCGTCTTCTTAAGGAAAAAATGTAAAAAAATGTGACAATAACGAATGAAAAAATTTGAAAATTGTTTTACATACATACATACATATGCATGTACATACATACATAAACAAATTGAAAAAATTTTAACAAATCAAATGAAAGTAATTTTTTAAGAAACAAAAAGTGTTTTGAAGAAATGAATTTTTTTTAATAATTATATTACAAAAACCAAAAAACTATTTTTACCCCTATTGGTCAGTTTAACTTTTGAATCAAATGCCTATAATTTTTAGCAACAGAGTTATAACCAGTTCAAACAAGTCAACTTTTCTTGCACAAGTTTTAACTGCAAAAAAACTTGACGCGTGTGAACCAGGTAAAAGCATTAATTTATAGTAAAATGGAAAAATTCTGTTGGAAAGTCTTCCCACCAATTAAATCTTTCAAATCTCAAAAGTAGATGCAATAAATGTGAAATAAATGTCTTGAAATTTGGTGTTGCGTTACTTCCAGTAATTCAAACAATATTAGAACTTGATCATTTGCCAAAGTCTCTATCATTTTTTCAGTCGTATGAGTTTTATTTATAGCGAAATGGAAAAAAAACTCATTTTAATTCATAGAACATATTTTGTGACCCTATTATTTTTTTTCCAATACTAATTTTGGCAACTAGCCCTTTTATATTGTTACACCAGGTCGTATTTGCTCGTTTCAATTCAGCCTTGTTTTCGCATTCATCCTGTTTGGAGAACAATTATTTTATACCTGGTTCACACACATCATTATCATATAAAATAATACATTAAAATTCTCACAGAAAGAAATGTGTGTTCAAATACTGTTTTAATCAGAACAGTTTTTCTTATTCAATTATATGTGTATTGTAGGAATGACCATTCAATGACCACAGGGATCATTTATCAAT
Source organism: Germaria angustata (assembly GCA_963681545.1). Taxonomy (NCBI): domain Eukaryota; kingdom Metazoa; phylum Arthropoda; class Insecta; order Diptera; family Tachinidae; genus Germaria; species Germaria angustata. The sequence continues at coordinate 67,141,974 of OY812998.1, read as the reverse complement.
CATATTTTTTTTGCATGTACGAGTATGGATGTATGTATGTATGTAGGTTTAACAAAATTGTTATTAGACGAATAACACATAAATTCCTGCACTAGTTTCGGATCACAAGTTCTGTATCTTATTGTGTTCTTTGGAAGTTCTTTTTTCACAAGGATAATTTTTTCAAAAGATATGTTTTCAGAAGTACCTTTTACAGAGTAACACGAACAAAGCAGTTTGTTAGTTTTTTTTAATCCGTAAAATTTTACACACCATTTCACTAAAAAAAAGTACGAGTTGATACCAATAAGTTTGCTTAGTGATAAAAAAGCACTAATAGTGTTTTCTTTTCTAAAAAAGTGCAAGATTATTTGCACTTTCAAATTGAAAAAAGGAATTTGCAGGGCACACAGTCATATAAGGGAGTTAACTTTTTAAATAGAGCGATAAATAAATAATTTTTTTATAAATTGTTCAAAAAACTATTAATTAAAGATGGCATGAGAACCCTAAGCATTATAAATAGGTTTTGCAATTAAGTAATATAATATTTTTTATACATTAAAAATAAAAGTAATAATTTAAGATTTAAGATTTTCTCTCTATACCCTTATTTTCCACAATTGACTGCCTGAGCACAGTGTGGCTTTTCATGATTTTACATAGTTGGCCGAAAGTCGAACTTAAGAATTTTTTAATACGTGATAAACAAAAGAATATTATAAAAACAACAGAAGCAATAATAAATCAAAATAAATAATAAAATAAAATAAATATCAAATGACAGGAGAAGCTAAAAAGACGTTTTGTAAATTCTCAATTTTAGTAAATTTATTCATTTTGTAAAATATTATTTATTATATTATTATTTTTCCTCAAAACATGCCTCCTTTAAAGTAATTCTGGATAGTTTTTGAGTAATATAATACATATTTTTTGCATAAACTCAATAAAGTGAAAGTTCGCTGGAAGGAAGGATTAAAAGATATAAATTTTAAATGTGGTAGAGTTAAGTTGTTCAATCAGCCTTTCTAGACTATTAGCTAGTGCATTAGACTGGTAGTTCAAAGGTTGCATGTTCGATTTCCGCTGAATACTCGTGAGTGTTTCTGCAAACAATGCAGTTTGGGTTTGTTAATTTTGTTAAAAATAATTAGTAGGGCCATACAAAACTTTCTGCCCGAACCTGTCACCTTGATTTTTTTCAATAAATTGTTTAGATATTCACATGTGTATTAAATATAATTAGTTAAGTCCAACAGTTTGTATTTTACTAATTGAAAACTGCTTCAATTGTTTTAAAATCGCAATAAGAACATGAAAATACATTAGAGAAAAATCTTAATAATAACATGAAAATATATAATTTAAAGCTCTCTTGCCTTATATTAGTAGTGTTTAATTTAATACTCTTCTAATAATAATAATAATAATAATATAATTTAAAACCATAATTATATTGTTGTCAGTAGTTGTTTTCAAGTCTTAATAAAGCCATAAAATTAGATGGAAAGAAATCATCCCAATCCAGTTAATAATCCCAAATAAGTTAAGTAATAATCGTAATGAAGTTAATCTTTTATTTCAAAATAATAAAAGAAAAATAGAAAAAGTAATAATGAGTGTCGGAGTCTTAAAAGTTTACGTCTGGCCTCCGCTTCAGGAGTTAAAATTTCCCTCCGTCTTTACGTATCGGCATATTAGATATTGTAATCCCTACATTTTAGTTGTAAGGAATGTTCATCAGTTTTATGTAAAACATTTTGATCCTCTAGCTCTTCGCTGTGTAGATCCTTTTTGACCCCATTCTTGAAAAGGGGCAAAAACCATTCATTGTCATAAAGTTTTACTTTAAGTCAAAGCTCGAAATTTAACTTGAACTTTACAAAAAAATGTAACCTTTTCAGTTTAGGTATAAGATTGGCTCAGCAATTTCACGCAAAACACTACGCGGAATATTTTTGTGGAACATTTTAGCCCTCTAAGTCTTCGATGTATGATTTTTTATGTCCCATTTCGTGAAGAGGAGCAAAAAAACTTCCCTTAAACAGCGATGTGGCGCGCAGAAGTTCAATACGAAAATGTTTATCATAAAATTCTATTATGAGCCTTTGAATACACAAAAGCTCAATACATTTGAAATTAGTCACCATAAAAATGACTGAGCACGCCTAAGCGTCACTTATGTTTCCACATTATACTTATGTGCCGAATTTCATTTCAATATCTGCTGCAGTGTGCGGACTTTTAATTTTGGCAACCTAAAATTGCGAAAAATCAGTTTAAGAAATAAGGAATGAAGCTAGATGAAGCAAAAGGAATCTATGTACTTTGAAAAAAAGAAATTCCTTTTCTTGTTAACTATCCCTCGCAGAAAAGCATATTTCAGATGTTTTCTGCATTAACTTAAATAAAGTGAAGCAGAGGTAAAAACTGCAACAGAAGAACATAAAATAATGTGGGAAAATAAGCATTAGTCCTTGACAAACAAAAGTCCTTACAGTAATTTAGTTCTTATGTATCCTTAGAGCTTAAAGTATTTATGTTAACAGTAACTAAATTTGCAAGAAAATTTCATATATTAATTTAAAATAACGTACAGTGGGGCCAATCAAAAAATTATTTAGATTGAAAACAACATGCCAAAATTATATGAAACCTAGAATAGAAACAAAATAATCCTCTTAATTTTCTCATATAAGAAATCTCCAAGGACTGCTTACATGCGGTCTTTAGATTCTATTCGATTAACTAAAACCCACTGTAGATCAGTTTTTTATGAAAATATACATCTTCGCAGGAACATTTATAAAAGTTTCCTGTTTCTTCCTCTTATGGCATACTTGTAGGGGACTAGCTTACAGGTAATATCTTTCAAAGAAATGTCACTGTGCAAACTAATATGACATTTTAAAAATTAACAAAATAAAAATCTTAGATGCAAACGGACTATGCAGCTACGCAAGGAAAACCAATGTCACAAATCTCGACCAACATGAACGGCCCTAATTTCAATTTTCTTATTCAATTGGCTTTTATCTAATCCATTTCAAACTAAACATATAGAGAAAAGATTATTTAAAACTTGCTTTTCTTTCAATTTTAAATAAATCCAACCAATAAGCTATTAAAGCATAATTGCATGAACAAAGTGCTGGAGATTTAAAAAGAGAATTTGAATGCTTTTAAATCAGTGATGGACAAAATTGTTTTGCACTTGTGTTAGTGAGATAATTTGAGGGCACAGTGACAAGCAAAACGAACCACATTAAAACACATCACGAAACACATCATTATATTTATTCATATCAGAGTGGAAAGAATCATAATGCCTCTTAATAACATTTTCTCTATACCTTTTAAATATTTGGTGACATAAAAGGCATTGCACATTTCCAAAAGCATTGTTTATCATAAAAAAATCTTTTAAATGCATTTCCATTTATATTAAACACTGTAATTGAGAAAATATTTGCACTCGCCAAAGTCTCTACTAAAGAGCATAAGAAAAAAAGAGGCGTTTCTTATAAACAATTGTTTGATAAAAAGTCCACCGCTGTTTTAAACACTTTATACACGGTTTTTATAATAAAGATTATTTTTTTTTATAAAATAAAACTAAATTTAATTAAAAAATCCTGATTTTTATCGAAATATAATATATATGTATTTGTTTCGACCAATCAAAACTAATCTTGAACTCCAGGGTTGCCAAGTCTCACATTAGACTTAACAAAGTTGCGGGCAAAATTATTTATTTGTGTATACTATATATACTAAGATTTAGATTTTTTTTCACTTTTTGAGATTAACGGTTTGTTTTATTTATTATTATCTTTATTTTTGAATTAAAATTCACCAATTCGCTTTGAAAGACACAACACGACTGATATTACTTAAAAAATTATTTTCATATCAAACCATGAAAACTGACTGAGGGTGTTTAAATTTATTTTTTTATAAATAATTGGGAAAAACCAAAAATGTTTTATTGAGAGTATATTCAGAAATAGATTTCCTACATTGCAGTTTATTGCAGGTAGTTTTTTAAAGGTAGAAAAACCCTTTAAAAATCTCTGTACATGCAATAAAAAAACAAAGGAAAACATTGGAAAGTTACAACTATTTTTTTTTATATTTTAAAGGTTTGCAGGCAAAAAAATTGCTTAAATTTATTTTTCCAGGAATTAAGAAATTGCGAAATCGTTTTATTGAGGGTGCATTCAAAAACAGTGTTTCAAACATCAAGCCCTTGTAACTTCCACAATAAGATTACAATGATGAAAAAGACCTACATTGCAGTTTATTGCAGCTGGTTTTTTTAAAGGTTTTTTCCTGACAAAAAGAAAGAGAAAACATTGGAATTTTATATTATTTTTTATATTTTTAAGGCTTACAGGTCAACTAGAGAAGTAATTGATATACTTTATAAGGCCACACAAATCAACTTGTGAAACATTAAAACCAAATAAAGTTAATTAAGTCATTCTCTTATAATTCATTATCGAAGTTCACATATAAATTTAAATTATAAAACATTACGAGTAAAGACTGCTTAATATATTTTAAATACCTTTTACAAACAATTTTTTTAAGACATTTCGTTTACAAAAATAAGAAAACCCTTTAAAATTGTTTAAACCCTTTAAAATTGCTTTAAATTGTTTAACGCTCCCACAAAGTAAAACTATTGGCAGAATTTAAAAGCAGCGTTGCCGCGCAAGAAATTCTTTTCCCACCAAAATTATAAAAAAAATCTATAAAAACGCTTTTTTGTCTACGAAAATCGAAATTTTAAAATTTATTTGGTTATTAAAAAGAACACTGATCCAATTACACTAGTAAGTAAATATAAAGATATTAATCATACAAGATAAAAATACAGCCTTAAATGATTTTTAAATACATAGAATAGGCAACCCTTGCATGGGCTAAACTACGTCATCACTGAGTTCACCTTAAAGAGAGTAAGAAACAAAGAGGCGTTGATTTTAAACAATTGTTTCAAGAAATGTCCATCAATTTTTTAAATGCAACATTTTAGGGGTAGAAAAGACGAGTAAATCTATTGGGTATGAACTGTTCAATCACACATGAGCTAGAATGATTTAAAGTGCTTGAAATTAAAAAAAAATTAAAAATCTTTCATATAAGGATATTAAAAACTTTTGGAACGATTTTCCGTCATCCCACGTCAAATTTGGTTTATGAACAGACCGGTTTCGGCTTTGTGCCATCTTCAGTGTTCTCGAATACTAAATATATTAAAAACCCCTTTTCCTTAAATGTAAATTAAACATTATTTAAAATCATAAAGACAACACATTGTTGGCTCTTGTGTGTTAAATATGTGATAATCTATATATCTATATATATAAAATAGGATGTGTGTATGTATGTATGTATGTAACGTAATGGCTCCAAAACGGCTCAGCCGATTTTGACGAAATTTTCCGGGAACCTTCAGAATACCCGGCCGGGTGACACTGTGAAGTGATTTTTGTAATTTTTGATTTTCGGACGGAAGGGCGTTGCAAAATCCAATTTTCATATTGCACCACAAATGACATATACATATATTTATTTTTTGTGCTTTTTTATTTTATTTTACTTTTTTTTGGAAAGCCGTTGTCATGTTCTTCAAAACGAGATATCAAACTCTTAAATCGGTTATGTAGTTCCGAAGATATTTTGAGCTGACGGTGTCAGCTATATGTACATAAAAATTACGTGTATGTTCGTGATCGCTAAACTCAAAAACTACTGGACCAATTTTGACCAAATTTTTATTGCATGCTCTATGTGCCATGAGGAGTGTTTCTGTGTAGTTTGAAGTTCGTCCGACAGATGGCCCAATATTTTGTTTTTTGTGTTTTGCCCAATAGAGACTAACGCGATAAGCCTATGCTGCGTTTTGCTGAAGGCGTTAGGCCCTTAATCAGCGTGTAGTGGGGTTAATTAGCCCGATACCGGTATTTGAACAATAATTTCTATGTCGATTTAGTGCAAATTTGAAGGCAAAACAACGTTTAATATATAATAATTAATAACATGTACAATAAGATTAATTTTTTTTTTCAAAATTACGACTGATCCTGGCAGAGAGAGAAGAAATATATATGTGTATCAGAGTTTTGAAAGTTTACATCTGGCCTTTATTTTAAGCGGAGTTTAAGTTTAAGTGAGTCGGGATAGGAAATCTTGTAAACCCATTTTAGTTATTCGTTTTTACGTAAAATGCCAGGAACCCTTTTGTGAGACATTTTAACACTCTAACTCTTTGCGGTATGGGACTTTTTTGACCCCACTCTTGAAGAGGAACAGAAACCTACAAGTTTAGCGGGGTGAATGTTCCCCCTAAAATATTTTTATAAAGTTTTACTATACACCAAACTCAAAATAAGAAATAAGTCCACATCTAAAGCTTGTTTAAGGGTTAATTTTATACGTATTCACAATGGCAACCCCAATTGTAACTTTTAAATTTTAGTTATAGTGTGTACAGCAATTGTGTGTAAAACAAATGAATTTTTGTATAATATTTTTATCCTTTAATTCTACATTTTAACACTCTAAGCCTTTGATGTACGGGCCTTTTTTTGTTTCCATTCGTAAAAAGAGGCAAAAAAACTCAATAAACGGTGATGTGGTAGGCTGGTGTTTGATATAAAAACTATTTTTCATACATAATATTCTACACCAAAGCTGAGAATTTAAGTTTAACACCAGAAATAAGTCCAACTTAGAATATGCTTAAGGATTAATTTCCTATTTATTCACATTTTGTGCTTAAATGTTAAAAGTTGGATTTTTTTTTTGTATAAGAAAAATTATTTACGACAATTCGTATACAAAAGGAAGCTTTAGATATAATATTTACGAGTAGGAATAGAAAGTTGGGTTCAGTCTTGCTGACTATGATGACTATTTTTGGAATGATATCCCTATAGATGATGCCGATATGGATGTACTTATGTGTGGATGTAAAACACTCTTAACTTTTGAATGGTCGAACCGATCGCTATTTTTGAATTATGTTTGAAGCTTTTAGGCTGAAAGTCCATACCATCCATTCTATGCGTTGTTGCGTTTTATGCATGTGTCAAAAAAGTAGAATCAAAGTAGGTTAGGGTTAGGTTAGGTTGACAGGAGGGGTGCGATAGCCCATGTCGCACGACATACACCTAAGCCAGAATCAAAGTAAGTGTATGTGACAAATTACAGAGCAAAACGCATAAAACGCATAAAGTGGTTTTAATTTCTACTTTTGCAAGCGTCTCATGCATCATGAAAAAATTGCCAAGGATGACAAATTATATTTTATTTTCAATGATATCGATAAAAAAAATGTGTGTAGTGGATTTTAATTTTCTTGTTTTTTGCATTAAAAAGTTTTTAATAAAATAAAAGGCTTTCGTAATAAAGTTCGCAACAATTTTCAAGAATAAAATACAATAAAATCAATTTTTAACATAATTCTTTTTTTAAATAAATTTACATTCTAGTATTCAATTACTTTTATGTACTGAGTGTCACCTCTGTTGTATTTATTATTTTTTAATTAATTACAATGGAGAAGAATCTTATTGAAGCTGCAAAAATGACACTCACTTCCCGTTCTGTGGTCTTTTCCAGCTTTTCGTAGGACCAAAATATTTTGTATATAAACTCAATGAGTTCCATAAATTCTTTTAAAACCACAATTTCAGATTCCATTTTTGCCAAAATTTATTTCTGTTTGATAATAATATTTACACTACAGCTGATCAAAATAAAAAACGCATTGAATGCACAAACGCGCATACAGCGCATATGCTTACAACGCATAGTATAGAATTTATGCTTTTAGCCTAAAAAATCAATTTCAAGTACTGAAAATTCCATTAAAGTCGATTGATATATTCGAGAGACATTGTTTTGGAATATTTTGAAAATTGTATATTTTTCTAAATATTTCTTAAAGGCTTTCCGCCACTCGAAAACTGCTTTGGGCATCGAAAATTTTGTCAGTCATTGCTTATTCGTTCGAGAGATAAAGTTATTAATTTTTCTTTGGAAAACAATGTTTTTTAAATTTGCTAAAGATTTTTAAACTGCATCGTCTAATTGGTTCGAGAAATATCGTTTTCGAAAAGTTTTAAAATGGCTGTTTCTTTTATTTTACGTTGTACGTTCATCTGATATAAAACTTGTTATTATGGGAAGTTCCAGGGATGGCCTGCAACATCAAATATATTTTTTATTCATGTGCTTGAGGACTGGTTCTAATAAGAGGATGGCACGAAGTTTATAACTTATACCTAAAATAACTTTGAGAGTAGATGTGAGAATAAAAGTTCTTAGCAAAGATTTATTGAAAAAGAGCTTCCAAGACAGTCTAAGAAATTCAGACAGTGATGTTTATTCACTGAATTGAATGTTGTCTTTAATGTGTTGAAAAAATGCTTTTTTAAGAAAATAATTTCGTACTAAATTATTAAATGTACCAGTGGAAACCGTCATCTGCGAAGGTTACAAACTCGCCAATGGTTTTTATTTTTTGTTTCTTGTAGGAAAATAATTATAAATAGTTGTAATTTAAAAGAAATTTATGTTTTCTTATATTCTCGTGTACATCTCCAAGATGTACACGAGAATATTGTTTAAAGTATTTTTTTAAAGTAGAACAGAATTTCACATAGAAGTAATTTAAACTTTCAATCAAGATTTTCTCAACTTACGAGTGACGTCATAAGAAGTCGAAAAATGTCCTCTTTCATTCCTTGAAAACAATGATATCATTCGCGAAAATGAACTCTCTATTCATTGGATATAAATAGTGCTGTAAATTGGGGCCTCTAGAAGAATAATTTGCAATAGGTGAAAATGATGTTTAGATTGTTGCACAATTTTACGAGGAAAGGTGTACAGTGAGCACGTTCAGTTCTCTCTGTGTTAATTAACTCTTTAAATATTTCCATAATTCACAAGTCCCTTGTACATTATTATTCTATTCGTCATACTGTTGTATTACTTTACTGTAGTGTATACAACGTGGCGCAAAGAAATGTCATAATTTGAAGTGGATGACATTTTGTTATAAATTTAAAAATGTTATAATGGAATGTTATAAATGAAATTGTGTCTCAAAATCTCCATCGTTGTTCGAGCTGTGTGAGCGGTTACTCCGTCCTGTTGATACTCACAATGATGGAGACGATGGAGACGCAATGCAGCAACTTGCGGCAAAAAATCATTTTGTATCTGTCTGTAACGCTCAGCATTTATGATTATGGAGCTCCTTCGGCGTCAGTAATGGCTAATCACTTTTTCAGTACCACACATCGCGGACCAAAATGAGTCGCTTTACGCTTGAACAACGTTGGGAAATATTGTATATTTATTTGCCTAGAATGTGCGTTTATTAAAAAGAAGAAATGAAGCACCCACCGCGAGTGCTGTATTCAAGATTGTGCAAAAACTTCGTGATTGATTTTCTATTAGACAACACACTTCGTCCCCGTTGTCAAACGGTTGGTAAAGACGAGAATGTGGCTGACGTGGTCGAAAGTTCCCAACTCAATCCAAGAACGTTGACTCGTCATCGAGATCAACAACTCGGTATTTTATAAGGATTTTGGATTATTCGCTTACAAGGTCCAATTGACTCAGCAAATGAAGGCAAACGACCATCCACTTCATTACAGCTTCATAGTTTGGACCTTAAGAAAGCTCCAATCGGACATCAAATTTGGTTGAGAAATCTATAATCAAAATTGCTGCATCTGAAGCCTATGCTTCGTCAGGGAGTGATAGTTTGTCCAATTTTTTCAAAAATGCTGAAACGCCATTTCAGTTAATGGCGAGCGCTACAGAGCGATGATTGCGAACTTTCTATGGCCTGAAATGGAAGATATGATCTTAGATAATCTTTGGATTTAGCAAGATAGCTCACCATATCACGCAGCTCATGAAATAATCGATCTTTTGCTCTCTAAATTCCATAATCATTTTACTTGTCATATTGTCGATATCAATTGGCTACCCTGTAGCTTCGATTTGACCCCTTTAGAATTTTTCTTGTAGTACGCCGTTGAATGCTATGAAAATAATCAAGAAACGCTTCACATCCTTAAGGCTAATATCGTTCGAGCGTCAACTAAGTCTTGGAAAAATTCGACTGACAGGATAAGCTACTGCGAAGCCGGCCGCGGCAATGAATGAAATCGTAATCCACAAATAATGGGAATATTTATGTCTAATAAAGTCATAATGTACCTAAAGATATTAAGTTTAGCTCATTTTCTTTAATTTTTAAAAAGATACCTGTATTCGGACAAAATTGATTCATGTTTGCAATCTTGCATATGAAAGGACAAAAATCTTATCATTGATGGTGTAGGTTACGATAAGTTTTGAAAGTAAAGTTAATTTTGCTTTAATCTCATACTCTCAGTCAACTACCCCTAAAGTCAATTTTGTGTGTGTGTGTTTTTTTGTGTAACGCCTAAGAACTCATTAAACCCCTGGTGATGTTTATGTTTTGGGAAGCAGCAGAGAAGAGATGAATTACAAAAATATGAAAGTTTTCTCTGTTGCATTTATTTTACATTAATTTTTTTTTCTTTATGTGCCTGTAATGTCTTTTATGACCTCTTATAGTGAAGAACAAACATTAAAGCAGTTAAAGGTAAAAAGTATAAGTGGCTAAATTGAGAATTGATATCTGGGAAAAGGCTGATTGACTGACTACTCTGATCTCTCTACGGAATGCCTAGTACGGAGTTCTGCCTGAATTGAATATTTTGTGTGTAAAAAGAAAAAATTGGCGTTGGTAAATTTCTCCAGCAATTTTCCGTTTACTGGTAGGCAGTTCAAAGACAAAAATACACACAATTTTTGACATTTGTTGCCAACTATGGGCATGTCATAAACATTAGTGGTGATTTTTTTCCGTCAACTGCGGTACACTGCTTTGCAATTATGCAAACATTAGAAATAAATGCACAACTGGGGAGGCGAAACTCAGTTGCAAAAGGGACTTGCATCCAAATTTAATTAGAAATACTTCAAAAAAAAATTTTAATACATTCAATATAGTCAACTTAAATAATTGAATAAACGAAAGGCATCATTAGATTATGATAGATAGATTATGTCACCTATTGTTCTCTATATGGCCGAGACCAATTGATTACTGTTTCTTTAGAAGTTATTATACTTATATATGAGATATTCTAAGAATTTAAACATTTTACTTTAGATAAGAGCTTAATCACAAAAAATTCAACCGACTTAAAAAATAGATCTTAAAAAGTTTTTTAATACACAATTTAGCAACGACTTGGGAGTTAAGAGATAATGAAGAATAGGAGAGGATAAGCTAAATAACAAATACATGGGAGTTTCGTACACATAATATCAATTGTTGTTAAAAAATCAGGAAATATTTAACGCAACGCAAATTTCGTCGTCGTTTTCCTCCTCGTTGTTTTCCATTTGCTCGATCGCAAGGTCTAACAGCACCAGACTTTCTCTTTTGGGGATTTTTAAAATCTCGCGTTTATTACCACGAACCTTAAAAGTCTTGAGAGCTGACTCGGGAAGTGAGCGATATATTTATTTATTATATAACCAGCTCCTATTAAAAATTCAATTTAAGTTAAAGATATTTAGTAATTTTAATAGTTTAAGTAAATCATTTATATTATCTTTTGTAGTATGCGTTAATAGATTGCTGAAAGAATGATTATATTTTTTCAGAATATGGATTTAACATAATAACATTCGTCAACTAAGAGCAAAATTGATATTCTTGAGTTGTTACAGAATCTGCATCTGCATCTGGGTGTGTTTTTTCCATTAGGTGTAGGTGTGTCCATCGACAGATATTGGATGAGTATGTAGGTGACTCCTCATTAGGGCTGAATTTCTCATAGAGAAGGATATAAGCATGCCATTCGCGGTTTCGTTTACTAGAAAAATGTTTGCAGACTATAGAGTTTATTTTGTGCTTATTTTGAGTACTTTCTAGTGTAAGTAGCATATTGAAGGCTTCTTTTGCTGCTGGATCAGCTTGTTAATTGCCAAGAATATCGGAATTATCCGGTATCCAATAAGTTTAGTTTTGTCCGAAAATCTTTTATTTCGCAGATCGTTTCCTCTCTGTTGGATAAGTTTAATACTGCAGTTACACATGTCGGAACAGATTATATACTTTGATATCTGTTTTTTGATTCATTCGATAGTATTTCTAATGGCAATAGCGTCTGCAATATATATTGTCCTGTTTAAATACAACAAGTGTACCTGTATCGTATCAAGGTTATTGCCATATGAAACACCATTCATGGTCTTCGAACCGGCTGTAGAGAAATACAACCATCCACTTGCAGTATATTCACACTGGAGCGATATAATTGTTTCCAATAAATGTCATCAATTTTACTTTTTCAAAATGATTTTTTATGAAAACAGCAATTTCATTTATAACAATATGGCAGCCAATTCTGTTTTTTTTTTCAAATTTTATACTCGTGATGTCTATACCTTCTGTATGAACTCAAAAGTGCCAAAGAAGGATGTCTCCCTTTTTATTATCCACTTTTCTTTGGCTGCCTGAATCTCTTCACATGAGTTTAGTGTTTTTAGTTTGCAACACTGATATTAAGTAAGAAAGTTCCTCCCTTAGGGATGGGAAATTATTCATTTAACGCCAGACGAAATACAAGTGTTCAGTTTGTTTAAACGAAACGAAGATAGTTTAAATGAAATTCTTGCTTAAATGAAAACCATTTGCTGAAATTTACCATTTTTGCTTATCCGAATTCGACTGTAGAATTATTCGTAGTAAAGAACGCCTTATAAAATGCCATCCTACTCCTTCTTTTACCAAAACTTGTAAATTTAGCCCGATAAACTTATTCATTTCTAAGTACTTATGTATATGTGTATGTTTGTACGAGTAGATCGTTAACTTGTTGAAATGTATGTGAGTGTACACAAATTCTACATCAAGTAAATGTCAAACATGTACATTGAAAAATTGATGTACATACCATATATACTTACATATATGTATGTACATTAAGGTACAATATACTTAACAGCTGTTAAGTTAATTATAATAATATTGTGCTTTTATTTGGGTGCATAAATTGCGCTACAGCCTATTTAAAGGACATTGTTAAATTGGCCATGCGAAGAGTGGATATCAAGTTTATTGTGTGGAAAAACTCGTAATATAAATCTTTGCAGCAGTTCATGGAGGTAATGTAATAAATATATATTAATTACATCGGCAAATGAAACACCGTTTCCTTTTTACGTTTAATATAAATATCGATAATAATTCTATTTTTTATTTATTTATTTAAATGTTATGAATACAATTACAAATTATATTATAACTTGTGTTTAACGAATATAGTAACATAGACCTTCATTCCTTTGTAGTAGAGCAGACCAAAAACTTAGGTGGGAATCGAACCCACCACCCCCGTACTGATAGGTTAGTACGCTGTACACTAGCCTACCGAGGCATCCTCTTTTTTATTTATTTTTTATTCAGAAAGTATTATTTTAGTAAATATATAGTAGCCTTAGCGCGTCTAATAAATATTGCTAAGACGAGTTAACAAAAACTTTAATATCCCAATTAAAAAAAAATTCGCTAGACATATTGTCAAATGAAAAATCAAATCATCCATACTTAAATTAAGTCAAAGCGGTGTCAAAAGTACAGTATGTATAAATATCCTTAAACAAAAAGGAAATAATCAGCTAAAATCTATACAATGTCTACAAAACAAGGCTCTTGAGGTAGTGTTTACTCTTCCTCCAACGTACTCATCCTTATCGTTATACGGAAGTATTAGTAAAAAAAATATTCCCAAGGGTGGGTCAATAATTCCATGAATTTTTTAATATTCCGCCTCTGAACTGAAAGGGTTTTAGACTGGTGACGACAATCTAAGTCATGGAATACAATGGTAGTCGATAATTTAATAACTTGCCAGAGTTCAAAAAATTAATAAATAGAATTTCATTATTTAAAATCAGGCTAAAAAAATTGTTAATAGGGAGACTAGAAGAACTTTTGTTTTAACGATGTATATCTGTATATACATACTTAGCTTAACTTCAGTAAATGTATTCATCTACATTGTATAGAACTTATATTTATTTTACTATTTTATTATATACATAAACACATATACATACATAACACTTTATTCACATGCATATTTCTATTATAAAATTTTTTCTATATATTTATGAATTTATTTTGATTTGAAAACTGATGAAAAAATAAGAACCGATTTCAAAAAAACTTAGTTCTAGAAAGATAGAGTTGGTCACAGGCAAATATTTCTTTGGGCTGTATTTTTTTCTCAAATGAGTCGAGCTATTTTTTCTCAAATCAGTTGAGCTATTTTTTCTCAAATCAGTCGAGCTATGTTTTTTTCAAATGTCCGAATAGGAATCGAAGAGAAGAGGACATCATGCAATGACAAGCTTATGTCAAAATCATTAGAAATAATAAAAATTTGGCACTAATTCCGGATCTTAATTGCAACATTTTCATGACTTCCTTGGAAGGTCTTTTATTTAATGGTATACAACGATATGTGGAAAAAAGTCAAATGCAGATCGATAACAGTCTTGAAAAATTTATTTGGACCACTGTGTAAAGATTTGTATTCTTTAGAGCTTTTGTGTCCATAAATTATGGGTAGATAGATTAAATGCCTTTGAATGAGAGCTTTATATATAACCAGTTTAATATTAAATGTCGCCTCAAAAATAAGGATATCGTTTTATATGGTGCGCACGCCCTTCGCAAAGTGATATTTTTTTGAAGCTCGCAATAGAACAAAAATATTTGGTTGCTGTAATATTTAATATTAATGTACATTTATTAATTTCGAACATATAATGAAAATTGTGCACTGTTAGAAATATTTACACTGTTCAATCGATTTAACAATATGATTATGTGCTTGCAAGGAAATGTTTATACTGATCATTTGTAATAATAAAGTAAATTTCTCATCTTAACAGATAATGAGTATTATTCTAATATACATAAACTATTTAATTTTGTATGCAAATGGAAATAACCGAGCAAAATCGTTGTATCTCACCCTGAAGTATATTTGAGTGCAAAACCTCTGACATGTTGATTTGTTTTTCATGCCAAGTATTAAAAAAATAGCATGTTTTTGCAATATTTTATGCTGTTTTTTGAAAAGAACATAAAAGTGCTGAAAGAACAAAATAAATTTGAGATTTTGTTACAAAAGAAATTTAAATTACTATTACATACAGAAGAGATTAGAGACTTTAAAATTTGAATATTTAACGTAATTAAGATTACATTTCCATTATGCAAATGATAAGTATGAATCCGTAGAAAAACATAAATGAGAAAATTAAACCGACCTCCAATTCCTGCGATCAAAATGAGGACCAACCTCTTGATTGGGCAAATTCAATCTCGTCCTTAGGGAGCCTGTTAACTTGTTAATATATTCCCCATAATTCTTCTCCATATTAGAAAGATAAAATATTCCTACAATTAATTTCCATATTATAAAGGTACAAATATTGCCGGTTGATTAGATATGAGATGGTATTTCACCTCTCAAAAACTTGATCCTCATTTTGATCTCAGTACTTTTAATGGCCAAAATTTTTGGACTTAATTTCACATTTATGTTTTTGTGAGGATCTGACACCTTTTTTCTAAGTTATTATTTTTAATAAGTATACATATTTGTATGTCGATAACTGTGCCAGGTAGAAAGTTGTGTATTTCTTCTTATCTTATGTTTGATAGGTCGGGAATTCTTTGCTGGCTTGGTAGGTCTAGAAGTTGTATCCGGTTAGGTGGCATTGGTGATTCTTCTTGAACTTGTATTACAATGAGCTTGGCATTTATTTTACTTTTCCTTTTTTTACTATAAATTAGAGAGGATGGATTAGGGCGTTAAAGTGGTCTTAGTCGATTGTATTCAGAAATGGCACTTCCTAGCGCCTTTATTTAACTGACATCAAAGTGGACACAATACTGGGATACGCTTGAGCGCAGGTAAATAGTGACAAGTCTATGTCCAACAATGTTTTATTAAGGCTCGAATTGCTCACGATGAACATAAACTCGTGTTGCCTGAGAAGAGCGATGAAAACTAAAAGAGAATAAATGAATTTCGCTTATTTCAGGCTCATGGATCTTGCCAATAGATCTTGCGACATCTGACAGCCAATGCAAGCCGTTCTCTTCTCTGGGTAGCGAAATAATGGCGGTTGAGGTACTAGACAATCTCATCTTTTTCTTCGTTCTACTTCTGCAGAAATCATTGAAAGGGAATGTAAATCTACATGACAGTGGCCGCTCGAAACAGCTAGTTGTATGCGCAGCTGATCCGATGCAATCACTATAAGACTACAGATTTTTTTGTGGTCATATCGGGGTCAACTTGGAGTAGACCATCAGCGTGATGCCAAGAATTTCCTATTGAATTAGTATCTTATAGCCACTTGATCTAAATACTGATTGCCTAATCGGATATCGGAATTGATTAGTTCATCCGCATTGACATTTCCGAGGGCATTTGCATAACCATGTATCCAGAGTAGATACAGGGTATTCTTACACCAGATTGGATGTCCTACTTGGATAACCTCACCGCATACTCTATTCTATGGTACCTCACAGGTCTTATAACTTTTATTTCAATTCTGAACTAGATTATATGATTATATGATTTGTGAACAAAATATAAATATTTCTCTTCCCACACCTGAGTTCGAGTTTGATCCGTTCGTATAGTTATCGAAACTGTTCTTCCATTACTCGGGGGAGCTGTGCACCATTTAGAGTTCGGCATCCACTGTTGCACATCTGAAAACTCAGCTTAATGCTCAAGGCTGAGATTGTTGCCATTGCTAAAGTATGTTGAACACCGACAGCTGCAATCTGGCTCTTACAAATAATGAGGCCGCAACTAGTGAGTAGTGTGTAATAGTGCTGCTAAATTTGTCTGTTTGTTTTACAAGGACTTTCTTGTATTTTGATATGTTAAAGCAAATTTTTTTACAATTATTTAAAAAACGGGAGGGGACAAATAAATTGTGTATACAGAAAAATCTTTAAATGCCCATATAAATGAAGTTATGGCATTTTTACAATTCCGTCTGTTTCTCTATACCTCTTATCAAAGAGAACAAAACATCGTGGAACGAACTTCATTAAAAAAGCCATGGCATAACACAACTTAAATCATGTATAAAAGTCGAAAATATGGTTTCTCAGCGCAGAAAATTGTGGTTGTATTCGAGATGGTATCGTGTGCAATTTTTCACTTATAATTTATAACTTTGCGTTAGTGTACGCTCATGTTAATTCAAAATAAGTATTCGCGATCACAATTCCAAAGTTCTCACAAAAAAAAAAGAATTTGAAGTAAGAAAATAACTTTTTAATCGTCTCGCAGACAGCAATTCAACTTTTAAGTTTGCTTTATTAGGGGCAAATTATGATATCGATAGAAATTCCCATTTAAATTGTATTAAAATAACATTCCGATATCGACTACTGTAATTCGACCCCTGTATTGGATCATGCATTAAGGGCTTTCTACCTTGTGAGATGATGACAATTCCCTCAAATCGCTCGAGCATAGTGTTCAATGTGGCATGTGTTGTGTGGCACGTAGCGTCGTATTGTTGAAATCATGTGTTATTGGTGTCTATATCATCCAATTCTGGCCAAAAGAAGTTGGTAATCATTGACCAATAGCGCTCGTCGTTGGCGGTGATGGTCTGCTCAACGTCGTTCTCAAAGAAATATGGACCGATGGCGCCGCTAGCCCAAAACCAAACCAAACAGTGACTTTATCGAGATGCATTGAACGCTTTTGGATCTCATGTGAATTGGTGTCGTCCAAAATTCGACAATATTGTTTGTTGACGTGTTCATTCATCCAGAAATGGTGGACGTTTATGGCGACCATAAAATGGAAGGAGCATGCAGATTGTTTCCAAAATTGAACGCTATATGCGTTAATGGTTTGTTAACAGATGTACCTCCAACAATATGGCCGCTATCAACTGTAAAGGTTTAAAAGCTATAAATACTAAAAATAATCTTTTTCCAATCACGAAATAGTGACGCACGAGTTTGACTATAAAATCGAAAGGAACATTTATTCCCAACCATGTGCGATCACGTGTGATTCACGCTTAACACGTGATCTACGCCCATCTCTAATTTGTCTCCATAACAAGTAGGCAGTAGAAGGATGGCCAACAAGTTTATCTTCTCCTTGCCACCAGAAGTACCAGCCACCAATTGTGTGCCTGTTGTATGGTTATTTATGAGATGATATGAATTATTTATACATTTACGAAAAACAAACGAAACGAAGAAAACGTTAATTAGACATTAATTTAATTGTACTTCTAAAAGCAAATTAATTATTATGATGATGGTAATAATAACCTTGTTGATGGCGTTGGTGATGCGAATCATAGCAATGTTAATGGTTGCTGCTGTTGCCATAAACCTGTAAGGAAGCCACATTCTCGCGTTAGAAATTTTCACTTTGATCTAATATCACAATGTATGTTTAATTGAAGCTAAGAGGCCGTGTGAAATAAAACAAAATATCGTATTATTTTATCATTAATTTAGTTTTTATGCCCAAAACGCGTTAATTGTATAGAAAGAGCCCATTTCCATGGTGTGATACGTTGAAGAATTTTAATAGAATAAAAAAATAATTACATTCAAAACATAAAGACACTAAAATATTTTGGAAGAAATTCCTTTGCGAGTACATAATGATAAATGGCAAAGAAATCGAATTAATTTAATTAACTTGCTCAACTAAATTTAAGTTAATTTAAATATAAGCTGTTGCCCATAATGTCTTCTATGTAAGAAGTCTTGAAAAAGTGGCAGAAGATCTTAAATAACATTTGTAAGGACATATAGCTTGTAGACCTTTCGTAACTTGTACTTTAAACTCCGTATTGTTTGAATTTCACTGATTTACTGTTTTTAAGCTGCAGAGAAGTTTGCAGTGATAAATAAAAGTCGAATGTGTGAAGCTGTTTCACAGTGTTTTGACTTTGAAAAATATTGTACAAAAATAAAAGGATTAGACTGAATAAAAGAAATCGTTTCGAACTTTATATCATTAAGTTATGAAAAACTTGGAGTTTTTAAATATTCCGCCCAAAGGACAACGAAAATTTTTCTAAAGTCGAAAAATATAGTTTATAATTTGCCTACGATATTTTTAAAATTTCAGCAAGGATATGCGTACCTTCAATATATTCTTGTTTTTGTGGCTTAAGCTAAATTAAGCAACAAAGAAAAACAAAAAATTATTAAAAGTCGTGAAATATAGCTTATAATATATTTATAAAATTTTTCTAAAATTGCAACAAGGATGTGGTTACCCCCAATATATCCTTTTTTTGTTTGTAAATTTATGGTTCAAATTAAACTAAGCAACAAAAATTGTCACAAGTCGTAAAATAAAGCTTTTAATTTGAGTACATTATTTTGTTTTAAATCGCAGCAAGGATATGGGTACCACCCATATATCCTTTTTTGATTTAAGCTAAGCAAGGCAACAAAGAGTAACAGAATTTTGTAAAAATTCTCTAAATATAGCCAATAATTTGTGTACCAAATGTTTTTTTAAACGCAGCAAGAATATAGTTACTTCCAATTTATTCTTTTCTTAAATAATGATTTAAGGGAAACTAAGCAAGAACGAATAACAAAATTTTGCAAACGTAGTAGAATTCTCATAAAATATAACTTTTTTAATGTAACCAAAGATGTGTGTACTTCGCATATATCCTTCTTTGAAAAATTGTTTAATCGCAAGTATAGCTTTTGATTAACGTATACGTACACTACTTTTTTGAAATTGCAGTGAGAATTCGGGCAGCTCTTATATATCCTTTTAAACAAAATGATGAAATAAGCTATGCCAAGAATATAAAAAAAACTATCATGAATAGCAAATTGTGGCTGGTAATTTGTATAAAATATTATTTGATATATGATTTTTTTTTTGCAAACAGGCAATAAAAGCATACTGAAATAATGAAACCTGAATGTTTATTTTCATCTAGTACTTCTTCAGTACATCCTGTTTTAAAAGGGAATTCCGCTGCAATGGCCTCTTTAACTTCTCTGGATATTCTTTCAAAGTGCGTTAATCATTTTTGGAATAATTTCATTGCAGTTTTAGTAAAAAAGTACTTACAAAACGAGAAATGTTATAAACAAATCAATTAAAAAATTCAAAGACAAATAAATACTTCTGACGAAAATGTGGTGGCTCTGAACCAATATTTACAAATGAAACAAATTTGAAAAAATATAAAACATTGTTGTTTGGAATGTGAGACTTGACTTAAATGGCTTTCGCGCCACTCAAATTGTTTGCTTCCAGTTTTAAGTTTTGATTTGCGATCAAGGAAAGTTTGCTGGGTCTCAAAAAAAAAAAAAAAAAATGTAAAATTTTAGGCCAATTACTCCGTGTTATGCTTTTATTAAAATCATAGAAACCCGTGCATTTTTATACAAATTTATAAAAAAGTGAATTTCAAGTGCTAATAAATTTAGAAAAAAATTAAGTTTATTTCATCATCAATGACCATGATAATGTTGTGGTGGTACAAACACTAGCAATTCTGAACTCTGCAGGACAATTGAAGACACCCAAAAATGTTGAAAAATTTACGATGGTCAGTGAAAGAAAAACAGTGAAGTTCTTAATGACAAAGTATTATATTAAATGATACTGCGATTTACTTTAATAAGGTTAGGTGAAGCTCAAATGTGTTACAGGACTTCGTAGAGCGTTAACTACCTTCTGAAAATGCACTTTAATGTACCTGCAGAAGAAATAAGAAATGAGAAGCTTTTAATCACTTGTGTTGTCTCTATAATTGCGTAATTTCTCATAAGAACTACAACCACCTCTGCCACATTCTCAAAAACAAATAATTTTTATGAAAACTGTTTACAAGTTTTCTACATCACTGTGCAGCGTTTCAGATGTAGTATATATGTATGTTACTAGACTATCTGTTGTTTCGATTTGTTCTGTTATTGATATGGTGCCTCTTTAAGTAGAAGGAACAATTATTAAAAGGGAAGTAAGCCGTTTATTTTCGTATACAAATTTTCAGTTGTTGCTGAAGTTTATCTGTCTATTGTAGGTGCTGCTATAATTAAAATGCTGAAGAAATCGTTATTCATGTCTGATGCTCCGTGAGTGAAAAAAAAATTTGGAACGACTTTCCGTCATTCCACGTCAAATTTGGTTTATGAACAGACCGGTTTCGGCTTTGTGCCATCTTCAGTGTTCTCGAATACTCGAATACTTCAGTGTTCTCGAGTATTCGAGAACACTGAAGATGGCACAAAGCCGAAACCGGTCTGTTCATAAACCAAATTTGACGTGGGATGACGGAAAACCGTTCCAAATTCAAACAAACCCCGTCGGAAGAATATCACAAAAATTTAAAAAAAAATCATTATCATACACTCGAGCCCCGACTTGCGTCGTTAATGGGGACCGGAGAAACGCGACGCAAATCGAATCACCTTTTTCTATATAAATAATCTGAAATTTAATTTATTGGGGAAAATATTCAAAACAAAGCAAAAAATTTTGTATTTTTGATAAAAAACAAGTATGAATACATTTTTATTTATTTCGTTTATTTCAACAAATGTTTATAATTATTATAAAGAAATAAAACAATAAATTAAGAAACAACATAATACAATTTAAATTAATTTACATATGCACATACATACATATGTATATTCATAAAAAGTAGATGCATTAAAAAATTTTAATTTATTTAGCTTACATTGAGCTCTCTTCAGATGATTTGATTGGATGGATTTTGGCGAATAACACACTAAATTCTTACCATAACCAGGCAGTTGTTCTTAGCACCACTTATATAACAAAGAAAAGGGAATTCCCCTTACTTCACGCAATTTGAAAACTCCTTAATGTACAGGCCAGAAGTTGTGAAAATGCTAAAAGACATAAAAGATGCTATATCAGGCACTTCAAATGCTAAAAATGGTAACCCACAATGCTGCAGTAAACAATCTTACCGTTTTTAGCGACTCAAATCGAAATCAAAACGACGCAAATCGAAATCAAAACGATGCAACTCGGACCGACGCAACTTGAAATTGCAACGACTCAAATCGAATTTTTCCAGTTTTCAAAAAGCGACGCAAATCGAAACGACGCAAATCGGGACGACGCAAGTCGGGGATCTAGTGTATTTATGTATTCGAGGAATTTTGATTATTTTTTTGTTGTTAGTAAGACAAGGTACGACCATATTAGAGCAATAAAGTTTGCTTGGAATTGTACATCTGGGATTCCACCACACTGCGCCGCTCAAAGCTAAAGAGCATATCCATTTTTGGTCGTTGTGCTAGCGAACCGCACTTCGCGCATTACAGAAAAATTTCGCCCTTTAACCGAACTTTTCGTATGTGAAATAATCTATCTGCTTCTGTCTTTTCTATTACTTTCAATGTAATCGAATATCCATCAGAAACTACTCCCTCTATTCTCCTCACCATAAATTATTTTCTTAGTTCCGCCATAATGCATTGCATGAGTAGGGGTCATCCCTTGAGTGCTGTTCCAGATTACAAAAAAAAAGACCTTCTCAATTCCTATTCGCTTATCTTAGTACTCATTCACTCCAAAGCACAAGTATCTTAACCAGTAACTTATCAACATAAAGACAATATAAAAATCCCTTGAAAGTTTAAACTTAATTGCTATGACCTCAATAACTTGAATCAAAGTTCTAAAAATACATAAATCTAACGATGTTGTGTAATAAATGGTGATACATATAATTAATTGCTCCACCCTTGATGTAAAATATACGTCTAATATGCATCCTTTAGCAACTTTCTTCAACTACTATAACAAACTCTGCTAATAATCGTAATTATTATGAAACCGTCATTTATTCCGTCTGCCCTAGAAACTTTGACTTTATTTAACTTCGTTATCGTTGTTCGCTTATCTTTTTGATTTATTTGATTTTCTATTTAATTGGTGTTTAGTTGTTGTAATTTGATTGTTTAAAAAAGAAAGTTTTAAATGATTCTCATCTGCTTTCGCAAACAAATAAAAGCGTCTTGTGAATGAAAACTTTCGAAAACCTGAAAAGTCATGAATGACTGACACGCATACAGTTACAAACGTGGAAATTAAACAAACAATAACGGTGGCACTATCGAGTAATACAAATAAACCATCGTCGTGGTTATCCTTTTTACTATTTAAAATAATAAAATATCAAAATGAAACAGCAGCCTCACCATCGAATGCAAAATCGACCGAGGGATGCCAGTGAATGTTGAACTTCAAGAAGAATTGCTTAATGCGGCTGTATGTAATAACGCCCGAAAACAAAAATTAAATAGTTCGCAATGAAATTGGACCTAAAGCTTCAAATAAGGCCCAACCAAATTTAATGAAATAAATCCGAAAAAATTTTTCATTTTTCCTAAATATGAAAATAAAATAAAACCAAAATTTTTGGGGTTCTTACATGTCCCATCCTTAAATCTTAAACCCTTCTGGAGATCGGTAATGCAGATATACGTATTTCACTTTTTAATTTAATAATTTCTTATAAAAAATTATATCCAAGTCCAGCTTTACATTATAAGCCATTCCTGTATTGACCGGGTGCAAGAACTTTCTCCTATGGTAATCGGTAATCGGCTTCGCTTTCTTAAACATTTCTGAATTCCCGATTCTGCCGGGAAAATAGGCATATGACGGTTTCGTTTCTGGAAAAAATTTAATTCATAAAACATCTATTTATCGTTTTATTAAAAAAAAAATAGTTCCATTTCAGGATTGCGTGCATTTTTCTAATAAGTTTGCCCTTATTAAAGAACAACAAAATTCCTTTTTTCACATTAAACGGGCTAAAATTTGTACACTTTTTTCAGATATATAAAAACACCAATAGATAGGCCTGTCTAGGAGGGGCTCAGTCTCTCTCAATAGAAATTTAGCCCCCGAAATTTTTTCTTTGTTATTGAATTCCAAATAAATGCAAATTTTGCTATTTGTTTAAGGGACGGAACTCCACCCCCAGAACATATTTCAGAAATGGTAAACACCCAGAAAATTATCTAACTATGTTTATGGCTGGTCGCAAAGGATTACTTCTTTGTAGCATGTCTACAGCAGGATTTATTTTCTAAAGCTTTCCGGGGAACAACTAGGAACAACTGTGGCAGTATTGAGGAGACATGATCTTATAGGTACGCAAGCCAGAATATTAAGTCTTCATATTAGTGACCTCTACAAAAGTTGCCAGAATTAGGAGGAAATAGAAAATGTAAAACATTTCCTTTTTCACTGCCCATCCCCATCTAACCATATGCGCAGCTCAATTATGCCCGAATAAGCAGTCCTATCGGACAGTGAAATTAAGAGAATCAACTCTTTTATTTGGGAGTCGGGTTGGCTGAGCACCTGACAATATCTTCATATGCTTGTATGGGACCAAAGACCCCTCAACATATCTTAATTCAGGCAACACGATGGAATCAAATCGGAACTAAGTAAATTGTGTAATTTAAATTGGTCTACGATTAGTAAATCTAAGGGAATGACTTGGTGTTGTGGGCAAAAATTGGTGGCTAAGTTCTTTCTAGCTTAATGGCTTAAC
This sequence comes from Germaria angustata, assembly GCA_963681545.1. Lineage (NCBI taxonomy): Eukaryota > Metazoa > Arthropoda > Insecta > Diptera > Tachinidae > Germaria > Germaria angustata. The sequence continues at coordinate 67,117,239 of OY812998.1, read as the reverse complement.
CATGACGAATGGATTTGCTATTCAGATCATGAATCATTTCATTTACCACATTAGCCATTTTGTGGCCGTGTATTCTCTAGCATCGGTGATCGGATTCGGGATCTTAGATTTGAGGAGGAGGGCCTTGTAATTGAGGGGGATACTCAATGTTGGCATATTTAAGCAAAGTAGTCATGAAGAATATGTACAAAACGGTACGTTCATATATAACAGATGAATTGTTCTTTATATAATTCTATCCTACAGATTTTATGTTTCATTAAGGTTACAAATTTTTTTCACTTTACTTATGAATGTCGTCCTTTATTTGTATATTAAGGGAGGGCGATTTTTGCTCATCCATTTACAAATCTAAGTGCTTATTTCATCTTTTTAAGATAATATTGCCGGATAATTAATTCCATTAAGATAGTTCTTTTATCAGAGTGGAGTTTGACTGTCAGACCAATCATTAGACAGCTGTTATTTTGGAGTCGATTCCCAATTTCCTTGGTCTTGAAATGCTGGCATCTGGATCATTTTAATAAACAGATTTTCTATCTATTTATTCTTCCTCTCAACTGAATTGAAAGGACAGAAAGGCGATATGTGCAGAATTTATGAATTGCATAATGAATTACGGAATTCATTGAAACATTCAAACCGTTTTTGGAATAGTTTCAACTTCAATATCACATATTTTCTCTCTAACTTCATTATGTCCTCATATTTCTCAAATACAACATCATGACTTTGAAATAGGTTGAACTAATTTTGCTTCCATGTTTTTTGCCGAAACTCATAATACTCCCCACGTAAAATTTTAGTAGAAACGTTTATGTTTATTCCCCCAATGAATTTCAACAAAACCAAACAACCAGATGTGTAAATAACCTGCAGCAAAACGCTTTTCTTTTTGGATATTTATATATTCACATGATATGCCTTCAATATACAAATGTACTTCCCATAGTTCTCGTGTATGCGAGCAGAAACTTATTGCGTTCCGCACTCACTTACAGAATCATACACATTGTGGCACATTGTAGACCTTTGGCGGTTGTTTGGAATCATCAACATCAATATCAAGAACAGAGGTAACAAACAACAGTGGTAAAGTGATTTTGAATCACATTTTCCGGCTGAAATTTTTTAATTTGATTATTGTGAATTTAGTTAAATATAATGTTTGTGTTTAAACATCTTGTCATACAATTTCATTAAAATATGTTCTAAATTCTTTTCAAATCCTGCAGCTGCCTGCCAAACTTTTTCTTAAAATGAAATTATTAGTGTCGCGAGAGCCCCATTACTGCCAATTGATGTTTGAAATTTCAGCATCTAGAATATGCTTTTGGTTAGATAAGGGTAGTCCTGTGGTTTTTGTGATCTCACGAAATTTTTCTCATGTGGCGTAATCATCGTAGAATCAAGTGAAGTATTTATGAGGCTCATAATGCGTTGTAGCGTAACGACTGTAACCTCGGATAGATCCCCAAGTTCACGGGAACTCTGAGTAATGAAAAAACTCCATTTTTCTTCCTCTCCTACAGCCAAGGGGAAAATCGTTATAAATAACTTTAAACTAATGCATTTTTTCGGGGTGAAGGAGGTACTTCCATTATTCAATCCCGCAATCACTTTTAGTGATTAATTCGCTGGTTGTTTTCATTTCAATATTTTGCTAAAATCTTGGTTTGCAAAGTGTAAGCCAAGTGTCCATTCCTTTAAAAACATCGATATGTTTTTGACCTCTTTGTCGACAAAAATGCCCAATACCTTTTCTGAGAATCGATCACACAACCTCAAGAAAAACAGTCTGATTTACAACTAAATACTCTACGAAAATACCAAGTCTGACAAACTTAACTGCACTAGAATTCCGTCAGTTCCATGTTTCCTTGATTAACTAAAAATTGTATGGATATACTTCTACACACTGCTGAGGTCCATATGGATTTATGGAAATCTCTAAGCGTGGTTCCTTTTGTTTCTAACTCAAATCTGGATAAGGAGAGTATAGGAGGACTAATGCAGAACTAATAAAATATTTCGGTTCGTCAGCTGATGCACTTGGGTGCTGTTGCTTCTCAACAGTAAATGCAGAAATGTAAACAATTACAATTTGTGTGCCAAATTAGCCGTGTCAGTGATATTAAGGTAAAACTGTCTTGTGGGTATCACCATAGTTTAAGTTCTCTGAATATAATCGTATTCGGTATCCCACACTTTCGTGAAATTTTTAGCAATCATTGTAAAATTTTACGCTTTTTTTGGAGCAGCATTCATGAACACGGATTCGTTGATTAAAGTTTAAATGTCCTCTAATTTACAGATATTGAAGCCGTGGTTATGATTAACTCTATGATCCCATCAGACCCACTTAGACGTTTTGGTCTATTGTCATACCACGGAAATTGTGGTTAAACATAGTTCCGACTATAGAACTAGCAATCGATTTCAAGACAACCCATGGTAACAACCATTCATTTTCATGCTAATCCGAGATGGTGACATAAAAAATGTTCTATATTCGCCTCTTCGTCTATATTGTATTCAACTCCTAACTTCTGTACATGCTTGCCAATGAGACAGTGTCCAGTTATTATATACAATATTATTGTTCCCAGACAATAGAGACGTTGTATCCTCTAGCTTAGGCGAGGTCATAACTGCCTGCTTATTCCGTAATTTCTTGTGGCCCTTCTCCTATTTGATTTCTCATTAGTTCTGCTCCTCATTATGAGTTTGCTTGAGGGCAATGGAAAACCCACACGCTCCAAACTCCGGTAGAACTTGTTAGGTTACGTCATGTCTAGTCAGATCATATGATCCTTAATATTAAACAAATATTTTTAGTTTTTTTAGTTATTCTATTTTGCCTTTAAGCCATTAGGTACTTTAAATAATGAAAAGAACATAATAAAATTTCTTTTCTTTGTAAAATACATTATACTCGTATAATGTGAGTAGTTGCAACCGGCAAGATTGTTCGAGAATTTATCCTGTTTGCGGTATTTTTATTGCCATCATAATTAAGTTAATCTTTAATTACACCACTGTGCAACATCAAAGAATTTACATTCAGATTTTACTTATTCATGATGTAAAATATAAATGCGATGGAATGCTTTTGCAGTACAGTTGTTGTTGTTGTTGATCCACCCTACAATCAAATGTAGTCGTCTCTAATGATTTTGAAACATGCGATTATAAACATATTCTACTATTTTTCAATAGATTTGGAATATATTAAAAGATCTGTATATAATAATATGGTTCTTATCGGATTTATGTATGAACGGATTAAATAAATTGCTGTGGCAATCATTTTTGTTGTTTGGCAGTATCAAAAAGGACTCCGATTGGTCATAAGAGGTACTCACTTCATATTTTTTGTGCCACTACATTCTTACTCAGAATTTTTGCTGTCTTCTTTATATTGATATCATTAAAACTTAAGCTATGTACAGACGGTTGTAAGATCTGACAATGTTGTTTGATTTACCAACGTGCTGGCAATGCTCTGACAATTCAATATGGCTACAAAAAGGTACATTGTTAGTTCAGACGATTGTAAGAAAAGCTTACAATTTCATTGTCAGACAACTGTCTGGCAATAAATTTACCTACCAATAAAAATTGTCAGTTCACACGGTTGTTAGATTATTGTACAACAAATTTGTTTTTCGGCATTGCCAGAAAATTTAAAACATTAAATTTACGTTTATGTTCGCGCAGTGTTGCCAGTAGAAATATTTGTCTGACAATGATTCCATTGTCAGGTGCATTACTTTAAGCACACCTACCAATAAAAAATGAACTTACAACGTCTGACAATTACCTGGCAATAGCAAAGAAGAGTGTTCTCACGATTGGCAGATATCTAACAATATTATTGGCTTACAATAGGCTGACAATGCTTTTTCTACCAACGTTGTAAGACGAAAATTGGCAGTTCACACAGTTGCAAGACATTGTAAGGCATATTTTACTGACAATATTGTCAGATCTTACAACCGTCTGTACATAGCTTTAGAGGTGCAGAGGCCTTACGCTGAATTATCTAGTGGTTAACAGTGAAGTTCTAGTTACAACACCGAGAATGACCAAACCTGTTGAATTTTTTGCTGGTACTCACCATAAGCAACAATACCTACTGCAAATTTCCCGGATCCCTGCTATCATGATGCTATCGTACTCGAGAATTCACTTCGTTATGTACGTGGCTCACAATGGACTGGCGAGAGTAAATAGCAAGCCCATATGTTCTATTATTAACCTGATATTGGTGATACCCTTTCAAGGACTTAGCACCTCTATCTTACACGAGTTGTTTTCGCATTGTTAATCGGTTGTTGTTCCAGCTAAGTAGTTTGGTCTGCTGTAGCAGGTCTAGGATAATGGCGCTGCCATCTGTCGTTGGCTAGAAAGAACACCCTCTGTGTATTTAGTGTAGTGGTGAGGAACTTTTTGATTCCTACCTTTTTTCCCAGGGGGTGAAGGATGCCTGACCTTTATCATGTTGTTATCGTCTTTTCCAGAGAGAGTATGGGTCTTCATGATTGAATTTTTTTTAGGGGGTTTGATGCCACTTAATTTTAAAACTCGAAAAACCATGATGAAAAATTGTTGTCCTCTGTCAGGGAATGAACCTGCTTTACTTGGTTTTGTACGCAAGTACCTTAACCGCTACACCATGCTACCAATACTTTTAAAGCAATAAAAATATTATTACTTAAAAATGGCCACCACTTCTTTCACTGGTAACGAAATCTAATTCTTATTCGTACTTCAAAGTCAAGTTGCTTATTTAGTTCATACATCATACAGGGTGCTAAGCAACACTTTAATTTTGAAGAATTTCTATTGTCCAACTTGATCAACTTTCACTTTCCTAAACATCTATAAAACATTAATATTGCAGGTTTTTGTACATGTCGTTTTGGCTCAATACATTTTTTCACTTATTACTCTTTTACTTAAATGTTAAATTTATTTGCCTGCTGCATATTTTTTTGTATTTAATTTTATTAAACTCGACCTAAGAAAGAAGTGCAATTCTTTACAAAAGTTCTGTTGGAGATTTCTGCCTATTGTTTCGTTACATTGTAATAAATGTTAAGAAAAAGGTATACATTTCCAAGGCCTAAGTAAATATCAGTAACGGCAACTGGGGAATATATGTATGTATGTAGGTATGCTGCCTTTTGTTAAGATGCAAGTAGTTTGGTTCTTCTCTCTTACATTAAACCGTATCGGTTTGAATTGGATTATCTTGAGTTCAGATGAATTGAGTTCATTTGAATCGAGTGGTTTCGGTGGTGGGACATCAAAGGAATGGGCTGGTAAACAGACTGCTTTGCAGGCTGTCTGTAACCGCAGGGCAATCAGTAAACTGATTACTTTGTCTTTGGATTTCAATGTTTGATCGTTATTTATCCTTAAGCTTTTTATAATTTTTATCCCCCTGCATTGCCACATTCACCTTCTTCCACCCACTAAAATATGTTCTTGTTATTTACACACATTCTCAGTATCTTTTCCTTTCAATTGTGTACAAATTCTAAGTGCTTTTTGCATGATAAGGATTTTAAATATTTACAAATATAAATACAAGTACGTTGGAGTAGGCAATTAAATTTGTCTTAAATTTTAGTTCTAAATGTGGAAAATGTTCATGAATAATAGAATGGAACAGATGTGCATATGTTGAGTGGCAAATACGTACCTAAATACTCGTAGTCTATGTATGTTGTACAGAGTTCTGTTAGAAAATGTGTGTATATTAATTGCAAAGGATTCTTGCTAGATGATCCTTGCGAAAGAAATGCATATTGTAGGATTTTATTTTAGAGGATTGTGCAGGATCTGTATATTTTTCTGTAATTATAGTGTTATAAAAATTAAAAATACAGAAATAGCCTGATATTTCATAAATTCCAATTAATTTAATTTAGTTCAACATCGTTCAGCTTTCTATACGAAGAATCATCTTATTTTCAACGTCATTTCCGTAACACCAATATATATCAATATTATTCTGTTTGTCATTGTTTAATTAACAGCTCTTCTCTAATGGCTTGTCAATAATGTTGACATTCTATCCTTAAAAATACGCTTCTCTTAGATTTGTGTGTTAATTTTCGGGATATATTTTTATATGTGAAATGAAAATGATGATAAACAAAATATAGTATTGTAAACTATGCCACAGATGGTGGCATGGTGTAGTAGTTGAAGTGCTTGCCTACAAAACCAAGTATCCCAGGTTCGTTCCTTAGCAGAGGATAAACATTGTTCACCATATACGTTATTAAAAGAATGAAGCTCTTGGATGTCAACACTCGGGAGGACAGTGGCAATACTTTAATATGATAGTAATGTTAGAAGTGCACGCACGGCAGCTAATCTTTCTAAGCTAGTCAATGGATTTTTCTTACGCAAATTCAAGAATACAATTCTGAATAATAATTTTGTCATGGTCAGCCAAATTTGCATCAAGCTTGTGTATTCGCCCCATTTCAGTATAAAAAGTTACAAAAGGTGAACGCTGAAAATAACCAAAAATAGTCTAAATGCTAGAATTATGGTAATCGACATCAATCAGACTTACTAATGTTGACTCTAAGAGTTATTAAAGAGTTTATAAATAGGTGGGGGTCCTCCTAAGCTTTCATGTTATTGTAGTGACAGCTGCCTTCCATATAAAGTGTTAGAACTCGTACCGTTCACCAGCGATAATGAATCAGCAACGTGTAGAATATATTTTTTTCGTTTGTAAACTTTGCACGATAGTAATTTAAGTGTTCTAACTCCCATTCAAATTACATCCACTAACTCGATTGCTTTACACTATTTACATTTATTTGCTCGAAAAAAATGATACGACAGAGTTTGTTTACCCTTCGAAATCTTGGAAAACTATTTTTGTCAAACTTTTTTCAACACCCTTTATTTTAAGTCGTTGCTCACTTTTTTAATTACTTATTTGAAAATAAAGTTTGAAATACATTAGAAAATATTTCTTATGCATGGGGATGTATGTGCCTACGTAGTATGTGTGCGTCGTAAGTACAAGTGTGTGTTGTGCACCTGCCACAAAACGAAAAACTTTAATTCATTGTGTCAAAAGGGAAGATGAATGGTTGAATGAAATGAAAAACAAGACGATGATGCTACTGATGATAGAAAAGGTACTAAATGTACCAGACTAAAGCATTGAAAGGATACATAAACCTTAAATAAGTGGGTATGAGTATATAAAATGATAAAATGCAATTAAATTTATTGTAATGTTCATTCAATATATATAAATAAAATAAACGATTTCAACACCTTTCAAACTGTTGTTTGACATGTGAGTTAAAAATAACTAACAATTTATAACAATTTACAACCATTTCCTATCCAGTGGTGCTCAATTTAGCAGAAAGGCCTGAAATTTAATGTTGATAAAACCGAAGAAGGAGTTGGTGTTGAAAAAGGAAAGATGGGAATGTTTGAATAAGCAACAGAGTTCTTCTGAACTATTAAAAGTGTTTGGGTTCATCAAATTATATTATTTAAAATAACTAACAAAATTTGTTTATAGTTTATTGTTGGCTTGGCTGTGTAGGAGTATAGGCCTGCATGTAATTGCCGCTAACCGAATCATCAGTATACTTTAGCCAAATAATGTTTGAAAAGTTAAATACTCATACATATATGTCTGCAAAAACTAATAATTAATATAAAATTGTCCTACTCCTGAATCACAAAAACTATAAAAAGGTAGAATAGTTTTAGAAAACTTTTACAAAAAACAATTTATATTCGATTTGCAATCTTTTCATTTTTCTAACTGCGTGCATACAATTAATAGCCCACTGTGTGATGACATTTGCAGTTATTGGGCAAAATTAAAAAATTTCAATAACAACCCAGTGAAAAGGAATGGAAGTTGTTCTTGAAGCGTGTGCTAAAAATCGAATTTTTTCTGCATCAAAATCTCTGCATTTTAATGAATTCTTTCGAAACTCTTTTCCTTTAGTGTTCCCCAAAAGGCTTTGCTCTTTGTATACATTAACTTAATGCCATTGCTGATTTACTTATATGCTCACTTGGCTGGGATGGTAAGCGCTTCGATTGTTAAGTACACCCCAAGTTCGAGCCTAAATCCAGTCAACTAAAATATCAATATCTGTGGCATTGTGCCACAGAAGACATAGGACTCTACATGCATATACGCTGAGTGAAGAGGATCAAGCTAATGCTCCCATTGAAGGAGCTGATCCTATTTGCGAACGTATTGGACTGTTAGGGACAGGGGAAGCACAATAGATCAACAATGGTAGTAGTGCAAAAGGCCATCTTGGGCCAAACCCCCGATTACGTTACATTACATTACATTACAAGATACTGGGGGAAAAGTGTTCCTCATTACCTCCTTTATATGTGTAAGAAAATGTTATTATATCTGAAATTAAGCAAAAGTTATATCAAAAATTTTCGATACGGAATTTATAGCTCAAAGACTTTAATCGCATTTTGCCAAGTTCGAATTTTTTTAACAAAAAAATTTTACTTTGCTGCATTATAGGACCAATATATAAAATTAATTGAAGATAACTAATTTTCCACCTAAATTTAAAGAAATAATTAGTGTCTTTTTATTAAAAAAAAAATATTTTCAAAACCCAGTATAAAATTTCAAAGGTTTGCACAAAAATTTTAATTTTTCAATTAAAATTTTATCAATTTAATTTTCAAAAAATTTTATAAATTTTACTTTGGAAGGAATCCGTATGTCATTTCTTAAGAATCGGTTCAAGTTTTTCATTGGGAATTATTTATTGTGGACTAGTTTCACTTTTTTGTTGTATGTTATTTTTGAACTATTTGGCGTTAGTTTTAAAGTTCACATTAGTAAACAGAGAGCTTAAGGGTAATAAACTTTTGTTAAGAAATCGTTTTTTATGATTTAAGAAATTTTATTGGTCTCACAGTCGTAATTTATAATTTATGATGTACAAAACCGATTATAATTTCAATCGAGTAGTCAAGCATGTAATAAAAAATATTTATTGTTTTCAAACAAAATAAATTATTAAAAAAAATTATGTGTTTCATCATGATAGTAAAAAATAAAAATGAATTAAAATGGACCAAAAAAATAACAATGAGGAAGAATTCTAAAAATTCCATTTATTCGAATGAAGAGATTATTTGAATATTGAAATTTTTATAAATTTTTTGATTGTATGTATGTCACTAACTTAGTTTTTTATATACAAAAATCAAAAATGTTTGTTGTGGCTTTAGCTCTTCATATGCCGACATTTCATTGGTTGCTAAAACCAAATCGTCAGTGAAGTTTAAGCAGTTTGATAACGTTCAACCTCGTATCTTTATGCCATACAAAACAAATACAATATAAGAATTTCAATATTGCATATGAATTATAACAAATACATAATCATAGTAGGCTTAGAATGTTTTTATACAAACAACACAACGAGGTTGAATGTTATCAAACTGCTTAAACTTCACTGACGATTTGGTTTTAGCAACCAATGAAATGTCGGCATATGAAGAGCTAAAGCCACAACAAACATTTTTGATTTTTGTATGCATTTAGCAAAAGCTCTAATTGTTTCTAACGATTAGTTGGGGAGAATATCCCAAATAATAAATTTCAATATTAAATAGTCTTTTTTATTTTTGCTTAAAGTATTTGTGAATGTGTCTCCAATGCACGTATGTATGTACTTATGTTCCTTAAATCGTTCTTTTTTTATTTTGTTCCTTATTATCGTTTTTCATTTTAGAATTTCACTTCAGAAATTGTTTGATACTAGACTTCTTTGACACTTGCAAATGTAAATACCAACTGAAATAAAGTTTTAAAAGAAAGGTGTATGTACTTTATTGTAAAATTTAATTTCTTATTTAATTTAATCTCTTATAATATCCAGTTTCCTTTGGACGCTTTAAACTTTCCAAAAATAATAATTCTCAAAATCTCTCTCCGCCGAGCCACTTCCTCAGGTTTGCAAACAAGAAATATGCGGAGAATAGGGCCGATGAAAAAGCAATTCGTAGCCTAATTCATAGAATTTCGCGATGGAAACTGCATATGTGTGGACTCTTGCATTGTCCTGGTGGAAAAGAACTAGTTTCTTGGCCAAATGCTGTTGTTTTTTTTTTTCTTCTTTAAATCCTCATTCAATCGACCAAATAAGTTGGCATAAAATTCGCCATTGATTGTTTTACCCTATTGTGGATTATGCCGTGTGTATCCCAGAAAACGGTCGTCATGACTTTATTGGCTGACAACCCCACCTTGGGCTGATGTTTGGTCTCTTGTGTATTGTGGAGGATCCACGTTTCGTTCAAGTCTATGACACGGAGCAAAAAGTCGTCCGTATTGCGGTTGAACTACGCCAAACACTCCTGCGAAGCTGTCACAAGATTGGATTTGTGGTCGATATTGGGCAAAGGCGGCACCCATCTTGCAGAAGGCTCTCTCATATTCAAGTGATCATTCAAAATTGAAACGACTGAGCCGTGTGTTATACCTGTGGCATCAATCCCGCATCGGCCAAGACCATATCGTGAACTTTATCAGTTGTGTCAGATGTAGTGACCTCAACTGGTCGTCCACACCGTTCGGCCACAACGAAGTTGATACACCACCTTTTTACCATTGAAATTAATGGTGCAGAATCCCCACAATATTTATTAAGCTTAACATTGGTTAATAAGTACATGAAACAATTTTTTTTAAATTTCTCCTCACATTACATCTTCGTATTGTTGAAACAATCATATTGAACATTATAATGGTTGTGATGACATAAAGGTAATGAAGTTACACATGCAAATGTTTAAGGTAGAAATACATGATCAAATAATTTTTTAATAAGAACAACTTTGCTATTGCAGGTTTTATTAATTTGTATAATGATTTGCAGCACTTCTGGTGTTAAGGAAACGCATTGACTTTCTTATGGCAGAAATATCGGCATCGGTAATAATAATCCGATAACTATATGACAGAAATTTGTATTTTATATAATTTTTCAAAGTAATCGAATTGCATTCATTGAAGTTTTATATACAAACAAGAGTTTGGGCTAAAAAATATTTTTTTCAATAAAATTCTAAATATTTAATTTTGCAGACGTATAAATCCAGCCATAGATAAATGTCTCTAAATCTAAAATTTAATTTTCGAATTCGAAAATATTCGTATACCTATTCGCGAATATCTACAAATTCGTTACATCACTATTATGTACTCGTATGTATACAGAACTCAAGTCTTCCAGTACCTTAAAGCAGCACTTAATGTCATTAGGTGTTGCTCATAAATTCATCAAAATATTATAATTTAAAATTGGAAAGTAAATTTGAGGGATGTGGCATCGATTATAAGATAGTACTCGATGTTATCAAACAGAGTTTAGACCGGGTATATAATAATTTTAGGAAATCCTTTGAATATTATAAGCCTTTATGATCAACAATAAGCTTTCATCCAATATGTATATACATATATTCAGTTAGTGATCAAATTTGTGATCTACGAAGACTCCATTTATACTTGCTGTTACTTTTAATAGAAATCGCACCATCATCATCAAATCAAATTGACTAATAAAGCTTTCAAATAAATACAATTTGGCGCAAGATGTCTGAAATAAAAGCTATTAAGCAAGTAATTGTTCTGGCATTTAAATATTTTTACTGTCATGTTGTTACTATTTCGTATTAAGTCAACCATAAACATATCCATCCATCTATCTATCCATTCATTTATAGATGCATGCGTCTCCTCAACCATCCATTCATCCATCCATTCATCTACAACCATCCAATTCATTTATTTATCCAATCATATAATGAATGGTTGCTGGTGATGTATGGCTGCGTGATGCTCTTTAAAAAATCTCCGCCATTTACTCCCACACATCGTAAATTTCCCTGTGTAGATTTAAGCAAACGATGGATTGCATGAGAAAGGAGTTCGCAATCGAAAAAGGAAAATGAATCAAATGGAATAAAATTGAAAAAGAAAACGACCAAACTCAATGAACAATGAAACATAAGCAAAATAATAAAAAAGGTATAACTTTAAGATTTTTATTTTTATTCCACTTTTTATTGTTTTGCGATGCAAATAAAAAGAAATGAAACAATGAAATCTGCTAAATAAAAGGTAAGCGATAAAAGCATTATAGAAGAACTAGAAAAAGTAGAGATTTTACCACTGAGTTCTGTTACTTTTTCACGAAACTTCGCATGCAGAAGGACATTGCAAGGAAGTGTAAAGAAAAAGCTTTTGATGTCAGCAAGCTGTTTGTTGAAAAAAATGTTAATGTGAAGGCTTGTGGATATTCAGAATCGATAGCGAAGACAAAGTAGACAAGAGTTAGATATTTAAATGTATGAATAATACAGGTAGAGAAATATATCCCAAAGTAGCCTTACTTTCTAGCTCAATTCGTTCAGCAAGGGGAGTTTAGTTTACCCCTAATAAATTGAATTAAAGAAGATCACACACTCTACTCTTAAATAAAGGCTATAATTTATAAAATCTTCTTTACTAATCCAAAACGTTTAGTAAAGAAATCTGGTAGGCACAATCAGTCTGCTGTTTTATCATCTAATTGATCACTGTGTAACAAAGTTTTGTTCTTTATACCATCCGCACAGCTTAACCATTTTAATTGAAAGGCAATAGATCACGCAAGATAAAAATTCTTACTTACCGGAAGTTATTTTCTGGCAGACGATAAATTAATTCTGTTTCGACTTATACCCGTCTCTCTAGACAGCTCCATTAAGGTCAATGTCTTATTTTCTGCTTTACTTTGTCATCCAATTGTGCTAATAAAGCATATCATTTGAGACCTTCACACCACAACACTGCTTCGTTGGCCAACAGATTTGAAAGCTGAAGGGTGCTTTATGCCTAAATTTGTTTGCCATTTAATGACAAATTAACTTATTGTTAACAGTTATTGACTTATTAGTTAATTTATTAAAAACTAAAATAATTACACGTACTAATACTGTAAATAGGCCACTAAGATCGAGCTGTCCCAACCTTCATGATTGTTTTCTTTGGGTATGAAATGTCTACGCCCATAAATTAGCGGGAGTCTTTGGCGAAATACGCCTGCAATTTCAGCAAAGCCAATGTATTTGTTATTTTTACTGTGTTTATATTAATTTAAGGCTGCGAACGTTTAAAAAAACTCACTGATAAAAGTTTTCTTTTTTCAACAAACGTGGTTGATTGAGATTTTTGTCAGTACTTAAGGTAATAGAGCAGGTACTGCTAGTGTATGATTTTCCACTAGATAAAACTTTACAACACAAATTTTGTGATTCTTAGCGCAAACGTTGAGCCTAAATTACGACAGGGTTCTTCCTTCAGAATCGACTCTTCAACATTTGGTGATCAAATACAAAAACGTCGATTGTATACCCCACTACACAAAATCTTTATTTCGAAATATGTTTAGAGGAACCGGAAATATGGTTATCCTTTATAGTATACAAGACAGTGGATTCTTCAAATTTCATCTCAGCGAATTTCGTTTCGAGACTCAGTTTTGCTTTCATACATAATCCAACTGACTTAAGAACTCAATGTTAATGGCCGTCAAAAATTATGGCGATAGAGGGACGTAAGGTGGACCTCAAACACCGTGTGATGATCACTACGCCCCTTTGATCGCTAACAATTAGTAACAGTCTACTGATGAATTCGAAGTCAAAATATGTTGATCCATCGCTCAAGTTTTGTCAAGTCTATGCGTAATAGTCATTGAAAATCGGAGCTCTATATCTCACTGCCCTCAGCTCCGGTTGACAATTGAACGATGTCGTATTCCATAAATAACAGCAGACAAGAACCTTAGAAATAAAATAAGGATCTCGTCAATGTCCTAATGAACATCCTTTAGCACATACATATATAACATTGAGTAAATGCTAATTGCTTTTGTGTGCCGTTATAGTGACATTCGCTATTATGTGGATAAAATAATAATATACGATCATTTTATAACGTCAAATGAATGTAGTTTTGGCTACACTGCCTCCGAATACTCAGATGAGTATTCATCGTTATGGACTCAGCCACTATGTCTATGTCTTTTCTATATCCTTACTGAACTACTTATGAGCTAGTGAACCAGACTTAAATGCTCTTGAAGTTGACAAGCTTAGTCACTTTTCCGGTGCTTCAGTTGCACTTTAAAAAGTCAAAATTATATGAATTCATCAAGAGATAATCACAAAGAAGAAGGATGTGTTTTATATATCTTGTATATAGTTTTAACGTGGGATTTTGTTGGCTGGAAAATTAATCTTAAGAGAAATGCAACTGACAGAATACTAATCACGTGACTTTTTCTCAAGTGGTAATGATCGAAGCATTTTTTAACATTTTCGATAGTAAAAAATTTTGATTAATCAACAACTAAACTCCCACGGCTGATGTTGTTTTCGGTATTCTACAAGTGTTGTCAAGGGGTCAGGCCGCGCTAAGACTCAGACAAGTTTCAATTCATAATTAAAAGGTTCCCTTTGTTATTTTCTGTTAAAAGAATAATAAAGAAAGTCTAACAATATGTTGCTGTGTCCTTAGTTTTGTAGCCTACTGTACATCTCAATAATTTATAGTTTTTTTTTTTTTTTTTTTTTTTTTTTTTTTTTAAGTAAATTTTGTTTATTGTATCTTCATTATGAACTAACAATAAGTATTCAAATCTTAAAAACTAAATTAAATGTGTAGTATGAGTCCAGCCAATGCTAGACGACATAACTAGTTTGCAATTAAGATATAAAGTGTTCATAAACTATTTGATCATCTGAGAGCGGTGGTGTCTCTCCTTTTCAAGCGAATATGCCCGCGATGTTGTAAGATGTTGTGAGCAAGGGGATTTGGATGAGTTCCGAGCTTTCTTAAGTAATTTGCCACGTGTTTTGAGATCTCACTTTTGACTAATGGGACATCAAGATCCTTATGTAAATTGCTGTTTTTAATATACCAGGGGGCGGCAGTTATCACTCTTAGGATTTTATTTTGACGGCGTTGAATTTTTTCAATATTAGAAGCCGAGGCAGTGCCCCATAACTGGATCCCATAGCACCATATTGGCTTCAAAATTGTCTTGTAGAGTAAAAGCTTGCAATCCAGCCTGAGAACGGAGTTTCTACCAATGAGCCAATGTATTTGTGCTGTTTTCAGCTTCATTTGGGACAGCTTTGCATCTATATGATGTTTCCATGTGAGACGCCTGTCCAAGTGGATACCGAGATATTTAACGTGCGGTTGTTGAGGCACCACTTGACCATTTATACGGATGGAGTGGCAAGATTCCCTACGCAGGGTAAATGTTATGTGAACACATTTTTGCTCGTTTATTTTTATTCTCCATAAATTAGTCCATTTCTCCACTTCGGTTATGTGGTGCTGTAATTGTCCAGAGGCCTCTTTTGGATTTTCGTGGATACTGAGAAAAGCGGTGTCATCAGCAAATGTTGAGGTGTGAATTTGGCTGGTCGTTGGCATGTCCGCTGTATATATTAAGTAAAGCACCGGGCCCAAAATACTACCTTGCGGTACACCAGCTAGGATTGGTTGAGGGCAACTTGTATAATCTCCTTCTTTAATTATAAACTGTAGTGTCCTTAACATTTTCATAAAACTAGTAGCTTCAATTACCACTTAAATCTACTATTAAACGTCGTTTCATTAAACAAACTCATATTCTTCGAACAAGAACACGCTTAAGTGATTACTCTACCTAAACTATTACATCTTCCCTACTTTCCCTACCATCGTCCATTATGCTAAACGAGTACTTCCCCTATTCCATGGAGACAAGCATAATTCAAAGTGTGTTGTAGCAAGTTAAAGATGCAGCGTTTGGAAGTTGTAAGTAGATGTTGAATTAATTTCAGTTACTTTAACTTACATGAAGTTGTTTTATTTAACTTGTATGTTTGTGGCTGACGTACAGCTAAATCAGTGGACCAGCTGAGATATTCTTATTTTATTTGACTTTCTACTTAGAAAAGTTAACAATCCTCTAAATATGGCGTTGTTAAAATATTCACCATATCATAAAAGGTACTGTCCTTACATTATATTTCCCTAATACATGTGCACAGAAGGGCAATTATTTAAGCCACGTACAATGCGCATATCGTTACCTAAACTGCAAGTGGCAACAACGCTTCTTTTTATAAATTTACATAAAGAAAACCTACATAAAGAATATAATTAATATATTTAGTGTCTGGGTAAAATTCTACCCGGACACTAAATATATTAATTATATTCTTATTTGTATTCATTATTTATATTAATTATATTCTTATTTGCATTTATTTGTGCTCCATATAAATTAGTTTTCAAATATGCTATTTTGATCTGAAACTAAAAACTAAATTGTTGCTACAGTCCTTTTGAACTTCCACATTAAAGTCTATGTTTTTAAGAGTAGGTGGCCATAAAATTTGTGAACAGGTGTGTTTGGGTAGTGTGACCTTTTTCATTTTAAGTGACGATATGCATGTATGTACAGTGGAGTTCAGTTGAATTTTCACTTATACCGCATTCTTTTCGAATTGCACAATATAATAATACTTGTACATTTTCTCGCTCATAACAAACGAAACAAAGTCGCAAAATTTTTGCACTAATTTTCAAGGCCGTTAAATAATTTTTTTCGCCATTATTTAACAAATCGTTAAAAAACAGCAAAAAAAATTAAATTCACAAACGGTTGCATAATATGTTCCATAACGGGATCGAAAGTAAGAAATTAATGTTAATTATTTCACTTCCACTTACTTTTATTTATTTAAAGAAATAAATCGAACCAAAAAGATCGATCCAACCTAGGCTTGCCAGATGGCCGGGAATGAGCTTGATTGTCAAGATATTTTAGTGAATGTCAAGTTTCAAGCTCAAGCAATATTTGTCAAGCTGAAATTGAACATTTTCAAAATTAAAATTTGCAGTTGGTTACATCTAAAAAATTTCGTTTTTTGGCAGTAAAGTTTAATTGTTGGCAACATATAATTTTATCCCTGTATCAACATACATAATTTGACTCATCACTGTATTTAGTACGAACTAAGTCCATTTTTTCCAAATTTAGTTTTCATTGAATTGAACTCGAACGGAAAGAATATAAAAGGTTTTTAGTTTTATTTTTTCTAAATAAATTTTGTTATCGCTTTTAAACAATATTAAGAAATAACTTTCTATTTTTGTTGCTTTTTTATTGTTTAAAACATAAAAGACATTTCTTTTGGCGCTTACTGTGCATACACCTATGTATGTTAAAAATATACAAACGTACATTTATAAGTAACGAACTGAATGAATTTTATGTAATTTTCCTGTAAAGAAATGACTGAATTGTTGAATTTTTTATGTTATTCTTGTTTTTTTTTTTTTTTTTGTAAGTAAACATCCTTTATTTCCGTTTTTAATAAATAAAGAATTTTTAATAAATTAAAAAAATTGATATTATCCCGTATTTTTAGTTTTTAAGCAAATATTTCAATTTGTCCAGTTCTCTTCTTAAAATCAAGCTCATTTGCACTAAATGTCAAGTTAATGCTCATATTGAATCTGGCAACCCTAATCCAACCCCACTCCACTGTAAACACAAATTTTTATTATCGATATTTCGGTACTCATTGAGTATCATGTTCAGAAAAATTCTGTTTTTTTCTCCTGAAGATGATACTCAATGAGTATCGATATATCGATAATTTCAAATAAAATTGTTTAACTACTGAATAAGACAGACCTTAAGCTTAAATAATATTTTAATCAAAGTTGTTATAAAAAGTTCAAAAAATATAAAGACATTATTGTAATAAAACGTAATAATCACGAAAATCTCAAATGCCGCAAAAACCTAAAATTTATAAAAAGAAGTTTAAATTTTACAATGTAATGAACTTCCTTTAAAAGTTTAAAATAAAATTCTATTAAACAAATTAGTAAAATATTGACATAAAAATAAACCAAAAAATCGAATCAAATCGATTAAACAAAATTTAAACATTTTAGGGCTTAATTTTTATTATGTTTTTATTTCTCACAAATATTTTTCACCGAGTAGACATATAGAAATTACATTTTTTTTTTTTTTTAATTTTTATAAGAATTAAAAATTTTTAAAATTTCGTTCTCGCAAGGTATTGCAACAGTTCTATAAACAATTTTACTATTGGAGGGAGGATAGTCGGTGTAGTGTTTGTAGACATTCGATCTGCTGTTTGTAGACCTTCAAAGTTTTCTTATTAAAATTTAATGTAATAAAGGGTTGTACGCCTCGGATTATTTTAAACAATTTCTTATCTTAAACTGAAACTAAAAATTCTAGTGCCTAATTTTTGTTTTTATTTCTCATAAATATTTTTCAGCGAATACACATATAGAAATTCACTCGTTATTTTGTCTATCAAAAGTTTTGAAATTTTTATAAGAGTTAAAAACAAATTTAAAGTTAAAAATAAATTTAAATTTTTCATATGAATTTCACTTTGGTGAAGGATACTTAACTTTTTTATATAGAACATTACGCAAGGGATGACACCAACTTGCGTCGGCTCTACAAAAAAAATTTTATTATGGGAGGGAGGATTGGTCGGAGTATTGATTTAAAACCTTCAAAGGTTTCTTATTTCAATTTATTCTAATAAACGTAACAGAGGGTTGCACAACTCGGATTTTTTTTAACATTTTCTTATCAATTAAATCGAATAAACTAAAATTAAAAATTATAGTGCTTAATTCTTGTTTATATTTCTCGTAAATGTTTTTCATCGAATATTTAACTTTTTTTAATGTTGAACAGTACGCAGGGAATGACACCATATCGCGCAAACGACTGCGTCGGCTCCACAAAAAAAATTTGTCTATGGGGGGGAGGACTGGTCGGAGTATTCATTTAAGACCTTCAAAGGTTTCTTATTAACATTTAGTGTAATAAACGTAGTAGAGGGTTGTACACCTCTGATTTTTTTTCCAATATTTTCTTAGTTATTTTTCTTTTACATCCTGTTTGTCTATTTGTGCGTTAATATCTTTGTACGTATTTTTGTATAGAAATGTTTGTGTGTGCTCAGCCTTTTTTTGGTAGCATCCTTTGTATCTTGCCTCATATTTCATCATGAGTTGTAAATGTCTGTCTCTTTAGCTTTTCCTTGATTTGATGTTGATGTACTAGATTTAAGGAATGTATAAAACACATATTTGTATGTACACACATGCATGCTCGTACATATATGTTTAAATGTCAGTATGTTTTCCATTTATTTTCCTTTTTTGGCAACCTTGTCCATTGGGTCATAAAAACGCTTCCGGCCATGCTCGAAGTAAGATTAACTTGTCGTTTACAATTTCTCTTTGATTTGTTTTCTTACGTTTGTGGCAGCAAAAATAGCAGCAATAAGTTTTTTTTTGTGCTGTGATATTTTTACTATTTTAACTTTTGTTGTTTTTTTTTTCATCTGTTATTCCTTTTACGTTTTTATAGTCTTGTTTTTCTACGATTTTTGTGGGTGAATTCTATTGGTGTATGTGGGTGTGTGTTTTTCTTTTTGATGCCAATTTGAAATGGCTTCTTAATACTTCGAAATGTATTTTATTTATATGGTCAAAATCTTTGTTAATGTATGGTATCTGCGAGGGATCGATTGTCAGTGCTTTAAAATTTCGAATTAATGTCATAATGAATTATTTATGAAAGTATTTCTACGCAGTTTTGCAATCAGCTTCTGGGACTGTGTATATAAATATTTTAAAAATAAATAACTTTAAGTGCATATTATTAATTTTGTTTATTTTTGTTAACAATTACCATTTCGAAATACTATATTCATTGTACGAGGGTATTTAAAAAACTAAGGGGACAATTATTTTTCGACTAATGGTTCGATTATGAATTGCGAAAGAACAACGGATTGCGATTCAGCAACCAAAAATTCTTAGTTGCCAGTAAAGCACAAATAAGTAACTAAAACCTACAACTTTCAGTTGCCAGTTGCCATTTTTAGCAACTGGCAACTCTATTGATGCTTGGATGCCTTCCACAAACAACCCATTAATTCCTATTAACTGAATACACTATATTCAACGTCTCTCAAGCTTTTTATAATATAAAAATATTGGTCAATTATTTTATCGTTAGATTAAAATATCTTTCCGTCGTGCCATTTAGGTTTAGAAGCTTTAAATAGACGATGAGGGCTCAACTAATGGCTTCTTTCCATGGCGACACGTACATATATTCTTCCATAGTCAAAAAGTAATTACTTCTGTCTAATTATTTAGTGCCATGTATGTACATTTCATAAAAATCCGAACAAACACATCTTATCCTTCTTAGGGTGCTTCGTCCGTTGTGTATCGAAAAGGATTTGTATTTTATTTACCGTCATAAAACACGCAAATATTATCTCTGTCTTATCACTTACGTTAAAAAGGGTACATGATGAAAGTCGGTAAATCCAAAACGTTACCAGAAGAATTGGCTGGCATCTTGTACCAAAACAAGTATTCCAATGCGTAACGTTGAAATCGATATTTTGCAAGTCTAGACATTCTTGCATGATTTTTCTTTATATGATTTTACAATCGGACAGATCGTTTAAAACATTAATATTTTCTTGTAATTATTTTTGCTCTCTACCCCACTTTGATATGACGCCATATGAAATCGGAATCGTTTTGAAAATTGAAAATTGAAAATTTTCGCGGAATAAGTTCTTAATATTGCATTTAAGTGAAAATGAAAAAAAATTTATTTTCAAAACCGTTTCTTACATTTAAATAACCATGAGGCAAGAAACTTGAAACAACAATAGGTAAATGGATTAATTTTCAAATCTCTGGTGAATTGGAAACTTAAGATATTAAAATTCATGGAGTGACAAAGAATATTATCGTCTCTGCCAACAATATGTTTGTTGGTATTTAACAAAATATTGTCAGTTTGAAATACTGTCACGTTAAACATTTTAATTACTTGATAAAAGCTATAATTAATGAAATATTATTGTAATATTTTATTGTTTTCTGTTGGCTTTGCTGAGTATATGCATGCATTTCATTGGCGCTAACTAAATCATCAATACCCTTTAGCCAATCGTGATTGAAAAGCATTTAGGCTCGTATACTTATACCAAACACTACTAACGATTTGGTTAGCGCCAATGAAATGCAGGCTCTAAGCCAACAACAAACAATAAAATATTAAAAAGTTATTTTGGAGAATATTTCAAATAACAAATTTTAGAGAAATAGTATTGTTTTAAAAAAAGTTAGAACAGCCTTATTTTGATAATAATTTTTAGCTTTTATTACATTGCAATCATGTAATTGGTCAAAAACATTCGCTTGAAATTTGCTTAAGGATGTTTTCGTTTTAGGCCGAGGCCACGCAATGAGCGGCAAAGCGGTGAGCGGCAAAAAATTAAAACATATGGAAAACTACTGAAGCGGCCACGAAATGAGCGGCTAAGCGGCATTTCTGAGCGGCCAAGCGGCGCCGCTCAGGAATAGAACTTGATCTAATTTTTAGTTGATTTCTGAGCGGCAAAGTATAAACATGGCAAAAGTGAATGCTGTGGAGCTTATAATGTCATCTGTACGAAGCCGACCGCTATTATGGCAAGACAGATGACCAAATTTTAAAAATAAAAATATAACCGATAAAGACATACGGAAATATTGCCAAAAATCTGTCTGGAAATTTACGTAGATTTGTATATAAATGTTTAAATTCGCCGTAATGTCGGATTGATTGATTTATAGGATGAATACCAAATCTTCTTTTTTTCTTAAACGCATTAAATTCTTGTAAATACGATTTTCGCGTGAAAATATTAAGTAAACCTCTCGATATAATGGCATTTTAACAACTAACCGCTCAGAAATGACGCTCAGTAACAAGCCACTTGCCGCTCAAACTCACCGCTCTGCCGCTCACCGCTTTGCCGCTCATTGTGTGGCCTCGGCCTTAGGCGTGCGTGTAATTGCAAGAATGTGTACAAGTATAAAATTCTTTTTTTACGGTTTTCAATTTTTTTGGTTAAGAACCTAAAAAATTCATTGTAATTTTTTTATTTATTTTAATCTCTTCTCTACATATATAAAAATTACGTGTATGTTCGTGATCGCTAAACTCAAAAACTACTGGACCGATTTTGACCACATTTTATATGCATGCTCTATGGGCCATGAGGAGTGTTTCTGTGTAGTTTGAAGTTCGTCCGACAGATGGCCCATTATTTAGTTTTTTGTGTTTTGCTTGATACAGATTAGCGCGATAAGCCTATGCTGCGTTTCGCTGAAGGCGTTGAGTCCTTAATCAGCGTGTAGTGGCGTTAATTATCCCGATACCGGTATTTGAACAATAATTGCTATGTCGATTTGGTGCACCTTTCATTCTTCTTCAAAATATCAATCCGCCATGACTTTGCAACGAAACCAGACTTGCAATGAAAATAAAATTTGAAGGGAAAACAACGTTTGCCCGGGTCAGCTAGTTTGTGTATAAAAACTAATATCTGCTTATGTGTTTGTATATTCAAATAGGCTATTATATTTATTTAACGCTTCGGGGGAATACGTGCCTCATACAAAATAATTATTATTAATAATTATCAGGATATCGAATAATTAATAATTTATTAGTTATTCGATGTCCTGATAGCTACGATAACGAGACTTTCCAAATTTTATTTATGTTATATCGGAAATAAAATTTGTATGATAGGAAAAGTATGGCGGTATAGGAAGTAATTATTAATTACTATAAAAGTTTGTGGTGTTGGACACTATGTGTCCGTTTTAAATAAAACACAGATTGTTAGGGACTATTTCCCAATGTGATTATACTAATTTCTAACTCCGATCTGTTTGACAAGGAGGCTGACTGATTGTTAGAAGAAAAGTATTCTCAGGCGATTGGCTAATGTTTTGAAGCTGCTGATTGGAGCAGGTGTGGTTCTGCGAATTGCAACTGCTTGTTATTGTGGGAAGAATTATGGGAACAGGAATATTCCCAGACGGTCAGCTAAAGCTTTGAAGCTGTTGATTAGTACAGGTGTAGTTGTTGGAATTAAAACTGCATGTGACAGTGCTGTCGTGATCATGCTATGCTTTGTTCACACAGCATTTTAGTGTTGTAGGAGTCATGTGCTAACTTATACCCAGGGAATTAAAAGGACAAGACTCAGCAAATTTTATGTAAGTTACTATGGGAATAATGTCAGTATTTGAGAAATATGGTGGTATAGGAGGGGCACACAGGTAGCATCCAGTAAAGTATTTATTGACTTTTGTATATATGGAGAACTACAAAAGTAAGACTATCCGAATTCGACATACGTTACTATAGAAACAAAGGGAATAATTAAGCAAAAGCAAGAATGTATAGAAGGGGAGACGGGTATCCCCCATGCAAAGTTATTATTAGTTATCTCATATCTAGTTAATATCGAATATCTAAATTTTATATGCGTTACAACGTAAATAAAGTATGCACTTGAGCAAAATCATGAAAGTATGGGAGGGGGACATAGGTGTCCTCCATACAAACTTAGAGAACTGCAATATAGATACTATCGAAATTTAAAGTAAGTTGATATTAGAATGTTTGCGCATTGTGAAGAAAAGCACTGCGTCGTAGAAGGGGGAGACGGCTATCCGCATACGAAGTAATTGGAAAATAAGTATATTATTTTAACAATAAAGTGCTTTTCCAGCAAATGCATGTCAGGGCGGATCCTTTCATATAAATTAGCTATATTAGGGGAGCTGCAAAACTAAGTTATCAAACATCATGGGTGTTACTTTGAAGTCAAAGTGCATATTCAGATTGAAAACTTCTTTGATAGAAGCGAAGGTAAGGCTACCACCCTCTTGTAGAACATTATTTACTTTATTTTATCACGGGAGCTGTAATAGTGAAGTAAGTTATCGTGTTGGTTTCCTTAGAAACAAAAATCGTAGTAGAAAATCCTCCGTATAATTCTATATGATCCTTTACTTATGCATGTTTATGTCAAGGCGATAGGGGTAGCGAAGCACGCCAAGCATGGCTAGTAAAATATAGTAATAAACTGGCAAAAGAACTACTGGTCTTTAAATCAAAATAAAATAATTTGTTAGTTAATACAGTCAATTAACATAGAAAAACTATTTAGATGCATAAAATCAATTTATTTGTTCAATTGTAAAAAAAAATATCGGTAATCAAACGGCCTACAAAAATGCAACAATTTGTCTATTAAACTTAGTACTAATTAACTGACCTTCGTAGACTAGTAGGTAGTGTACTAGACTCGTAGTGCGAAGGTCCCAGGTTCGAATCCTGCCGCAGAACTCTGGCAGTTTGAGAGCGCACAACAAGCCTTCACTGGCTTAAGTGTATGTCGTATGACATGGGCTATCACACACTCCAATCAACCTAACCTAACCTAACCTAGTACTAATTACGTTGCATGCAAACTTCCAACTAAAGTATTGGTTAAGACATTTCTGAAATTGAATTTATAGTTTCTTTCGTGCAGATACAAATTTTAATTTCGTCAAAAAAGTTATGAAAGTTTCGATAAACTATGACAAAGCTTATACTGAAGGTAACAACTCCTCGAAACTGGTGTAAGACATAATGGACTACTTGGTTGCAACAAAAAAATAAAATAAATAAAAATAAAATAAAATAATTGTTGTTATTTAACAAAACACACTTTTAAGATTCTGACTTTATCTACAAGCGGCGCTTTGTTCCCCTATTGTTATATATTGGAAACTTTTAAATTGGTTTCTTAAATTTGCCACATATAAAACATCCATGTCAGAAAGTTAAATTTTTGAACACAAGTATTCCACGAGTAACGCGGCTTGCGGAGACAAAAGTTATTCTGGGCACTATTTTATTTGGATTTAAATATACAATTGAATTTTGTGACCAACTAATTTTGAACATTTCATAATTGAAAGTATATAAAATTTTCTTTTTGGATCAGTAAATCGCATTGAAGACAATAACTTTATTATCCAAATGGTTTTTTGTTAGTCCATATATTTTGGCCAAAAAATCATTCTCAGCTTTAGAGAAGAATGGCTGTATTAACTAATCATATTAACGTATATATATGGATGGACCAACGACCACTCATGCGCAGTTCAATACAAAAAGCTACTATTTGCTTTTGACTTTGATTATGCATTGTTCACAACAACATTGTTAAGATCACCACCATTACTGATGGGCTTTATAGATCAATAATAAGCAGTTTCTTCTGTATCCATTTGAGCCTATGGGTCTATTGCAGAACTGATCTGTGTGCCACAATTCAATTCATAGCTTGAGGATATGATGACTGGTGGATATAACATGTATATCTAAGCCTCTTCTCTTCTGCTTTTTTCTGATTAAACGGTGTAATGTGTAGCATATTATGCTTGCAACAAGCATGTTTAAACCCGATACATATAGTTGCTTACATCTTATCGAGTTGCAGCTACAACTCTTATTTAGTTCATGAATCGATCGCAAGATGTACTATTTTTTTATTTCTATTTGCCGAATTACAAACTATATGCCATATGTTAAGAAATATTTTATAATTTTACATTAAATGACATTATTTTAAATGAAGGTTAGGTAAGGATGGCAATTAGATCAGGCCCACTTAGACCTCTTGGACCATTGTGATACCAAGGAAACTCTGCCTAAACGGAGGCCCCACCTTCAAACTAACCGGGGCTGATTATGAAACGTATTGTGCATTGCAGTTTAATGACTGTAACGTCAGAGAGATCGTTGAATTCAAAAGATTCCATTATCATGTATGGTAACTATGCGTCTTCTTGCTAGTCCGTGACAGTAAAACAAGTAATGTTACACACTTTCTTCTTCATCTATTGTCGTGGCAGCTGCAGCAGAAGTCGTTGCAATCAAGTGAGAGATTTGAGCGACAATCGTAGCACACTGAGCTTCGCAGTGCTTAAGGGAGGTGTTCTATTTTTCGTCCAACACTCATCTTTAATGATGAGCAACTTTTTACATGAATAGATAAATTAAGAAGGAAATAATGGACGACAAATTAATCCTGGCTCACCGTTTGACCATGTCTTAATGTCATAAAAGTTAAAATTTGGTTCATCTTTTAGGCCTGCGGAGTCACTGTTCCGCGTTTGTTCGAAAACGATATTGGTAAGGCGATCAACACTGAGCGCAATCAATTAATGGTTAAATTGAACGATATATTTATGGATAACTTGTAATATTCTCCTTAATGGTTTCAAGCTGTGGTTGGACAAATTCGTCTAGTCACCAAGTCCATTACATTTTTTTTTGTTGTTAAAGAGTCAACACAAAATTCAGATTAGTTCTTTACAGCAGTCGTATCAATTAATATTTTGCATGATCCTTTCGGGATTACGTGAACCAGGCACTGAGATCATTTAGACTTATTCGATGGACAATTTTTTCTTTTAAAATAATATAAAGTCGTCGGATTTACGTGCAGTATGGGGAAGCACTGATACAAATAAAAGAGGTGAGTCACTCTTAGAATACTTATTACTTACTAACATGGGGATTGCAAATAAGGGGAATAGCCCAACGTTTTGCAACGCCATCAGAGAAGAGGTTCTCGATCTGACACTTATAACTAACAAATCACTTGATATGATCAGGGATTGGAAGGTCTCTGAAGAGGACTCCATGTCGGATCCTAAACACATCCTTTTTGAAGTTAGGGGATTGGTGAAGAGTCAATCGCTCTACAGAAACCCCAGGGCAACAGATTGGATAAAATACTCGCAGGATCTGCAGTCCAGGATCACTGGAAACACATTTTCCATTACATCACCTGAGGAACTGGATGCATCAGTCGAGAGACTAACTGATGCAATCATATCCTCATTTCAAGACAACTGTCCTGTCAGGATAAAATCCTCCACGAAGAGGGTACCTTGGTGGAACAGAAATCTTGGGAAACTGCGAAGAAAGGCAAGACTGGAATTCAACAGAGCCAAACAAACTGGAAATTGGGAAGAGTACAGAGAGGCCCTAACCACTTACAACAAGGAGCTAAGGAAGTCCAAGAGAAAATCATGGAAACTTTTCTGTGAAGATCTTAAGGACGTCCCGGCCACAGCCAGGCTGCACAAAGCACTTTCGAAGGGGGGCACGAACCCGATAAGCACACTGAAGGGGCCAGACGGCACCTATACAGATACTTTCAAAGGGACACTAGAGCTTCTACTTAGAACTCACTTTCCTGATTGCAGGTTTGGAGCTTCGGACGCTGAAACTCCAGCGGCATGGCCGCATGCTCAGCGAAGGGCGACGAACCAGGTCATCAGGAAAATAGTGACCTTTGAGAGGATAAAATGGGCTGTAAATTCTTTCAGACCTTACAAATCACCGGGGCCGGATGGTATCTTTCCGGCCCTGTTGTCAAGAGGTGGTACCATCCTCTATCGGAAGATGGTTAACATATTTCGATCAAGTTTAACAATAGGACATGTCCCAAGGACTTGGAGAGCGGTAGGGGTTATATTCATACCCAAGGGTGGAAACAGACCCCCAGAATCTCCCAAGTCCTACAGACCAATTAGTCTATCATCTTTTATGTTGAAGACGATTGAAAAACTATTGGACCAATACCTCAGGACGGAGGTACTTTCCATGAGACCTCTGCATAGGCTCCAATTTGCCTACCAGAAGGGCAAATCAACTACCACGGCACTACACAATATTGTTCGGGATATTGAAAAGGCCATGGAATCGAAGGAAATAGCCCTGTGTGCATTCATGGACATTGAGGGTGCCTTCGACAATGCGAACTTCCACGCAATGGAAACAGCACTCACTACTAGAGGAGCTGATCCTGTGATAGTACGATGGGTCAGCTGCATGCTGAACCAAAGGTCGATTAGGGCCTCACTTGGATCCACGGATCTCACAGTCACCGCGGTTAAGGGATGCCCACAGGGCGGAGTATTATCTCCCCTTCTATGGTCTGTATTAGTGGATGACCTGATCGGGCTACTTAACCGGAGGGGACACAGAACCATCGGCTATGCGGACGATATCTCCGTAATAATCAGGGGGAACCATGCAGGGACGATTACGGACCAAATGCAAGACGCCCTTGACAAGATGCATGAATGGTGCACTTCGGAAGGGCTATCTGTTAACCCAGCGAAGACGATCATTGTACCATTTACCAGGAAAAGGGTGATTAATTTACCCAGTCTCTGGATGGGTGGCATCGAGATAGTTCCCAAGGAGAGGGTAAAATATCTGGGTCTCGTCTTGGATATGAAACTCACTTGGGAACCGCACCTCGAGTCAGTACTGGGAAAGGCCACGAGGAGCCTTTGGACAGCGAGGCAACTACTTGGCAGATCCTGGGGTCTGAGCCCCAAAATGACCTTCTGGATATATATCCAGATGGTGAGACCAACCATACTGTACGGGGCTCTGGTATGGTGGAGGAAGACTGAGCAACGGACAACTATATCGAGACTGTGCAGGTTACAAAGACTTGCATGCCTATGCGTCACAGGGGCCATGAAAACAACCCCAACGTTGGGTATGGAAGCTCTTCTGAACCTTGCACCGCTCCATCTGGCTATACAAGAGGAGGCAGCTATAAGGGCAATCTCTATCTACGGAAAAGAGAACCTTAGGGCGGGAAACCTAACTGATCATCTGGCTATCCTCAGGGGAATCGGGGACATACTTGATATGTCTCAGGCGGGCGACCATATGGACCCGGTATACTGTTTCGACAGGAAATACAGGGTCCTCTTCCCCACAAGAGAAGAATGGTGCGCAAACCCAGGATGGCTAAGAGATGGATCGCAAATGTGGTACACGGACGGCTCAAAAACGCTCCAAGGAGTTGGGGCGGGAATAGTGGGGCCTAGAGCACACAGGTCTATAACACTGAGCAAGGATACGACAATTTTCCAAGCGGAACTTTACGCGATACTGGAAACTGTGGAGATCCTATCCGAGAGAGGACACAGGGGAATACGGGTTAAGATATTCTCGGACAGCCAATCGGTTCTTAAGGCCCTGAGAGGCTGTACGTACATGTCCAGATTATTACTGGAATGTCAAAACAGGCTCAATGACCTGGCGACTCATAATCAGATTACTCTGATATGGGTACCAGGGCATCAGGGGCATGCCGGGAATGAGATGGCGGACATCTGTGCGAGAAGAGGGGCTGAGGGGAACTTCATTGGACCCACCCCTTCTTTTGGTTTCAACAAAAGTCTCCTTAAAGGGGAGATTTCGAAATGGACATCGTCCAGGATTGCACAACATTGGAATGACATCAATGGATTATGTCACTCCAAGAAATTCCTACGCTTTGACGCTGGGAGGGCGGATCTGGCTCTAAGACTGGACAGAAAAAGCCTACGGACGCTGGTAGGGGCGCTCACAGGCCATTACACCTGCAAAGCCCACCTATACAGAATGGGCTTATCTGACACGGACATCTGCAGATTTTGCGGTGAAGATGAGGAGTCGATGGAACACTTGATAACAAATTGTGGGGCATTGTGCCACAGGAGACACAGGACTCTACATGCATATACGCTGAGTGAAGAGGATCTGCTAATGCTCCCACTGAAGGAGCTGATCCTATTTGCGAACGTATTAAACTGTTAAGGACAGGGGAAGCACAATAGATCAGCAATGGTCGCAGTGCAAAAGGCTATCCTGGGCCAAACCCCATTTCATTACTTACTTACTTACTTACGTGCGAGTATAAATTCGCAATCAATCGATGGATCAAGGTAATCAGATCTATGTGGCTGAGCTATTTAGACCACTCTCCTCCTAGTCGCTGTTCGAAATTTAGAAGAGCGTTTGAGTAATTCATACAAGAATTTAGATGATTCTTTACATACAATATATTTCATTCCATCTTAACATCAATACATCATCTACCTTTATTAAACAATCCATCAATTGCTCATCTTCTTAAAAAAAAAAAAAAAATAAAATATGCTGCAGTATTGTAAAGGGAGATTTTTTAGCAACTTTCTCTTTGACAACACTGTTTTTGGCAGCTCAGCTGTTTTCGTGTAACTTGTTACTGTTCAGTTTGGTCTATAATTTAACCATGAATCGACTTACAAACGAACAACGCCTGCAGATTATTGAATCATCGACGAAACTTATTTCTGGTTGAATGAATACGTGAAATTGCCGTATTCGGTGTGAAGAGCAGCCACAAGCAATTCATTCTGATAAACGCACTGGAGTGGATTATGGGCCGGTGACATCATTGGACCGTACTTTTACAAAGACGATGAAAGCAAGAACGTTACCGTGAATAACGAGCGCTAAAGTGCAATAATTACAAAAATATTTTTACCCGAAATAGAAAAGCTGGACTTGACATGTGATTTCAACAAGACGGTGCCACATGCCACACAGCAGGCGAAACAATAGCCGAATTGAGAGGCAAGTTTGGTGATCGTTTGGGGCTGGTCAACTGGCCGCCTAGATTGTTCGATTTAACGCCTTTAGACTATTTTTTGTGGGTCTATGTTAAGGCTCATGTCTATAGGGACAAACTCGCAACGGTTGACGCACTGGAAGCCAATATTAAAACGTTTATTCGTGAAATACTGGTCGATATGTTGAAGAGAGTATGCCACAATTGTATGATCAACATTTACTTGAAATCATCTTTAAACGTTGAATTATATAGATCGTTCTATTGCCTCAAATAAACATTTCATACATTTCTCTAAATTTTCTATGTTTTTTAATAAAATCCGAAGGCTCTTAGAAAATCACCCTTTGTTACGAAAAGCCTTTTTTTCAAATTCATAAAAAAGAAAATTGATGATTATTAATGTGCAGAGCTGTAATGAGCTCCCTTAATTGTTATACCACACTACTCGAGGGTTACCTGTAGTGTGTTACTCATAAAGTACATTTCATTTCAATTCACAAATAAGTAAATAATCTTAAAGGACATACGAACTCTGGTCATTTCCTTGCAAAGAAAAATATCGTATACCTGTGATTTCAATATTTGAATTGGAACAATAAGATGGATATCATTAACTCTAGCATATGGAAATTGTATGTAAAAAGGACCTTTTTCCTCTTGTTAATGCTGATTATTATTTTTAAGACCACTCCTGGCATTTTTTGTTTTTTTGTTTTTGTTTTGTTTGTTTTCTTTTCGTATTTGACTACAAGTATAACGACTTTTTCTTTACATATTTAAATGGCAGAGAATTGATTTTCTTTTTTTTTGCTCCTTTTATTTTGTTAACGAATTCTTTTGATGTCTCAGTCGTTGCTCAATTATTTTTTTCTTCTTCTTATTTCCTTCTAGTTGACCATTTGAATTTCATTTGTTTGCAAATATTTTGTCTGATGATTTTGTTTGGCACTTTAGTTCTTAAAATTTATCCTGCTGTGCAGTGAAGTGTATTCCATCTACACCATCATCCTGCAGGTGTGAATTAAGTTTTTGTTCTTTTGTTTGTGTCTTTAATTTTCTTTGCCATGAAAAAAGGAACCTTTTTTAGGGATGACTAGAAAATTAAAAAAGGAAAAAAACAAACTAAATAAAAGAATTTAAATTTTCGCTTTCGGGGGTGTATTTAATTCGGAGTGAAAATGCTTTGAAGTAACCACAGAAAAATGAAAAGTGTCAATTGAAGTGTGAGTTTTCACGAAAACAACTAAATAAAGAGCTGCTTGAGTCTGAAAGTATTTAAAAATTACTTTAATTAATTAATAATGCGGGTATTGTAATCAGTATTTAAGAATAAAAAGCGAAATGGAAATAAATTTCGAATTAATTAATTTCTCTTCAGAAAGCAAAAAAGACTACTTAATATATTTTAAATCATATGGCTAAAAGTTCTTACACGAGGGTAGTTCAATAAATAAG
This sequence comes from Germaria angustata, assembly GCA_963681545.1. Classification (NCBI taxonomy): domain Eukaryota; kingdom Metazoa; phylum Arthropoda; class Insecta; order Diptera; family Tachinidae; genus Germaria; species Germaria angustata. The sequence goes on along the minus strand of OY812998.1, from coordinate 67,085,265 downwards.
TGATCTTTTTAATAAAAAAATTGTCTTCAAAGAGAAGAAATACTCGCCCCATTTGTTATCCTTAAAAAAAAAGAAAAGATTACAATCTTCCTTTCAAATGGGCTTATACAATTATTCCCGAGTGCTAATTCTTTAAATTTGTAAAGAGGAAATAACCATTTGGGGCTGAATCATGCTCTTTCTTATCCCAAAATCGAGCTGGTTTGAATTACTTAGTTCTCGTAGGTGTGCATGTCAATACTGGAGTTACTCGAATTCTATTTTCATTGATATTTTGTATGAACGACTTTAAAAATGAGCCAAGGTTTTTATGAAAAGGCAATTTGGGAAAAGTTGTTTATTTGAATTTTAATCAAAATTTTTATGCTGTAGCCTTGTATGGGTATGAAAATGGCTTAAGATAAAAAATGTGCAAGGACCATCATATAAAAAAAGAGCTTCCAAAAAAGCCATGGAAATGCTGAAACTACCACCCAGAAGTAGGGCAAATTGTAAAAATTTCTTATAATTTATGGCTTGTCATTGCAGGATGTTCCCATTTTTGATTGCTATTCACCGATTTGGAAGCTGTTTTCATTATGTTGAGCAAAGTAAGCTTTTTGCATAGCAAATGATTTAATATTAAATTAGGATTGCTTATTTGCCACTGGGAATACAATTCATATATGAAAAGCATAAACATTTGCCAGTAGTTACGATTTATTATTCTTTGTGTAAAGAAAAATTTATGAAAAAAAATTATGGTTTCGTGAAGCTGTATTTAGGTAAAACAAAGTTTTTTGAAACCGAGTTTAATAGATTAGTAGAAATAATTACTTTTTCTTTTCTTTAAAAATTTTTTTAAACTTGACTTCCCAGGAAGTTGAAAAAATTCACTATTGGATTTTTGATAGCAATGAAAATGTCATTCCTTAGGAATAATACTTATCGCTTTTGCTGGGATCTTACATTTAATATAGGATCTGTTTTAATGTATTTAGCTTTAAAGCCAAGTCCTTAATCGTAGGGTATATAAGATTCGATGTTGTTGGCTTAAACACTTTTATTTTGCTCCAGCAAAACTTTTTTCGAATGTGTGTGGTTTTTCATGACTGTGGAAAGAATAATTTTTTTTTAAATTGTGCGGAATATATGTTTGTTATTGTTTATATTTGTCATGCTGAAAAAAATTATTTTTGTCATAAAATCTCTCCTAAATCAACGTAAATAAATGAAGATTCAATTAAGTAATGGAAAATCAATGTGTGTTGAAAGAGATCAAATTTATTTGTTTAAAAATTTCATTCTTTATTATTTTCCTTCCATCTTGATGAATCCTTTATAAAAAATGTATGAATAAATATTTGAAGTGATATGAAATCAATATTATTGATTGTGAAGAAATGTTTCAGTCTTCCTGAGGTATTTATTTACATACCTTTTATTTTATTTATTTTTTACTTTATTTCTTACCTTTTGTGATTGGGAGCAGACGTTTTTTAACATTAATAATAATTGAGTGTGAAAAGAAATTTTGAGTAAGACTTTTCAAATAATTTTGTATTTCATTAAAATTTTTATTGGTAAAATATGAAAAATCTTAAAATCACTGCAATTCTCTGCACCTTTTGAATTTGTCCGCAAGACAAATTTCCCTTTATTGGCATTTTACTCAACACTTGCAACTGTTTTGCGTCCATTCAACCTGCAATACTTGCAAACAATAAAACAATTGGGGGTAGAGAGAGAGAAAAAGTGACACATAACAATGCAATTGTTTTGCTGGAAACATATTAAAAAACCAAAGTAATTAAAAATGCAATACAAAGGACAATGACAAGAATAAAAAAGTCCATTCGTTTGCAATTTCAAATTAAAATTCTTCACGTATAAACAAAAGTTTCAATTGTTTACACAATATACGCGTTGTAAACATGAAGTTTTTGATGCATTTCCGGTTCGTAATAAACTATTGGGGAAAAACCAAAATAAAATTTTTTAAGAACATAAAGTTAAAGGTTAAAAGAAAGGAAGTAAATGTGAAACAGGTCATACCAGAAGAATGACCTGGTGTTCATATAAAATGACACATTCAAAAATGTTTCAAAAATGAGGGCATGATGTAGTATAATTTAATACGATATTAAGGTTCAAGATATAATATTATCACAACTTTAAGCATCTTAAAATATGAATTTCGCGAAACAGCTTATGATACAATTGTTCGCAAGTTGGGATATATCAAATATACATATAAACTCTAAACTATCGCTTAAAAGTTAGATTATCCATAGAGGAAGACGTACATTACGTTTATCGGATTATTGTGTCCAAAGTTTTATACATTGAATACGTGTATGATGCTATAGATGTGTCTAAGATTAAAGTGGGCAGCCGCCCTACTGCCCAACTCTACGGTGCTCTTAAAACTGTTTGAAGACAAGCCCCTGCCAGCCAACTGTTAAGGCACAGAAGCACACGTGGGTGCTGATATCATGCACCCCATTTGAGGCCAAATTCTATACTGACTGCAGGACCATACAAAACCACTTTGCTGAAGTGCTGGAGCAATTTAAACTTCTATCCGCTTAACGGCGAAGCCAGTACACATCTCCCCTTTTATAGACCACTAACCGTCAGGGCACCTAGATAAATGCGGCAGTAGAGAGAATCAAATACACAGCACCGACCATAGATCCACTGCACCAACTCATAACTCTCCCTGCGATTTTTGCTTAAACCACAGCCTCACCAACAAGCAGTCTGGGACAAGCCCTAGGGGCTACTGCTTCTCATGGCACTAGACAGGTTTCCTGTTAGCCGTGTGTTTAATAAACTCCTCCCATTGCAGGATCCCGCAACCCCGATTTATCGACAACACCTTTACCCAGACTACTTGCATATAGCAAGTCTACTTCCTCTAAATTCGTATATGCACGCCCTATTATTCCAGATATTGGGTAATCGGCAAAATATCAAGGTATAAGCCAAAACAGCATGCATTTACCGGGCTACCAGGGGCGTATGAGGCTACAGTAGTATATAGTTAAACAATTTGGAATGATCTTTCGTCACCCCACGTCAAACTTGGTATGTAAAAAGACCAGCTTCGACTATATGCCATCTTAAGTATTCTTTTTCTTATTAAATCGTTGTGCTATTGTTCGTTGTCCTTATAGCGTTTTTCTGTTGTGTGTGGCCGCTCGTGCACCGATATCTCTCATAGCCCCTTCGTCTTACCCTATGGTCTCTGTTCTTTTTTATGTCTTCTTTATGTCCCTTCTGTGTCTCTGTCTCTCTCGCGCTACTCTCCGTTTCTCTCTTCATTATTATGATCATATTCTCTATTTTATTGTGTGGCACGTGGTTACCCATTACCCCTTCTCTATATGCCTTGTAATCTGCAATTGTCTGTCTCTGGGTTTTTTCTTGTTTTAGTCATGTCTTGTCGTAGTGGTGACTTTTGTTGGGCTAAAGTTTTTTTAATGTTTCAATAATTCTCATATTGTGTCTGATGTACTGTTTATTTGTTCGTTTATTATTGTTTCGTCAAAAATTTTTTGTTTGGATATCGCCATGTTTTCTAATACGTCCATTCGTCGTCCTTTATATTGCAAATGCAGTATTTTACCCGTTTTTTAATGTGTCCTGGTGTATCCTTGTTGTTAAATATGTGGTTATCGAAATCGATATCGGCGTTGCCCTTGGTTTCTCCAATTTTTCAGTATAGTCCCTTATGTGTTATCGGTATATTATTTTGATCTTCCGTCCCGTTTGCAAGATGTAACTGTATTGTCATTTGCAGGTTAATTTGTATACCCCCTCCCGTTTGTCTAGAGGGTCTGTTTCGTACATGCTCTTTGTAGTATTTTTTTAATGGTGAGTGTCATATTTTTTGTAGTTTGTATGTTGTTTTGCTTATTTATTACTACGTTTATACGCACGTCTTATTTGCAAATAAAAAAGAAGAATGTTGCCGTATAACTTTTTTATTGTAACTTATTAACTCACTTAACAAGTCGTGAATAACGACACTATTTGCAAATAAAAAGTAAGACGTTGCCACTTCATGAACGTTTTTTGTGTTTTACTTACCAAACAATCATATTTTCGTCACATGGCATCACTTTATTAACACAAGTTCTGTATGCAATTTCCCGTATAAACAGTGAATTAGCTATTTGCAAATAGTTCTATTTGCAAATAAGACGTGCGTATAAACGTAGTATATGTTAAAGTAGCCCAAGTCTTCTTATCATGTTCCTGTTCGTTGTTCCGTTCTCTGTCTGTCTGATATCGTTGCTGATTCTGTCTATAGGGCCTTTTTATATCCGTTATTTCTCGCTGTGACATATATTGTTTTCATTTCTCCATGTGTTAGCGGTGTTCGTTCAAGTCTTGTTACCAATTGTCTACTCTCTGCGCTCTTGTATTGTTAAGGATGGTTCGATGAATTGTATATTACTGTATCCGCAGCTGTTGGTTTTCTGTATTCAAATCTATTTAGGATCTTGTTTGTCAGAGTAATTTATATTTTCGCCCTCATTCACTTTCAATGCAAATGTTATGTCCTTGTTTTTCCTGCTTAGGACATCCATGCTCTTCGTTATTTCCTTCCAGTAGAAATATTATGACGTTCACTTATCTGGGATAGAATGTCAGATTTTGTATAAATACTTTCATGAGAAATGGTGATATTGGATCTCCCATTTCTAGTTCGATGATTTGCTCCAGTGTCGCATTTGGTGTATTTATGGGTTGTTTTGAAAATTCCTTTGCCTTTTGTTTAATTGAGTGCTGATATACCATGTTTATTGTTTCTGGTAATGGAATTGATGGATATGGGACTAGGAAATATTATAAATAATAAAAATAAAGAAAAGCTGATCTCAAAGACCACCTCAATTAATATTTCTAATGCAATAAGGACTATATTTGAAAGCTGTTGAAATCTAAAAGGGCATGAAGCTTTCTGGAAGAAACGGAACAGCTGAAAAATACGCAAAGACAATTAAACAAGGAAAAAATTTCAATTGAAAACTTGTAACATTCATATTATTCGGTTTGACGACAACTCAAATGACATTATACGATGAGCTCCAATAATAACTTTCAGCTTCTCCATATATACATTGAAATATGAAGAACAAAGTGGTAATTGGGTTGTGAAAATCCATTGATGATGTCACGAGACATTGAATGAAATTCGCAAGGAACCCGCACATTTGACGTCGAAAAATTGATGAATTTAAGCAAGATAACAGCTGGAACGATTTAAAATTACTATCATATGGAGTGGTCGAAATGGTATAAATTTTTATCACTGTTCGTTAATGCATCACTGCACAAATTCAGGAAACTAAAATGCTCTTAGCTGCAACATTAAAGCAGAGGTTTTCCGAAGTATACACAATAGGCAAATAATAAATAAAGCATCAATTGATTTTTATGGTTATAGAGAATTAAATTTGATTTTCTGATGTCTTTCTTAAACGAATCACAGGGTATACAATTAAGAAAATCCTGAGCTTTGAAAGATATCGGCATTTACTTGTTGTTGTCATAAGGAATACTGTCGGACAAGATGCTTGTCTTAACGTCTAGACTTTATATAAAAAAATAGGAGCAATCAGTCCAACGCCTGGACCGCTCTCAGGAAGGTGCCATGAAAAGATTTACCAAAAATTATATTGATTCTAAAAAGCGGGTCAAATTCTAGTGGTCTCTTTAGATGATTTAAAATGCTGAAGCTTGGCTTATTATTAAACATTTTATGTATTAAAATCATTAAAAATAGAATTTTTATGTTAAACCAATATAAACCGATATCCTCCCTCTCAGAGACCAACAAAATTAGCTGTCGTTATAAACCACTTGATGGAACCACGGATGGACGTTCCCAATAATAGTATTGAGCATATGAAGCCACTCCCCAAGAAGGCATGGAATTCCATATACTACTCTATTGCCAATACTACTCGCACCACTTTAAATCTCTCACCAAATATAAAATCAATACTTTTACTATTTTTCACCCCAGTCCTCCTTATCAGCTTTAGAGATTCTGCTGAACACTCTTTATTTTCATTTTTATTTTTGTCATATCGAGTACCATTAACATTCTGCACTGTCTCATATTAAATGCTCTATTAAATCAAATTTAATCAACTGGTTTAACATTCAAATGAGCATCGAACGAGCAACTAAATCGTATCATAAAAAGGATTTTATTCAGAATAATAAATTGTTAGTATCGTATTTCGTATGATTGTAAACATGTCTTTATCGTTTTCATATTTTCTTATTTTTTTGGCCAAATATCTACTTTATTTTCGTTCAACAAATAATGCCATAGATACATACGTATACATAGATACACTGCATACACTCTCATTCAACTGATTAAGGTCACATATTTTTTTAGAACTTAGCAGGACATTTAGGAAATCTTATTTTTAGATAATTTTCTTTTTTATTAAAAAGGATATATATATATATATATATATATATATATATATATATACATATATATATATATATATATATATATATATATATATATACATATATATATATATATATATATATATATATATATATATATATATATATATATATGTATATATATGTATATCGGGTTATCCATTTAGTGGTTTTCAACCAGGCGGTCTGGCAACGCCGCCAGTTGTTGAATATCTGTCATATAAAATGTTATTTATTTATGTGAAATGTTTGCCATTTACGAATATGGATCGTTTATCAACCGAAAGACGCGTAAAAATAGTTAAAAGTTCCTACAAAAGTGGTGGTTCAAATGTGGCCACTTTTCGAGAATTACGGGGTGATTATAGTCGTCATAATCGACCTACTGTGCAAGGAATTGGCAAAATTATAAAGAAATTTGAAGAGACTGGAAGCGTCACAGATGTGTTCAGGCCTTTGCATCATCGCACTGTTCGTACTGACGAAAATATAACATCTGTTAGTGAAAGTTGGGCAGATAGTCGTAATTTGTTGATTCCCGGCGTTCTCTGCAATTGGGCCTATCTTACGGCTTATTATTTCGTATTTTACATTTGGATTTGCAACTCAATCCATATAACGACCAACTTACGCAACAACAACAATTAAATATGGCTGACCATCCATAACGCCATAGTTATGCTGATTGAGTGCTAGAGCAACAGGCTTTCAACGCTGATTTTTGGAACAATATTTTCTTTAAGGATAATTCTCATTTTTCATTCTGTGGTTACGTCAACAAGCAAAATTGTCGCATATGGGGGTCGGAGAAGTGATTGTGAAAAAACCACTGTATTCGGAAAAAGTGACTGTTTGGTGTGCATTATCGTCTTGAAGAATTGTTAGCGTCAATTAAGAGCGCTCTGGCCGTATGATAAGACACTTTTTTTGCCCAGAAAATGAAGATTATGAACTGGACGACATGTGGTTTCAACATCACGTTGCCACGAGCCACACAACATGACCGATGTTGGCTTTATTGCATGGAAAGTTGACGTTTTTGCTGCAAAGATCATGCGATTTGATTTTTTTGTGGGGCTAAGTCAAAGACCGTGTTTACGCGGATAATCTCCTAACGTTGCAGTATTGAAAACCAACATTCGTCAATTTATCGCCGAAATACCACTGGAAATGTGCGAAAAAGTGGTGGAGAACTACCTGAAAGGGATCCACTGCTGCAACCAATCTAGAGGCGGCCATTTAAATGACATTGTGTTTCGTATGTAATACCAAGGTGCAAGCATGATGATGAAATAAAAGTTTCATTGAATCATGCTTCAATTTTAAAACCAAAAAGTGTATAACCTTGTATACATACATATATATTTAAAAACACATTTATGTACATATTTACGTGCTGCAAAAATAATAATTTGAACTGGCTGTCTTTTTGTCATAAATGGAATAAAAAAAACTGTTTTTACAAAAAGTTTATTTGAAAATGTAAAATTGATGACATTAATGAGTACCTCACGATTTTATGCATAATTGCGCTCGTTTTACGACATTTTCAATTGTAGCTCGCAAAACATCTGGCTTCAAATTGGCGATTTTTCCAATTCAAATTTTTAAGACTTGCAATGTTGTGATTTGTTGCTCCGTCCTGTTGAAACCAACCAATGATCGAGACCCAATGATAGTGGATCATGACGACGAAATTCACGCTGCGTTAAAACAACAGGCTGGAAATTTGTCAAATAAGTCGTTTCTTTCAGGAGCATTGGGCCCCCACATTATTTAAGGTTTCGTTAATCGGATATTTTCAGATAATCAGTTGATTAGTGTACTATATCCTATTCTGATGAAGGGGCTGCCATCTAATCCCATAGACTGGCTGAGTGTAAAACACAATTATATAGCGAACCGCTTAATATAAAAACAGAATTCCGCTTGCAGCCGCCCCAACAGACGCTGCAGACGCGTGTTTCACGATTCGCCGATGTTTGACGGGTGTCAAGAAATTTTGCCTTATCATTATACCCCTTATCACCCAAAAATAAGCATTAATTTACAATAATTAAAAGTTTTTTGGGGTGTGTATCGCATCTACATCACAAATGTCAAAGCGCAGTATTATCTGGCGCCATCTACGAAAATGACAGCCAATTCAAATCATGACATTACTTTTGCTCCACCTTGTAACTACATACCGGAACATGAATATTCCACATTCAAGGTATTAACGAATCCTCTTCGCGTAAATCTATAAATTTCAAAAAGCAATAAAATTAATTAAATAAAAAATAATAATTCCAAAAAAATCGGTGCTGAGGATTTATTAAAACATTAACTTTTCTTGGTCGTATTACCGTATGAAGCCAGGACACACATTTGAATTATGTTGCATTCCATTCATAGTGGCACACATATGGCATTTTTCGTTTCTCATAAAATGAAAGAAACAGAAAAAATTTAAAATTGTTTCAAACTGAAAAATGGGGCCACACTTAGGCCGTCTACTTTATAAATCGAAGCCACTATTTCTATTAGATATGATATTTCATAGATGAGAAAATTTTCCCAAAATGCTTAAGCGAAGGCCGTATTCCAAGTACCATAGAGGAGGAAAGAGTTTGATCCCGGACGCAGGCCGCCATCTATCGAGGAAACATTCATTAAACGAAGAGGCTGTTTGAAATACCATAAAGAAGAAAATCCCTCCTCCCTTTTCATAAAGATTCCCTGTTCGAGGCTAAATAGATCCAAAAATTCTAGAGAAGGGCGCCAACACGCGCGTTGTTGTCATCAATATAAAATATTGGGGCCATTTTTTATGGAGCCCACACATTGACCTTCAAAATAATTAAATGTATCGTTTATAATTCACAAACAACTTGCATTATTCTATTTCCTTTTATTCGATTTTTTTTAAATCCATTTAATTCTAATTAAAAAAGTGCTACATTGTTAGCAAAATGTTGCAAATTTCATTTTGCCTTTTATAAGAAACCATTTATGGCATCTCACTATAGTGAGATTTGTTGCCTCTTCCAAATTATGAACTATTATCGCTTTTGCTAAATTATTTCTTTACTTTCAAATCTTTCAAAGTGCAACGTAAAAAACATCAAGTACAGCCTGGATTTTATAATAATTTCTAATTCAAATTGTCTTTCTATCACATCTTCAGATATGAAACCACATCTTATTTGTTCGATTTCAAATTGTTTTTGTCACCACGTATCGTCCATTTACCATAAGAATCGCGCAATTTCAAAAAAAAAAATATTGTTTTTTCTTATATTCTGTAAAATTTTTATATTTTCCACAATTTCTATGAATATGGTATGACATCTTGAGCAAAAGCTTTGAACTTGTTTTCTGTGGCACATTTTTTTTAGTTATGGCGTCCCTGCAGCAAATGAACGATTTATGTACGACTATAGTTTTTCTTCATATAATATCTGGGGCGTTACTCTGTAATTCAATTCGAAAAGAAATGGGTTCGAATTTCCATGTTGTTAATATTTGTTTCCGTTTTGTATTACAAAGTGACCAACCACAGCCAGAATAATTTTTGTTTAAAAAAAGAATAAACTTTTTATATTCCTTTCTTTTCTTTTCAGGTTAAAATTCAATCCCTTTTTACAAGAGAATTGATTTACCATGGCAGCTCTAATTTTTGGCAGCAATTTAAATCAAAATTAATTACATAACTTGAGGCGGTAATATGATGAAATACATGAACCACCCTGCGACCAATTTTCATCACAGCATGACCCAAATACTTTCGGAGGCCTAAAAGCATGCTGCAGAAAAAAAATTAGGTGCAAAAAAGCACCTTGCTGTTTTTCTGAGATTCTGGGCTCCTGGTGATAAACCAAGTTTTTGAAATTGAAGAAAATTAAACAAATTTTTGTGCGTGACGTCATCGCTCGCTTACATGCATTTAAAAGAAAAAAGTGAAAAACTTGACTTGCTTGTTTGTGTTTTGCGTAAATAATAAATATGCCATTTCAATGCTAATTTTAATAAAACTATTATTTATTTAATTTTTTTGCGCATTTTGATGAAATAAAATTTGATGAAATAAAATAAAAAACCACATACTTTTTTAATTTTTCTCAATTGAAATATGATTTTATTATTTTTATTAAAACATAAATTACAATAAAATTTAAACATCATGATCTTATTAACTAACTTCTTTATAAAACAAAGTATTTTTAATAATATATATATATATATATATATATATATATATATATATATATATATATATATATATATATATATATATATATATATATATATATGTGTGTGTGTGTATGTGTGTGTGTGTGTGTGTGTGTGTGTGTGTGTGTGTTTGTGTGTGTGTGTTTGTTTGTTTGTGTGTGTGTGTGTGTTTGTTTGTGTGTGTGTGTTTGTTTGTTTGTGTATGTGTGTGTTTGTTTGTGTATGTGTGTGTTTGTTTGTGTATGTGTGTGTTTGTTTGTGTTTGTTTGTGTATGTGTGTGTTTGTTTGTGTATGTGTGTGTTTGTGTATGTGTGTGTTTGTGTATGTGTATGTGTGTGTTTGTGTATGTGTGTGTTTGTGTATGTGTGTGTTTGTTTGTATATGTGTGTGTTTGTTTGTGTATGTGTTTTTAATGTGTTTATTTATGTGTTTTGTGTTTTTTTACATGATTTTGTTTGTGGTTCTGTGTGTGTGTGTGCGTGCGTGTTTTGTGTATTTAATTAATGCAAATTAGCGAAATATTTTATTATTATGTGTTACTTATTTTTTATATTATTTATATTGATTAATGAATCTTTCTTTTAGTTAATTGTCTATTAAATTATATTGAGTACATACATTTGTATTTTTAAAAAATCTTCTAAATTTCTATAAAAAATTTTAATAAATTTAAAAAACTTACATCTATCAGAATTTTATTAAATCGATATTTTGTTATAAAAAAGATTTCGAGCTTAATATTATTTAATATACGTGTAATTCAAAATTTTTTCGAATCAAAAATATAAGATTTTTTTAAAATTTAGATTTTTCTTACTATTGATGTATATATATGTATATGTATATATTACAGCTCTTGTCTGTGCATTATATGGTATATAAGATAGTGTGATACCACTTATCGTTCCGAAGTTATAGTCTTTCAAATTGGACATGTCGAGCATACAAACTGTTGTGTTTAATATTTTGAATCCAATAAGCTTTTTTACAAATTATTTATTCAATTTGTGTTTTTTCACATATTTTTAATTAAGGAAATACTTAATCTAGCAGTTTATATGAAAAAAATTCTATTTAGCAGTAAATGTAAAGTAATAGTAATAATTTTTGAACACAAGTCGGGGAGAATTATCGAAAGATCTCTTCGCACGATATTGTCAAATAAAAAACATTTCCAAATTTTTGAGATTCGTGCAATAAGAAGGTTGTTGATCACTTAAGTTGGCCACTTAGAGAAAGGAAGTGCAACATTCTCCAATGAAAGTAATGAAGATTTCAATGTTAGTAATTTTTTGTAGCGACTTTGAGGGGCTACACGACGGAGCCATAAGTGGTAAGGCACTGCCTTATGCATGATATAATACGCAGATATGAAAAGAATATGTGTTGAACATTTTTGGAATTAGCCATACAATTAATTTTTTTTAACAGACAGTAAATCAGCATTAAATTATTTGTAATTAAATTTCATGACAAGAGTTTTATAAAATAATTAAATTACAATACATTCGTATTCAAATTGTATAGTCTTGACCAAAAATAATAACGATAATAAAAACTTTAAGAATTCCATCATTATTTTGTGTGATTATCTATCTTGGTGGAAGAATACGGCTCGGTGTGGTGTGCGGTTGAAATAAAAATCGTCATGATGTTTCCAGTAACAAAATTACGTTCTTTGTAGTTCTTTGTGTCTGGAAAAAAACAAATCATTTTAATGTAATTAATTAATTTCAAATTGTTTTTTAATTAAAAATCTTAATTAAAAGTGAGTATGAGATTATTATTTATTTAGGAAATTTGTTGTGCAATAAAAATATTAAAATAAAAAAATAATTGAAATAATAAAACGTCAGTGTTTGTTATTCTTCGTCCCAGTTGAAAAGAGATAAAGACGAAGGGCGACATATTTTAATCGTTTATAACTAAAAGACAATTTGGATTTTTTTTTCATCTGTAAAACACAGTTCAGGACAAGTTCGATATTAAAATTATGAGACATTTTCTGGAAATCGATTTTTGCGAAAGTGATTTCAAATTACTTAAAAGGTGTTCTGCGCACAAAAATTATAAGATTCCTGTAATTTTCAAATCGGTGAGTTCAATCACAACTGAATTGAAATCAATTAGTTATACTTTATTTAAAAATTTATAATAAATTGCTTAAAAAAGTAACGCAATGTGTTTTTTTTCATAATGATTTTTCTAACAAAATTAGACATTTTTACATAAAAAAGTACATCAAATAAAAAAAATTACAGACACTTTCCAGCGTCAGAAATCCTAGTTTCTTTTGCGATTTGTTGGTGATTTCGCTTTTGATTTCACTTTTACTTTTTAAACATTCAGATGGCCAATTTTTCGAAAATACATCGATGTTTGCCAGAGTAGTAGACTTTTTCGGCAACGGGAAACTAATCGTTTCTAATAAAAGTTAATTATCGTTGTTGATATTTGGCTTTTTCTTCTTTTTGTGGAAAGAAAATAATGTTTTATAATAATCAAATAATCAAAGTTATTTGGAGTGCTATTAAAAGTCGAAGTTTGGAAATAAAAAGTTTAAGAAATATTACATTTTTAGGTAAATTTGAATAACTATGAATCTCTTATTTATAAAAATAAGCACGATGTTATGAACACAACTTCCTAAGAAGTCGAAAAAACGCACTAGCTGATACTTTGGAAGCAAAGAAAATGTCATTCCTCAAGAACAGCTTCCACTTTTTTTAATACGGCATAAATTTTGTGTATAAGATTTTATGGTTTCAAGAATCATTCTATCTCAGATAAGCAAATGATTAGTGTACTGCATCCTAATCTGATGATGGGGCTGCCATCTTAGCCATCATACTGGCCGGACATATTCCAAGCTTGTATAGCGAACTGCCTAATATAAGTACAGACGTCTGTTTGCAGCCGCAGCAAATAGGTGAATGGACCCTGCGTTGTTTGAAGGATCTCCGGTTCGAGAAGTACAAATTGAAAGGTGTCGATGATGCCAACAAGGCAAGCAACTATGTCCTTATGGGATCAATGGGAACATATATAAAGGTTCTATGGAAAATCCAAAATGGAATTAAATAGGCAACAAATTAGAAATTTTTCCCCAAAGGTGTTTTTTAAAGGGTACTTTTTTAAGTTTATTTTGAAAAGATTTTTTTTCAAAAAGAATTTATATAAAAGAAATTTTTTCAAAAGGCACTTTTAAAGTACTTTTTTTAATAAGTACTTTTTTAATGAAACTTTTTAAAAGAAAATTTTCTAAGAGGGCTTTGTTTTTGCTGGCAGTCTTTTCAAGACATCTACCAGGTCCTATAATTTACATACAGGATAATCCATTTTCGAGTTTTAAATAAAGCACACATACAGCTACGAATTTTTAAAAACTACATATTATTTCATTATAATACTTGGACCTTGCCCCTATGTACGAAATACATTGTAATTTAAATGACAGCCCCCAGATTGGTTGCAGCAGCGAATCCTTTTGAGGTAGTCTTCGACCACTTTTTCGCACATTTCGGGTGGAATCTCGGCGAATACTTGACGAATGTTAGTTTTCAAATGCTCCAAAGTTAGGGCACTGTCTTTGACGTTGGCCCCCAAAGAAAGTCAAATCGCATGATCTTGGTGGCCAATAGACATCGCACAAAACGTGAAATTACGCGTTCTGGAAATTTCAAAAGCAATAAAGTCAAAATCGGTGGTATTGTGTGGCTCGTGGCAGCATCAATTTTTAAATGACATATTGTTCAGTACATAATCTTCGATTGTAGGTCAAAAGCTGTCGCTTATCATACGGTCATAGTGCTCTAAATTGGCGGTAAAGCGTCGTTTTCGAAAATATACGGCGCAGTAATACTTTAAGACCATAATGCGCACCAAACACTCACTTTTTCCGTGTGCAATGGGTTTTCCATAATAAGTTCTTGGTTCTCCAAGCCCCAATATGCGACAATGTTGGTGTAACCACCGAGCGAGATAAGCTTCATCCCTGAAGAAATTTGTTTTTTAATTCAGCATTGAAAGCCTATTGCTCTAGCACCCAATCAGCACATCTATGGCGTTGTGAATGGTCAGCCATATTTAATTGTTGTTGTTGCGTAAGTTGGACGTTATAGGGATTGAGTTGCAAATCCAAATGTTAAATACGCCGTAGTGAGCCGCAGTATAGGCCCAATTGCAGAGAACGCCGGGAATCAACAAATTACGACTATCTGCCCAACTTTCACTAACAGAAGCCATATTTTTGTCAGTACGAACAGTGCGATGATGCAAAGGCCTGACAACATCTGTGATGCTTCTAGTATCCTCAATTTCTTTATAATTTTGCCAATTCCTTGCACAGTAGGTCTATTATAACGACTATAATCACCCCCGTAATGCTCGAAAAGTGGCCACATTTGAACCACCACTTTTGTAGGAAGTTTTACCCAGTTTTGCGCGTTTTTTTTTTTGTTAAACGAACCATATTAGTAAATGGCAAACCTTTCCCTAACTAAATGACATTTCAGATGACAGATAGTTAACAGCTGACAGCCCTGATAGACAGGCGATTTTGAAACTACTAAATGGATAACCCGATACACACACGCATACATTGATACTCAAAAGTTTTACATACATATTCGTATATTCTAATGTAAGTATGTAAATATAATAGAAACTCGTTTGAATTATTTAGGAGGAGCTCACGAATTTTATCCACATTTCAAAACAAATAGTTCATGATGCCCCAGTGGTACCAGAGCACTTTAATCATCTGAAAATCAACTCGTACCACTCATATAGTATATGCATCCTTGTTACTCATTCAGATTCCAATGCTCAAATAACGGTAGTGAAACAACAACAAAGCCTGCGTGTGTGTGTGTCTGTGTGTGTGTATGTGGGAGTATGATTTTCAAGGATATTTGAAAAATTCTAAATTGAAGTATTTGTTTGCGAGTTTGTGCGAATTCAGGAGTGTTTTTGTTAACATTTCAGTTTTATGCTTGATTTGTTCAATTTATTTAGCCGTTTTAGCGCTGCTGCTTCATGCTCTTTTCTTCGTTTATTGCTGGAAAATAAATGTAAATTTTACGCAAATATTCATGCATATCGTATAAATTGATAACACTTGCAAACACACACACACACACACATGTACTACACATAAACATTTTTTAACAGAATTTTAATAAGAACATCCACACACACACACACACACACACACACATACATGCGTAAATGCTAGTAAGATGCTTTTAAATAGCGATTTGCAGCTGAAGGAAATTATTATTGATTATTAAATAAAGCGTTTAATCTTTTATATAAAAATGTGCTTGAAGCGAAATTTATCGCAAATAAAGTTACATAAGTAGATTTTTGAAAGAGTTGCAAAATCTAAATAATCTTGGGATTTAAGAAAGAGGATATTTTCTAATTTAGTTTTACGTCTGTTTTGGTGATTACGGAATGGAAAGGAATATTCTCTTGAGGAGGACTAGCCCACCCACCCCCAGATCAAATTTAGCCCCTCGAGACTCGAATGGAAAGGAATATTCTCTTGAGGAGGACTAGCCCACCCACCCCCAGATCAAATTTAGCCCCTCGAGACTCGAGAATTTTTTTCCTTCTTATGGAATTTCTAATACATGATACAATTTTCCTCTTGGTAAAAGAGCTACTGCTGCCCCCTCCAGTATAACTGCCTGTTTCACGATGTCGAACGACATCGTTCGTTCGCATAAATACGTTTGAAACAGCAACAAATTTTAAAATGTTGTTTTTGGTTTTAATGTATTTGTGGTGATACTGTAAATATTTCCACTTTCTAAATCAAAATTTTAAATAATCAAATATTCATTTTTTTATACTTTGTAAGTTTTATTTTAATTGTCATTCAGACTAAAAAATAAAGTTAGTTGAATTTGAGTTTACAAATCGAAAACATCCCACATTGGTGACCCACGACAACTGTAAAAATTATTAAATATACAATGTCAACATCTGAAGAATTTGGATCGGCCTCATCGTTAATTTTGCCTGAAGTATCGCGGGTGTCAGTACGTGTACCACCATTTTGGCGTCAAAATCCAAATCTATGGTTTCATCAATTGGAATCTCAATTCGCTACTTCTGCTATAACTTCAGATTTAACAAAATATCATACGCTGGTTGGATCAATCGAAAGCAGCATCCTAAATCATGTAAGTCATATTGTTGAAGACCCTCCGGCAGAAAACAAATATGAAACTTTGAAAAAGGCACTGCTAAATGAGTTTATTGAATCCGAAGAGAAAAGACTGCGTCAACTTCTTGAAAATGTTACTGTTGATGATAAAAAACCATCCACTCTCTTAAGAGAGATGCGTGCGTTAGCTTCTGGAAAAGTTTCTGATGATTTACTCAAAACTTTGTGGATGCAGCGCCTTCCGAACACAACAAAAGCCATATTATCCGTTAGCAATGATACTATTGATAAACTGTCTCTCATAGCTGACAAGATTCGCGATCAGTCTGATGGATCAACTTTGGTTAACGCAGTTTCTACAAATAGTGATAGCCGAATCACTGAAATCGAAAATAAAATTGCTGAGGTCATAACGAAAATAGACGCTTTAGCGACTGATAGTCATCGTCGTGATAGAAGCGTACGTAGAAATTTTTCACGCAATAGAAGTCGTACGTTTTCTACTCAAACATTTTGTTGGTATCATTATAAATTTGGTTCCAAAGCAACCAAATGCCGTTTACCATGTTCATTTAAGTCATCGGAAAACAATTAGGCACTTCACCAACGGTGACGGGTGAGGATTGCCAAGAAATAGGTCGCCTGTTTATTCAAGATGCCGATTCGAAGCTCAGGTACCTTATCGACACCGGTGCAGACTTGTCTGTATATCCTGTCACAGACGAAGAAAAATCAAAACCCCCAACTAAATTTGTCCTTTATGCTGCCAACAACACAAAAATTCGCACCTATGGTAAAAGAATTATCAATTGCAAAATTGGTCTACGACGGAAATTCCTCTGGTCATTTGTTATTGCTGACGTTTCGCGTCCTATAATAGGATCAGATTTTCTTAAACATTATGGACTCTTAGTCGATGTTAAAAACAATTGCTTAGTCGATTCTTTAACTAACCTGAAGACTTTTGGCGTTAGTTTATTACCTAAAAATTCAATTATTAAGAGCATTTCGCAAGACGCTGGTAAGTTTCAATCAATTCTAATGGAATTCGTTGATGTCACAATACCCTGTGACAAACTACCGCCCGTTAAACATTCAGTGTCGCATCACATTGAAACAAACGGAAAGAAAGTATATGCAAAGCCACGAAGATTATCGCCAGAAAAGCTAAAGATAGCCAAGCAAGAGTTCGAATACATGCTTAATCTTGGTATCTGTCGACCATCGAAAAGCTGTTGGTCAAGCCCGCTTCACATGGTTCCAAAGGGTAATGATATGTGGCGACCTTGTGGAGATTATAGATCTCTAAATAAAATAACAGTTCCTGACCGTTACCCTGTGCCGCACATCCACGATTTTACATATATGCTTGCTGGTAAGAAGGTATTTTCTAAAATTGATTTGGTTAAAGCATACTTTCAGATACCAGTTGCGGAAAGTGACATTCCAAAGACTGCCATCATTACCCCGTTCGGGTTATTTGAATTCACCCGAATGACATTCGGCCTATGTAATGCAGCACAAACATTTCAGCGCTTCATTAATGAAGTTTTATGTGGCTTAAGTTTTTGCTTTGCTTATATTGATGATATTCTTGTAGCTTCTAGAAATGATGAAGAGCATGAGAATCATTTACGGCAGATATTTCAAAGGCTACGTGAGTATGGAGTAACAATCAATTGTGAGAAATGTGAATTCGGTAAACCTGATATTAAATTTCTGGGATATTTGATTACACAAGAAGGACTTATACCAAATCCAGAACGTGTAGCTGCTATTCAACAATATAGTTTACCAAAAACAGTGAGTGATTTAAGTCGGTTTCTCGGAACATTAAATTTTTACCGACGCTTTATACCGAAAGCAGCAGATGCACAAGCTGTCTTAAATTCCCTTAAAGCTGGTCAAAAGAAAAATGATAAGAGACCTATATTGTGGACTACAGAACTACGTAACGCTTTTGATAAATGTAAGAACCAATTAGTAAACGCTGCTCTCCTTGCATATCCAACTGATTCCGCGGAAACTTCTTTATGGGTGGATGCATCAGATGTTGGAATGGGTGCTGTACTTCAACAACATATAGAAGGAGCGTGGAAACCTTTAGGCTTTTATTCAAAAAAGTTATCTGAAACGCAGAAGCGGTATAGTGCGTATGATCGCGAACTACTGGCCGCTTATTCTGGTCTAAAATATTTTTAATATTTTCTAGAAGGACGTCAATTCTGTATTTATATAGATCATAAACCGCTGATATTTGCTTTTAATCAACGTCCAGAAAAGGCATCACCACGCCAATTACGACACCTCGATTATATTGGTCAATACACAGTAGATATTCGTCATGTATCTGGTAAAGATAATACACCTGCTGATGCTTTATCTCGTTTGGATGTTATTTCAATGCCATCTTTTTTGGACTATGCACTTCTTGCTGAAGATCAAGTTGCAGATGCTGATCTTGAGCACTTGCGAAAAACGTCTACATCAGGTTTAGTACTGAAATTATTTCAAGTACCAAATTCTAATGCCAAAATTCTTTGTGATGTATCAACTGCAAAGATTAGACCCTATATTACAGAACAATTTCGCAAAACTGTTTTTGATATGATACATAACATGGCTCATCCTGGCTCAAAATCGTCTATCAAATTAATTTCTGATAGGTTCGTTTGGCTAAACATGCGAAAAGATATATCAACTTGGTGTAGATCTTGCATCAAATGTCAGCAATGCAAAGTTCAACGTCATACTAAAAGCCAAATTGGCGAATTTCCTGTTCCAGATCAAAGATTTAAAATTGTTAGTATTGACTTAATTGGACCTCTTCCTCTGTCTGGTGTATATAGATACTGCCTTACTTGCATTGACAGATTTACACGTTGGCCAGAAGCGATACCACTGACTGATATTACAGCCGAATCTGTTGCTAAAGCTTTTCTTAGTGATTTTTGTGATATTTGTGATATTCTTCCGACGGGGTTTGTTTGAATTTGGAACGATTTTCCGTCATCCCACGTCAAATTTGGTTTATGAACAGACCGGTTTCGGCTTTGTGCCATCTTCAGTGTTCTCGAATACTAAAAAAAAAAAAAAAAAAAAAAAGTGGGTGGATATCAAGATTTGGAGTACCAACTCAAGTTGTTACTGATCAAGGTCGGCAGTTTGAATCTTCCTTGTTTAGAGAATTTTCTAAATATTTTGGAATTCGCGTAATACATACAACACCCTATCATCCTCAAGCAAATGGACAAGTAGAACGTTGGCATCGAACACTTAAGTCAGCAATTACGTGTCATTCCACATCTCGATGGGTAGATGTCTTACCAATTGTGATGTTAGGCTTGAGATGTTCTGTCAACCACGATCTGAATGTATCTCCAGCTGGATCAATATACGGTATGGAATTAACATTGCCGGGAGAATTTTTTGAAAACTTAAAACTTAAGAACATTAGTTCAGAATGGGTTAAACAGCTTAAAGAAGACATGGAAAATATAAAAGCTAAAAAGGTAGAAAGGCATGGTCAAACGCAAGTCTATGTGCCCAAAGAACTACACCAAACGTCTTTTGTTTTTGTTCGTGATGATACTGTTCGTCCACCTCTTCAACCTCCCTATAAAGGACCATTTCACGTTGTGTCGAAAAATGAAAAAACATTTGTTATCAATGTTAATGGTAAACATAAAACAATATCAATAGATCGATTGAAGCCTGCTGTAATTTTGCATAATGAAATTGATTATTCCAAAACCGATTTATCTTCAATTCCCAAAACACATCGAGTACTACGATCTGGGAAAACTGTACAAATCAATATGTGACGTTATCACTGGAGGAGGAGTAATGTGGTGATACTGTAAATATTTCCACTTTCTAAATCAAAATTTTAAATAATCAAATATTAATTTTTTTATACTTTGTAAGTTTTATTTTAATTGTCATTCAGACTAAAAAATAAAGTTAGTTGAATTTGAGTTTACAAATCGAAAACAGCCCACATATTTATGCGAACGAATGATGTCGTTCGACATCGTGAAAAAGGCAGTAATTCTCTGGTTACGCTAATAGTGATTAGGGAATTTAAGAACATAAAAACAGTTTATCAATCATTCATGAAGTTAATAAAACTTGCCTCAGTTTTCTAACGGCATATGTTACCAGAAAGGCAAGAAAACCCTGTTCTTAAGATCCAAATGTGTTGAAGGACCTTTACTGACTCCCAGAGAAATAACTTAAAGCCTACAAAAAAAAATTAGCTAAAAACGAAACCTAAACCTTGAAAAGCGAATACCAAGGCAGTACGAAATAATATTGAAGAAAAAGGAAGTCAATGATTTCACAAATACTTCAAATTGAAAAATACTTTTAAAATGTAATTAAATCATAAATAATCGCCCTCAACGAAAAGAGTTTTTAAGCAGAATAATTGAACAAGAAACTTCAATGGGAAATTAAAATATGCACAACGAAAACTTGAAAAAATTTTCAAATCTCTAAAAAATATTGTATAAATAATTCTCCATAATTATTAAAAACGAATTATTAAAAATATTGCCAGTCAGTCGTGTATAATTTCTTTTAAATGGATGGTATAAAATGTAACATACTGAATCCTTGGAATCATCAGGAATATTCGATTTAATTAGCACTAAGGCACCGGACCAGCACTTGAAGGTCACACTAGGGCTGGATCCACTCTAAATGCAGTATATGCTACAATACCGTTTAATGCTATTAAAAGCAATATATTATTACTTGAAGAATCTCAAGGAAAATGTGGATAGGAATTAAATATATTTGAGCAACAGGAACCAAAACGATGATCTCTACTTTGATTTCCGTATCGAGGAGTCGCTGGACGATAGACAGATGCGTCAGAAGGCTAGGGCCACCTTATAATGCATCTATCGTAGCTCCTCTGAGGAGAACAATTAAGAAGTAGTTTTCCATCTTCTCTGCAAATGAGCAAGCATATATTAGACGATCTTTCGGAGGGGCGTTCACCAGAAGCGGACTTGAATCCGGGACACAGATGAACAGCATTTTCGATAGTTGTTTTTGGACACATTATATTTTAAAACTTTATTTTAATTTACATCTAATTTGAAACGAATTACTACATACAGCAGAAAAATTTGCAAGGTTCTATTGACTGATCCTGGTAGAGGACAGCAAAAGCAAAACTTAAGTGTATCAACCTTGTAACCCTTAAATTTTACAATATAAAAAGTGTTCAGTACTTTTTCGTAAAACTTAACCTTCTAACTTTTCGCGGTATGGGAATTTTTTTGTCTCCCTTCTTGAAGTGGGGTAAAAAATCTCCCCTGAGACAACGATATAGCAGACTGAATTATTCTACAAACATTTTTGCAACAAAATTTCACTATAGACCAGAAATGAGTCAAAACTTAATATAAGTTTGAGGGTTAAGTTCGTTGTCACATCAATTGCAACCGTTACATGTTCAAAAATTTTATATAAAAAAATATTAATTTTTATGGAACATTCCAACCCTCCGCAACTCTATATTTGAACAGTTTTTATCGTCGATATTTGGAACTCTTTTGTTGCCTTTCATGAAAAGGGGTAAAAAAAAAACTCCACTTAAACGATTTGAAACAAAGATATGCCGGGGGAAAAAAAGTCCCAAAAGTTGCACAAAAATGTACCTCGTAGTGTTTTACGTCAAAGTGTTGAACACACCATTGACCTAAAATAGAGGGGTTAGAAGCTTTCCTAAAGCTATGTACAGACGGTTGTAAGATCTGACAATGTTGTTTGATTTACCAACGTACTGGCAATGCTCTGACAATTCAATATGGCTACAAAAAGGTACATTGTTAGTTCAGACGATTGTAAGAAAAGCTTACAATTTCATTGTCAGACAACTGTCTGGCAATAAATTTACCTACCAATAAAAATTGTCAGTTCACACGGTTGTTAGATTATTGTACAACAAATTTGTTTTTCGGCATTGCCAGAAAATTTAAAACATTAAATTTACGTTTATACGCGCGCAGTGTTGCCAGTAGAAATATTTTTCTGACAATGGTGTTATTGTCAGGTGCATAAATTTTCGACATCTGCCAATAAAAAATTACCTTACAATGTCTGCCAATTATCTGACAATGCTTGCGATAGGTGTTCTCACGGTTGTCAGATGTCTAACAATATTGTCGTCTTACAATGGACTGACCATGGTTTTTCTGACAACGTTGTAAGTAAAAAATTGGCAGTTCACACGATTGTAATACATTTTCAGACAATTTTACTGGCAATATTGTAAGATCTGCCAACCGTGTGTACGTAGCTTAAGTCGATTCGCTACAACTATTTGGAAAAGTGATGATGGCCAGACCTAAACTTTAGATTTTTTTGGTCTCCACTACCAGGATCAACCGTTAGAAGTTTATTATTTTCAAAGAAGAATTAATTTTGTTGCGCTGTGTTGTTACTACTGAAATGTATGGAAAATGCATCTTGAAATAAAAGGATTTTTCCAAAGGTTGAACATTTTTTTAATAAGAACATGCATTAATTAAAAAAAAAAGAAACGTTAATAGACTGCCACACCGCATTATTCGTATTAATGTATTTAAAAGTTTTATTTCAGCATCAAAAATAATATGAACGAACATAGAATACGGATATTTTTATGAAAGCGAAATTTACAATCTCAAATTAATTAAATTAATTTCCAATTTCATCAATCGTTCTCACTTCCAAATTAAATTATGTCGAAAATTGAACTCAAGACCCCAAAAAAATTTTCTTCCACTTCCGCTGTAAAAATATTCCTTAAGGATTTCCCCCGTCCAAAATATTTTTATATTTATGTTTCATATAAAAAAAAATTGTTGGAATTGCTCGCACTTAAATAATCCCTTTACAAGGGAGTGTCCATGAAAATGTACTCATATTTCCTTATTATAAAAAAATTTTTATTTCACATTTATTTAATACGTTATAAAGCGTTATATTTTTTTTGTAATAAAAAAGGTTTCAAACGAAATTATTATGATTTCATTATTATCAACAATTCCTGTCTTCTTATTTTTAAATTATTGCCTATTTAGCAGCTGTAAAAAAAGTTTTAAAATATCCTCTTAAATTTTTTCCTGATACTTGAAGACATTTTGAAATTTTATAGAAATTTCAATAGACGATTGATCATAAAAAGCTTTTATAAAAAATATTAAATCAATTGTGCGTATTTTATTTTTTAAAACTGCGCACAGTGCAGGAAAATTTAAAAATATTAGAAACAACTTTTTCTTTCCATTTTGTACTTGGTTGTGGGTGTTATGCCAGTCAATATCCCTTCACATTTCGTCTGCTTATTTGTAGATCCTAGAACATATTTTGAAAGCTCATACAAACTATTTAGTCGCCTAGTGGACGAATAGAATTTAAAAGTAGAATGTGTAATCAACTTATACAGGATGATGAGAAGATGATTTCCTTGGATGTGGTATCTCTATTTCCAGGTATACCAGTTGATCTAGGAAAATGGAATTTAATAGAGAGACATACACGAACAGAAAGGCTTTATTTGTTCATGGAAATGCGTTTTTGTATAGAAGACAATAGTGGCAGAGTATATTTACAAAAGAAAGGACTTCCTCCAGCTTCACCAGTGGTAGCAGATATAGTAATGGAACAGTTGCATAAACACATGCATTGAAAAAATGAGTATAAAACCAAAAATTTTAGTTAAAAATGTGGATGATTAGTTTTGCATAATATCAGAAAATGCAATAAATAATGAACTTATTTTATTAGCATATTCAGCTACATTGATGATAAAGGGAAGTAATAGATTAATATTTGATTGGTATCAGAAACCAACAGCATCATGAAGAATCAATCAATTATTATTCAAAGCACAATAGAAGAATTATTATTAACACAGCATGATATTTACTAGAACAAATATTGATGATTAGTGATAGAGATTTTCGAAAGAAAAATGGAAAGAAAATTAGAAAAATATTGATAGAGAATAGTTTTCCAAAAAAATCTTATTAATATATTAATTGATCAATTTAAGAACAGATCAAGAATAGAATAAGCCAAGCTATAGATTATGTATCTGGGATATCTGAACGTATAGAAAGATCAGGGGTATATGATACAGAAAGATATAAAATGGCTTATAGGAAAAACAACACATTGAACAGAAATAATTGGTACTTTGATCGAACGGCTCGTGTGTGGAACGAGCTACCGGCAGATATTTTTCCTGCCATACCCAGCGTTGAGAGATTCAAATCGAATATCCACAAGCACTACTCCCGCTGTTCTCCTCACCCTATACTATTTTCCTAGTTCCAGCACAATACACTGCATAAATAGGGGCATCCCGTGAGTACTGGTCCAATTGCAAAAAAAAACAGATTTTTCAACAGGACAAAGAATAGGATTAATAAACTCGATAGCTCTAATATAGTATATAAAATAACGTGTAAGGGCAATGATAGTGAGGAATGTGATAAGGTATACATATATAGGAACAGCTAAACATAAATTGAAAGTTAGACTTGCAGGACATAAGTCAGGGCAATGGTACACAGGGGACAGCGTTGTCGTCACATTGTAAGGAATTAAAACGCTACCCTAACTTTAAAAATGCTTGAGTACTAAACACAGCAACAAATTACAAAAGAAGACTTATTTTAGAAATATTACAAATTTTAAGACTTATATCATGGAATAAAATCAATTTCAAAACAGACACAGACAATGTTGCACATACATAGTTATAGGCATTTAATAAATAGGAAATGTTAGATTTTATCACATGTAATTTTTCAAAGTTAAAATAATATAAATTATAATTTAATTTTAAATTAACATACATATGTATGTATGTATACCTGCATATATGTTTTTTGCATATACATACATATGATTTTGTAATGTTGTTATTTAATGTACAAATGTACGTGCGTCTGTCTATTATGTATGTATATTGATATAATGATTTTAAATATCTTCTGATTATGTGGTTATTATTTGAAATATGACAAAAAATTTCATTAGTTTTTAAATGTTAATATTTTTAAATTTATATAAAATAAACAAATATCCTAAAGATGGGTACTAGATGAGTAGCGAAATATCGATAAAAAAAATTAAGAGACCTTAAGATTGAAAAATAAATTAAGTTTATCAATTAAAATAAAAAGGTCAAAAATTAAAACATTATTTTCTTTATACTGTGTAGACGACCTTGGTTTGCTTGATGTATTATATTTGATTCAAACGCTTATATATTCTTAAGCCGATTTAAATAAAACCGTTTGTGGCTTTTTAAAATCTCGCGTTTATTACAACAAACCACGAACCTTAAGTCTTGAAATCTAACGCTGCGGAAGAAATCGCCAGATGTTTTGCGAGCAAGAATTCAAAATGGCCTAAAACGAGCACAATTACGCGTCAACTCAAGAGGTGATCATTTAAGCGATATAATTTTTTTCCAATTAATCTCAGTAATTTTATATATTCAAATAAACTTTTTATACTTAATATTGGAATTTATTATTTTGGGATATTCTCCCCAACTAATTGTTAAAACAATTAGAGTTTTTACATGTCATATGCCGACATTTCATTGGCCGCTAAACCAAATCGTCAGTAAACTTTAAGCAGTTTGGTTAAATACAATTGTTAACGACCAACGGGCGTTTAAGTGTATACATGTTGCAAGAAAAATTAAATAGACTCATATTGAGTATAATTGTTTTGTTGTGTTGTTTGTATAAAAGCATTCTAAGCCTGATATGGTTATGTATTTTGTAATTCTCATATTGTATTTGATTCGTTTGGCATAAGCACACGAGGTTAAATGTTTTCAAGCTGCTTAAAGTTTAAAATGTCGGCATATGAACAGCTAAGGATAAAACAAACAATACATTTTATAAACTTTTTATGAAAACAGAGTTCGATTATATCATTTATAACAAAATGGCAGCCAGTTTATTAAATTGTGGCATTACTTTGAACCACCTTGTATTTGTACAAAACTGTTGGGAAGTTGTTCACTATACGCGATAATTCGTTGTGACCAGTGCAAAGCGAACTCCACTGTATTTAACTTTTCTTGTGAATTTTATTTAAGTAAAATACTATTTTCTCTGTCATTGTTAACAGAGACCTGTGACCTCTCAAGGAACGCTATCAATTTCAAAATTCCTTCAAAATATTACCAAATTCCAGAATACAGACACAACTAACGAGGCTTTCGTCTTATTCCATAAATTTTTGATAGAAATGTTAAGAAACTTAAAAAAATTCACAAATAAAGATATGGAAAGGAAAGCTTGTGAATTCTCAAGTATTTTAATTTGTTTGTCACTTATTTTAAACCACAATTACACTTTGAAATCATCAATTTGTAAAATGCGTGTATTGTTGTTGCCTTTTTTCTTTTACTTGCTGTTGGGATTTGGAACAATTCCTTAGAGATTTATTGACTACAAAACGATCAGAAATAACAATAACAAGAGTAATAAAAAAAATAAATACCTAAATAAAATAAGAACAAGCAAACACTTACCGAAACAATAATAACAACAACGACAACAAGAGCCTATTCCACTAACAAGTGATTGAATCTGAAATACGAGTTTGAATCTAGAAATTCTTTAAACTGAAAATGATTCATGACAAAATGTTAAATAGATATTCCCATCAGTGTTGCCATTAGGATACGAAAGATACATTTTTCGTATCTTTTGATGACTTCAGGTACCATGTATAATCCTGACACTTTTCGTATCTTTTGAATCTATACGCAAAATGTACAGAAATAAAATATTAAGCTTTCCGTCTCTGACAAAATTTTATTGGCATTTCGTTATAATTTACAGGTCATTCTCCAAAAAAGACAATGTACAATTTTAATGACAAATGGCTGTTAATAAAAGAGAACAATGGATGGTTCAAAAAAAATAAATTAAATATGAAATAATATTTTTATGTTAATAAATGTTAAACGTTAAACATGGATTTTATTTTTTTTTTTTAATGTATCTTTTTGGGAAAAATGTATCTTTTTGGAAACTAAAATGTATCTTTCTCGAATTTTCACTGTCAACACTGATTCCCATACGCAATACGCAAAAATAATAAAAAAAAAATAAGAAACAGTCACAACAATTCGTGAAAAACGCGTCTATTTAAAATCAAATAAAACATATTTTTATTTTTATTAACGACAACACGAACAGCAAAAACACATAAAAGTTGGTAAAAAAAAAGAATTGGAAAATTTTTTAAAATAAAATGCGCCATCACATTTGAAGTTCTACTCCTCGTATGAATGTTAAGCAACTTTACAACAACAACAACACCAACAACCAAGGCGAATAACAACAACAAAGCCAACAGCAACAACAAACTGCATGATTTCATGCGAAATCGTATTCACCACTTCAGTTATTGAGACGGTAAGTCAATACAATTCGATAAAAGGGTGTTTTATTATGAGGTGAATTTATAAAATATTTTCTATAACAGCCACTTTACACTCGTTTATTATGAGTAAAAATTACAACTGATTTTGCTTATTGACATAAAATCGAATATTGAATTTTCAAACTTTAAAACTTTGCACGTTTTGCAGTTTCAATTTATTAAAGTATAAGTATAAGGGTCTTTCATTAAGCCCTTCCTATCTTTAAATTTAAATAAAGCAAAGACTGTGTAAAATATCATCGACGGCATGGGTTGTTGACTTTGAGAGTGTTGCTACGTATGTTTTGTGGAATATACGCCTGGAACTGGGATTTAAGAAAATCCTACAAGAAAAATTCTAACTTGGTGAAATAGCGCCGATCTCGGTGGCCATTTCACATCACCTCCACATAAGATGACCTTGCCCTCACATCGCACGTGCAGAATGTTCAATGTGACATGAGCTGTGTGGTACGTAGTGAAATACTGTTAAAACCACATGTCGTTGACGTCCGTATTATCCAACTCAGACCAAAAGAAGTTGCTAGCCTTTGACCTACAGCGCTAGTCAAAGCCTTGCTAAAGTCTTTCTCAAAGAAATATAGACCAGTGACGCCGCCAGCTTAAAATCCACACCAAACAGTGACTCTTTCCGTATGCACTAGACGCCAAATTTCTTTTAATCTAGTAAAATTACCGTAAGTTTCCAACTGCCGCAGAGCCCAAGTTGTTGTCGTTGGTAATTTACTTTCAGCTCGTGAGTTATTTGGATCTAGTACGAGTGCAGGCCCCAGTCACAACGAAAAATTCGCCAAGTTGCGATCTGTGAAAAGCCGTGTTCTTGTGAGTGACGAAAAATCGACTGCTTTGGATTGTTTGTTTTATTTGCGTATATCGACTAGACATTTTTTTAAACTTGATCTATAAATAATTAAGCGAAGATAAAATGTAGAAAGAAAATGAGCAATAAAATAAAGAAAAAGCTCAATTAAAAAAATATTTTTCAAAACTCTTACGACCAAAAAAAGGTATTAAGTTGTGCACAAAAAAAAAATGAATAAATGCAACAAAATTTTTAACTAGCATCTAATACAGCGGGGCGCAAAAGTAATGTCATGCTGCCATGTTTGCAGAAGGCTCGAAATGTCACTGTGTTGTGACATTTGTGTTGTAGACATATAGAGAATTAGTTGTCAAGAAGCCATAAAGCGATACACACCTTTAGAACGTGGAATTACTGTTGCTGCCAATTTAAAAAAAAATCAGTCTGTTGAATTTCACATTATCAAATTACAACATTACGTTGGTGCCACGCTGTACTTAAAAATAAAATACATACATATTTATGTATGTAGACATGACGCCAGCCTATCAAACAACGAACAACACAGACCATTTCTAATTCTTTTTCAATAATATTTCGCATAGTAAATTTAAATTCTTTGCAGGACTTTTTGACGTGAATTCTTAAAAAAGATTTTTTATTGAAAATATATTTAACACATCGTTAAGAGGGACCTTCTCTCATATAATTCGGATACTAATGCAACATTAGTACACCATTAAAACTACCACTACCAGCCATCGCCACCAGCTTTAAAATGACCTTGCCGATTTTTAGAAGAAGAAAAAAGGCGATTTGAAATATATTTTTATTTATTTACCTAAAAGTTATATGCGCGCCTAACTTCAGGGCATTATGGATTCTTATTAATGGATGTAGCCGTCAAAACTAGTTTGGAAAACTTTACTGAAGATTTTATAATACTTTGAAAAAAAAAAAAAATAGAAATAAAAATACATTTCTTCTTCGATTCAGTAAAAAGTTTGCCACCATTGCAGGACTCTTAAATTGTTATCTGACGGTATCTAGAAGAACAGCTTCGTATCATTTATTGCCGCAATAATCTTTTCACCGAAGCAAAACGTTTAGCAGTTCAGCCTAAAAAACATAATTTTTTACTTTCAGCTTTTCATCGTAATCGACAATTTACGATCATTAATATTAAGTCTTAAAGTTTTATAATCGTTAGAAAAAGTATCACAAATTTAGAGCAAAATCAATTTTGCACTAGTCATACAACTTAGCGTAAAGGGAGTTCATTTTAAGTTTGTCCCTTAAGCTTTTCTGGCGGTTAAGGCACGATATACATGGTTTATGATGTACAAAAATGATTAAAACACTCGAGTATTCAAACACGTAAGAAAATTATTATCTTGAAATAAAATAAATTATTTTCAAAAAATTATGAGTTTCTAGCATGATATTTAAACACATAAATGATATAAAAATAAAAATAAAAAATATAATAAATAAGGAATAATTTACAGGATTCTTGTTATTCAAATGAAGAGTGTAGTTGAATATCGAGCCTTTGTTTTGATTCTATATACTCGTAGATCACTAACATATTTTTTTATATTTATATTTTTTCAAAATTGTATTCTTTATTGTTATTTTAGCTGTTCATTTGGTCGCCAGTGAACTTTAAGCTGTTTGAAGATACTCAACCTCATGTTTACGCAAAAACAAACAAATACAATATGAGAATTCTCTATCGCATAAAAATATTACAAAATATATAATCATAGTGGGCTTATAATGCTTTTATACAAACAACACAACAAACAATTATACTCAACATGAGTCCATTTTATTCTTCTTGCAACATGTATACAATTAAATGCCCGTTGGTAGTTAATGATTGTATTTAATCAGGCAAAAATCAAAAATGAAATCTTTATTTTTAATACTTAATATTGAAATTTATTATTTCGGGATATTCTCCCCCACTAATTTTTAAAAACAATTAGAGCTTTTGCAAAATGTTTTGTTTTTTGTGACTTTATGCCGATATTGCACTAGTCGCTAAACGAAATCGTTCGTGAACTTTAAGCATTTTGACCATCAGTATGGATCCTTATTTAGTTGTGAATTGAAACCAATTGTTTTGTGTGTTGAGACCTCAACTGGTCGTCCAGAACTTACGTTATCTTCCGTGCTTGTACGACCACAACGAAATTCAGTAAAAAAAAACTTTGCCATTGAAATTCATGGTGCACAACTCTAATAATATTTATGAAGCTAATCCTTGGTTTGAGTGATGGTTTGTTTTGCAAAAAATAACTTTTAATGATCATACGAAATTCACTTTTTCCATTTTCGCCTCAAATTATGCCGTAGCCTGAAATCAGTGGCAGTCAAATAGAAACTAAATGAAGCAACTTGTTCAAATATTGACAAGACAGATGTCGGTTGACAGAAACAGTGTTGCCCTTTCAGTTAAGGGGCGGCAAAATTAAAAGGTACTGACTTATTGACCTGCCCTCGTATATGTATATAAGCATATAAATATGTGCATATACAGCACATTTTATTAAGAAAAATAAGCACAAAATATGCTATCAAACAAGGCAGATAGATATCAATGGCCTAAATTTTAAATAAAAATATTTTCTAATATATAAAATAGGCAAAATATGCCTTGTCTTCATACACTAAATACTCGTATGTTTGTATATATTTTTGGTATTCCAGATAATTAGGATTACCCTGTTTGGGTGAAGCCACTTTACCACTTGAAATTTACAAAACAAAAAAACTATTAGTTGTACCCATTTTTTAAATTAGTAAAAAAGCACAACTCCATTAAATACATCACATGACTTTTTTTGGTTATAAGTGAAAAAAAAATTCTCATGCAAACAATGCGCAAGAATAAGGTAGGTCACTTTTAAGCCGACCTTGGCGACCAAACAACTGTCAATCAGTTAAAATCAACAGCAGCACAACAACTTTAAATCTACCAATGCAACATTTATAACCAACCATTCAAATTTTTCACATCTGATTTTAACCATTTTTCATTTGAATGAATTGTAACTTTGAATTGAACTCGAAATTGAAAGGCTGGCTGAAGCCCGCACTCGCACTCACACTCATAGTGTTTCAAAAAGCACTTACGCAGTTTTTACGAAATACAATCATAGTACATACAACAAAAAAAAATGTTAATAAAAAAATAAAAAATTCGTTATTGTACTAAAATGCTAAAAATCATAATGCCAAAACTAAGAAAGAACTCTAAGCTTTGAACGTTTCTTAATATTTTCTTAAGTTCATTTAAAATCAAACCATGAGATTCATGGAAACAAAAACAATAAAATTGAGAAACGTGTGTGGAGATCAAAGTGACCAGTTCTGAAAATAATACATAAAGCCAAAAAAGCTGATTTTTTATTGCTTTGTAATAATATGTTTTTATTATTTGGATATTTTTCAGAGATAAAAGAAATAGTATTAACTTTGCAAAATAATAAAGAAATAATAATAAATAAAAAAATAAAATTGTTTACTGAACTAAAAATTTATTTATTAACATAAAAATTCATGGGAATAGCGGGAGGAGATGAATGTAGAGTATGTGAGGAGGAGAGCGAAACATTGGAACACTATTTGTGCCAATGCCCCGCCTTCTCACAAATAAGGTCCCGATATCTTGGGGGTGACATCTTACCGGACATAAGCCGATTACGGGGAATATGCTGGAGGATGTTAAGGAACTTTGTGAGTGACAAGGAGTTTCTCTAGACCTTTGGGTCAATATGTTATGGTTAAACCCAAGGGGGCGCACATTAAGCCTTCACTGGCGTAAGTGTATGTCGTATGACATGGGCTATCACACCCCTCCAATCAACCTAACCTAACATAAAAATTATTGAAAAAAAAAAAATTAAATCAAATAAAAATTAAATCAATAAAGTAAAAAGCGGGCAAAGATCTTACCAAGGCTGAGTCATATAGGCCAATAAGTTTATTGTCAACAATTTCAAAGCATTTTGAAAAGCTGCTCATGACAAAATTGTCCCCAATTCTAACTAATAATGGGTGTATACCGGACCATCAATTTGGTTTTAGAAGTCAGCATAGCACCATTGAACAAACTCATAGATTGGTTCATTTCATAAGAAGAGCATTTGAAGAAAAAAAGTATTGTTCTTCCCTCTTTATTGATGTCTCTCAGGCATTTGATAAAGTGTGGCATGAAGGCCTAATCGTAAAATTGAAGACATATCTGCCAATAAACATTGTAAATCTATTGGAAAGTTATATTCTTGCCCGGAAATTCACTGTTGTGGAAGAAGACTTCATGAGTGAGCCCGAAACTATCTCATCCGGTGTGCCACAGGGGAGTATACTGGGTCCAGTTTTGTATTTGATCTATACATGTGATATGCCATTAAGCAGTAATATCCTCACTTCTACATTTGCTGATGATACAGCCTGCCTTAGTATGCATGAAAACCCTCACGAGGCATCCCGTTATCTTCAGGAACATATTAAGCTGTTGGAGCTGTGGTTGAACTTATGGAGAATAAAAGTAAATGAACAAAAGTGTGTTCATGTCACATTTACCCTACGAAGAGACACTTGTTCCCCCATTCGAATCAACAATCAAGTTGTTCCTCAACATTCACAGGTGAAATACCTTGGTATACATCTTGACCGACGGCTTACATGGAAACACCACATTGACTCCAAGCTAACACAAATGAAGCTTAAATTAATCCAGATACATTGGCTGATTGGTAGAAATTCTACCCTCAGTCTAGATTGTAAACTTTTAATATACAAGTCGCTTTTGAAACCCATATGGTGTTTCGGAATTCAGCTATGGGGCACTGCTTCAGCTTCCAATGTAGAGAGAATACAACGAATGCAAAACAAAATATTAAGGTTAATAACATCGGCTCCTTGGTACATGAAAAATTCTATTTTACATCGTGATTTAAATATGACACTTGTGACCGCTGAAATTGCAAAATATGCAGGCAAATATTTAACAAAACTCGAGTCCCATCCGAATCCGCTTGCCCGAAATATCTTGAACTTTCCTGGACACATCCGCTTAAAAAAGAGGGATACTACGGCCTTAACACGCAACGCAGATGAAACTTTTTGAAAATAATTTTGTGCTTAACACGACATTTATGTATTTTTAATTATTATCACTAAGTTTATGTCCGACACTGGTTGGGCCTAATTATTCTATCTATATTTAAGATTTGAACACTTTTTGTTAGTTCAGTTCTGAAGATACAAAAATAAAAATTAGTGGGAAAAAAAATAAAGTAAAAATTAAAGAGCAAAAAAAATTTTATTGGTAAGAAAAACTAATATAAAAAAACCACGAAACACATAAACAATAAGTTCCTTATACACAGAAACTCTTACAAAGCGAGTAAAAGTGTTAAGGCTTTTATAAAAAATAACAGCTTTTCAAAAGCAACTTTAGCTGGTTGTATAAAATATTAAAAGCCACACAAAACCAATTGCAACAGTGGTCCAAAAAGTTCTTGAGACACGCATATAAAAATGACCCTCATTCCAAGTGTCATCGTCGACGTCACACCAATCCGATAACAATATATTGGCAATCGTAGATTCGCTGTCGACAACAAAATACTGACAGTCGTGAACTCGTTGTCAATAACAATTATTACTTATTATTATTGATAGCCTATTGACGTGGTGGCGAAAAGTCGTGTGTCATAATTTGATTTGCATGTTATTTTGTTATAAAAAGTTTTTTGGAGGTGTATCGCTTCATGCGTTATTGACAAGTAATTCTCCATACATCTACAATATAAATGTGAAATGCGAAAATGGCATCCAGTTCAAATTTTGACATTACTTTTGCCCCACTCTGTACTATTATTAAATGGCAAGTGGGGGTCAATAATAGTAGTTGTTATCTACATTGAGTACAGAGCTGAAAATATTTGTACTGTCCGCTAGAACCAACGCCGACGACATCAATTTGACTGAAGGCGTAAAGCTTCCCAAAGGCAATTTCGCTTAATATACATATGTGACAGGGCATAGAGGACCTAAGGGTAAAAAAATCAATTTTCACTTTTTTTTTTGATGTGGACAACATCTGAGCATCGAATGAGACCGATCCCATGCCCCAAAAGTGTTCTCCCCCAGAAATATGTGCGTTTTATGACAGTGATGGTACACCAAAGATACACGTATTTAAATCTTTATAATAGCTCTCCTGAACAACACCGATTTTTACCCTTAGGTCCCTTTCTATTCTGCATGTCACATATGTATAAAAAAACTATTCCACATAAAAATATTTCACTACTTGTTAACTATTAAATATTTCATTAAATGTATATATTCCTTTATCTGAAGAGTTTGACAAAAAATTTTTTTTTGTATAAATACACGCACTAGTATACGTATAATTTTTTTTATGAAATCCTTATTCCTAAACTTTGGCAACATTTATTTCATCTTACCACATATCTGCTGCAAAGAAGCCAGTACGTAATATTTTACGTTCGTAAATGCAATAATACTCTGCATCAGGAAAGCATACTTATCACTTATCTGATTCACTGTCACAACATTTTCATTTACTATTGCAACGCAGTACTGCATTTACGAATGCATTTCAGATCTACTTGTAATTTTAATTTTTATTGGATTTATCCCACTGAATGCGCCTTCAGCCATTGCGTTACTAAATGGCAAAAAGGCAAAAAGTTTCATCCGAAAAGAAGAAAATTTCATAAAAAAAATTCATTCAGTGCGTTTTTGTACTCAAGAATATTAATTCAAAATTCTATAATTGACTTTTGTTGTGGCCACTCACAAGAATTTAATATTTGTTCCTGTAATTCTAAGAGAGAAATTTCATCTATTTTTAAATTTTTTAAATTTATTTTAGAACACAAACTAATAATATGCAATTAAGATTAAAAAAATTTAATCCTAAATGCATAACAGAAATTATATGTAAATGCATTTTCTGACACTCGCATTTCACATAACATTTGCGATTGTGACTTGATCTGGAAATCGCAATAGCAAGAAGTTTGATCTGGAAGTGAACTTGTGTAATTTGTTTGAACTGAGCACTAAAGAATAAACAACTATTTTAATTAAAAACTGAGTAACATATAAAAATTACTGTAAATTTTTCAACAGTTAATATCAAGGCACTGGCGTTTAAGTACAGGGTGGCGCAAGAGTAATGTCATAAATGTCAAAACAACAAACTGCAAATTTGTCAAATAGTTAGTCTACGTTCAGACGAATCATGTCTTATTGACATAATTGCTATTTTATAGGCGAGATCGACAAGGGGAAAAGAAACGAGTACGCAAGTTTATGTACTGTCAGTACGTCTTGCTTTCTCATTCGTAATGTCAAAAATGCTCAAACAACGTTTTTTATGTACACATACATAAAAACAACTCGTCAACAAGACATGACTTGTGTGAACGCCAAAGAAAGTTCAAACAAGAAAAAGTAAGAATCATGTCAATAAGACATGATTCGTCTGAACGTAGGCTTAGTATCAATAATAATAATTAGTATCAATAAAAATAATAAAATAAAATAAAATAGTATCAATAAAAATAATTCTCTATAAGTTTGGCGCCATCTGCAATAACTGTAGGCAGTTCAAATTATGACATTACTTTTGCGCCACCTTGTATAAACAGCTTATTTAACTGATTTTCGAAATTTCTGTTGCTAATGCTTCTAGCAAATGCTCAGTAAGAAAATAAATAAATAATTAAAAAAAAATCCCACATTTCTACAGGAAATGTAATATGGAGTTTTAATGTTAAAGTTTGTTTACATTTCGCAAAAATATGTTTGGTCCAAATCAATTCTCAACACATGTATTTTATGAAACAAAATATTTCCTTTTTTATTTTTAATAAAGTTAACAAACACAAGCTGCGAAGCTACTTGTTGCATAAAACACCGGCAGGAATCGAACCTGTGACCTTTGGGTTACTAGTCTAGCACACTAGCTGCTGGTCTACGATTACCTACGATAATAGCATTCTATAAGTTACAAGTAAATATATGTAACATCACTAGCAAAAAAATAGACATTAAAATTCGTATTTATTTAACTTATTTTTATATGACATATCCCTTAGATGGACAAAAATCTTCTAGTTTGTGTTTTCTAATGATGCTTTTTGATTGCATGCATGATTATTAAACCATACAAGCAAGAGTGCCGGTAACACTTTGCATACAATTTATGTGAGTTTCAGCACATGGCGGAATAAGTTTAACGATTTGCAAATCACATTCGATCACGTGGCCGGTAATATTATTTCAATTTACATCAGACTTAATAGAGACAAATTAAGCTCGAAATGGTCACACTTGTGCAGATCACATCTTGGATTTGTTTTTATTTTATTTGTTTATTTTATTTTATATTATTCATAATTTGCGTTTTGCAACACCCTAAAACACTCAATGCAACACACTTCTTTTTTTAAATAATAAACAACGCAAAACTTCAAAGATAAAAATTGACACTATGAATTGTTTAGGAGGAGGTTTTACTAACGAATTAGTTATGAATGGCGAAAAGAAATATTAAATTAAAAAAAAGATTTAATATATAGAAACAAGGCTGAGTTCAACTGTGTCGTCGCTCTTCTAACAATTGTTGCAATAAAAATTGCATTGAGCTGGTCATTCTATGTTTTTACAATTTAAGTATTTGCATTTATTGGATTTCGTGTTTTCTTCACGAAATGTTATTTTACAAAAGATTCAATCTCGTTTTCTAATAGTTTATGGTTTTTCAGTATTATCGACATTTGGTTACAAACAACCATTCAATTTTGTTTATTTATGATGTTTATGGAGAATTCAATGGGCTGTTCTCAATGGATAGAAGCGAACGATAAACAGCTCAATGCCTTATAGTGGCAAAAAAGGTGATTAATTTTAATTGTAATTAAGACTGGCAGTTATTGTTGCTTTTTCAGAAGTTGCATACAGATTGATATGAGCTTGTTTTGTTGTTGATCCATTGGGAATGTTTATAGAACTATTTAGCACAAGTGACTAATATATTTATAAACAATAATGTTTATGCCTCTACGAAATCCACAAGGTGATGGGGTGTTTAGCTGCTGAAAGTTTTGCTTTAGCTGCGCCAACAATTGCAGTTGCGATTTTATACTTCTTCATGCCCGTTGAAATCTGGATTGTAATGCAAAAATTATAAAATTCTTGGTTAAAAAAAATGCAATGAAATGCCTTTTTCCCATATTTCCTTACATAAAAAAAAA
This sequence comes from Germaria angustata, assembly GCA_963681545.1. Lineage (NCBI taxonomy): Eukaryota > Metazoa > Arthropoda > Insecta > Diptera > Tachinidae > Germaria > Germaria angustata. The sequence goes on along the minus strand of OY812998.1, from coordinate 67,046,821 downwards.
TAGATTTAGCCAAAATTATGATAAGAGAGCAGCACATATTGGTAGTTGTATCTAGAATTATTCCAGCAAATACGTAGTTTTAATTTCAAATTAAGAGAATCATTTGAAATCAAGCACTTTCTCAAACGACCAACATTAACTGGTTTCATTAATTGAACTATTTTTTTTCCGAAATCAAGTTCCTGCAACCGTGACTAATTTTACTTATACTCAAGAGAAGTAGGACCAAGGGGGTAGTACTATAAATCTTTGTGTTTGCGATAGTAACAACATTGAAGCTTTGTGACAGACGATGTCAATATTACCCATCAATTTTCAGTTTTCTAAAGTTTTGATCGTGTAATCACATAAAATTTCCCATTGGAAAATGTTTTTTGTCTACTAATAAAAAGAGAGAAATAATAAAAAATAGGGAAAAAGAAAAGAAACAAAATCTTAATAAAAGACTAATTTAATTTTTTCAAATCATATGTCATATTAAATATTTCTTTTTTGCTTTTCACGGCCCAAAAAGGCGGCAATGACCGTACACACCTCTTAATTCAATTACAAAAGTTCTTTGTTTTAGCACATAAAATTTCCCTTTTGGCAAAATATTTTCTGTTCACGAAGTTCACTTGACAGTCAAGATTGACAATAATAGTGCCACACTACATCAAACTGTTTACATTTTTTTTTAACAAAAATAAAAAACCCATATTATTCTTTATATTACACACGACGTATGCATGTTACATTGAAGCTAAAAATTGTTCTGTGTAGCACCCGCTTTAAAGCTAGATAAAATGAAAATTTGTCCATGAGGATCCATGAGAAACTTACTTTGCTCATAAACGAGTATGATTGTGAATGGTATGTTACTTATAATCTGATTTCTATGAGAGACTACATTCGACAAAAAAAAAATTATTAACAATCAAGAAGAATCATTCTCCGATTTCTATATCTGCAACTGCACCATCTGACAGTGTGACATCCCTACACTTGAACACTTTATATCAACAAAGCAAATGGTATATTTCTGATTGGCTGCCGTTTAAAGTAGATTTAAAATTTAAATTAAATTAACAGGTGATTTACACATATAATTACCAACAATAAAATGCACAAAACAATTTTCAAAACAGTTTTCACATCTTTTTTTTTACCTTGAAATTTATTTCGAACTGAACTCTGTTATTTAATAAAATTAAATGAAATAGTAAAATATACTTGAAAATTTATTGTTTTAGGCCAATAATTATACTTGCAATACTTTTGTATGCATGCATCTATGCATGGCTATGAATAAATTAAAATTAGATTCACAATAAATGAAATGGAAATAAAATAGAATGATTGCGATACATTGGAACATTTTTGAAATATTTTACTACAATAAAGTCAATTAAAAATATTATAAGGAGAAAAAAGAATTTTAAAACAAGGCACTTAATTATTGCTACTAAAATGGTGTACAATTTAAATGGTCAACAGGAATCGCCCTTTATTTAGGGTGCGTAAACTAAATGCTCGTATTTATTTATTAGGATACCAAACAAGACAGGTTTTCCCAAATCCGAGGACTCGTGTTTTTAAAATGTCGATTTCGAGAATAAGGAGATTTTAGAATTTTATTGTAATAAGAAATAAAACATATATTTTATGGAAGTAAAAGAATATGAAATATATTGATAAGAATATAATCATTTATGATTGCGGTTTCCATCCGTCTGGCTCTCAGGCCTTCTTTGATGAATATGCTTTGGATATTGAATTCATTGGTGTTATTGTTAAATTAAAACAAAAACAAATCTTGATTACATACATATACATATATGTTCATATATACCTCCGACTTCATCTGAAATTTTAAACCGGAAACATGCCTATGCCATTAAAAATATAGCAAGTTCTGTTTCTCAAAATGATACTAGCATAGTTATGGGAGATTTTAATATGCCAATTGTAGTATGGAACTTTGCACGTAATGATGGTTACTTTATTCCGATAATGGCAACCACAAAAATTTATTACAGTGAGTTTATAAAAGATCTCTTGGATATAAATCTTTATCAATTGAATGGTACTTTAAACGATAATCTTAAAATATTGGATTTATTTTTTGCCAATGAATGTACTGATATCACTGTTACTCGTTGCGACCCAATATCCCGACCTGAAGACTCTCATCATCATTCAATTAAAATTAATCTTTATACGCATTTAGACGCTGGTGTGTCAAAATTTAATAAAAAGGAGAAGAAACTTTATTTTCAGAAAACCAATTACAACCTGTTGAACCAGCTTTTGATTAATACTAACTGGCATAATCTCTTGGGCTTTAGTGAGATTAGTACTCCAATGGATATTGACACTATAGTCGAGATATTTTACAATAAAGTGTAGGGGTTTATGGAACAGTGTATTCCCAATATCGCGGTTGCGAATTCTGCGGTCCTCCATGGAATACAAAATATCTATCATCAATCAAGAATAAAAAGAATAAACTTTACAAAAAATATAAATTATCTGGATCACGTATTGACTATACTAATTACTCTGCAATTCGTGCTCATTACAACTTGTTAAATCAGTTTTGTTACACACAATATCTAAATAAAAATCGAAATAATTTGAAATCTAATCCAAAGTCATTCTATACTTTTGTCAACTCTAAAATACGTTCAATATCCTTTCCTTCTCTCATGAAGTATAAGGAGTATGAATCTGATATGATGATCCGACAATAAGTAACCTTTTTGCTGATTTTTTTCTCCACCACTTATTCTGATGTAGCATTTGATGATTCAAGACGGTGCACTTCTTCAGAACTGATTAACGCAAGTATCTCAATACCATCTCTGGACGAAGTAACTGTTTTTAATAGTATGAGAAAACTGAAATTTTTATACAAATATGGTCCCGACGGGATTCTGAGCTCATTACTTTTAAATTGTGCAGAAGCTTTTACAAAACCTTTGACAAATTTATTCAATTTTTCAATCAGATTTGGTTACTTTCTGACATTGTGGAAGGAATCATTTATTATTCCACTATTTAAATCTGGATGCAAAAATAATATTGAAAACTACATAGCAATTGCTAAGCTTAGCACATTACCAAAATTATTAGAGAAAATAATTACTGATCATCTTTGCCATCAAGTTTCATCAATTCTATCTCCGATCCAGCACGGTTTTAAAAGAGGTTGTTAAACTATGACAAATCTCCTGCAACGTGGTTAGTTAGTAAATAGAGGATTTATTCAACAAAAACAAACTGATGTTATTTACACTGACTTTAGCAAAGCTTTTGACAAGATCAACCACAAACTTCTTATAAAAAATTTGATGTGATGGGATTTACTAAAAATAGCTTAAAATGGATTTTTTCGTATTTGACTAATAGAAAGCAAAAACTTCTTTTCAAGAAGCGACTGTCTAAACCAATTGATGTTATATCTGGCGTACCACAAGGAAGTCATCTTGGACCATTGTTGTTTTCTCTGTTTATTAATGACCTGCCAAAAACTATAAAATATTCTAATATTCTTATGTACGCTGACGACGTTAAAATATTTTTAACTGTCAATCAACATTATGATCATTATCTGTTACAACAGGACCTTGATGCTTTTAATACTTGGTGCAATAACTACATGTGTTTCTTTCGTAGATCTCCCATTAATGTGGACTATGTTTTAAACGGTCACATGCTGAACAAAGTGGATGCCATCTTAGATCTTGGAATTTTACTTGATCCCAAATTGAATTTTATTCAACATATTTCTTTAATCGCAAATAAAGCTCGTGCTGTTTTACGATTTATAAAACGCTGGGCTAGAGAATTTGATGACCCGTATATAACTAAGCAATTTTATATAGTACATCTATGGTAAGACCCATCCTGGAATATGGCTCAATTATTTGGGACCCACCGTATAATGTTCATAACAATGCTAGAGAATCTGTACAAAAACAGTTCTTATTGTTTTGTCTGGGTCCTCTAGGGTGGAATATGCTTAATCTCCCGCCATACACTAGTAGATTGGCATTAATCAAGTTACCAACTCTTAAAAGTCGTAGAAAAATGTTAAATGTCATGTTTGTGCTTAATGTAATAAAAGGAAATGTTTGTTCTGACTTCCTTATAAGTAATATATCCTTTAATGTTCCATCACGCCCTACTCGTAATTTTTATCCACTGTCTATTCAAGTATTCAGGGCTAATTATGCTAATTTTGATCCTTTTAATAGAATTTGTGCTGACTATAATAAATTTTATCATCAAATTGATTTTGCTCTAAATGCTAATATTGTAAAACGTAATATTATTTTGTTTCTGAATACTTAATATAAGTTTTATGTATTATGCATTTTTTCATAGTCTGTAAGGATTACGTATCAATAAACTTTATGGGTCTATGAAATAACTCCCACGAAATAAGTCCCACTTTTAAAAACGAAATAAGTCCCACCAAAAATTGCTTAAAAAAATGAAATAACTCCCACGAAATAAGTCCCACTTTTGAAAACAAAATAAGTCCCACCAAAATGAAATGATTTAAAAATTTACTTGAAATGAAATAACTCCCACTCAAAATGAAATAACTCCCCCTTGAATAATATATTTCTTAAATGAATTAAGTCCCACTTTCATAAACGAAATAAGTCCCACTTTTTCACTGTTTAATGCGATTTCAAATAAGAAGTATTTGGCTCTTCGAAAAAAGCACACGTCGAATAATATGAATAATCAAAGCAGAGGAATAATAAAGAAAAATCGTTTGCAAGCTTGCAGAAGGCTTCTTAATGGAATGGATATTACGAATTTTGATAGAGTTCCAGAATTTATTATTAATTCTTTTTTCGGTCAAGGAACGTATAGAGAACGCCTACTAGTAACAACGTTTGGATTCGTAAATGGATTAAGTACAGATCAATTTTTCTTATTATTAAGATGGAAACCGTTTCGGAAGGACCATCAGATTAAAATTATCGACCTTTATAAATGGCTTGAAGATCCAGTGCACGGTAGACGGTATTATATATACGTAATTACGTCAACAATTTTTTTTAATATTGTTTTTCCATTAGTTAAGTTCGGTACCTATGTATTTGTACACATTTCTTTAAAGTTTTTTTATTATAGTAAGTATAAAGTAATTAATAACAAAAAAAAAAGGAGAGCCATGAGAGATAAGGACAAAAAATTATAGTTGTCGCTTTTACGAAATGTCCAATATATAACTTTTTGCATAAGGAAAAAATGAGAAATAAAGCCATAAAAAAATCATTTATTTATCAGAAAAATATTTGAAGGGTTTCATGAACTTCTGCACGACAGAATGGACATACTAGTTTACTGGTTTGATAAATTTTGTGAGTTTGCATTGTAAGACAGCATTCACTGCAAATTTTCAAGTGCTTGCAAGGAAAAAATAAGATATTTGGCTGCTTTATGAAACAAACCACGCACATATTATTATTAATTGTATTCTGGTTGGTTTCAATATGGTTTAAAGACTCGTCTTCAATGTCCTCTTCCAAATATGATAATTCTTCAAAAAGATCTTCATCAGGCTCCATTTGTACAATTAAATTATTTTTTGATAACACCAGTTGGTCACGGAATTTAGAAGGAGTTATAGTACCTTGTAAGAGATCATTCTTGAATTTCGAAATCATATCTGCTTTCAAAACACAGGACTTTTTAATACGCTTTTTGCCCACACTACCATTGGTATTCATCAATAGTTCAAATTTTCTTACTTTTTCAAATTCTTGCATCTGTAAAAATGCTACAAATTTGAAAAAAGTAGCCTTGTTTGGAATGCTTTTTCCTATGACGCTATTGTAAGCTTCTATTGCAGACGTAGTGCGGATTTCAGAATCGAAAACTGAAAAGTTATGTGGACCGATCTGTAATAATGAAATCATAACACCTTTTTGTAAATATTATGTAAAAGGGAATATTGTACCTTTTGCATCCATTGATTCTCAAAATATTTTATAAATGATTTGAATCTATCTGAATATAAATTTAGGGGTATGAAATAAATCCCACTTTACAAAACGAATTTATTCCCACTCAAAACGAAATAAGTCCCACTTAAAATAAAAACGCGTAACGAAATAAGTCCCATCAATTGACGAAATAAGTCCCACTTTTAAAAACGAAATAACTCCCACTTTCAAAACAGCAATTTTTTGTGGGACTTATTTCGTTTTTAAAAGTGGGACTTATTTCGTGGGAGTTATTTCATAGACCCAAACTTTATATGTAAATAAATAAATAAATAAAAATAGTAAATCGTGAATGTGACCTGTTTTCAGATTTCACTTTCACAAGAAATGCTGCATATGCAAAGTTGTATAAATTATTGTTTTACGTGTCGCAAGGTGTTACAAGTAAAAATCTGTATATAGTCCAATTTGCATTCTTGTGCAAATGGTCTTGCAATATAATATTTGTAAAATGGTATTGTGTATATTACAACTTTGCAACATTTAAGACAATAGTTTATATTTACTATGTGTATGCAACACTTAATTGCAAACTGACAGGTGACAACAACAAATTAAAAATAACAAAATATAAGAAATAAAACATAAATGAAGAATAAATACATTAAAAAGTTCTTAATAAAGCAAATTCTGGCAAAAATTCTGAAAAAACCGACTTCAATACAAAAAGCCAATTGAAAAGGTTACAAAACAGAAGGAACTATGGATTAGTTTAAATTCCGATATAATCCATTTCTTGTTCATATTTTAATCCCAGGAAAAAAGCACCTTCTTAAATAACCATTTTTTTAGATAGGTCCATAAATGGCGGAGTTATATTTTTTTAAGAGAAGTTACAGCCATCAATCCTATAAGAGCATAGGGTCTCATGAGGTTTCGTTAATCATTCCATCTCGGACGACCAAATGATTAGTCTACTGATTAGTCTATTGAGTACAAAACACATTTTATATAGCGAACCGATTAGTATAAGAACAGACGTCGGCTTGTAGCCGCCCCAACTAGGAAAACAGACGCTGCAGACGTCTCTCACAAATTGCCGATGTTTGACGGGCGTGAAGAACATCGCCCAGAGCTTCGCTGCCACACGCTTAATGCCCAAACTTTGCGAAAAAGAATTGTATAGCCGATATGCCGACATCGTCTGCAACTTTTGTAATTGTGATTCGACGATTTTTCGTAATAATTTTCCTCACTTTCTCAACATTTTCATCGGTTTTTTGATGTGATGGAGCTTACAGGATGACCTTCTTTGAAAAGCTTGTACCAATTGTAAATATTTTTCTGACTCATAATACATTCACCATATGCCACTTTCCACATTTCCAAGTCCTTTTGAGCACTTAGTATCATTTTTTACACAAAATTTTATGTAAATTATTTGATCTATTTTTTCCAACAGCTAAAAATCGCCGAACAAGATAAAACACGTTGGAGACAAGTGTGCCAACATAAAAAAATTGCTAATCGAATGCACGTAGCTCGAGAAATTTCAAAATTCACCATTTCTATTGAAGAGACCTCGTATATACAAGGTTCTTTAAATATACATATGTACATGCAAACATTATTGTTTTTAAATATATAAGCAATTAAATTATTTTCACATTAAGAAAAAGAAATCGTTACCGTTAATTTCATTGGAAATTATAGGAACATGCACTACTTCCGGATCCTAATCTAAGCATTTTCATGATTATTTTGGAAGCTCTTTTTTTCTGGCTATTCTATACTTATATCAGTCTTCAAGTCAATCAATCCTGCCTCACTGCAATCCTCTGGAATTTTTATTCAAGGCGAAGTGCAGAAAGACTTTGAACTCGGATTTAACATGACTTGCCTGATGAAGTAATAAAGACCTTTATTGCTGTTGTTGGATAGATTATTTAATCATTTCAATTAAAAATTTGGATATTCTTTATTACATATTTACCTGATTACGGACAATATTTGTAGTATGAAAAAATCTAAAATGCTAGATTAGGATACGAGTTGGAATCATCATGTATGCATGTATATATTTTTATAGCTGCGACTAACACAAATATGTATTTCCGTGTTGGCGTTAAATATAAAGTTTATTTGATTTCAGACCGATTTCACATCGCTAAATATCTATTGTCAGTGGTGACTGACTGCCAACCGCACTTACAACATTGCATACTAATTCATTCATTCATTTGAATTACGGCATCTCACTGTATTGACTTTAGTTTGCCTGTGTGTCTATTGTCATACCAAATCTAACGTCAACAAAAACATAGTTCTCCACATCATATTGTGGGATTTTGACAATTTTATTGTTATGTTTTTGTACGTTCGCTTATGGTTTTGGATTTAGACCAAAAACAAAAGAAGAAAAAAACAATTGAAATTTAAAATTATTTTTGTGGAATAAGTCTGTGAAAAAATTTATTACGCACAATCATTACAATTTTCAATTTTGAAAATTATATAAAAATATGTACTTAAACGAGTATAAATTGTAATACGAACTTACAAATATTTAAATTATTGTTCGATAAAATTTAGTAGACAACACGAGCGTGATTTCTTAATCTGGTAAAATGTTTCGAAAACAAAAATTAAAAAAAAACAGATTAAAACAAAACTTAAATAGTTACATATATAGAGCAAGGAAGAATTCTAATTGTTATCAAGAAAAGCCATTCGGAAGTTAGTTTAAAAGTTTATCAAAAAATGTATTAACAATATCTTATTCAATAGATCTTAAGCGGACATTTCACGTTCGAATTGCTTGACTTGTGTACGTGTGGCTGGATGTTTTAACATACACACGTGCTGCATGACTCGTCAAACATTCATTTTGAATTTGTTTTTTGTGATGAACAATTACAGCAGTGATGGCAAATTAAAGTAAGTAAATAAACCTTTTATATATTTATAATTATTTCAGCTTAAAAAGGTCTTTTTATTAATAAAAGTCTTATATTTTTATGAATATATTAATATTTCAATACACTTCTGGCATCTTTTGAAGCGGAAAAGTTATTAACCGCAATACATTTTTTATCAAATAAAAATTTGCCTTACTAGGGTAATGGCGTAATCAGTTGTTTTTTTTTTCGATATTCTTACATCAAAATCGTCAGGTCTGTATACTTTTTGGTAACAGTTTAAACATGCCAAATATGCTTTATGAAATTTTGTTTGTGCGATTTTTTTTAAAATAATGAACAGGAAGGCTATAAAATGCGAGTATCAATGGCCAAATGTTTCAAAGTATGCTCAGCACAAAGGCCACGTTAACTTCCATATAATTGGAGAAGTAAAAAAGGACCCCAAAATACATTGGTGTTTGGAATTATCTTTTAATTCCTGAAAAAAAATTAAGATGTTTGCTTTGTGGCAGAATATTTTTCCATTGGGAACATTTTACGAATTTTAAAGTAAATCATAATGATGAGCGCCCGCAAAACGAAAGACGTTCAAATTCAATCCATTGCTACTCCATAAACCTTTACTGCGATACCTCTACAAGTAAAAAATAAATAACAAACACTCAAAGGATCATTAACAAGCACTAATAAGTGGAATTTTTCCCAAGAGAATAAGTTCCTTTGTTGTCAAGGACATTGAGCATTTCCTTTACAACTGGCATTTGCGCTAGTTTTACCCTTCTAAGTTTGACGGCCCATGGATTCTAAAAACATCTTATATTTCACAAAAATTCTTTATATAAATTTTTCAACCTTTACTATATTCTAATAATATCTCTATATTTTTTGACCCTTTTATAACAATTTTAATTCAAATATTAGTTGAGTTCAAGGTTTTATAAAAATAAAATTTATTATATTCAATTCGGGCTTGAAGTACTTATTAATTAATTTCGCCTGAAGACGTTACTTAAAGGGTATCGAAATATTGGTATAATAAGAAATAAAATGCTTAGGCTCGAATAATTGAATATTAATAATAAATATTTTATATTTCCTTTTGAGCTTCAAGCTGTAGAACACTTATATAAACATCCATTCGTAAATGGGTGATTTTCTAGGAGCTTTCGTATGTGATTTGAAAAAATGGTGAATAGAATCAAGTCTAAAATATAATAAAAACCTATAGCAAAGGAGGACATGCACTTCAGGTATTTGCGAGTAACATCTTGTTTATTTACAACACATCATCGACGCAGTCACAATAACAACATTTGACTGTTCAATAGAAGTCCATCATTCTATTTACAACATGGTTAGAATCAGAGAAACTTCCTGTTGATGTATAACTTTTTACACATATGTACATACTTAAAAATATACATGTATTCACTCACATATATAAAAGGTGATTTTTTAAGAGTTTTCGGATTTGATTTAAAGAAACTACATAAAATTTAGAGAAATGTATGAAATCTATCTATATAATTCAATGTTTGAAAATGAATTCATGTAAATGTTGACCGCAGCAACGCCTCAAATTGTTCATACGCTAGGTCCAATTTTGGCATACTCTCTCCTACATATCGGCCGATATCTCACGCATAAAATCTTCAATATTGCCTTCCAGTGCGTCAACCCTGGCAGTGTTGTCCTTATAGACATGAGCATTAACATAGCCCCACCAAAAATTAGTCTAAATGTTTTAAATCGCACGATCTAGACAGCCCCAAATGTGAAATAAACTGTTCACCAAACTCGCCTCTCTATTTGGCCATTGTTTCGCATGTTGTGTGGCATGTGGCACCGTCTTGTTGAAACTACTTCACATCTCATCATCCAGCTCTTCTATTTTGGCCAAAAAAAATTGTAATCATTGCACGGTAGCGCTCTCCATGAATAGTAACGTTCCTGCCTTCGTCGTCTTTGGTGAAATAGGGTCCAATGATGCGACCGGCCCACAATCCAAACCAAACGGTGCATTTTTGGGATGTATTTGCATCTGGCTGCTCTTCACAGCAATTTTGCTTGTTCACGTATCCATTTAACCAGAAATGAGCTTCGTCGCTGAACACAATTTTCCGATAAAATGTGGATCTTCATCCAACTTTGCCTGCGCCGATTCACCAAAAAGGTCGCCCAAACTGCCCATAAAATGGAAGAAGTGTACGATGCACTTTCTTCACCGAGCACGAATTTTTATAATAAAATTCAATAATCTGCTAGCGTTATTCGTTTATAAGTCGATTCATGGTTCAATTATAGACCAAACTGAACATGTTTAAGAGTAAGATGTTACATGAAAAGAGCTGAGCTGCCAGAAACATTGTTGCCAAAAAGAAAGTTGCAAAAAATCACCCTTTAATACTAAGCAGTAAATTACACAACGGAAACGGGAATTTTACCCTTTAAGAGCAGGTATAAAAATTTGGTAAGTTGATTCCCAAAAATTAGTATCCAGGGCTTTGTATAAAATTAAAGTAAAATACAGTCAATCCAACTTTAAAAATGTTTGAATAGATATACATAGATATACATGTGTGTAATTTTAGGGGATTTTTAGCAGTATTTTTGGGACAGACATAGGTAGGTTAGATTAGGTTGATTGGAGGCGTGTGATAGCCCATGTCATACGACATACACTTAAGCCAGTAAAGGCTTGGTGTGCGCTCCCTTTCAAACTGCCAGAGTTCTGCGGCAGGATTCGAACCTGGGACCTTCGCACTACGAGTCTAGTACACTACCTACTAGTCTACGAAGGTCAGTTTGGGACAGACAAAAGAAACAATAATAATTATTTTTTCCCTTTCTCCTCGAAATATTTGCATTTACGGTTTAGAGCTTCGCCTTTATATACATAAATAAAATATAGAAGCTACAGAAAGTGAAATGTCCCACTGTGTCTTATTAAAACAGTAACAACATTAAATAATTTGATATCATAACTCTTGTTTTCAATTTCAATACATTTTAATCGCGTGTTCTCATATTATAGAGACGATAACATAAATAAATTATCAATCACAAATTGTAAAAATAATTATTTGTGAAATTTATTAACGAAGTATTTAGTGTAGAGTTAAATAACTTGTTAATAAATTAATCATTGTTGTTTCAATTAACACTTCAGTTTGCTTACATTTGGTGTAAAAATGTTTGATTGTTTGTAAACAAAACTTATGGGAACGTGGATTGTTTATGACAATTGAGATACGAGTATACAAATTATTACAAACATTCTTTATGACTTTGGCGTATGGTGTTTTGTAGGATTTCCTTTAAACCAAATGTGTGAAATAATTAGCGGCATTAAAACAGTTGCTTTTACTAAAAAAATTTGTGTGAAATTTAAAAAAGTATAAAAAGTTTATTCATGTACTTATTTGATAGAATGGCTCATTAAGCTTGATGTAAGCAGGATACATATTCTAATTGTTTTGGGAGTAGTTGGTTCAATTCCCATCACAGGGGATCTTTGTCAATACATGTATGATGGTTAAATGAAATGGAAAGGATTAACATATTTATTACTTGCTCGTGCATTCGTCCTCAATCGAATGCTGTAATTATAAAATCAAGGACTCCTGACTTTGTTTTCGTTCTTGATGATTTCAATTCGCTTAAATTTCTTGGCAGGCCTCAGGCGAATGCGGCTGTTTTATACCCTCAATATTCGATAGAAATTTTGATGACATATGTGAAATTATATATCATTTGTCTCTAGATCAAATTAGTGGTGTTTATAAATCCTATGGTATGATTTTCGTTAACGTTCCTAAAGGTTCTTCGGTATATCATTCTGATCCTGTTACTCTGCTTGACAACCCATATCATCCTCTTGAACTGTTCTAAAAAATTATCATGACAATAATTCAACTATAAGAGACAATCGATTCTCTTTTAAGTGTCCAAATTATTAAGAAATTAACAATCTTTTACTTAACACCAATTGGCTTCAATTGCTAATTATTCCTATATAGTGGGATATCCCTATTTTTCCATAAAAACTAATTATCTCTCCGGGAAAATGTGTATTTTTATAATTGGTTTTTTGGATAGTTTTGAACGTTTTTTGCATGTCCTTTTATCTTGCGTCCAACATGTACACTCTGGAGCACCTGTTCCATGTGTTGTCTTGTACGGTTACGGTCCCAGTTCCTAGATTATCCACATTTCTAGAAATTACCCGTTACTGTTAAGTGCCTAACAGCGCTCTGTTAACCGAAAAATGAGCACTGTTAAAGAAATCGGTTCTTGTCTCTGCTACTTAAATTTAAATTTATCTTTACACACATTTGTGTTTATAAACGCTTTTTCGAATTTATGAATGAATGTATTTCTAAATTTTCCTAACGTTCTATAGCTGGACCTGGAACTGCAGATTACTTTCCTCACTGCGAAATATACAAATTATGTAGAAATTCTGATCTGCTTTTTATAATGGCAAGTATACAGTTCTTCGTGCAAAATACACTCAAAGTAATAATGACTATCTTAATAACATTAATTACAATTTTCTACCCGATTTCAAACCATTCTTTAAGCTCGTGAACAATAAAAGAAAATCTAATAGTATCCCAAAAGTAATTAAATAATGAGTCCAGTGAGGATGTTACAACTAGTGACATGATTTTCTGATGCACAACATGATGGTTCTGTTCAATATCCCTAGAAAATAAATTCAAATCAAATGATAATAATGCCTTTAATCAACACATCACATATAATGAACTCTATAACGTAACTAAACATTTCGCTATTAAATCGCATATATTATTTTCATAGGAAACAAATGGCTAAAAAAGTATTAAATTATGGGAAAATAGAACAAAAGCAAATAACATTTCCAACAAAGCCTTTAAACAAAGCGTATTTGACAGACACATCGATGTACCGACAAAAGTCAGAAACGTATGTAGTTTTTTTCAATATTGACCACAATTAAAAATGATCTCCCGTTTAAGCTCATGTACGACCCTGTTTCGCGTGGCTTTTACCCTGCACATACTATATATATAAATCGCTCGTTTAATGTAACATAGTCATATCTCCAAAGAAAATCCAACTTTGTAATATGCGATTAAAGTTTTTAAAATTTTAGTTTCCATAACGAAACTTTTTATTTATCTTAGCTTCACTTCAGCTCCATATATAAATCCGATTTTTCTTATATATAAAAAAAGGGTATTGAAAAACACTTTCCTTATTACTAAAAAAATTGTGTTTTGATGGTCATGTGGCATTTTAAAAAAGCTTTATTTAAAGACCATAGATTTGGCTTGGTTTCAAATATAATTATGATTGTTTTTTTTTTTTCTTGAAATAAAAATGGGACACTGAGGAATACTTTTTCCTCTATAACTGAACATTTTTATCTTTGAGATATTACTATTTTGCAACAAAGGAATGATGTGCACTTGAGAGTGAAAACGAAACCTTTACGAAACTATACTATTAATTCTTTTTATATTTATTGGGAACAGTTTTTAAGGACTTTCAAACAATAAAATATTATTCGCCGATTAACTTTCTGAGGAGTCCAGAGCCTGTAGGATTATATCTCTAGACTTAGGACTTTAAAAACCCCCTTAAGAATAAGCCTAATAAGACGAAATCGCAAGAGAAGTTAATATCCTAAAATCGTAGATGATAAATGTCCGTTTTGATATTTACATTGTGGTACGAAGTGCCGCCTTGCTAATTGGTGTTGCAGTGGATGGTTTTACATTGGAAATAATCCGAAAAGCCATAAGCCTTTGAAGATATCTTACTACGAGAGTGGTTCAATAAGTTTTTTACTTTTTAATTGAAGCTCGGGTTTTTGGATAAAAAATCATTTTGTTTTCACTATGTCCAACGTTTCTCCAAAATCAAATTTGTCGTGGTCATCAAAATAACTATTTGTTTGTGAGATGATTTTATCTCTGGCGTCAAAACTCTTTCCGCCTACAGATTTCTTCAGATTTGAAAACAAGAAATAGTTAATCGGGACTCGATCTCGAGAGAGATCCGTCTTATTATCTGGAGGGAGCACTTCATGGAATTTTGTGATGGAAACTGCTCACGCGTCTCCCTTCCATTGTCCTGCTGAAAAACAGCTTTTTTTCTTTACCTAATGTGGTCATTTTATTTTTACAAACCTTCAATAAATCGATCCAATAAGTTGACATAATAATGTTGGCAATTGATTACTTTATTCTCTTGAAGGTAGTCAATGTGCATTACACCGCGTACATCCAAAAAACGGTTGCCATGACAAAACCACCTTGGACCACTTGGTTTAACCGCCGTTTGGTTTTGATGTGTTTTGGTGGATTCACTTTTCCACTATTACGAAACAGCGTAAAAAGTCGCTTGAACAACGCCAAATACTCCTGCGAAGTTTTCATACGATTGCGTTGATTGTGGTTGATTGTGAGCAAACGCGGCACCCATCTTGCGGAAAGCTTTCTCATACCCGAGTGATCATTCAAAATTAAAACCACTGGACCATGTGATATGCCTATGGCTTTCACAATATCAGCCAACATCATGTCGGGGCCAACTTACTGGGTCGATTTAGTGAGAATTTGAAGAGAAAAAAACGACCGCACTTGGCCAAGAAAAAAGTTATTTTCCACCAAGACAATGCAAGAATGCAAAATTCCATGAACTAGGCTACGAGTTGCTCACTCCCTCATTCGCCCTAATATCTAGATTAAGGCCCGAGTAACTATTTCTTTTTTCCGAACCTGAAGAAGTGGGTGCAACAATGAAATCATTTCACAAGCAAATACCTTTATATGATGACATCGACGAATCTTATTTCTGGAAGGGATAAAAAATAGGAGGAACATTGGACAAGGTGTATAGAGCTCAAAGGATACTGTGTTGAGAGATAAAATGAGTTTTTGTCCAAAAACCTGTGTTTAAATCAAAAAGTCACCAGCTTATTGACCCACCCTCGTATAATAGAGATGTCTTCGCTATTTAGAAATAAATACTAATGATTTTTTTTACAAACATAAACCTAATCGGCAAAAAGAATTATCTACTACAACATTTGAAGAGCTTAAACATTTCAAAGTTACCTTCATGTCCAAAACTATAAATCAAGGAATCAATCAATCAATAAGTCACAATGAGTCAACAAATTAAAACTGTTAAATGTATTAAGTGCAATTTTTCCAGCTGTAAATTTTGTCATTTGATACCCATACACATTGACAATTAATCACTAATTTCTTTTGACATCAAATTGTGGTTAAATTTTATAAAATTAACTACGAAAAAATATGTATATTGTGTATATTTGTACTTACACGTTCATACATAAGTATATGCAAGATATGTAATCGTACATAAACATACAGTTTATTTCAATCCGTATAATCGGAGATTTTTTGCTGGTTCAGTCAACAAAATTATTCATTCATAAACAACAGAAAAATCACGAATTTGTGGTTGTGGCTGAAAGATAAAAAGACAGTAAAATTTTGATTTATTTTGTGCAACTAATGAGGTGTGTTAAATACAATAATTATGTATTATTAAAATGAATTTGTTTCATTTATTGCATTATGTGCAGAAGTTAAATTTTTTTTTGTTTTTTTTTCTTGTTTGGTTTTTGTTAATTACAAATTATGTTGTTACTAGTTTTAGAGAGCAGACCTTAAGGTCTTCGCAGACTAGAGAGAGAGAGAGAGAGAGAGAGAGAGAGAGAGAGAGAGTACTTGGATAAGAATCGAACCCGGGATTTCTCTACGAATCGGGTATTTCAACATTAACCTGGGAATGGATTTGAGTACTCTTCGTTATATTTTAGTATTATGTTTTTTTTCTAATTGTACTAGTTCCGAAAATATGCAAATTAATAACAAGCCAATAACGCTAAAAATGCATAAGAAGAATTGTTCAGGAATAATGAAATTTGGTGTAGAACTTTTTCTACTTCTTAATAGTTGCCAGATAAATTCGAAGTGAAATCGTCAAATTTTGAAGAAAAAAATCATAAAAATCGTCAAAATTATTCATCGGAAAGTCATAAAACACATCACAAATAATGTCGAGGAAATATTCCCCCTTATTCTATTTGTCGTTGTCGACGTCACACGAAGTCAACACCAAACGCTCTTATTCTATTTGTCGTTATCGACACCGACACCAATATTTCGGCAACCGTAGAATCGATGTCTACAACAATTATATCTGTGTCGTTTTATCATAACATCTTAAGTCTAATATATTAAGATAGGACTTAAGATGTTATGATAAAACGACACAGATATATACTTATAACCTGTTACTATTACTAAGGATTACAAAGTAGCAAATGGCCGTCAATAACACTCAATTCTTGTCATCAACAAGCACAGAACTGATATTTATTTTCAAGTCGATGACGATGACGACAAATAGAATAAGGGAGAATATTTCGGCAACTGTAGGATCGATGTCGATAACAATTATATATTATTTGCGAGCTATTACTATTCCTAAGACTTAAAAGATGGCAAGCGGCCATCATTAACACTCACTTGTTGTTCACATCGAACACAGAACTTATGGTTATGTATTTTATAATAATCATACACGGTAGATAATTCCCGTATTATATGTGGCTTTTTGGCATAAACATACATATGAGGTTTTTAAACCGCTTAGAGCCACTTTTTTGGGTTCGAATTTCAACTTACGATTAGTCTCTGTAAACTAATTTAATTTCATATTAACTGAGCTAAATTTTGAAATAATTATTTTGGAGTATATCTCGAATAATGAATTTAATAAACATTGTTGTTATCATTGTTATCTGCAAAAAAATTCTTTAGAAGAATTTATAATGTTGCTATTATTTAAATCATTCATCCATATAGAAATTTTAATTATTTGCACGTATGTATGTGTAAAATCTATTAAAATTTTTCACTTACGTTAATTAATATTTATGAGATCGTAAAACTGATAACCGCTTACAAAAAAAAAAAAAAAAAAATTGTGATATACCTTGTTTGCTATTTCATTTAATAGTTCTTAATACTGAAAATTTGTTAACAGATCACGTTTTAAATTTGTAAAATTCAACGTTTTGTAACTATTTACATATAATCTATAAAACGATTAAAAAGATTGTGCCCTGCATTGCAGGGGATGTTTTCTAAAATTTAATATTATTTAGTACAGAATCTGAACACTCAACTCATTTAGAAAATTTATATTGGAAATAAATACTCATAGTTTCTCCAACACTTTCGTGCACTGCATCAATATACTCGCAATCATTTAAACGGCTTGTTGGGCTGTCACTGGGTATTTGGATTCGAAACGGCAAATAAACGAATTCAAACGATTTGTAATTTGTAACGTTGTTGATTCTCATAGCCTTTTCCTTGGCGCCTTCAACTCATTAGTGGACTTCAACCAACGTGTTTGAAGAGTATTCAACCTCATATGCCTTATGTGCACATAAACTGCCTGTGTTATTTATACTATAGTCTATAGTCATTTAGTCGACGTAACCTACAAACAATAAAAAAATTCAAGACCTAAATTTTTGTTTTGTTTTTTAGATCCGACATTTCGTTGGTGCCCACAGTAGACCTTAACCTGTTTGTAAAACATTCAACATAAAAATATTTGCACTTGAATATAATTTTTGATTTTTATTTTTATAGATTGCGAGATAATTTACGATCACTAAAATTAAATCTTAAAGTTTTATAATCGTTAGAAGTGGCGTCACAAATTTAGAGCAAAATCAATTTCGCAGTACACATACAGTTGCAGATGGAGTTAGTAAAAGCACATCCACTAAAATTGTAAGATTTTCTGGCGGTTAAGGCACGATGTAATAAATAAAGGCCCTAATTATGTATTTCATTTGGGCGAGTCCTTGCGTTATCTCAATGTAAACTGTTGCTGTTTTTAGCAACAAGAAAAATTCCATTGCATTAAATTAATGTAATTGATAAAACCCAAAATAAAGCCCAAAATTATGGAAACAGACATATATCGCTCACTGCTGCAAGAACGTAATAACTCAAAAATTAACACTGAGTTAAGAATTTAGAACAAATCGTAATTTTTATTTATATCGTTTACGAAATTCATACCTGTCAATATATTGTGTACTCGCTTCTTGAGAAAAGTGAATTATTTTATTTTTCTATCAAGTTGTGAGTGAGTGGTTTGAAAACTTTGATATTATTTTCTGCAAAACTAGTTCTTTTCGATTTATGAAGTTATTGCAGAAAATGAGTTGTATCGAGAATTTTTTTAATAAAAAAATGTTTTTTTTCTTTTTTTGAAATGTATGTAAATGACAATATATATTTTCTTACAGATTTTTTAAACAATTTGATGTTGATTGTTTGGAAAAGTTTCTGGTGTTTGATGTTTTATGGCTTTTTTGATGACAGAAAAAAAAACAACAAATATGTGGGCAGACATGGCTTGTATCCAAATCTACTTACGGATCGATTCTACTTCTCGGAACTATACCTTAACACGGTCTCGTAAGCTGTCAGGGATCGTGAAAAAATAAAATGCTACGAGTATTAATACATAAAAACTTATTTCATCTATCTCAGTCATTTATAACAACATCCAGGTCAGCAGGATATCAGACCCTTTTGATCCATACGGTCCCTGAATATAATACTTTTTGGCGCCACAAATAAGGGGGTGACAAGTACAAAATTTCATTTATTTCTTTAACCATTTTAAGTTTGACCACAATGCACTTGAATATTTTTAATTAGATCTTTCTTACTCTTTAACACATTTTGTATGTAAATTATTCGTGTGTGTGCGAAATGTGATAGACATTTTGATACGTGACATAACGCAACTCAATACAAATAACACACAAGCTGTCAACTATAAAACAAGTCAAAGGAGTGGTATCCTGTAAATACTTATTTGAAGCAAAATTACAAATGTAAATGTGGAAAATGAAAACTAAAAAGTGTGTTGCAATCAAGAGCTGAATACGAAAAATGTGTGAAATTAAAAACATATAACCTGGTAAATCCATAATGACATTCTTTTTTGAATATGTGTCTGGAAAAACCCCAACACAAAATAATTAAGAGTTTAGAAAATAACATTAAAATAACTAATGTGATGTTATCATACAATATTTAGTATATGATGTATAGATAACGTATGTATGTGTGTATGTAAGTAAGTAAATAGTAATGTATGTATGTAAAATAAAATATATGAGTGTAGAATACAAAAATTATTTTTATGTTGTCCTTATAGTTGCCCAGAGGATGGCCCAGTATAAAATATGTTAAAATTTATTTCATTTTAAACGAATTCAAACGCCCCTTATATATATGTACATATGCCACAAGAGGACTCTGAACTCATGAAGTATATAGTCATTACAAATTCTCTTAAAAACAGACCCATGGGATGATGAACCGATTTCAATATATTTAAAGATGGTATATATTAAAGCTTTCAGGGAGCTTTTCAAGTCAACTGCGAACATTGTGTGTTGTATATGTCAAAACGCCGTAAATTCCAGAATGCTTTTTCTCTATATAATTTGCAAAAGTATAATTTAATTTAATTTGTCTCTAAAAAAATGTCAATAATACATGAAATAGATATGAAAACTAATGAGGAAGTCTTTTAGAGGCCTCTGCAAACAACGTTGTTAAATTCTGCAGTGTAAGTTGGATTTAAAGATAATTTTTCCTTGTTCACTTTGAAACATTACCTCAGATAAATTATTTATTTGGGGAGTGATATTTTTATTTCCTCCTTCATTTATTGCATTTTTTTTCTACTTCCAATAAATTTAAGTTGAGAAAATATTGATGAAACTGAAAACTGTGACTATGGCAAGTTTAATGCTGTCAAAAATTCTATTCCTGATAGTAAATTCGCTATATAATACAAAATTATTTTCATAAAATAAAATAAAATAAAAAATACCTACACTTTTTAGGCTGTTTACAGATAATGAATTCAATTAGAGAATTTTTGAAAGATAAGCATATATTAAAGTCAATTGGAAATTTTTATAAATAAAAATTATAGCATTTTCATGACTTCTTAGGAAGCTCTTTTTAAATATGTCTCTCTTTGAATTTTCACTCTGGCAATTGCTCTCTGTACATACGAACTCAGTGAATTTTCTGTTTTATATCAAATCTGCCTTACTAATAGTACCCATATTAATAGTACCCGTACTATCGCAAATGCAAAAACTAGTTCTGCATATTTCTCATTTACACATTTTTATTCGTGTATATCAAGCAATAAGCGGCAAAACAGCCCTCTTGTTTCAATGCTCATGCGAGACTGACTTAGAGATGGCAAACAATCGGTAGATAGTAATATCGATAGTTATGTTTCCATTGAACTATCCATGTTTTTTTCTCGATACTATCACTGATATTTTTTAGGGAATTACCTATAAAACCTCAATAAAAAGTGACGATGTTTGCACAATTAATTTTCATAAAATCAAATTATAACTTCTATCTGGCAACGACGTTTGACTGCGGATGTTAACCAATTGGTTTAGATCCCAACTGGTTTTTATCCCTTAAAAACATTAATGATTTTATGTGACGCATAAAGTAAATAAAAAATGTATATATTACTAAATAAATTTGCTTTTATTTAATTTTCTTTCTTTTGAATTAAAGTTTATTTGGTAAACTGAGATTTTATCGGTTGCACGTAATGCCATTAATATGAGCCGATACTGCATCGTGCTTCGTCAGCGGTAAATAGACAAGTTTCATGGGATCTTGACACTTTTATAAACAAAATGGTAAACGGTTTTTCGTTTAAGCGGATTTTCTTTTATTTCTTTTTATTTTTATTTTCGACTGTAATAAAAAATAAAAGTTAACAATTATTAAAAGATTTCGACACTATCGATACTTTTCCAACAAACTATAGAAAATATCGAATGAGAAATCTATCGATTACTTGCCAAATTTAGAATGATTGATTTGTTTATTTCTATCCCACGTATCACAGTGGTCCAAATGATCAACCTAGCCGGAAGAAAGTCATAACTTGCTTTTGAAAAGCCGCATTGACATGAAACTTTGCACGTTCATAGATTTTATCAATAAAAACACTCCACAAAAAAATGGGCGCAATCTGTAATATAGGCGTGGCAGATTTTTAATTAAATAAATAAAAACAAATAATATGCCTGTATTTATATAAAACATTATTTATTTATTTATCTAAAATTTCGAATTTTTATCACAAATTTTAATCTACATTAATAGGAGCTATAGAAGGAAATAATATTTTAATTTTAATGAAATATGAATATATATTTAATCCAAATATTCAAAATGTTTAAGGCAAGTGAAGCGTAAAGGCATATCAAACACAACTGAAAATTATTCAAGAAACAACGGCCTGTGACGAATAAATACAACAAATCGATAAAGACAATAAGTTTGCTTCAATCTGATTCACTTTCTGAATCGAAGAACTACTCTGGTATAGAAGCATCTGAAAGTAACGCAATAACTTCTTCGCCCAAAGGCTCTGTACTGCGAGAATGAATAGAAGCCTTTGTTGAAATAGAAGAAATAAGAGGATCTGAAGACAAGAGGATATAGTGAAAAATATCATTCGTTGATTTTTCGCGTTACATTTTTCGGGTGTGACCTTCTCGTATATTTCGGAAGTCTTTGTTTCGAGATTCCAATGCTTCTTCCGACAACATTCCTATAGGAAGTGCTGCATATTGGATAATATCTGCACAATGAATGAGGACTTTGTGAACACTAGATGGCATGTAATACCATGAATACAATTGTATATATAGTTTTGCTGTATCCATGGCATACGTACGAAATGCATTCAAGTTAATAGCAAAGCCACATGCCATTGTATTTAAAACTACACCAAATCTCTTTATTAAATCCTCATTAACATTAGTTATTGATGAAGCAAGAGTTGGTTGCTGGAAGAATCTTCTAGCCGTATTCCCGTCATTTGTTGTTCCACATCCTGGTTTGGGAATATCAACTAACAAACCCATCTCTTTTCGTAGGCGATCAGTAATTTTTTTCTTGGTTTCCTTCTGCACAGCTTTATCAAAATCCCCTCGAGCTTGCCATTTTTTAATATCAAGTTTGTAAGCTATATGAAGGATGCATTCAAAGAATCGTATCCATGCGTGCAACGTTGATAGGCCATACTCAAAAAGGCTTTCATTAGGTTGTAATTTCTCAACTGCGGTTAAGTCATTCATTATAGTAGGCGAAGCTCCACAAATACCACAACGTTGGGGAGAGCAACCCGCGAGCATTGAGAAGATTTTTCCATCTATCATTGTCAAATAAAAATTATGGATGATATTAATTTCTTTGCCATCTTCACAGATTTGCGTTGGGACTATCGCAGCTATTTAAGTTTTTATCGCATCAATTTCTTTTGTAGCTAGAGAATTGCTTTCTTTTTCAAATATAATTTTGATTGGCCTGCAAAATCTTGTGGAAGATGGGCGTGGATTCTGCCAAATTAGTTTGTTACCTTCTTTAAGCTGCAGAGGTACCAAGCAAACTGCAAACAAATGTTCATCCGTTCCATCGGCGTCGTTCTTATTAAAACCTTGCTTGTACCGCGAATGCCCACTGCTACCATCGCATCCCCATTTATAGGACAAAATAAGATCTGTAGATTTACACAGTTGCCAAACTTCTTTTTGCTCCTTTAAAAGCCTTTTTGCAGTGTGATCTACTAAGCTTTGCAAAGATACTTCACCCGATATTTCAGAAATGTTGATACCATCATTTGGATAGCATAGCTTTTTCGCAGCCAAAAGTTTATGGTATGAAGGGTAGATATCAGCGTTATGGTTTTTAGCACTTGTACGCAAAAGACTATAAGTGTGTCTTGTGTATACACCATCGATATACAAAACTAACGCCTCCTTATTTGTGTATGGTATTGGTAGTTTTGGAGAAAAGCTCATTTTTTTTAATTTTTGCTGCTCTTGACGGAGAAGAGTCTACGTTTTTGACAATGCCCGCAGCATTTCTTTTTCCAGATTTATAGAGACTTGTTCCAGCAGCAAATGTCAGTTCTTCTGGGGACCAAATCTCCAATAAAGGTGCAACTTTCTTTCGCTTTGTTCTCTCACTTTTATTTAAGAATTCTTTAGAAGGTCTGCCATAGTTTGATGTCGACGGCAGATCCAGTAATCCCTCATCCTGAGATGCTGAAGAAGGCTTAATTGGAATTACAAAATTCCCATCTAGCCAATATTTATTTGTAGCCTCGAAAACTTGCTTTGTTCGATTGGCTTGAGCCCACTTCTTAGCCAGAAACCATACAAACATTCGAGCAGATTGCTTCACTTGTTTGCAATAGCTATCCGTTTCATTATTCTGAAGCCCAACCTTAGCAAAAACATATGATACAACAGCATTAAGTTTCTTATTTTGTTGTTTTTCACTATACCAAGCTTCAAATAGTTCCCTCTTAGTAATGGACATTTTAAACTGTAAATCAAATAAAAAGCATTTAGGCAAAAACTGGCAGCTGATTTTGAAAACACTGACAAGCTACAATCATACAGATCACAAAAACACAAATAATAGAATTAAAGTTTTATAAATTCCAATTTAAAGCTTTAATTGAATTTGGACATTGAACAAAATCTTTACATATAAGACACACACGTACACAAAACTGCATTTTTTTTCTAAACAAAACATTTTATTTGAAATATAAAAATAGTAAAATTTGTTCCTACCTTTGTTAAATTAATTTCAACAAAAAAATATTTTAAAAACTTTCTTCTTATTTTTTCACGACAACTTTAATTGCGGTACTAAATATCAACTGAGCTATTAATAGAAAAACAAAACAGCAATTACTTGTGTTTAAAACAAGAAAGCAAACCTGAAACAGAAGATAAATAAATAAAAAATGTACCGTTATGCACGGCGGGCACTTGTCAACTTATTATCAAACAAAATATTTAGTTTCGAAATAATAAAAAAATTACTTTCTTCCGGCTAGGTGGAGAATTTGGACCACTGTGCGTATGTGACAAATATGTGTAGGAGCAAAAGAGTACAATTTCCCATATGGAGCAATTTGCCGATGTCTGCGTTTTATTCTTATGCGGCTAAGGTGGTAAGTATGTTGACTGTTTAACATGTCATGACGGAATAATGTTCTCAACCTTGAGTTCAAATCCAGTCGACATATTCAATTAATAAAAATAAAAAAATTAATTCATTGGAGTACTTCCAAAAAATATTTTTTTTAACATCTGGAATATGACTCCAAATCCAATGAACTGGATCAAAAAAAAAAAGAATATCTTGCAATGACAATCCCGTGTTAAAATCACTATTTCCCGATCACCAAATTGTGCAATTACTGCCAAAAAAGCGTAAGTGAAACAATCTTAGATTTTCAGTTTTTCATGGTAATCAATTATTAACGATCGTTAAAATTAAATCTGCGCATTTTATAACAATTATAACTGGCATTACAAATTTAAAACAAAACATAAAAATAGCAAACCGCTTTCATCATGTCTTGGCGTCTTGAAGTACCAGGGACTTATACTCACTATCTTTGCGATGACGTTCGCATGTGTGTGTGTGCGTGTTTGCCTGTGATCATTTATGTGTGAGTATTTGTGTGTGTTAGTGCCAGTGGGTATATGTATGTCCATATGTCAACCGATTTGAATAAAATTTTCGGCTTTCCAAAATCAAAATCTGAGTAGAAAAAAGTATTACATTAAAGTTTATGTATGTATGTAAACTTTAAAATGAGACATACGAGTATATACCTGAAAACAATTTTTTAAAAAATTGTCTGTGAACTTTTTAAATATGTATGTAAATACTATTCGGAGTTCACGTTTTAAATATTGCATACATTCCTACACAGAAAATAGTTTTGCAGACATGCCTGCAGGAATTAAATTTTTATTTTAATTTTTAAACAAGACTAGGAAAACAAACTTTAAATCAACTACAATTTTAGATTTCAGTTTAAGGAAAAAAAGTCTCCACTAGTGTTTATGACATCCTAGCAAAAGCCAATGAATGTCAAAAATTCTGCGTACTATTCATTTCCAACTGTGTTCTACTGGCAAATGGAAATGTGCCCAAAAAAAAATAACAACTTGACCTTCTATTATATTTATTTAAAGACAGTTCTTATGGGAACATAAAATTCAGGCAGAACTCCGCATTAGACATAAGTCAAGTTCACAATCTTATGTTAATGGCCTTGCAATATAATATTCAAAGGTGGTTGGGTATATTTTTATTTTTCATTTACAAAATATATACATTTTCACTTGCTACACATTTATGCAACATCTATTGCAATGTGAAAGCTGAAAATAATCTACTATTTACTAATCAATACATTATTATTAAAATTTTTAATAAGTTATACATATTTGTTTTATATATGTACATACATATATTTCAGTTAAGTGAATTAACTTTTATTTTACTTCCATAAAAAAAAAACTTTGATTTATTATTACAATAAAGTTTGGCTATTTTGATATCCGGAGTCCAGGCATTCACAAAAAACTGGTCTCTTCTGGCACCCAAATTCGTACTTCATAATGGTTTCATTATGAAAAAGATGATTAATTTTCAATTAATTTAATTTTTAAAAAATACCTAGGCGAGCTGATAGCATCGGCAGCTATGCTCGTTAAAATGTTCGATTTAATCTTAGAATTTATTCATAAGATTAAAATAATAAATAAAATAAAAAATACCTAATTATATACATATTTAATCAGGTAAGTATGTGATGAAAATCGATTTCGATATAAAATCGAGTAGAATAAGTTAAAAGGTGTCATGTGGTTATTTTTTCGTTTTTAAGTTCTCGATTTCAAATTCCATTTCGTTCTATGAAAAAAGTAATCGATTTGCCATGTGATAAAAATCGTTATTTTTAGTTTGAACTCGTTTTTAAATCACATTAGCATTGCATTGTGAATTTTGTTTTTCATATTAAAAACGTAAAGAAAAATCTAAGTAAAATTTATTTAAGCATAAAAATAAAAATAATTTTTTGTTGTTGATTTTTAGGGGTAAACACAAGAATTTACGTCAAGAGGATGTCTTCATAAAGTTTATGGAATGTCATTCAGACATTGCAAGAGGCTTCACCAAAGTTGAGAAGGTATCTATTGAAAATCTTTGGCAAATCCAGTGGATCTTATTTGTCTCTCAAGTGTTTCTTTTTATATTCTCTTTTCTCTTTTCCTCTTGTAACAAAATAAACGAAGATGTTACAATAAAAGCCATGGGGTTTTTTTTTAATTTTTTATTGTTGCACAGGATAATTGAATATTTTATATAATTTTTTCACTTGTTTACTTTGTAGTATGTCATTTGAGCCAGAGTTGCGTTTGAAGGATTAGTTGCAATTTTGGTTAAAACAATATGGAATTAAAGCAAAAATGGAAAATGAAATCGATCGAAATTCATCACACTCGTATCGATTTGGAAACTCGATTTACTTTTGAAATCGATCGAAATTCATCACATACCTGAATAATTAATCAAAATTTAATATATGTAAGTCTTTAATAGTATGAATTAATTTCAAGGGTATTCCAGATATTTGTGACACATTTTCCGCAAACTCGATTTTCCCAACTGGCTAAATTTATTTACATACTTATAATATTAGTCGTTTTTAAGTACATATGTACATATGTTTGTACATACTCATGTATATGTATGTACATACGTATGTATGTATTAAGCTTTTAATTTCCTTTCGACCATACTCATGCCTGTTGTAAATCTTAAAGCAAAACAAAAAGACCTTGCCCTAGCAGAAAGATATGCAAGTACATAAGTATGTATATGAGAAGAAAAAACATTTAAAACACAACAACCACACGTGTAAGAAAAAAAACATATGGATATAAGTATGTACATATGTACATATATACTTACAAACATACTTATGTATGTATAGGTATGTATGCACACACCTGTGAATGTATTTCAACACACCTATTAACAAGAAGTACCGTAACAAAAATGAAGGAATTTTTTTCCATGAACGAACAAAAGAAAACAAGCTCGTGGTTTATTTGTAAACAAAAACAACTTATAAACAAGACGCGAGTACAGGTATTCGCTCATTCGTATTCGTTTGAGGCCTACTAAGAAAAAAGATCATCACAACTTTAGTAACTAACGCAAGCCGGCTACTGCACTGCGACAGCGGCGTATGAACGACAACGTTCCCACCTGTGCAAATGCGTAAAGCATTTGCTGTGCTGTTCATAAATACGCAGACGCTGAGTATTGCGACGTTTGCGTTTGTTGTGGAGTATTGTGTGTGATTGTTACTCTTTTTCATAAGTATTTAGTGTGTTTCATATTGTCTAAAGTGTGTGTTGTGGCGGCGCGTCATCGAATCGGTTCAGTGGACGTTGACAGAGTTGATTTAATTTTTTTTTAACATTTGTATACATTTTTGCAAACTTTGAGTTGTTATTGTTTTTAACGTCTGGGTTGTTCATATCTAAGTTTCAGTTTATTCACAACTAACGTTTATTTACGCTCGAACACTGAAAGTGTTAGCAACTTGGCCAAGACGCATATATTTATAAGTGGTGAAAATTTGTTTTCGAAAAAGAAAACTTTTGAAAGCTAAAAGAAATTAAAACTTAAAGAGACTAATTAATTTTTAATTAGTAACGTCTTTAAATAAAATATTTTACGAATTAAAAATATATACAACAAAGAAATAATTTGCGGGACATTTGATTTAAAATACAAATATTTTATAATAAAATTTTTAATTAAAGGTGTGTTTTAAATTTTAAATAAGCATACATTAATATATTAATAAAAATCTGGAAAATATATGTATGTATATACAAAAATATTGAAAAAAAAGATTTAACTAAAAAGTGCTGTTTTATTTGAAAAAATAAATATAATTTCAGTTTTGTTTTCACCTTTAAAAAGACAAAGGCAAAAGTATATTGGAAAATATGGTAGAGAAAGTCGGTAAGTATTTATAACATTTGAATGAAATAAAAAAATTTTAATTTTCTTTTCAAAAATATTATCTTTTTAAAAGGTGGTTAATTTCTCGCCAAATAGATATTCATTCCGAATAATATATAAACAAGAAAATGTTTTTTTTTAGTTTGAAATTTTACTAATAGTTTTCAGTAAAATATACAACACCTTTTATAAGAAATTATCATCGATCATAACGAATTATCACAGATAACGAATAAATTCTATGGTCTCAACAGTACAAATATTTCGTAGAAATTATTACGGATATATTGCACTCCGGTTATAGGAAACTTTCGCTTACGAATATCAAATATGCTTGTTTTTACACTCGGAACGAACAAAATAAAATCTAAATTTTTTCACTATTTTTCTAAACCGTTAAAATAATTCTTTTCTTGCCAAAATGATTGAAAAAAATTAAATCAAATAAATTTGTGGGTAGAAATACATGTTTCATAAACATATTGAATAATAAGAAAGTTTTTTAAATCTATTTCAAGAAGGAAAAATAAAAATATTTACCCCGGTTTTATTTAGTTCGCTGTAACCAAACTCTACTGCAATATGTCTCATAAATCTTAAAGTTGGTAGAATATTTTTAATCTGTACGTTATGTCTGAAATTTTCCTTGAGCTTATATGTTTTTTTAATTTACTTTAATTTTAAAAAAACACAATTAATGCAAATAATAATTGTTGTGTTTTGAAAATATTTTAAAACTTAAAATTTATTTGTTATGGCTGTTTATATGTATGTCTACATTTCATTGGTCGTTTTACCAAATCGTCAGGGAACTTTAAACGGTTTCAAAAAATTCAACTTTATGTATTTATGCGAAATCAAACAAATACAATACGAGAATTCTCTATCGTATATGATTATTACAAAATACATAATAACAGTAGGCTTAGAAAGGTTTTATATAAACAGCAAAATAAAAAATTTATACTCAACATGAGTCTATTTTATTTTTACTGCAACATGTACACTTGTACAGTATTAGACGCCCTTTTGGGCGCCAATGACTCTATTTATTAGGTACAACAAAAAACAAAATCTTTATTTTAAATACTTAATATTGAAATTTATCAGTATTGTACCCAAACATTTAAAATTTCGAAAAAGAAGGAAATATATAGAAGGAAATATATATTATGAAATCAAGGGGTACTTTGTTTATTAAAATTTTAAGAAGTTTTATGAGAAACAGAAAAAAAATTTTAAAGTTTTTAAAGTTTTATTTTTGTTTTTGCATTATATGTATATCAGTATTTCGCTTTGGTGATGTGATTTACAAAATTTGGTCCATAATCTGAATATTACCAAAAGCTATATGAATATTTTGTATATCATCCTTAAATTTAAAAAATTAGAAAATAATTGCTGTATTGTTTTATTAAGTTTTTTTTAACGATTTTTAATTTCTCAGAATTTTTCAGAAAAATAGGAATGAAAGTCTGCTCATAGGCTCACACAGGAATATCGTTCATGCCCTCCACAAAAAATATTTTTTTGACTTAAAAATATACATATGTAGAGTCTTTAGCGACAAATTAAGTGATAATTTTTCTAAAATTTATTTTGTTTATTGAAATTATAAAAAATTATATATTCAAAATGCTAAATGTTTGATAACTTAAACATATACAGGGATTTTTATCATATTTTTGTCATCATGCAACAGATAATATATTGCAATAATATATCATGTGCCACTTCTCTGGCTAAATCATATTTCGTTATGATTTCTACACTCAGAAATTTTTTAGACAAATTAAATCAAAATAAATCTTAGTTGCCCCACAGTAACTGTGGTGCCAAAAACATAATAACGTCATTTGTTATTATAATTTTATATAGAGAAAAATTTAATAACTTGAAATGGAAAAAACTATAACAAAAGCTTGTTTGGCTAATTATACTCCATAGATCGGCCCGAAACCGATTAATCCGTTATCATATACACGAAAATTTAAGAGGTTGTTTTGTCGAGGTTATTCCTGGATTTCTGAGGTATAATACGTGTATATGCCGCAATGCTCGTAGACACAATTTCATGCCACAATATTTTTGAAGTTAAAACTCAATTTATATCTAAAAAATTCAAAAGCACATTCAAAGCGAAACATCGAAGAAGAAATACATATGCAATAAATTGATTTTAAAATATCAATTAAAAATCCAAATATAATGTATATTTTGCAGCAGTAACTAATATTTTCTTCATTGTTAAATTTAATTTATTCCATTTAAAAATTACATTTTTACCCACTCAACTATTTCCGCAAATTTTATGGATTTTCTGATTTTGTTCATTTCATAGTTGTGTTGTACTATTCAAATTAATTTAGTTGACCAAAAAAATTTTACTTCATAATTTTGCTTCGAATATTTTTAATGTTAAAATTTTTGGAATATTTTTCCAATTGCATTAAATTGTTTTATTATTTTTGTGGAGGAAAACGTCTTTACAAAACAACAGTTTCAGGTTTATTTTTATTTAAGCTTTTATTTCACATAAGAGTCATAAATTGCATGTGGTTTTTCTAAAACAACTGTGAAATAGAAAACTTTAATTATTTTTCTTAATATCTATGGAAATTGAATTATTAAAAATATTTCAAGAATATGAAAATTTCAAATGCCATACAATGCCAATTATTAAATGATTAGGGCGATAAACATACATATGTACATAAAATCATAAACTGAAAGTAATATGTGTTACAGTAGCAGGTACATATATGTACATATACGAGCGTATATGTATGTATGTATGCAGTTTGAAATTTTAATTTAAAAATAAAATATTTAAAAATGCAAGTAATGGAACTTAAAAAATATTTTAATACGGTTTTAAGAGATTATTAAAGAAAGTAATAATAACTGAAAACAAAATCTTTAGCATACAAAACTATTACATACACATACAGTGGTCGACAAAATTCTACGTACGGCACATATTTTTTTTTTTAAATTTAACAAAGCCCAACTGGTTTTGCCGATGCAAATCTTTGAAAGTCCCTTTTTATTCATAAAGCAATAATCAAAAAATTTATCACAATAAAATCTTTGGAAATTTTTCCGAAAAAACCTGTAAAAATCCTTTGATAGAATTTTCTTTACAGTTGATTCTTATCGACATACATAAAAAAGCTTAGATTAGTTTTTAAAAATTGTACCTTTTTCTAATTTAATATTTCATTTAAGGCACGAAATTTTAATAAAGTGTAGTTTAGAGAAACCAGAAAATTTTAGCAATTGTTTTTCGTTTAAGCGAGATTTTAGTTTAAAAGAACTTAGGATAGTAAAAATCCGTTTCTCTCAAACGAGCACATCACTTTAAAACTTATTTTCTGAGCCGATTATGTAAAATATGATTCATAATGAATATAAAATATTTTTAATTAAAATTAGAATTAATTTTAGAAATGAGATTTTAACATTTGCATGTTAATATGAATAAAATGAATCGGTACTGTATTGCGTTTCGTCAGCGGTAAATCATTTTTTTTTTTTGTTTTAATGCGTCTTTAACATTCGCAAAGAAAATAAGTTTTCTTTTAGAAAATAAGACTTTCTTTTTAGCGGAGTAAAATACTTTAGAATTAATCAAGAACAAGAGTCCAGAGCTTTCCTTTTCAATTTCATCTTCGCCATTTAGATCCTGGTTATATCAGATGATCAGATCTATCGTTGCAAAATGTACCGCGTGTGTTAAAGAATTTGTAAGACTAGGTTTCGTAAAGATGTATTTAGTTAACTTGGGTCATTTTCAATGTGATATGATTTTTCTTTCTTGTTTTATTTATAAAAATAGAGTTTAGGCAGATCTGAACCATCAAAATTTTAATAATGTTGTAGCGCTTTCTACGAGTAAATTGTATGATATTGGTCGCACTCTGATTTTTGTCAGCCACTGTACATGCATATGCATGTACTAGGCCGTAAAAGTCAATATATTTGCTTTAATAGTTTTCAGATCCAAGATTTAAGCACCTCCTTAAAAAAAATCAATATATTTACTTAAGTCCTTTTCTTTAAAAGGAATATAAATATTCCCTAATGTTTTCTCTTAATATTAATAACAACTGAACTTAGGAGAATTATTAAATTCTTATGAAAAACGGCTCTGATCAAACCTATTGAGCCTCTAATGCGGTTTGATGATTTGGGCTTAAAAGGTCGCCAAAAAAAAGTACACAAAAATTGTTTTCAGCGCAAACAGGGAAGGTTTTAGCATTGCTATGGGGAGCGCACGTAAAATTTGAGATGAAAAATAACACTTACGTGTACTAATGAAATTCTAATGGAACGCCTCTTTATTTTTATCAGAAGTTATACCACTGAATGTATAACAGATTATAATAAAATAAAATCATCTACAATAATATCATTATCCTTTTTATCTACGATTGCAAATAACAAGCCTTTTAAAAAAATAAAATAAATAATTGTTGGCAGGTTTTGCTTACTACTCGTATCATGATATACGAGTATCAACAAGAGTTTTTTTTTATTTATTATTCTTTTAATTGACTCGCAGAAATACTAAAATTATATTTCTTTCTTTTTTGAAATATTTTATGATTTATTATAAAAAATTTTGTGTTCTTGCATAAATTTTAAAAGCTATTTGATACAATTTAAAAAGTAAATATTTTGTTTGTGCTTTTTTAACTTAAGTATTTCTTTTATTTAACATCTAAACAAAGTTTTAATTAGTTCAAATATTTCCTTGTTTGATATTAAAATAAAATATTTTATTTATTTTTCTGTTATTTATTTATCTGATTAAAATATTGGATTTTTCATATTTTATTAATTATTTCAATTATATTTTTTAGTAATTACAATAGGCCAATTCACAATCGTATCCATTCGGGGTTGCAAATTTGTGTGATTGTAAGAGTTTTCCACTATATAGTCGTATCACCCTTTTTGGTTTGAATTGCAATATTTACTACTTCTAGGTCGATAAATTTTTTTCTCGCCTTTATTTTCTTATCCTTTTGTAAATAATTTAATAGCAAAATTCACAACCTATTGCATTTCTGCAATAGATTCGAATCAAAAACAGTTCATAATTTTAATCCATCAATTATAATTCCGTCAACATACGAATCATTAATTGCCATGTGCTATAATTAAAAAAAAAAAGTTCAGGCTTCGAACAACAAATGGACACAAATTTAGAAACGAAAATATCAATTTCCCATATAAAAGTCTTCATTAATAAAAAATTCCAATGCACACTTTTTTTATTTAGCGAAAATACTTATGTATGTTTAAATAAATAAACAAATAGTTGTTAGTAGAAGACTTTATATACACAGTCCCATATTCGAGCGCTCTAGTATAACTTACAATTCTGACACTTATATTTTTTTTTTTTTGGAAAGTAATATAATATTTATACAAAAATATGTGTACATTGATATAATTTAATGCAATTAAAAAAGTTAAAAAGTCGCTTTTACATTTGAACGAATGCACACTTTACATACATGTACGTAGGTATTTACATATATACGCAGAAAGAACATACTCCTTCTAAATTTCAGTTTCTTTTCTTACTTTAAGTGAAACTCGTTTTTAATAATTCATTTATTTAAACAACATGAAGTCCATCCTGGAATTTTTAAACAAAGTAAAAAATGCTAATTTATTTTATGTGTGTATAGACGTTTTTTGCTTTCGATATTTAAAATTTTTGTATTTTATTTATAAATATGGAATGAATTGGGAGGCCTGGGTTCAAGACCAGTATTCAAAAAAATATAAAAAATTACAATATGAACAGAAAAAAGAACGAATATTAAAGTATTGAAATTTGTTAAATTAAGTCCAGGACAGATATCGCTTGGATTATAATTTAAAAAATACAGTCAATTTCTGTCTTAAATCAACCCTGCCTTTCCTTAACTTGAATTATGTTTTTTGAGCGCTTGAATTCATTTCCAAAGACGCTTTTAACTCAGGCATTGGTTTAAGAAAATCCGTAATTTTGAAACGCTTTGTCTAGATTCAAGTACGAATGACTTGACTTTCATTTGAGTGTATCATTTTCAGTTTAAACCTGTTCATCATGAATTTCTTAAATATTAAATAGAGTGCACATCAAAGTGATAAGGTTGCTTTCTTTTTATTTTCTTGCTACGAAAACAGGTGATCTCATGGCATCATGGCATAACAAATTAAGCATTTTGAAAAAATTGTTTAAATCATTTTATTATTTTAATTATTTCGGTATCATGATCAACAGAAATGTTGTTTACAAAATACCAGTATAGAAATTGTTTTGAATCAATGAAAAAGTTATTCCTTAAAGTTAGTGGAATAAATGGAAGTTGCCTAATAAGTGAGGGGAAGGTTATAATTTGTTTTTCTTCTTGCTTTAAACAAAACATATAAGAAAAGAAAGCACATAATTATTACTGGCATGCTTTCTGCTATTAAAAAATTAAATGAAAGAAAAAGGATTTTCATTTAATTTATTAATTTCCTCCCTATTCCACGCGTGCAAAAAAGTAAAGAAAACTTAAGAGACTACAAAAGAAAAAAACTAATGAATTATTTGATGGCAAGAACACGTCATGATATCAAGTTGTTTCTTCTTTCTTTTTTTTTCATGGAAGTTCACATTTGTATAATTTCCACTGATTGTACAGGGACGCAAGGCTTCATACCTTTAGGTGTGTTCTAAATGAATCAAGGTTTTATTTCTATTATAAAACGGGCGTTTATTCAAAAAAAAGAAATCTTTCCTTACGTCTATAGCCTTACTTTTTTATATTATTATTTATGATTATTACTTTTTATATATAAATTTTTTTTTGTCGTATATTGAAATGATGTACCTGCTGTTGTTAACTTTTTGTTTTTGGCTCGTTAAGAGGTTTGAATTTATTGGCGTATTTTTTTCTGTTGGGTTTTTAGTGCCAATGTCAAGAGTTGTTTGTGGTTAAAACACAAAAAAATTTACTAGAAAAAGGTTGGGCATGGTTTCTTTTCCTTCCTTAGTTATTTATTTATTTTTTTTTTATTTATTAGAAAAGTTGGTAATAATTTCTGAACTGCTGTTTTTAATGTGTCCTCATAAAGCAACAAATATTGTTCATTTAGCAGCTCCACCCATGTTGTTAGAAACAGATTAACAAGTACGATTAAAATCATGGGACAAGAATCATCATCATAAAAAATTAATCATCTTGTGTGAATTTATTTTTTATTTTTTATGTTTCATTGATTCAAAAAACTTTAAAAGTTTATTAAACTTACTGAGTAGAATGGCTGCATTTGTACCTGCAACTACATTTGCTCAATAAAGAAGCCCATTTTCTATCATATATTGTTTATTGAAATACTTGTAAATAGACCTTTGAAATAAACGTCGTGTTTAGTCCGTTTTAAGTTAACGGTTGATAGACATCAAGATATGAAATATGTATATAGAAACTAAGAAGAAAATAAAATTCTCATTTATTTGGTGCAATACTATAAGTAAATTCTCAAAACTAATGATATTATAGTAATATGTATATATTAAAATATTATAATTGTAGCATTGATAGAATAAATAAAAAAAATAAAAATCTCGTGACATCTTTTAATATTATTTTTAATTAATAAAATTGAAAACTATTGAATACATATATCATTATTTTCGATATACTTATGTTCATATTTATATAAAAATGAAAACGCTGGCAACGCTGGTGCAGCTGTACTGTTTTGAGTTCAATACAAATTGCAAAAGTGTAATAGTACAATAATCGAAAAAATATGATTTTTCATTCAGTCTTTTTAAACTTCACATGCGGCTAGGATTGAAATTTTGGGAAGCTTTACGATTAAAAAAAACTCACTAGTTCATGGAATTTATTTAAAAAAAAAACAATAATTATCGAAAATATTTCCCACAGAATAAACTTTTTTTATTTTCAAATTAAATGTTTCGCATGTAAATATCACTTTGTTGACTTAAAACGTCCAGCTTAAATATCTTTAACTTGAAATCGTTAATTAAATCATTTATATCTCAGACCGGTTCATTGTTTTTTGGGGAAATGGAAGCATTCGAAAATTTTTACTTCATGACAAATTCATTAAAATTTAAATTCAATTCAAATATTTTTTTTGGTAATGTGAATGAATGCATTAAAAAAATTGTGATATATAATGAATTAATTAAATTCTTAAATCAGAACTATGTTTTATAAAATCAATGCATTAAAAAAAATTCATCATTCATCCATTCAATACCAATTGATTTAAATTTTAATTCATTTTGTTCATAAAATGAATGTTTTCGTTACAAATTCATTATCATTTTGATTCAATTCCCAGAATGAATTCAAATGGTGAACGACACACACATACAGATATACCCAGCAAACAAGTGATTTAGAATAATTTGGACTCGAATAAAATTTAAACGTGAACAGTGTTGCCACATTAAAATAATTAACCAAAATTTTTCTATAATGTTGCCAAATTAGAAAAAAAAATAATCCAATCTTTATTTTCTCTAAAAGAGAATTGAATTTTAAGTCATACATAAACATAATTAAATTTTTTCTCAGTAACCAAATTCTTTGAATCAATAAATATTTTGTGCGAAAGCGCACCTATAAAGAATTTTGTAAACTTAGACAAGAATTTTGCAAAAGTTTATATGAAAATAAAAAATCGTTTTAACTTGTATTTCAAAAACTGCAACTAATAATGAACAGGGGTTGTGATAAGTTCTAATACAGTCGAAGAATTTTAAAACAAGAAAATGGAAAAATTTTTCAGTTCTTTTTCGTTTAAGCCAAAATAGACTGGAAAAAAGAAACCTGTTTCGTTTATGCAAAATCGGCATTAAATTTAATATACGAAATATGATAGAAGCTGAATATAAAATATAGTTCGGTTTTGAATTTAAATTGATTGTTTAAACGGATATTTTATCGGTTGCATTGTAATACGTTTAAAATGAGCCGACACTGTATGGTGTTTCGTCCGCGGTAAATAAATTGTTTCGTTTAAGTTAATTTTCCTTTAAGGGGTGTACATTTATAAAAAACAACAGATAAGAATTTTGGTTTTCTTATAACCGATTTTGTCTTTTATCTGAATTCGACTGTATATAATTAATTATGTTTTATGCACACGATAGTGCTCGTGGGTGTTTAAACCAAAAAGCAGTATTGATTGATGTTTTATTATTTGTAAATTATTGATTTTTTTTAAATGAAAATTTGAACTGTCGTTAAAATAAAATTTATTCGTTTTTCATTAAAATTAAATAAAAACAAAATATCTTTTTTATTTTTCGTTCGTCATGGCTCGATTTAAGTCTTTTTTGGATTCTAAAATCTACATAAATTTTAGGAAAATTTAATAACTGTTTATTCTGGAGTTTTGCTCCTTATTCAATTTTAGATATTTTTGCGATATTCAATTAGGATTTCCCAATTTTTTCATGAATTAAGCTGTATACCCATTTTTAATTTTGTTGTTGCTTTGATTAATTAAACCTTTTTCGTCTTTTTTTCTCTTTACTTTAAGGTATTTTGTAGTCTTTGGCTTGTTATGAGGCTCTAGGAATTTTATCTTATTAAACAATTTTTAATAATAAAATTTTAAAATCTCTTTCTGTTGTCTAAAAAGTTATCGAAACGATAAAAATGTACGCATTTGCACACTGTACAAAAAAGTAACCAATTTTAAATAAATATAATCAAAACGGCAACGCTGAACGTGAGTAAAATATAAGAGAAATTTTCCCAGTTGAGAAAAAAAGAAAATTCATGGTTTTATACACATTGATAATGGCAATACTACGATTTCGAAAATGGTGAACATTCGGGAACAAATTTACTAATTGAAGGTTAGG
The DNA here is from genome assembly GCA_963681545.1 of Germaria angustata. NCBI lineage: Eukaryota > Metazoa > Arthropoda > Insecta > Diptera > Tachinidae > Germaria > Germaria angustata. The sequence continues at coordinate 67,008,003 of OY812998.1, read as the reverse complement.
TTAGGTTAGGTTAGGTTGATTGGAGGGGTATGTCAGCCCATGTCACACGACATACACCTAAGCCAGTGAAGGCTTGTTGTGCGCTCCTTTGAATTTAACCATAACATATTGACCCAAAGGCCTAGAGAAACTCCGTGTCACTCACAAAGTTCCTTAGTTTCCTCCAGCATATTCCCCGTAATCGGCTTATGTCCGGTAAGATGTCACCCCCAAGATATCGGGATCTTAGTTGTGAGAAGGCGGGGCATTGGCACAAATAGTGTTCCAATGTTTCGCTCTCCTCCCCACATGCTCTACATTCATCTCCTCCCGCTATTCCGACGCGTTTAAGATGTGCCAGTAGTTGAGAGTGCCCTGTGACAACTCCCATTATTCTACTTAGTTCGAGCTTACTAAGTTTTAGCAGCTCTCTCGTTCTTCTCTCGTCTGGATCTCCCCATAGAATTTTTGTATTGATTCCCATGGCCCTATGTGCCCAAGTCTTTAGCTCTGATTTAACTGCATCGAAAGGTTTCGCGCATTCCAAGCTTACATTACCTAACTCTATTGCCCTAGAAGCAAGTGAGTTTACCCTCTCATTTCCAGTTATCCCCGCGTGCACTGGCACCCATATGATGCGCACTTCACCATGTGTCGAGTAACTGTTAATAGCGTTTTTGCAATCCCAAACTGTACGTGATTTAGTGCGTTCCTTTGAGATTGCTCTAATGGCCATCTGACTATCTGTGAATATATTCACAAGTCCTGACCTCCCCATTACGTTGAGTTCCCTGATACACTCCGTTATCGCCCGAACTTCCGCCTGCAAAACTGTGCAATAGTCCGGCAGGCGGAAAAACAGTTCTGTGGTGTTTTCTATATAAACACCAAGTCCCGTTTTCCCTCTCGACCATGATCCATCCGTGTAACAATGAAGCCCCATGGGGATCTGGTTCCAAGGGTCGGTCAACCAGGAATGGATGTCGGGGATCAATGTTCCGCAGTTGGCCTCTAGTCTAGTCTCCGGTATGCGGTCATTTGCAACATTATCCGGTATGGACTCTCCTATGGCCGTAAAGATTCGTTGATGATGCGCTTCGTGTTCCTGATCGATCCACTCACCCATCACCTTTAGTCGTTTTGCTGCAAGAGCCGCTTCGTATTTTATACGAATTTCGATTGGCTGGATAGATAATATTGTTTCCATCGCCCCTGTTGATGTCGTTCGGAAGGCCCCACTTATACCAAGACTGCAGGTTCTCTGAACTTTCTGTATTGTTTTGATGTTGCATTTATATTCCATCGACGTCCACCACACTATAGAAGCATAGGTCATAATCGGCCTGATAACGCTACTATAAAGCCAGTGTGTCATCTCTGGATTCAGCCCCCATCTTGCGCCTATGGCCCGTTTACAGATTGACCAACATATATGAGCCTTTTTGACTCTTTCGTTTATGTGGTCTTTCCATTTTAATTTCCGATCGAGAATGACTCCTAGATACTTCACCCTGTCGGAAATATTTATTGTCCTTTCAAGAAAGCGCGGCTCATCATATGGAGCTATCTTCGTCTTTCTTGTAAATAGGCCAATTTCAGTTTTTTTTGGGTTAACGTTCAACCCTCTTGGTTGAGCCCAGTTGTGTGCCAGGGTTAATGCCTCCTCGGCCTTCCTGCACAAATGATTTGCATCCCTTCCCTTCAGAAGTATCATGACGTCATCTGCATAGCAGACTGTCTCGAATCCCTCATCGGCCAGAGTCCTAATAAGGGTATATATTGTTGTGGTCCATAGAAGGGGTGATAAAATCTCCCCTTGTGGAGTTCCACATTGCACCCTTTTTCTTATACTTACATTGTGCGCCTCACAATTAATCCATCTGTTCCTTAGCATACTGCCAATCCAGTCGCGTATCGCCCGGTTGACATTAAACTGGATAAGTGTGTTGATATGCACGTTGTTAAAAGCCCCCTCAATGTCAATGCAAACCGAGAGAGTGTACATCTTTTCATTAAGAGACCTTTCTATAAAGTACACCACATTACTAATTGAAAAATTTTCTTTTAAAAATGTTTTCATTGCGAAAATGTACAATAGTTCGAATTCGCTGTCAAAAGTTGCTTAATCTAAATCGAATGTCAAATTCGAAAAGAATGAGTTGAAGCGGGCGTTCGATAGTGTTGATACATATGTTGTCCTTAATAATAGTTGCTGGGCCTTTTTGCAGTTTTAGTTTTTGTTTGTAAGTTTATTTTCGCTGCTTGAACGAAAAGGGGGAAATAAGAGATATAATTCATTTTGTACTAAGCCACAGGATGCTGACGGCGATAATGCCCCGTGCGTACAAACTGGTACGATCAATTGCTTGCGAAGTGCAACGCGGTTACACGGGATATATTCATATCGCGACATCAACATAATTGAAGCTGTAAAAAGAATAATCATTTCTGTGGCGAAATGGTGAAAGTTCACGAAAATTTGCAAGCAATCGTTAAAGTTTAATGAAAGTTGTACTTAAGGAATGATATTTTCATTGCCTCCAGAGTATCTGCAAGTGTATTTTCGACTTTCTATGAAGTTAAAAAAAATTTTATGTAAAAATCATTTGGAAAAGAAGAAAATTTGAATTTTTTTCTGCATCAAAATCTCTGCATTTCTATGACTTTCTACGAAGCTTTTTTTAACCATATCTCTGCCAAAGCTTCCACTCTCACAGTTACTCTCTGGATGTATTAACATATATATACTCATGTGTTGGAAGTGATAAGCTCTTAAACTTTTAAACCTGTCATGATGAAATATTTTTCTCGGGTTCGAGCTCTCAAGTCCAGTCGATAAAAAGATCAATAAAAAATAAATAAATTATGTAATAATAAGAATATTATAATAAGAATGCTTTTAATATACGTTCACAATGTTATATGCACTGGGAGACGAATAACATTTAAAGTACTTCCAAAGAATCCTTTCTTTTTGTATAACATCTTGAACATGATTTTAAGTCCAATGAGTAGGATCCAAAAATGAGAACATCTTACAATGACAAGTCTATATTAAAATTATTGGAAAAGATCCCAATTTTTACTATTTCCGGAACACAATTTGTGGATCATATTGACTTCTTTGTAAATTCCTTTTTTCATGAGTAATTTATTATTAGTTAAACTAAAATGAGTAAAAAAACGGAAGGAAATCTCAAAAACGATGAAAAATTTTTTAAATTCATAGAGTGGAAACAGAAGTCGAAATTCGGCGTAAAAAACAACTTATTTTACTTGCATTCGACTTAATGAATAATGCGTTGTAAATTTAAATGATAATGATAATAATCTTTTATTAGAAGAAACTACAAATTTTCCCTATCGCATGTTCTATTGTCATGGGAAAATAATTTCACTTTAATACAAGGAAATTCATTTTGGTATTTCCGTTAACTAATGCGAAAATATTTTATTCAAACAATTCTAGGTAGAACATTCATTAATATAACATTAATATTATAGAATGTTTTTAAATTTTATAAATTAAAATGAAAAATGAATGACTAAAAGGAAAAATAATCATCCTCCCGCCCCAGCGGATAGAAATTCTTGTGTCATATATAATACAAAAATTGTAACAGAAAGAGTCTCATCCTGTTTAAAACTATTCATTGAACTATAATTTATGGAAACTTGGTCAATACTTTTCTAATAGAGGAAAATTTCAACGACAATTATGGAATCTCATGGAAAAATGAAGTCGAGTTTTATTGTTATTGTGGTTGTTACAAAGATTTTTAATTCCATTTGATATTTTATAGCCGTCATTCATTTAATTAAATCTTGATTGAGGGAATTTAATTGAAATAAATTTATGTAACTTGTTGCAAAGCAGAGTGAAGCTTCAGAGAAAGCTGTTTCTGAGTTGCTTTTGTACTGAAGCTTAAACCATACAAATCAATCAAATCTGTCAATTATTCTAAAACACAATAGCAATAAAAACTTTGATAACATAATAGAACAATGAGTGAATGACGAAGCAATGAAATTAGTTTTGATTGAGCAAATTCCAAAGAAACGTGTTAACAAAATTAAGGGTCAAAATGTCACAATCTCATCTTAGATACACAGTAGGACGAAATGAAAAAAAGTTTCCAATTGATCGATTTTGAATATAAGAGAAGATTGAACGCTTTAAATTATTTAAGTTGGAATTAAATAAAAAAAATGTAAACTAAGCAAAGCACTCGTATTGAAAAAATAGGATTCTTTATAGAATAAATAGAGACCGAAAGGATCGGCTTGGGATTCTTTGTAGAAGAACCATAGATCGAAGACAAAAGTCCGTAGTACTGCAGGGTGCAGGAGATGGTTCAGTGTAAACTTTAGGCCTACGGAAGTCAACATTTTCATAACTAATCAGTAATTGGGTGAGCAGAGGGTTAATTTTAGGATCATCTTAAAAAAACAAAACCCTTTAATGCTGCGAGTTGAACATTTTGGCGAAAATAGACCACAGGATACTGTGTAATCGCAAAACTTTAGGTGATACGACCAAATTCCTATGGGGCGACACAGACGAGGATAAAACGTTAGGATTGTTGAGGCTAAGAGAGCCTGAATTAAATAACTTGATTGGCATCTTGACGTGACACTCAAATTTACAAGCAAATTTGCACCGGATCTGCATGGAGCACTGAGACAGTGGGATACTTTCTCTGTCATAACCCAGCTTTTATGCGGGTGGTACCTACATGTTTTGCAGATGACACCTCACCAGGCATTACTCACCTCAAAAGTATCGAGTGGAGTGAACTGAACAACTACTTTCGCGGAGTTCCTATAGGGCAAAGGTCTTCGTTTTTTTTCATGCAAAAGCAAACAACAGGCAGAACTGGTCTATGCGTATGCATTTTTGACATGAGATGAATCTTCACCTCTCTTGAACCTAACGTAACCTAACCTAATCTAATATAATATTTGATTCGATTATTTCTAAATAAAGCCTACTTAAAAAAGCTGCCTAAATACATCCAAAGCACCTATAAAAGTAAATTTCCTTCCAAAATCTTGACTTTAACTACGTTCTAGGAACAACTTTGATTTATGCGTTTTCCTTCCAAAACAATCCAATTTTTTAAACACATTGTTTCATTCGAAAAGCCGCTTTAATAAGATTTTCTGTTCCAAATGCCACCTAAATGATGCGTTTTAGAATTAAACGCACAATAAAATAATGTATTCCTAAATGTAGAGTATTTTTGGTTTATTTAGAAGAAAGAATTATTGTCATCCCAATGCGAAACAGATTTATGTTTTTCATTTTTCCAGGAAATTTCCTTCAGACGATTGATCAACTTTTGAAAATAACTCTTATGTTAATAGGTTGAAATTTAAAAAAAATTTATCAAGAATAAAATGATAATTATCATACCTCTTGTGAGTCCTTGTGTTTGAATGTATGGATATATTATTATCATGTTATATAGTTAATGAAGCTTGAATCCTTCTTAACCTTGCAGCTGAGAATGAATTTAAAATTTAGCATTAAAAATTTCATAATCGAAATTGTGAACAAATTCGATAAAATGAACAACCTTGATTTTCATTAGTTCATATTACCGAGAGATCACTGTATTGTTAACTTATCGGCACATTCTGCTCATGAATATATACTTTAAAAATTATAGTCTAACCGAAGAACAATGATGTTTAAAACAATTTATTAAATTTCATAATCATTTTAAAATGCCATGGTTTTCATAATATAAATATATGTAAGGGGTGGTCCAAACGCAAGTATTTTTTTTTATCATATGTTGTTTGGATACTGATAGTTTTCTTTCTATCCGAAATATTGACTATCAATCAGTACTTTACCTCTGCGGTCTAAAATAAGTTGCTTTACCTTGAAATAACTTTGGGAAATATTGAATAATAATATTGCCTAAAATTAATCATCTTCTCTGACGAGGCGCATTTCTATCTCGGCGGTGCTAAGTCAGCAAAATAAATTGCCGCATTGGGGAAGCAGAAAATCCGCACGTCATTGCCGAGAGTGACAGGTTGCTGTGGATTTTGGAATGGTTGCATCATTGGCAATTTTTTTTTAAATGCATCTGGACACGTCATTTCAGTCAATGGCGAGCGCTATAGAGCCTGATTACTGACTTTTTATGACCTGGAATATGGTTTCAGCGGGATGGCGCACTATGTCACCAAGCTCATCAAACAATTGATCTTTTGCATACTAAGTGACGCAATCGTAATATCAGCCATCTAGCAATGCCAATTGGCCTCCTCAGAGCTGCGCCTTGAACGCTTTAGAATTTTTCGTGCGGGTTGACGTTACACTCCCATGGTATGCGAAACCCCTAATAAAGTCTTAGAAAATCGCACTGCCACGATTAGCTACTGCGACGACATATGTCACATGAACGAAATCGTGTTTCATAAATAATAGGAGTCTAATAAAGCCATAATATACTAAAAGAAATTAAGAGTAGTTTATTTTTTAAATACATAGTATTTGGAGTACCCGGTATATGTTAATGCACTGACGTTAAATGGCCAAAAAACCAAACTTTAAAATCGTTTGGCGATTACCTTCACTTTGCAGTGCAGTTTATTTTACTCTAAAAACTCTTTTCAGGACGAATGACAAGGTTTATAGCTTTTATGAATACAAAAAATAAATAAAATTGTAAGAAACGTTTTTGCTTTAGTTTTTTTTTAATGAAGTTCAAGCGTTTCCTTTCTTATTGCAAACTTCCAATGTGTATTTAAGGACGAAATGCCAAAGGCCAAGAATGAATTGTAATTTTGCATAGAATTTTAATATTTTTATGTCATTGCCTGCCCAAAACTGAAATAGTTAGGGGTTATGACACATAAATTTTTGAAAAAAATTAAAATACTATTTCCTTAAAGCAACGAGTGCAACTGTTATATGAAGCGGTTATTATGAAAATAGTCTAATTACTTTTAGCAAAAATCATTAATTTATTTTTATTTATTGTACGATTTTAACTCTTTTTTATGTCTAACGCAGATGCTCATCAGTAGGCGTCCAGAAAGTTGTAGATTTATACAAGTTTTTCTAATAAGTAATTAGATATTAAGGATAAAAAAAGTAACCTCTGAAGTATTTATGGTCTCAAAGGGACCGATTTACTGAAAACAATTCTCCTATTGAGAAATATTTTAAAATCAGTTTTAAAAAGTGTCTGTGTGCGTTTGAAATTTTAAATCAAAATAACATGGCAAAAATATTTTCATCACAAATCCTATATAAGGGTTCAACCTTTGGAATAGAGTTTTTCTAAAGGCGATTAATTCTCTCAAAGATGACTCTTGTAGTTAATTTTTAAGCTCAACGATTTCAATATTGACGGGCTAAGAAAGACTTGAAAAAAGCATTAATATGCAGTTTTAGGTCTGTATCGTTCGAAATAATTATGTGAATTTTCGTGTCTAGGAATTAATTCCAGGGTAATTTTTTTATAGAATACTAGCGGGCCAGGCGAACTTCGCCTCGCCCCATTTTAGGCCTTCAGACAAACTTTCTATTTTTTAATTTGAAAAGCCACTAAGGAATAATTTCAAACAAAATTTCATACAAACACTCGATTTTCGATTTTTCCAATTTTCCGACTTTTCCGGAGGGATTTTCCAAAATTTTCTTCCATAAAAACTTTCTCCTCGAAAATACGAACAACTGATAAAAGGTTTTACAGAAATCGGCAGACCGAAAATAAAAAATCGGACTTCACAGTGTCACCCGCCCGAGTATTCTGAAGGTTCCCTGAAAATTTCGTCAAAATCGGCCCGGCCGTTTTGGAGCCATTAAGTTACATACATACATACATACATACATCCTATTTTATATATATAGAAGAAGATAGATAATGCCTTTTTCCAATTATACAATTACTCAGGAGATGGGCGTTAGTCGTCTAAAGCACTGTGATGGTGCTAGGAAAACAAGTTATGGGAGGGAGGATAGAGGGAGTATAATTTTTGTAGACATTCAACTTTAATTTCTCAACTTTTGGGGTGATAGGCAAGACATCTGCAGTGAGCTCGTTTCACATACGAGCCGTTCGACAAAAGAACAAATTTTTTGTGAAATGCCTAGTGAGTTTCGCTGCATTAGCAACCACGAATGCATGCGTTGTTCGCAAATAAGAGTGGGTTTTATAATTTCACTAGAGCACATCCCATTATAGTAACAATAAAACAGTGAAACAAATCCACTGACTGCACTACTGCCACCGATGGGTCTCTGCACCTTCTGTTGTACTCAATGGTGTATTTTAAAAATAGACTTTGAAGCAGCACTGGCCAACAAATTAGAGTTGAATTAAATTTTAGCTTCAATATCTGTTATATCACATTAAAAAAAACCGAGGCACTTGAATGCTTCTCTAGCCACCTTAAATGTGGAGCACATCAAACATCGCCTTGAACAGTCAAACGGTTATAGGATTTTCAGTGGAGAATTTCTTTACATGTTACGAGCGCAGGTCAATAAGTCTGTGACTTTTTGAATAACCAACAGAGTGTAAATAAAAAATCATTTTAGTTTTGAACATAGTCTTCTTGCAGTTCTATACACACTGTCCAACGCTTCTCCAATTTTATATGCCTTCCAAAAAATAAGAATTGTCGAGGTTTAAAAATAATTTCATCATCGAAGTTAAATCTCTTTCCGCCGAGCCATTTATTAAGGTTTGGAAATAAGAAATAGTCACTCAGGCCTAAGTCCGGGAGAATACGGCGGATGAGGAATCAACTCGTAGCCTAATCCATTTAATTTTGTCACGGTAACTGCTCGTGCGTGCACCTTTGCATTGTCCCTCTAGAAACGAACTATTGTTATTGGCCAAATGCTGTTGTTTTTCTTTCTTCAAAGCCTCATTCTATCGAACCAATAAGTTTATATAATATTCGCCATTGATTTTTTTTTTACCTTATTGAAGGTAGTCCTTCCGGATTATAACGCGTGTAACCCAAAAAAACGGTGGCCATGACATTATTGGCTGATAAGCTAACTTTGGCCTTCTTTAGCGCCGATTCATACCGAGAAACCCAATGTATTGAGTGTTGTTCGATCTCTGGTTTGGAATATTCCGTGCTTATATGGCCACAACGAGGTTCAGTAAACCACTTTTTTACACGATTGCAAATGATGGACCAAACCAAGCATCGCCTTTGTTTGAGTGGTGCTTTTTTCGCAAAAGATAATGCTCAAGGAGCACACGAAATTTCACACATTTTCTCTCCCAATTACGCAGTAGTCTGCCATCAATGGCTGTCAAATACAAACAAAATGATAAATTCTGACAGGACTCAGCCTGTTGATAGTAGCAGTGTTGCCCTTTCAATTAAGAGGCAGGAAATTTAAAAAGTAACGGAGTTATTGAGCCACCCTCGTAAATTTTCTAAATTCGAGCTATTGACGAATATCTCCATTTTGCTTTCCACGTTGTTTATAAGCAAAATAGTACACTTTTTTAAAGAAAAAAATTCCATGAATTCATATAACATTTGCCAAGTACGCCAGATTTGATATCCAATGACTATTACTAATGAACTTTTTATTTTCCATAAATGGAGTAACACCACTTTCTTAACAAACGGCTGAAATGAAATGTCTCCTACTTCGCAATATATATGTACGTTCATTTTGAACTTCTGAATTGACTTCAAAACGAAAGCCCTTGACATACTTTTAATTCTAAGTTGAATAAATTTTTATTTAAGAACCATTTTGTTTCTTTTTAATTTCCGGGTTTTGTAATAATCATTATGGGAATTCTTTTTGGTTTCTTGTCATTTCAATTCAGAATATTTTACGCCAACTTTATTTTTGTTTGGTTTAGTTGGTTGTAGTATTTTTCGATAATTCAAACCGTGTCAAGAAAACTAGTTTGTAACATTTCAATCAAACAAAATGTTTTGTATTTGAAATTATAATGGTTTTTTCTTTTTTTTTTTTTTGTATATTGTACAATTATTTATTGTTTTTATTTTTTTTAATAATGTGTGATTCGGTCTTGATTTTTAATATCGTTAATCAAGTCAAAACCGCTGATATCTTCATTGAGATGTACATTTTTGGGAGTCATTTATCATGAAATATTCGAGGCATTTTTCTTAAAGAGGTTTTTAATGTTTAAAAGTTTTAAACTTTAACAAAATGTACTTCATACATTTATATATTTTTAACAAACATTTTTTTCTTTTCATTATTTATTGATAAGATAATAATAATAATAAAAAACATAATAGTAATTTTAAGGCGTTTTTGAATGGTTTAATTAATGGACAAATCAAATTTATTTTGACACTTTAATTTTGAATAAAAAAAAATAGATGTTATCGTTTGGAATTTGTTGTAATCCGAAAATATCATTTAGAATTCATTTTTAAGCATTAAAAAAGTGCTATTTCTAGTGTATAGTGGTACACCTATCCCTCACTTTACAAAGCCGAGCGAGCGAAAACCCCTATAAAACGAAAACGTCTATAAACAAGATTTTTTTAATGCGAAATATGACAACGATTAAACTTGTCCTGTTGCTTGTTCTGTTTGCTGAGGTATCCAAGGCTCTTGGTTATGAACATGGAATGAATTGAGAGGCTGGGGTTCAAGACCGATATCAAATAATAAAAAATAATTTAAAATTAATATATAAACGAATAAAAAAAATATATAAAAACGTAAATATGTTCCAGTAATGAAAAATACTGCTTTGTACCGCTTAGATTAGAGTTCAAAAAATCCAGTCCAGTTCTGCTTTAAATCAATCCTAATCTTCTTTTTTTATCTGAAAATCAATCGAAAATCGGTTCTTAAGACAAGCGTTCTGTACTTGCTGCAGCTTTTATACCGCTTTAAATTGACTGTAGTGTGGATGATTTGATTTTTTTTTTTTTTTTTTTGAGTGTAAATAGTTTTCTTTTTGTGAAGAGAATAAGAGAATTTATCAGCCGATATAAAAAATTCATTACGTGGATCTTTTACAGTGAGAATAAAGAAAGAGATCACGGCTTTACTCATTCAACTCAAATGTTTATTATTTTTCAAAAACCTATATTTATAACAAAGTTAAAATTTTCTGTACATTAGCTTTGTAAAAATATTTTATACTTCAAACACTAACAATTATCTGTACAGTAGTAAGAATTACTTCATTCTAGCAGAGTATGTATGGCATTATGCCACGTGAGTGCGAACTACAAATTATTCAACCGTAAATGACACAACACGAAATACTTAATAAACATAAAAAATATTTTCTGTTTAAAACTCTTTAATTTTTATGGAAAGGGTAGCGAGACAAACAGTTGTCTTTTTAATTACCGGATTATGTACATACTCGTACATATATACATACATATATTTTTCTTAAAGAACACATTACGATAACTCCTTTCCCCACCTCATTTCATTGATATTTTTCCTTATTTATTCCATCAGATCACTACCATCAATTTCAATTATATTAATTACAATTTTATATTAAATAATTATTTAATATAAAATATTAAATATATATATGTATATATATATATATATATATATATATATATATATATATATATATATATGTGTGTGTAAATATTATAATATAAGAAAGTGCCGTCATAAATATTTAACATGACTGACATTAGTGTTTTTTCTCCTTTTTTTCTCTCAAATAATTGATGGCACAGAATAAAAAACTGACTGTTAATAATATAAATATTTTTCTCTTAATTCAAATTAAGCGAATAATACAAAACATTTTTAAATACTTTTCCCTCGTTCTTCTCTCAGCTGATTATCGCTTGTATAAGGAATTCATGTGAAGCGTTTATTTTCTTTATCAATTAATGTTATTAAAGACTAAAGCAACTTCATTTAGCTTTTGGCTAAATACAAAAATGTAATTTTTTAAATATTTAAAAATAAACTGCCTTTAAATATCCTTTTAATTTGTTAGTGTTGCTAAATTATGAAATTAATATGTGAAATAAAAATAAAATAAACAGTGTCTTTGTTGTTATTGTTTTAAAGCAAGTCAGAGCAGACATGTACACATTGTTGACGTTGCATTGCACAATGGGTTTTCTCTTATAAAAATTTGCTTTACTTCAATCAGCATTGTTAATTTGGTGCTTTTTAACATTTTGGACGCAGTATTTTGCGAGTGAGTGTTGTTTTATTTTATGGAAAGGGGATGCCCAAAAATATTATGACGTTGACAATGTGTAATGGACTTTTACAGACAGGAATTTATTTTTTATCACAATCGAGTACGTTTAAAATTATATTGCAAAAAATAGGATTTCATCAAACATAGTTGTACATTTCTTCATGAAACATACATATATTTTTTTATAACACCAGTTGATATTATTTTTGTTGTGAGCGAAGGGTTCAAGGTCTAATTATATAGTATAATTAATTAACACTATTTTTTCGACCTTTTTTGTTTTAATATAGATATATAATTTTTGTAATCAAGCGTTAGGTCTTTTTTTAAAAAATAATAATTTTATTCAATATTTCGACGCCTCTTTGGGCGTCTTCTTCAGGAAATTTTTTTTTTATTTTTCCTGAAGAAGACGCCCAAAGAGGCGTCGAAATATTGAATAAAATTATTATTTTTTAAAAAAAGACCTAACGCTTGATTACAAAAATTATATATATATATATATATATATATATATATATATATATATATATATATATATATATAGTATAATAATAATATACAATTGTACAATTTCTAAAGCCAGTTGGTACAATTTTTTTACAGAATGAACGTTAAATTTTGCTCTTTGCTTAATCATATGACATTCTACGACAGTTGAGGAAACCTTTCATTAAGTAAATCATAGTTTAGTTCATAGAATTGAATGTGTTCCCACAGCTGCTTAAGTTCATTTAAGCCAATACACGTATATTACAGTTGGCCCTTAATAATTACATACATTTCGGATATTTCGACGATAGGTTTTGCAACTTAAAAATTATATACATGTGTATATACTTATTTATTAAATTTGTGAAATTGGTGGGAAAATTACTTAACTAAAATTTTTTACTCCTTGAGGCTGAAATACAATTTTATTTTTCTCGATAACGTCAGATTTTGAAAGTGTATTACATACATATATTATAAGATTATCTACACAATATGTACGATACCATGCATTGATCCTATTAACTTTAATTACCTCTTTTTGTTTAAGTTGAATAAAAAATAGCGAAATTATATAAATTTATGGACAAGGCGAAACTTATTTTTTTTTATTTAGCGTCATTTTTGTAAAAATACGCGTCTCTTCACGATTTAGTAGGGCTGGCAACGCTGACCTCAGCTATTTGTTACTATTTGTGGGTTTTTAAACTAAAAAGAAAGTAAATGGGAATTTTATAAAATGTCCTGTTAAGTGAAGGCATGCTTCAAGGGCAATTTATAAAGATCTATACTGAGGAGATATTGAAGGGTATCTTTGTGAAGGCCGAGCTAAAGGCCGCCGGTTGCGGATAGTGAACGGCCTTTACATATAAAGATTAGCTCTGCGAATAAGTGCTTTAGCTTAAATAGGCAGTCCTGGACAATCAGCTCTATGCTTCACCGACAAGGCGAGTAGGTGCCGCTCCAAACTATGCATCTCAACAACCCACCTTCACCCTGCGTCTGTCTCGTAGCAAGCGTCTTTTATAGGAAATGCTGCGCCTTTTCAGCTACATCGAAGATGGTAGCCCTAATTAATGATAATAATAATAATAATAATATATTTGAAAACGCACAGAACGGACGCTCCTACCCGAAACGTATAATCGTCCTAGCTGCACTTGATGTACGCAACGCTTTTAATAGCTTACGATGGGCAAATGTTATCAAGGCATTGCGGGAAAGATTCCGCATACCTATATATCTTATGAAAATTCTCCAGAGCTTTCTTAGGGGCCGTAAACTTATATACGACACACCAGACGGTCAGATAGTTAGAACGATTACATCGGGGGCAGCCCAGAGATCCGTCCTGGGTCCTGACCTCTGGAATCTAAGCTATGACGAGATATTAGGAATAGATATGCCAGAAGACACACACCTTGTAGGGTACGCGGACGACATAGCGGCGGTCATTTCGGCACGGGACGCGGACGACGCTAAAAGAAAATTGAATCAGGTAATGATAAGGACTCGAGCATGGCTCGAGGACCATGGGCTCGAACTTGCGGTGAACAAAACTGAATTAATCATGATGACGCGAGGGCATATGCCACTGGAAATGCAAATAGATGACATGCTCCTGGTGACGAAAAGGGCGATAAAATATTAGTGCTGCAGAGCGGAGATCTGGAACCATCCAACGATGGCAAATCAGATGGAACGCAGAACAGTCCGGTAGATGGACGAAAAGGCTCATTCCTAACATAGAAAAGTGGACTCAAAGGAAATTTGGGGAGATTAACTACTTCCTGACCCAGTTCCTTTCAGGTCATGGATACTTCCGGAAGTATCTACATCGTATGGGCAAAACAGGTAATTCCAGTTGCATCTACTGCGATGCAACAAACGACGATGCAGAACACACTTTTTTCAACTGCATCAGGTGGAATACTGAGCGAATCGCATTAAGAGAGCAGATTGGCGTTTTCACCCCTGCCAACATAGTTGACAGAATGCTCGAATGCGAAAACACATGGAATGCTGTGAGTAACTACATCGAGTATGTCTTAAGAATAAAGAAAAGAGACCTCGATGCACGGCAAAATGAGTCCCCATCAACGGAGACTCAGCAAGAATGAGCCAGCAGCATGAAAATGACGGACCCAGACGTGGATGTTACGAGCAAAGTCCTTCTTAGGAGGATGAAGTTTCTGGGCCTTCCCGAAGTAATGTAGAAAACAGTCCCGGGAAGGCATCTCACCAGAAACGGAGGAGGGAGTTTTTTAGTGGAAAACACCACTCAACGCAGTCGACGACGGTCACTGTAAGTGCGAAGGCATTTTCAACCCTACCTCGCCCGACAAAAATAAAAAAAAAAATTAAAAAATTATAATAATAACATATATATACAACAAAAATTACCCATTAATTCGCGAAATTGTTAAAATCTATACATGAAAAAATTTTTTATACTTTTTCTTATAAAGTTTGAAAATGTCACGATAAAACACTTGTGATAAGATGTTGACTTGTATGGACCATATTTTATAAACCTTGATATGTTGACAACTTCTTCCTTTTTGGAGGCATGAGCATAACATCCATTGCTCGACACAATATCTCCCACAAATATTTATAGAAATGTTCTTTAACTATTTTAACAAGTTGTTGCTCTAAAAACCCCACTGTGCTTATTATGTGAGCATACACTTACTTATAATCAGTGAATATTTTTGTTTCTCTATCTTTCCACACTTCTTTAACGGTGGTAACAAAAACAGCCAATAGAAAAAGCAACAATCAAGTAGTTAATGTTATTCAAATAGAAATAAACAAAACTAAATATTTAAACAATATTAGAAAAAAGCAACTGTTTTTAAATACGAATTAATTGCCAGTGGAAGAAATGAAAGATATAGAAAAATGCTCAGGCTTAAAGTCACACTAGAGCGGAGATGAAAAACTAAAGCAGACGAAATTAAACAAGAAAAAATGAAGCAAAAAAAAAATATATTAAAAATATTTCTGTTTTTTCCAACAAATAGTTTCTGGTTGATAATAAAAGTAAATAATTTGTTTGTTTTGTTGGTATATACTCGTACCACATGTGTTTGTATCTTAGTATCTACCTAAAGCACTGAGAAATTGATAAAACGATACAGAAACAGGCAAGAGTAGTATAATCGGCTATAGCGAATCTTATATACCCTCCACCAACGTATATTATTAAAATGCATTAAAAATGTTATTGCATACAAATATTTTTTTGCCGCAAATCTTGAAATTTCTGAAAAATATATTTTTTTTGAAATTTAGCTTTTTCTTCATTTCACTTCTCAATGCCTTTGTAAGCTTTAGCTTTATTGCACTCAATTATTTATAGATCGATTCCTTAAAAACGTGTCAAATCGATATTTGAAATGTTTACTTTTTCAAAAAATTGGTACACAAGGTGGCGAGAAAATAATGCCATAAGTTGAACTGGCTACAAATTTGTTGTATATGAAAAAGGGCTGTTTACTTGAAAATGTAAAATTGAAAACATCTCGTTATAAATTGGCAATTTCTACTTCAATGTAAGCTTTCAAGACTTGCAGGTTTGTTGTTTGTTATGGCAAAGGCGATACTTTAAAAAGCCTTTATGGAAAAAGTCTGGTGCTGTTAGATCGTGGAATCTAGACCTGTCGGCCTGGAAATTGGTATCTTAAGATAGCCATCGTTGCCCCAGCTGTGTCAGCGGTTGCCCTATCCTGTTTAAACCAACAATGATGGCGACTCACTCCAGCAACTTGGGGGGAAAATATGGCCGTAATTTTTCTCCTTTGAGGAATACTGCAAACACACGTAGACATTCTGAGTGCGCAAACGGCAGACTTACTGGCAGGTGACCGGACCAATGATCAGCATTATATAGACTATCCTATCTATAAGCAATCAGAATATATGTACATATAATATATGTACATATAATATATGTATAGTATATTATACTTTATGGGGATGCAAATGAATATTGTAACAGACCTTTAGAAAGAATCTGATATTTATAACGAACCAGAATATATATACTTTATGGGGACGCCAATGAATATTGTAGAAATTACAAATGGAATGACAAACCTCCATATACCCGTTCTATCAGTTGTGCAAATAAAATAGAACTTAGATATAAAGGGTAAAGAGAATATGTACCTAATTATTTTCTTGTAAAAGAAAAAATAAAATAATTTTAGGAAGTTGTTACTTAAAAAAATGATATAAGAATTGCTTTGCACTGAGTAACAAATTAAAATTTACTTTTTTCAACACATACATACATACGAAGCTTTTGTTCTAATTATTTTGAATTTTGCTTTTATTACCTGTTTCTTAAGTTTATTTTGTTTGTTTTGAGTTCACATTTTTTCATGTATTTGGCCTAAATGTTATAAAAAAAGTATAGACAGGTAATTATATTTTGATGTTAACACTTGAGTAAAAATACTTAATTGTAATTTTACCGATCTTAGTATTCTATACGCGTATAAAAATATTTCTCTAAAAATATTTCTCACTTACAGTAGTCTCTGGATAACTTGAAATATAAGGAAGCAGAGGAAAAGATAAAATAAGTCATTTTAAACTAATAAGAATTCAAATAAACAATATAGAGGAAGAAAAAAAAATTTATGAAAAAATATCCTTATTTTTAACTGACTTCAAAAAAGGAGGAAGTTATCAATTCGTCTATATATCATTTAATCTTTGTAGACGAAAAACTCTATCATCTGTAAACCGATTTCCAAAAAATATATATTTTTTTCAATAGCATGCCTGCAATTTGGTTTTATAACTTTTCCCCGAAAATCTGAGGCAAAATTTTCCCGCCCGAAACATTGATTATCGCATAATGCCTTCATTTATGGACTGAATTCAAAAATACTTTTTAATGTAAATATTAACTCCACCATTTATGTAACGATTTTCAAAATATTTTTATTTAAGAAAATATTTCAATCTTCCTGGGTAATGCAATATAAAGGTTGATTTTTTAAGAGACTTTGGATTCGATTTAAAAAAATACATACAATTTATAGACACGTGTGAAATCTTTATTTGAGTCGATAGAACTATATATATTTTAATGTTTAAAGATGATTTCATATAAACATTAACCGAGGAACTGACCTTCGTAGACTAGTAGGTAGTGTACTAGATTCGTAGTGCGAAGGTCCCAGGTTCGAATCCTTCCGCAGAACTCTGGCAGTTGTGTTTAATAATTAAAGGGAGCGCACAACAAGCCTTCACTGGCTTAAGTGTATGTCGTATGACATGGGCTGTCACACCCCTCCAATCAACCTAACCTAACCTAACCTAACCGAGGCTACGCCTCGAATAGTTTATGCGCTGGGTCCAATTTTGGCACACGTTGCGGTCTTGTCCCTATAGACATGAGCCTCAACACAGCTCCATAAAATATAGTCTAAATCGCAAGATCTAGGCGGCCAATTCACCGGCCCCAAACGTAAAATAAACTATTAACCGCACTCGCCTCTCAATTGGGTCATTGTTTCTAATTTTTTGTTTCTACATATAAAGGAAACATTAAAAAAAAAACACTCACCTTAGAAATTTGGAAATTTTAATTTTTAGAGATACGACTATGTTGCATTAAAGGAGCGATACTTATATAACAAGCCTTAGAGGAAAGCGATATATATATATATATATATATATATATATATATATATATATATATATATATATAATGTAGAGGAAAAATCTTTTTATTACAGGCCTTTGTACTGAATTGTAGACCTGCTGCAAAATTGATCTAAATTTTCGATGCCACTTTTAATGGTTTGATTTGAAAATCTCAATGTATGTCGGTTACGTTTTTGTTTGCGCTAAGGGCGCGATATGTATGTTATAAAAGTCTATTATTTACCTTTAACTTGAATCTACGATTGTACAACGAATTTACGAAAGTCGAGAAACTATAACAAATAAATAAAAAGTGAAAATAAAAAAATAAAATTTAAATCCTAATTTGTTATCTGAACAAAAAAAAAATAACTGAAAAAACACTAACTTAAATAGTTAAAATTTTAAAGTGCAGGAAAGCTCATAATTTTCAATTACAAAAACGTCCGCCATTTAACCCATATTTTTCAAAACACTTACAAAATAATATTCTAACGAGGGAAGACTGTACTTACATTCTCCAAAAACAAAATTGCCAGTGGTTATGATTTGTATTTGATGACCTGCCTCTAGCAAAATGAAATTCGTAGAATATTAAATAACATTTTGATATATTTAAAATTCTAAACATGTCCCACAGTGGGAAAAGTGAAATGGAAATTATGTAGATAGACTTTTCAAATTTTACGAAAAATTTTTGGAGGAAAGCTACCGCAAGATGCAAATTATTAAGTGGCATATGAGCCGGAAGTATAAAAATATAGTATTTAATTTAAAAAAAATATATTTAAAGCTACACTATAGCAAAGAAATGAGCGTATTTGAAGACGAAAACATAATTTATACCAAGTCAGGCGAGGCAATTATTAAAAAAGCGCAACATCTAAATATTTTTAAGTCCACTATAAAATGTATTTATCATTTTGTTCTTGTGGAATATTTCAAATATCTAATGGTACCAGCATACACAGGAAGGCCCTTACTCATCAAGAGGCAGGATGCCAAGAGCGCAATGAGTTTTCAAAGCTCAAATATGTCCAAGAATTAGAGGTGAGTCGGTATTATTGATAGCTCATCTCTAGATTAAGCAAACAATATTGGATCAAAATTGGATTCTCATGCGAGCATTACAATCAGTCCTATTCACAAGACCAGAGCCTTTTATAAGAAAGTGCAGAACGTATTTACAGTGCACTGCATACTACGGACTACACCATAGTTGAAGAACATTATTTTCATTAATTGCTTTAAACAAAAAACTTTGATTTAATTATTCACAGTTTAGAGGATCTCTAATTTGTAACATTGTAAATTTCCTGGGGGTATGGAACTGACACACAGCTGATCCCCAAGTGGTAGGGGACGGTGTAAATTCTAATACTTCATTTGACATGGATCTGACACCTTTACATGGCCATGATGGTCTTATAAATGAGAACAAAGTTCCTCTGAAAGAACTGCGCCTGTAATTCCAAATCATGCTGATCTTTGGATCCTGCATAACTGGTATACTACTTGTCCGAAAAATATAGAAAAAGGAACTGCCCTGACAAAGTATGTATTAAATATTTTGAAAAATATTCCATGTTTATGTTATTGAATCAGTCTTGCCATTATCGTGTGATTTTGTCTTTGTCATGTTTATATCAACCTCCTATAAATATATTTTTAAAATATTTTTTAAATAGTGGTCTTCGATGCGCCGCTGTTTTTGTGATTTAGTCCCCTAAATAATAACTGGCTTAGAGTGATAACAAAAGAAAAAAATGAGGAAAAAATTTAAATAAAAGAATAAAAACAATTTCATAACAAAACAAAATATCTTATGCATTTTAAATTAGTAAAGAACACAAAAGAAATATTAAGATAGTATCATTCATAAGCTTTTGAATTATTAAGTATAATTTAAACAGTGAATAGAATACAATCTTTGACAAAGGAAATAGAGAAGTTAATCGATATTCATATATAGGGGAATAAAGTGTTGGTGTGTGTGTCTGAGGAGAATCTTACTTTGGTCTTACCAAAGCCCCTACACGACTTTCGGTTAGCAACCGCCAATTTATAAGCATGTCCACTTGAACAATAGTCTTTTCGTACTTTGTGGAATGTCAGCGCCCCTGTCGGTTTAGTTAATAAGAAAATCAGTCAGTCGGGGAAAAGGGAATTTCCATATCGATTAGACGACTATTGTGAATAGATCATTTGCCAGAAAGAGGGAAACAACCGCACAAATTAAGTTCACTGATGAGGTATGACTACAACGACTGTCCTTAATTGAGCATTGAGTGATTCTACAACGCATAAAACAGAACAAAAACAATCCATTTGTTCGGTAAAAAGTTTCCTTTTAATTTGTGTTAAAGTGAAAGACGAAATTTGATAAATTTAATCTTTGAACAATTCCACGAGTTGCATCTGCCTGTTTGTGTCTAAATTGTGAAGTTGGCAGCAAGAAAATTACGATATTTAAAACATAAAATATATATAAAATATGTGTCTCTCATAACCGGACACGGTATATGTGTCCGGTTATGAGAGCTGTCACTGTAGTTTGTGTGTAAACCCTACATCACGGGCAATCGACTTGGAAACGAGATGAACACAACGGTTGCAGAGCAACGATATTAATTTGTTCATGTTCTTGTATGAGGTGAATGATCCTTAATGGAATAATTTTTTGCCAGTTCACAAAAACAATATGTGCTCGTAATGGCTTAAGATAAATTTCAAAATAGTAGAATTATGGCATTAGTCCATAAGTGGTCAAACCAAGTCCTTTAGCATCATACAAGTTATTCTATGTGTCAATCTAGGCAATAGACTCTATCTATATTGCAAATTTTATCGAAACCTATTCAGCGCTTTTGCGTTTTTTTTTCGAACTGTATTTAATTAGAATTAAAATTTTTAATTGGTCTAGAAATGGAAATATTAACTTTGAATTATTTTTATGGATAAATAATGATTTTTTCACTTTTATGTTTTGTTTTAATTTCCTAAGACTGATAAAATGAAATAAAATAAACGTGGAATATTAAAAAACTAGATTTTTGGGTTTTTGCAATATGATAAAATTTTATGGTCATTCGGAGGTTGATAAATTCATCTAATATTTCTTTTTTCCATTCCTCATATTCATATGCACATATACATGTGTCATACATTTATATACACATATACATGTATCATATATCATACATGCATCATTCATATATATCATCAGGACATGATGTATTAGAAATACAATCATACATCCTATTATAACTGTTAATTAAAGAGCATGACAACAAGGACTTTCATCCATTTGGTTAGGAGTTTTGAAATAATTCTCTTATGTGCCATGGAGTCTTGAAACAACAGTGAAAAAAATACCTTCTGAAGAAGTTATGAAAATGGTGAGATAAGGATCCGGAAGTAGTGCTAACTTGGACATTCCTAATGATTTTAACACAGGTTTGTCTTTGCAGGATGTTCAGTTTTTCAATTCCTATTCACCTATTTGGAAGCTATCTTCATTATGTTGAGAAAAGTAAACTGTTTATAGATTTTTTGCATAGAAAATAATTTTTAAATAAATTAGGATTGTTCACTTGCCACTGGCAATAAGCTTCATACCTATAAGGCATACAAGTTCGTCTGTAGTCACGTAGAAAAATAAATAATTTTTTTTTAATAAAAAGGAAGCATTTTAAAATCCATTTTTACAAATTTATAGAAGTAATTTCTATTTCATATTAAAATTTTGTTAATTAGATCAATAGGAAGTCTAAAAAATGCACTAACAGATCCTTTGGAAGCATTTTGTTTGGCACTAGGTTCAGTTAGTGCATTTTTTCGACTTCTGAAGGAACTAGAGCACTTTTTCGGATGCTAGTGGATATTGTGCTAGACTAGTAGTCAGAGGAACGCAGGTTCGATTTCTGCCACAAATTCGATTGTTTCTGTTTTCTGTCTTCTTTGCTCTTTTGTTTACAATTTTTTCTATTCTCTATCTATCACAGTTGTAATGCAGACACAAAATTATGCACCCAACTAAGCGAAAGCCTTTTATAGTTAAGTTGAAAAAATCTCCGTTCTCTCTCCTACCCTGTTTCTGAATTTTCTTAATGACCTTTTATGTAAAACTTCCAACCCTACGAGAATTTAATTCTTTGCAGATGAGAGCAGCCTAAGTCATTCCTATTAATTTGACGACAGTCCGTTGGAGATTAGGTAGATGAGGATAAATATGGATAATACGTTTAATCTCTGAATGGGATCATTCGAATCGAGTAGATTTTAATGCTCGTAAGACACAGCGCTGTATGCTGCTCCATCTGTAATTATGGGTGATATAAAAATTGATGAATCAAAAGCTCTTAATGTTCTTGGCATGAAAATTTAGTGTGATGTTTGATGGACTGAGCATATCGCTAAAGAAGAATTCAAATGCCTCGGTTTTTTAAGACGGCGTAAGAGATACTTCACTCCTTCTGATATTCTTACCATTTATACCACCTACATCCGACCGGAAATGGAATGCAACTCTCATGTATAGGCCGGTGCTTCAAAGTTTATTTTCAAGCTACTGGAACGAGTGCAGAATAGGGCGAAAAGACTCATTGGTGACGTGGGATGTGTTACGCTCTTTTATCGTCACTACAATGGAATGTGCTCTAATGAAGTAAGGACCCGCTCTTATTTGCGAGCAACACGTTCTTCATTAAGAGATAATCGCATTACGTGTTACAGAAACAATTCGTTCTTTGGTCGAATGGCTTGCATGTGGAACGAGCTGTGTACCAATGCCACAACCCCTACTACCTCTATCCTCCATATCATATCCTATTTTTCTAGTTCCAGCACAATGCTGAATTAAAAATTTATTAAAATTTAAATTATTATCTAGAAATCTGTGCGATTATGTTCTAATATTTTTAAAATAATTTATTTCATTTATCATGACTACTGGCCAGTTTGTACTACTTCCGGGCGTAAGCCTAATTGAAAAGTGTTTATTATTTTATAATTAAAAAGCTTTTAATTACAAAAAAATATACATTCATTTAAAACGTTTTTTTATGATGCCGCATTACTTTTTCTTGGGTCTAATCTTATCGATCATTTTTTCATTATTTTCTTATGAACTTAAAAAACTAAAACAAATATTTTGTTTAAATTTAAAGTTATTTCTAAGGCGCCTGCAATTAGAAAATCCAATTATTTGCCTTTTATTTGTAATTTCAAAAACAAATAGTATCTGGTTGCATCTTATCTTTATGAAACAATTGAAATTTGCTCGCATATAAAGAAGACTGAGAAGGTACAGTATTAGAAGGGAGCTGAGGGAAAGATATTATCAAACTGCACAAACTACACGTACAAGTGTTTTAATAGAACTCAACAAATAAAATAATCTTAATAATATCTATAAAGTAATTGCAATTTAATAACTGCCTGTGAAGAATAACACAAATGGAAACAGTTTCATTTTCAAAAGCACTCCTTAAAAACTGTTGAGGGTTTGAGAACAAATATTATGCACATAAAAACCCAGCAAATAAAACTACTTTACCACAACCAAGTTTATAAGCGAAGTGTTCTGCGTGTAAGGACTACATACACACTCATGACATGACACTTCTTTGTAATGCCTCATTTGGTAAACGAACATTTCAAAGTACTGAAGATATACCCAATAAAAAAGGACTTCCAAAAGAGTCATGAAAGTGCAGAGTTTAGGATCCAGAAGTAGTACGAATTGGAATCATTTCCAATGATTTTTGCATAGGATTGTTATTGCTTTTATTCCCATTCACCGATTTGGAAGCTGTTTTCATTAGGTTGAAAAAGTTTTAATTTTTCTTTTACTTTTTATAAACAAACATAAGCTGAAAAGCTAAATGGTTTGTCTGTAGAAACATCCAGAGTCTTTAGCAGGAATTGAACCTACGATCATCCGTCTTCTAGCCTACGACGGTATCCACTTTTTTCGATTTTTTACAAAGAAACTAATTTTATATTAAATTACGTTTGGTTAATAATGTCTAGAAATAAACTTCACCTCTAGAATGCGTACCAATTTGCCGCAGTAATGATTTCTTTTTCGATATGTGAAAGAGAATACGTCACTTATTGATTGAAGAAGATTTAAAAAATAGATAATGGTTTTTATATAAAAAAACTATTTCCGAATCACATTTAACAGACTTGTAGAAATAATTATTATTTTTATCAAACATTTTTAAACTCGACTTCATAGGAAATTGCAAAAATGCACCATTGGATTTTTGGAAACAATCAAAATATGGGTCCTACGTGTCATGATATCAGCTGATCTTCAGAATAAAGTTCGAACTGATTGTAATCTGGTTAGTTCGGATGTATTCATCCTGCTCGACGTTGTTCATAAGTTCCACAGCTACGGACTACATTCTCAAAGGACCTCAAACATTACGTCTATCCTTCTTTATAAAAAAAATTATATTTAACAGTAAAAAGATAGGCGAAGCTTTTGAACCCATTGAATACCCAATTTGAAATTTTAAGCCAGCAAAGATGGTATAGTCGTTTATTCTCCATAAATTAAAATAAATAAATTCAGAGATCCTTTTTTGGATATTTGAGAATAAAGCACGTTGTGTCATTTTAGAGGTCCTCGCAGCGGGAAAGTATTCCAATTAAATACTTATATAGCGAAAGTTCAACGCTTTTAATACGAAGTTTATTTGAATCTAATGTGGCATTCGAAAGTCGTGAAGGGTTTAATGGTACTAATATGTGCAACATTGCAGGGCTATAACTTTGAGACCATAGGTAATATCGGACTATATAGTTCATAAGATGTGAATATAAAAATTTAATGAGTGTACTTATTCTCTAGAAAAAAGTTAGACGGAGTCAAAATATAGCCGGAATAGCCCTTTTAAACGTTTTATTGTTATATTTTGGATGCCTTCGTGGACTAGTACATTAGACTAGTGGAGCAAAGGTGGCCGGTTCGATCCCTGCCAAAGACTCTGACTGTTGCTTCAGACAAGCCAAGTTAAGTTCGCAGTTTGTATTTGTTAAATAAAGAAAATAGAAATTTGGCACACTCAAACGTACTGTTACTACTAAAGCTTTTTACGCCGTACCTTCGATGATTTTTTCAACTTTTACCAATTTTTATGGCAATTTTTCTTAGTGAAATTCGTAGCATGAACATTTTTCTTCCTTCACCTTTCTTCAGGCAATTTCCAAAATTGTTTCTGCAATTTTATGTAATAGAATTTTTATCAACTTGTTTTCTTCCCTACTGTAAGCAGATAAAGAAAAAATTCTTATAAGGTTTTGATGAAATTTAAATTCCTTTGTTCATTTTAGCAGGCAGTTCTACGATATACATAAGAAATTATTCCTCTACCTGTTCATCCTTACCTTATGCGGTTTTATTATTCGTGTCCTTTCTTTTTCAGTTTATTTTTTGCAGAAATTTAGAGAATTAATTTGCTTGTAATTTCAAATATTTCTGCAATTCTTTTTTTTACTAACTCAACCAACTTCCGACATTTAGCCATGAGAAATTGTTGCAATACATGTTGTACACTCGTTTATTATGACCACAATTGAGGAAGTGTTTTTTTCTTTTTTTTAAAGGTACTCCTACGAGTAAAGCAACATTCTAACATTTCCTGCATATAGATACACATAAACACGTGTAGTTTTCTCATTATGGCAATGATTTATCCCTTGTAAAAATCTTTTTCATTATTATTTTATCGCTTTATAAGCTTTTTTTAATGAAAGTAAAAAGGAATTCGTATAAAGGAGCAGAAAATATACAATAATTACAAAATGTATCATTGAAAATCGAGGTGTTTACTTTTTTACTGTATTAAATATCTAAAATCTACAAGTTGTATCAAGGGATATGTAAACAACATTTGCTTAAAAAAAAACTCCCTTTATGGTAATTATTTACATTCAAATCTAATAAAAAGTGCATAAATGCGAGGCTTGTCTGACAAATGTAACTATTCCAAATATTTCCCTTGAAGCAAAAAAATAAATAAAATTATTTTATGGCTTGAAATGATTAACATAGTCGTACGCATAAGGATCATTAGGGCGGACTTCACAGCGATAGGGGGGGGGCCTTAAAAACACTTCAAATATTTTGACAGGAAATGGTGGTATGTCATAAAGTCGAGTGTCATAATGTCCATGTCATTTATGATACACTAAATAGTATCACTTTCAAAAGTAGCTATTAGCATAAAAGTCATAGTTAAAAAGAGCTCCCTAGGAAGTCATGAAAATGCAGACATTTCGATGTAGAAAAAAATGCAAATTTAGCTAATTTCGAATGATTTTACCATAATCTGGTCGTTAAAAAATTCTCTTTTTTAATGTCATCAACTGAACTATGAGCTGTCTTCGATATAATAGGAAGAGTATTTTTTTTAGTTTTTAAGAAAATAGTTTCAAATTAAATAACAAATAAGCTTTTCGCTCGCTATAATAGAAATAGAAGTACTGAAAGGAAAAAAAATTTGTTTCAAATAACAATTTTAGAAAAAATTATGTTTTCGCCTAAATTGAAGGTGTACAAATTTACCAGCATTCTCGATTTTCTTTTCTTTATGTGAAATTAATTTTATCATTTATTGATTAAAGACAAATAATATGTGGATGAAGATTAAAGGAAGTAGTTTTTTTTTTCTAAAAAATAATATTTTCTTTCAACTTCAGATTCAGAGATTTGTAAAAAAATCATAATTTCAACTATAACTTGACATTCCAGGAAGTTGAAAAAATTCATTATTGGATCTGAAGCAATGAAAATGTCGTTCTATGAGAATGACTTTCATGTTTATCCACTGAGGTAGTTATTGCTAATGCCTTAGTGATCGTAAGTTATTATTAAAGTAAAACATTCCAAAGTCCCCGGTGATAATCGAAAACCATGATTTCGACGCGACCCTAGTTTTTATAAAGGGATTGAGTTACCAAGCGGAGCAAAGTTGTAAGGAATGCTAAAGTCTCAGTACAGCATATTTTCTGCGATAAATAATACTGATTGAATTTGTAGAACTTAATGATCAACCCTTTTATACATAAATTTTTCTAATGTTATATTTATTGTAATGAGTTGGTCATTGCTTGAGGCCGACATGGAAGAATTATTATTAAAAGCTACAAATACAAGAAGTCAAGACAATGTGAGAAATTTATGACTTGTGCTATTGTAAGGACTTACGTATATCCGTGAATAAGATACTTAAACAAATAAAGTACTAAATACATTTATTTACTACTAGTTAATATAATGAAAGCATTAACCCTTATTTAACCTTAATGGAATCTTATAAAAAATTTATATTTTGTAAAAAATGTCATTAGTTTCTTATTTTAATACATAAACTTTATTAGTTAAAACTTCAACGCAATAGTATTAAATACTACAAAAAAAAATTTATTTATTTATATTTTTGTGTATGACAAAGATTTCCTGGTAGGTTGTGTAGTTGTCAATAATGGGTTAAATGCAATTCATTGCACGTAGTATTAAACCACTTTCTCAAGTTTTCAAATGGCCATAAAATAGTAAGTCTATAAAAATTTTATTGTTTAATTAAAGATCTTTTTTGAGTAAAGAAAAATTTAATATGTATCTTATTATTATTATAAATGTGAAAGTTTATATGTTTGGATATTTGTTATATATTTATTACAAATAAATAAATGGACTGAATGAAATCTGACATACATATGTAATAACTCTTATCATGGTGAAGGATTTGGCTTGATCACTTATGGACTAATACCATTATTTTTATATTTTTTTGCAGTTTGCAAAAATTTGTATGAAATTTGGCAATTAAATAATTTTTTAGTCCATAAAATAATGTTTCATCTCCATAAAAGACGTGATTTGAGCCATTTTGGCACAATACCACACAATTCTTATTAGCGGATATTTTTCGGACCTTAATCACGAAGGTTAAAAAAACCTTACGTGCAACATGTGTGTTTAACTTCTTAATCGGAGAGCGAAAAATGAAGATGAAATCGATTGATTTTTATCACCCAGGGATGACAGAGAATCGGCTTATTTTGAACGTGTTTTCGAACTTACGAAACAAGTTTAGAAAACAATTGAGTCCTTAAATAACATTAACAAAAAAATATTGCATGGATTAGATAGCGAATCAATATCATATATGTGTAAAAAGAGACGATGATGAGTAGTGAATATAGCACAACTTATTCCGTCTGAGTACTTTAGAAATAACAAACATTCCTTATAATAAGTTCGAGCTAGTGATTCCTAATTCTATAACATCAAAGAACTTGGAAGCGATATCACACAAGCCGCTAGCTGACCAACTGGAAACGCCATAGACATGACGACATGATGGGTGCCTTTGCTGCCATTTCAGAATGTCGTTTAGTGCAGTTTTCCCCATGGTTTGCTTCGATTAGGTTGGCAGGGCAGAAGAAAACTTTTACGGATACACTCAAAGGCCATGAGACACTTTGTGATGCCCAGAGGACTAAATAAATAACCCTTCGAACTTCAAGAATTTGACGTCCTGAGAACCAACTAGATCTTTCTACAATACCTAATGGATCAGTTAGATGTACCTAAAATTTTCGTGGGTAACCGCCTTCTGTTCCAACCCCGCAGTGTTCCTAAAACTAGATGAACTTAAAGCGGTCACCACCGCCATCGTATATGATCGCCACTCCACACACAGGTGACAATTTATACACATAACATTAGCAGACCACGCAGAAGACCAATGCTAAGAAGCTATCCATTTTTAGGCACCGACTTATGTTGTTTAGCAACGACATCTAGCGGTCTAGCCAGTAACTAGTGAAGGACAAGTTCCAAGGGCACCTGGTTCCCGTGGTACCACAAAGAACTCAGATCAGCCAAGATTTGAGAGCTCCCAATATTAATTGGAGAAACTAAATTCCCTCAATTTTAAGCCTAGTGCAGCTTGAGGTATTGAGAGCACCTCATTCCCGAACGAACAAGCGTAATTTATTTTTACCTTAACATTATTTCTTATATGTCTGCCCATTGCTCTGTTATTTCTGGGATTGAGTACAATATAATATACGAGCTTTTAGATGATATCAGCAAAAGGTCAAGGTCCGACAATCTGAATAAATCTGACCCCAAATGCAATGGCCACGGCGGAGGAGGCACCTGCTATGAGATTTAGGAAATAGATCAGTAAGTGGAACTTCTCCGAAACATTCTCATACACAAGTGATCGAAATTTTTTCCATTTTTTTTTTCAAATCATGCGGCAGTCTGGCATCAACAGCTGTCAAACACAAACTAAATGAGGGAGTTTGTAAAAAATTTTAACAGTAGTCATTTGACAGTTGCTGGTTAATAGATGCAATGTTGCATTTACAGTTAAGAGGCGGGAAATTCAAAAAGTCACGGATTTATTGACCCATCCTCGTATTTAATATTTGTATTGGCTGCTAATTGAATCCATTACTATTATTATTATTTTGTTTAAAAGGAAGTAACACTTATTCAATTAATACTTAAGTACTACTGAACTTAAGGTGTTACTTCCTTTTGTAAAAGGAATAGTTAGTGTAGAAAGGACAGGTGAGTCCGCACCGCTGTATTACCATATTGATTTATTGCCTTCCCAAAATGTTCATCACGTACAATTAGTTCTATTACTAACAAAAGCAGGAAAATTCGACATTTCCTAGTATTCGGGTGTATTAACAATAATCCAATAATAAGTTTAATAAGTACCACTCATTACCAAGATTAGAAAAACATTTTAAGAAACTTATGTCTAGTCTAGTCTTATATTCTCAGCACGAACTTCTATGCGGCATTCAATTATGAAATTTGAATTAAATATTATTACCTCTAGTTCATATGTGCTTTATATTAGCATTTACAATAAATATGATTGACAAGCGATGTTTCTACAAGTAGCGACTAGAGTAAACTATCATAGTCAACATACTAAACAAAACGTTTAAAATTCACAAACAAATCAATAGTTACAAACGTGGAGACGTCGAAGCTGCCATAAACACCAACTGAATAACTGACAGTCCGTGCGAGATACTTAATTTAAAACAACAACTACCAAGACCACTGCCAATGCGCTGTGCCTGGGTGGCTTAAATGTTGTATACACAGGCAGACACGAGTCAAGTTATTTTGTTTTGTTTTTATTTTATTTTTTTTTACAAGTTTACACTTTGATAATCCAACAAACAAAATCAAACGTGAGATTTCATTGAACTTGAAATATGAAAATTTGTTTTCTTGTTACACTCATATATTGTTTTATTTTGTGTTAGATATTTGAGGTATGAATAGTTTAATGCTCGTATTCACGGTGTTTGATTACTTCTCAATTAAATATTTAGTTAATTGCCATAATAAATTAAGTTATAAGACAATTTGCTTAGAAGCAAAAAGATCATGACTTTGAAGATTTGCGGTTAGAAATTTATTTGCCATTATTGAATTTCCAATATTCATTAAAATTTTTATCATTATTCAAATCTAATAATTTGATATATAATTACGATTAACAGTATTCTTCAATTCATTGAAATACAATATTAATTTCATAATATCATGACCTATACAATTTCTAAGTCATATTTACAAAAAAATTTTAAATATATTGTACAGTTGGTGCCAAAAAAATTGCACATTCATGATAATTTTCTTAAGTTTTTTTTTTTCTCAACTCTTATGCATTACATTGAATTTTGTAATTGAGGAAAACTTTGAGTCCCTGCAGAGAGCCCGTGAAGTGTTGAAAGTTCCAACGTTAATTAAATGGTTTCGATTCGAAAATTTTTTAGCACTATTTTTTATTTATTGAATCTTCAATTTAATTGAACTAAAAATAAGTATTCAAATCTTAAATCTAAATTATTATTTATTTAAGCCCATTTAATGCCAGACAAAAAAAAACACTATTTTCTGCGGTTTCTTCTGTGATGTCTTCACATCCATCGTGTTCGGCTAAGAGCAAGAGTGTCCCTCCTTCTCAGCCAAGTGTGGCCTCTGCAATGTAGAATGTTGCAGGCTAATGGGTTTGAATGATACTCTAGTTTCTTTATATATGTTGATTCGAACATAAGTTCAACTATTTGAAAAAGAGTTTTTAGATACAGGTCTAGAAACTTGCTTAATTTTTCTAACTATCCTCGTGCTAGACCGGCTCGTTAACGGTATATCTGAACACAATTAACACAGTATTTAAATAATATCAATTAATACTCTCTTGAGTCATATTCCTGTTAAAGCATACAGTCCGATTCCTGCAAAGAGCTACGACTAGTCCCTATGGTTCCTTCGAAATATGTATGGGTGAATCTATATTTCTAAACACACAGTCTTAGAAATTATCATTCCAATCCAATTCCTCAATCTAATGTCAAAATGTTATACTTTATCGAAATTTTTTTAATTGCCGGTCAAAAACTCTTTGCTTAAATATAGTTAAGGACTTAATTCGACATCAGTACTATCCAAAATTTTTTGAGACAGGTTTTTATTGTTCTATTGACAATTTCATAATGAATAATATGACGGAACGTGCATTAAATTGAATTTAATATCTTCGGAAGTGAATACGATTAAATTATTTAAAACTATACCCCGACACCTACTGTAACCAACACCACTAATATTACCTTATCACTGACCAAGACAATAGCTGGTACTATGCCTCTTCGGGGTATTAGGCAATCATTAAGGTTTAAGCACTAACCACAGGAAGACAGATGTTATATATTTTGTCTTTGGTAACAAACTCGGTTCCTAACAAATACTCTATTCAAATTTATACCGCAACACTCTGGAGTTAAATACGTCTAATATGGAAGACCATATAGACGCGAAGCTGTTTCAAAAAAAAAGTAAAAGCAATTCAGGCTTTGTAATTCAGTATTGATCATAGAAAAACAAAATTCAAAGGCAACAAGGTAAATCCTGTACACAACCTCAGCCGCTTTCTGGTATGTAAGAGTATTAAACGTTTTAACAAACATTTACTACGAAGCTTGTCTGCAGAAATACTAGCCACGGCTTCAGTACAACCCAAGAGATCACACTTGTTTGAGAAGTAGGGATTCTCCTTCTAGGCCAGACATGAAAGTTGTTAAGACAACCACAGAAGAAGATGACTACCTAAACCAATTCTGATCAGGTTACTAACTGCAATTCTTAGAAAGTGTAAGCCTCTAGCACCTTCCAGTTATTTAGAAGCCGCCTTGGGGAATCAGCCAGTCCAAATGATTTAAGCACTATTCGCAAATCACTTATCCAAATCATACTACAACTTTCTGACTGTCCACTATCATGGCAGATCCACATAAATACAAAGCAGTTTCAAATGAAATTGAACGCAGTTCAGATTAATTGAATTATTAAAAGGATTTCTATACTAAGCCTAGATAACAGCCAATGGGATGCGATAGAATTCCGTCGGAGCATGAAATATAGAATTAATTCAAAGAGGTACGATCACAGCTGCTATCTGCTCTAAAACAGTTCCATTGGTTTCAAACATGCGACAATCGTTTACTATTTGCTGTTGTGAGCAATTCCAGAATTTTGTGTTTATCAGTGATCCTCTTTAGATAATCAGTCAGTGGTTAAGATTTAAACAGTAGGCGCAGGAAGAGAGATATTAAACATGTTGTCTCGGGTAATAAACTTCGGCTACTAGGTGGCTGGGTACTACCTCAGGAAGGAGCTTGGGAATTATCCACGGAGCCATGGACAATAACTACTACCTGTATGATAAACAGAGCACTTGCGTTCCACAGCAAGTGATCTCACACAGGCTATCTGAGCAGGTACTTATGCAAATGTAAATTATATCTGCAGCAAATTGAGATCTTTTCACAAATAATAGGAAAACATTTTGGAGAATATGAATTTCGCTTTCAATTGAAGATAAAAGACAAATTCCTTAGTAAATCAGTGTTGGATCCTAAAGATTTTGAATCAAGTTTTCTATTCTTTTTCATTTTATTTTTAAGATGCCAGAGACAGACTGATTTCATACTATAGAAATGCAAAGTTATTAAAAATAACTTCGAATGGAAAAGACCTGATCATTTAAACATTTTAAAGGATCCCTTGTTTTAAAATTAATCGATTTTCATCTTTTAAAAAAACGTTTAATGGTTAAGAACTTCTTTGTTTAAAAAATCAATTTAATTAAATTTGTGTAAAAATACCACAAACTGCCATGTTATTTAATTTATTATTAATTAAATGAAAAAAGTTTTATGAAACAAAAATTAGTTTTATTTTTAAAAATTTCTCTCTTAATTACTCCAACTAGTCATATTAATGTTGAAAATTTTACAAAGATTGGTTTCTAAACTGACTTAAAATTGATGGGGAAATAATTGGAATAAAAAATTTAAATAATTATATACACGCTGCCTCAGCGCCAAAAATAAAAAAATAAAATATCAATAAAAAAAACTTGATAACACACCATCATTAAAATTAATTCTGAACATTTTTTAACCATTAAATGTGAAATCAGAAACTTACAGCAAAATCAAATTTACAATATCCCTACAACGTAGAGAAAAGGCAGTTAATAGAAAATCTTTCTCTTGTAAAATTATGTGTTTGTCACTTACGTTTTTTTCGCAGTTAAGGCTCGCATATCAAATGCGAACGGCTTAAGATATGGCAATAAAATTTAGAAAATAGTGCAATTAATAAAATTTTATAATTAATTTTTCCAAATGTTGTACATTTTTCATATATGAATACTGGCATTCCCAAAACGGGGAAAATGTGTTCCAAAAATTCATATTTTTATAAAACTGATATTCTTGCCGTTAATTACAGTGTGTTAAAAAACCTTGCTTCGCAATAACATGTAAGGCCGTAAGAAAATATATATTTGTTATAATCGTTGTTTTGAACTGTTAACAATTTTTGATGAAATATAAAATTTTCTTTGCAAGTTTTAATAGGGCTAAAGGATAAAAAAATTTATAGGCATAAAACTTGTCAACATTCAATTCTAAATTTTATTATTAGTTGCGATATTTAAAATTAATATATTTAACCTTCAGCTTTCAGATGCCCGTGGCATCTAAAATACTTAATTTAGATCGCGTAAAATTTGGAAACAACAGACATTCAAAGCCAAACAAGATAGAGAATTGATGCGGGCTAAAAGGACATTTTTGGCAAATGTTTTAGAATATAAAACATGAGAGGTGGTCAATTTTGGGGCCTGTCTACGCTTCCCCTTAACTGGCTAGGCAACCCTAAGCAATTAAAAACACCACAAGACTTCATTTAAATTACCTAAATGCTTCACGAGTTATCGAATTATTTCCAAATGAAAGAGTTTTAAGGCCTCTATGTGCAGGAATATTTTTCACTCGAAAAAAAATCATTGAAAAAAGTCGAATGACATTTACATTGTTTCCATTCTATTAATTAAAATCAAAATCAGTTGACAAGATCT
This sequence comes from Germaria angustata, assembly GCA_963681545.1. Taxonomy (NCBI): domain Eukaryota; kingdom Metazoa; phylum Arthropoda; class Insecta; order Diptera; family Tachinidae; genus Germaria; species Germaria angustata. Next base: position 66,973,190 of record OY812998.1, on the reverse strand, counting down.
TGATTAAAAATATAAGTTTTTTATACAAACTTGTGCAATGATGGCATAATTAAAAAATTTGTTCTACTTAATATTAAAATTTTTTGGTATTGTACCCTTAAAATAATTTAATTTTTTTCTAAATTTCCATAACCGTTTGAAATTCATTGAAGATTTGGTTTAATGTCCAATGCAATAGTGGCATATGGGCAGCTAAAGACACAACAAATGAATTTGAAAAATTGATTACTCAACAAAAAAAAAAACAAAAACTATTTTTCGATAATGCAATTTCATTTGTTTGTTCATTACAATACCTTTTCCCTTTGCATAATAAACACGTAATCTTTTTTTTAATTCAAAAGTAATATTTTCTTTCTAAATCACAAAATCATGCAGCAATTAGTAATTAAAATTTCCAAAGAATTTCAATTACATTAATAATAGCAATAACAACTATTGAGCATTGCAAGTGATATAGCGAAATAAACAAATTAAAATAATTAAGTGAAATTTAAAAGAGAGATTATAAAAAATGATAATCCTACAACGCGACTGTTAAAATAGTGCGAAACTGTCTGTCAATTTGGAAAATTTTACACAACGAAACAATTGAATCATTGTTTTGCAAAGATAAAACAAATTAATATTTTATTACTGCAATAAGTTGCGATGAGGTGCAAAATTCTTTTAATTCTTAAGAACAAATACAAGCAGATGAGAACAACATGTTGTTTTCGGAATCCGCTACCGTCTAATCATCAGTACGATTTTCCTTTTTCAATTCATCGTCGAACAGTATTTATGTCATAAACGCGTCAGTTCAAAGCATAGTAACTAGTAGTCTAAATACAAGTATCATTTTCAAACGTATGTTATTGAGACACTGATAAGATTTCTTCTGTTCGAAATATTGACTATCACTCGGAAATATTGACTATCACGCGGACCAAAATGAGTCGCTTTACGCTTGAACAATGTTAGAAAATATTGCAAAACAATTGGACTTCAAATTTGGCCGAAAAATTACCATTTCCGACAAGGGGCATTTTCATCTCGGCGGGGCTATATCAGCAAACGATATTATCTGGGTACCAGAAAAATCGCCCTTTATTGTAGAGAAAGTAATGCATCCACAGTGAGTGAAATTTTCTTGTGAATTTAGGAAAGATGACCCAAATTTTTATTATTATTATTATTTTTTTTTTTAATTCGACACTAGCCTATGATAATTTCATAATACTGTTTTCAAGTGGGGTTGAACGCTTCATGTGAAATGCCGCATGTATATACATGGCGGCATGAACCATAAGCCTTCGACCCTCAGATTACTAGTCAACGGCTGATTATGTCGACCTATGCCCAGGATATTTGCGCGCGCTTGTGTTGTTAAAAAGACTTTAGTGAGACCCGAAGTTAATAAGACTGCTGGGACAAATAAAATACTAGTACTTTTCTTGAAACAGTGATTGCCTTCAATTTAGAAAATCCATTCGATAATAAAATTCCCATAAATCGAAATATTCCGTGGTTTTCTAAGTATGGAAAACTTTAATATTGTAGAGTGTATGGAGGGAGTGCAGTGAATCACGAAGACCTCCAAAACTCGCGATCTTGTAATAAATGGAGTAGTTGGGATATTTCTAGATCGTTCGTTTTTTGTTTATAGAGTCAAATTCAAGAGTAATTCTATTTCTTACTTTCTATTAGAGGATCTTCAGCACCCCTTTAGCCCTGGTTGGAAATTCACCAGTGCAACACATCAGATTCGTATGCGTGACTATGATAATGCCAACGTAGCTGATGATATTTAATTAAAACTTATTCCAAACATTTCTGTAAAGACATGTCTGACTTACTTGGATATCAAATGGATCAATAATTTGATACATTTGAAAACATCTAATTTTTAGAAATATTAATAAATGCCGCGCGTTGATGCATGTCCGAATAGACCTTTCGTTCCTATTATTCCGCAGACTAAAACAAATATATGCCATTCAAATTCATTTAATAATAGTCATGCCTGTAAGGCAGAATATGAATAATATGTTTTACTACGATCTCTAATTTTTATTAAAATTTTCAATAATAAAATACCAGAGTTTGGCTTATAATCATGCAACTTAAAATGCAAATTAAATTAACAATTTAGCTAATTTGCATACGATGCAAGTACATTTATTGCAATAAATCACTTGTTTCAAATTTCTATATGTAGTTGCAAAAAGACAAAAAAGTGACAACAGCTAAAATAAAAATGCATTACAAAAAAAAAACTTGTTAAAACTTAACAATAATAGAAACAATAGGAACGGCAGCAGAACAATTTATTAACAAACACATTCCGAAATCAAATATTAATGGAGTTGGACAAGTCCGACTGTTACCCTACACCAATAATAAAACTCAGCATTATGAACGAAATTTTGAATTGAAATGAAAATTCAATATTTTTGCAAAACAATTTGGGATATTTCCCTTAATTATAAATTTTATTTGGCCATTTGTTATCGGCTTTAACCATTTGCTGCTGCTTATGCCAGCCAGGGTTGTAAGATCTGGCGACTGCTCGCCAAACGTGGCGATTTTTAAGTTCTTTTAGCGATCGAGTTTTCTATCTGTGCGACGTGACAATTTTCTTGGTGACTTTTAAAAGGAGGTGATGAAATATTTGAAGAATTTTTTTACTCATTAAATCAATTTGTTTTGATCATATTAGGCTGTCATTATAAATTTTATAGCAGAGGGTGAGTGTATATATTATTCTTCATTTATACTAATCGCTAAAAATTATTTACAACAAATTATTTAAAAAAAAATCCTATTTTTGAAAAAGCGATAGTTTACAATATCCATTACTAATTCCAGCCTGATCGCATGGAGTTAGGAAGCATTCATGAATAATTTATATCTAAAATAATATTTTCACCATATCCAAGGGGTATTGATCACGTTAAGCTCAGCTATAGATCTCTCGAACTCTGATTCTTGTTTTAAAGCAACAGATTATGAAACTGAGATTGGAAGTAATCTAAGATCTAACATCAGATCACATAACAATTTGAAACAAGAAACTAAAAATATATGTTGAATTACTTCGCAGAAAATATGAAGCTTTTCTAAATTTATAAAGAACTTTCGATAAAAAAAGAATAATACAAGACAGATTTTTTGCTGTGTGCGAAGATAAATGCGAATTAATTTGCGAGTAGCACAGACACAAACTATAATTTTTAACAGATCTAATTTCACAGTTAACAGAGTACTGTTAATCAGTTAACAGTAGTAGCATATAGAACAAAAATGATAAAATTAATAGAATTTATAAAGGGAAATATAAAAAATGAAGACAGTGCCTCCAAGAAGCAATTGATAATATTGCAATTATATGATATGGGAAAGAGGTTTAAAAGAACAAGAGAATTAATTTAAAATAAAACGAATTTCTTAATAGAAACGGTTGTCCAAAAGGTTCGAAATATAACCATATTGGTTATATTTCTCTAAAATATAAACGTTTTCAAATTAAATTTTCAATTATCATAAATATGTTAGATATATAACGATTAAATCGTTTTTTTTTCTTTTTGAAAGGGCAGAAAATGTTACACTTTCTTTCAGAAAAGAAAGTATATAAAAGTAACACACAAAAAGAGAGCAAAAAATAATTGTTGTTTTTTAATTTGATATATTCGGCTAAATATTTGAGAAAAATGAGAAAAAGTTTTAATTTAGCAAATAATTATTTTTCGATTCCAAACAGAACATTTTTTTAGCCTTCTAACTTAATATTTAAACCCTCTCAGCCTTCGATGTATGGGTATTTCTTGTATCCTTTGGTAAAATGCGGCAAAAAACTTTCCTTAAAAAGCGACATAGTGGAAATATTCTATAAAAAACAAATTTTTTATAAAAAATCCTTTTACAAATCTTCAAAATTCAACTAGAATGCCAGAGATAAATCAAACCTAGAAATGTGCTTACGGGTTAATTTCGTACTTATTCCCAACTGATGCTTCTTAAATGTCCCACACAACTGGATTTTTATAAAAATGCTTTACGTATAGAAGAATTTTTGGTTAAAAACGCTGAAACACGTATGTGTATGTTTATTTTCATATCTGATGGTATCAGTCGTTAGAATTTCATTACTTTGAAACAGGTTTGATTTTGTTGCACAGTTGAATTAGTTAAAGATTAATTGGCGTCTTAATTTTTCTTCTCAATTTACGTCTATAAGTGGTACTATGGAAGACAATTATTGTTGTAGGGCATTGCAAAACATGACACATGTAATTGATGATGGCAAATTTTTTATTTTATTCTGGTCTCCTTTTGACAGCACAACAAAAACAATTTGACACAAATTGTATTATTTAATAATTTATGCTCTTATTTAAATAATTATTTAGTGTTCTAATACAATTTGTAAAAAGCTTTAATAGCAAAAATAGCAAAAACAAACAAAAAAAACATTGTCATCAAATATAATGGTTGTTAGAAACTTTTTATGAATAAGTTTTTTTTAGAAATTTTGCTAGAGAACAAAGTTTAAGAGCGCAAATTCTTCGTTGGGATGTATACATTTTTGCAAAGCAACTTAGATGTTTTTTTCTTTAGAAAAAAATTTGTAGCGAAATTGAAATTTATATATGTATTAAAATTAAAAAAAATACACTAATTAAAAAAAATACTCGTGTCTGGGAAATTAATAATACTATTAAGGCAATCGGTTTTATGATAAACTTAATTAATTAATATTTATATTCAGTCAGCCAAGACATTTTAATTTAATTCCAATTATTTTATTGCGCCTTAATTCTAAAATTCGAATGATTCTAGTAAAAGAATAGATTCCATTAAAAACATTCTTAAATAAACAACAATAGCAAATTATACATAAACATAAACATAAATTTAAATTAATGCGCCAGGAAATAATAATAATTCGGCAATATCGAATATTATAACCACTAGGATAACAAGCTACGTAATACCTTTTAAGTATACGTTTTAAGTATAAGCAAATTGTTTTAAAATTTAATCATATAAATCTAATTATAAATTTTTGTATTTCGCAATAATTTTTAAATACTGATATTGGCAATGACTAATGAATTTTCTTGTATATTGGCTACATAGCTAATCGCTAGTTACAGGTAAACAATTTCCTCAAAAATTTTTTTTCATATTTTTCAAATTTCGGCAAATTTTTAATTCTTTATGGGGTTTTCTTTTCTAAAAAAAGGTGTAACATTTTTTACCCTCTCAAAGATAAAAATTGGAAAATACGCAAAGTTATTAAGAAAGATCAAGCATTCTGTAAGGGAGTAATACATTCTGAATCAGAGCAATATATATGTACGTAGAATCGTTTTATAGATTGACTAACAAAATGTTAAAGAAAAGACCATTAGTACGAGTAGCTTTCGCTCGCAAACAGTAAAACAAAATCAATGTAGAATGGAGACTTTTTTGTCCCCTTTTTGAAGCGGGCAAATATCTCCACATAACAGCGATATAGTGGCATGAAGTGTTCCCCAAAAATATATACTTATGTGATAAAAATTTAATATCATCGAACTTGCAAAAGCTCAAAACTCAATTTGAACGCTTAAAATAAGTCGAAATTTAAAATGTATTTAAGGGTTAATTTCGTACTTATTCAAAATTGTGGCACTAATTGAAAACCTCATGGGTCCTCGCGGTGTGGGCCTTTTTGTACCTTGTCCTGAAGAACGTCGAAAATTCGGCTTAAACAGCGATGTAGTAGTATAAAATGTTTTACAAGAATATTTTTCATAAAATTTAACAATAGTTTGTTGAATACGCAAAACTCGAAATTTAACTTGACAATAGAAATACTCGTAATTCAAGGCTCAGAATGTGTTTAAGGATTAATTTCGTAACAAGGCAAGATTTTAAGCGATGAGTTTGTAAGGGAAAATGTGTTATGCACAATTTTAAATTAATTCACTTACAAAAGAACTCCATAGATGGATTTATTCATTATTAAAATTTTCTATGCAGAATATTGTCCGCGAGTAGAAAAACATTCCAAATGAATAAATGTGCAAAGGTAGAATTTCTAAGTGAGTGGGAAGTTCAGAAAAGCAATCAAAGTTTCTAAAAAACCAACATTTTTTGAAATAGTATTTGTTAGAAGTAATTTTTTTTAGAAAATTTTTGATAAATTTCGATATTAGAAGGTGAACAAAACTGAAGCACAGGTAATTTACCCTTTATATAAGAAAATTAAGAACTTAAAGTCCAAGTCGTTCCAGCTGTTTAGGATTTATGATAGAACAGACTGAAACACATATAAAAACAAGGCAAAACAAAATCGTGCATACTCTCATGAGTGCTTTCGGTTGATTTTCAATCTTATTTTGTAGTAATTTAATTGGCATTATAGCATGGCAATCTATCACCCACAGTTCCATTCTCGCTAAATATTGAAATTAATTTGCAATAACAAATAAAGGATATCCGCAGGTAGTTCAACGTTTGATTATCTACTTCACTACAACGATTAAAGGTCTTTGGTTTTTATAGTCGGTATATGAAGTTGCGATTTGTAATATTTAAAAATGAAAATACATATTATTAATAATTAGTGATTTTAATGCGAACTAAATATTTATTAAAACTTTAAGCTATTTCCATATGCGCCAAAATGTGCGAGCCGTTTTTGAAGGCCGTTTTAATTTTTTTGCATTTCAAAATATGAAATCAGTTTGATATTGAAAAACAAGCCGTTTCTTAAAGGCATTGAAAAGCGAAATTTATTTAATTAAAAATTATTTATGTAATTAAAGGTAAAAATTCTTTTTAAAATTATTCCATTTTTTTCGTTTACTAAGTATATTGTGTAATAATTTAATTTAAATAATTGTAAAACTCAAAATAAACGGAAAAGCTTATTTACTTCAAGTTTTGTATTTTATCAAGTATTAAACAGTTTGTATAACGATAATTGGGTTTTAATGCATGAGCTTGTGCCAACAACACTTCTCTTGACTATCAGCACTTTATTTCAAATGTGAAAATTAATTTCAACTTTTTTGTTGTTGTCCAATTGTTTCGAAATAACTTTCTGAAAATATTTCGTATTTGAAAGCAATTTCTATTATCTTAATCCCACTACTTGTGGCAAGTATTTAAACAGTTTGTTAAGAAATACTTGAACTAAAAATACATGTAGGAGCATATAACACATGCTGTAGAATTATTAATAAGGCATAAATGTCAAAGCACAGTGACTTAGTGGCGCCATCTGCTAAAGTTGCAGCCAATTCAAATTATGATTTTATATTTGAGCAACTAGTTAAAAATTTTACAATTGTATGCAATTACTTTCCCCGAAGAGAAAATGTTTCAAAGAATTCAATACTGAAGCGGTGAAAATTCTGATATTTTTCAATGATTTTAACATGGAGTTGTGATTGTAAGATGTCCTCTTTTTTAGATACCCTGTTCACTGGATCTGAAGTCATCTTCAAGATGTTAAGAAAAATGATTTATTTTATATTTTATAATGTGTACGAAAGCTGTCCTTATTACATACATTTAATCTTTATTTACATAATTAATTTGTTGGTATATTTTTATCGACTGGATTTGGACTCGAACTTGTGAATATTATTTCATCATAATAACTCGTCAGCGTAATCTCTACATATATAAAAATTACGTGTATGTTCGTGATCGCTAAACTCAAAAACTACTGGACCGATTTTGACCAAACTTTATATACATGTTCTATGGGACATGAGGAGTGTTTCTGTGTAGTTTGAAGTTCGTCCGACAGATGGCGCGATACTTAGTTTTGTGTGTGTGTTTTTGCACCGTAACTCAAGAACTACTGCACCGATTTTGACCAAACTTTATATACATGCTCTATGGGGCGTGAGGAGTGTTTCTGTGTAGTTTGAAGTTCGTCCGACAGATAGCCCAATATTTATTTTTTTTGTATTTTGCCCGATAGAGATTAGCGCGATAAGCCTATGCTGTGTTTCGCTGAAAGCGTTGGGTCCTTAATCAGCGTGTAGTGGCGTTAATTAGCCCGATACCGGTATTTGAACAATAATTGCTATGTCGATTTAGTGCACCTTTCATTCTTCTCCGAAATATCAATCCGCCATGACTTTTCAACGAAACCAGACTTGCAGTGAAAATAAAATTTGAAGGCAAAACGACGTTTGTCCGGGTCAGCTCGTTACATATAGTATAAAATAGCTTTAAGAATAGCAACAGAAAAAAGTAATAGTAATAGTTTAAAAAAAATAGAACTTCAAAGGAAGTCATGAAAGTATACAGATTTTGATACAGAACAAATGAAAATCGAGATCTATTTTCAACATTTTAAGAAGAATCAATTTATTTTATTTTATTTATTACTATTTTTACTTCTTTGACAAAATAGAATGTAAATATCAAGTTTTAATGTTTGTTTTTAAATGTATTAATAATATTGGTTACCATACTATACCGCTCACGCTAAACCGAATAGATTTCAATACATGGAACAGAACAATAAAAAACTGCATATTTTTTAAAAAGCGATAGTTTACAATATCCACTACTTAAGCCTGTAATTCCAGCCTGATCACGACACCCAAGGGGTATTGATCATGTTAAGCTCAGCTAGAGATCAATATACATATTATGAAACTGATATTGGAAGTAATCTAACATTAGATCACATACAAATTTGGAACAAGAAACTAAAAATATTTGTTGAATTACTTCGCAGAAAATATGAAGCTTTTCTAAATTTATAAAGAATTTTCGATAAAAAAGAATAATACAAGACAAATTTTTTGCTGTGTGTGAAGATAAATGCGAATTTAACTACAAGTAGCAGGGACACAAACCATAATTTTTAACAGATCTAATTTCACAGTTAACAGAGCACTGTTAATCAGTTAACAGTAGTAGCATATAGAACAAAAATGATAAAATTAATAGAATTTAAATAGGGAAATATAAAAAATGAAGACAGTGTCTCTAATAAGCAATTGATAATATTGCAATTATATAATATGGGAAAGAGGTTTACAAGAACAAGGGAATTAATTTAAAATAAAACGAATTTCTTAATAGAAACGGTTGTCCAAAAGGTTCTAAATACAACCATATTGGTCATATTTCTCTAAAATATGACTTTTTTCTAATTAAATTTTTCAATTATCACAATTATTTCAGATATATGACAAACCGTCTTTCTTAGCAGATAAGCATTTACTAATGTAGGCTTAAATCGTTTTTTTTTTCTTTTTGAAAGGGCAAAAAATGTTACACTTTCTTTTAGAAAAGAAAGTATATAAAAAATAATTGTTTTTTTTTTAAATTTGATATATTCGGCTAAATATTTGAGAAAAAATAGAAAAAGTTTTAATTTAGCAAATAATTATTTTTCGATTCCAAAATTATGATAAAATAATATTTTTGCACCTTTCATTGATATTTGAGCAACATTAATTTAATTAAATGTTACATCAAAATTCAGATAACGCAACTCTTCTTGGTCGTTGATAATATACATGTATTTGAGGAATATATTGATTGAATGAATTATATTTCTTTTTAATGGCACAATTTCACTTTTCACTGAATTTTGCTATTTATTTGACCAAAAGTTGCATGAAAGCCAACCAATAGAACGTTTCGTTGAGATAATTAAATATGTATGTTTCATTACATATTCTAAGAAAATGTTTGCTGAATTTATAAAACACGAGATAGAAACAAGCAAACAGAGAATTGATTATATTGGTGGAAATAATAATTTGCCCGTAGCTCTAAAAGTAATTGATCGTATTGCCATTTTTAAAGTTATCTTGCAAAGAAGACATACAATTGAAACGCTTTTAATATAAATATTTTAATATAATTTTTTATTTATGAAAATATATTTTTGAAACATATTTCAAAAGTTACTTTTTACCTTATATTTTATTTAAACATTTAACTTTTGAACTTTTTGCCAACTTGGCTCAATAATGGCTTTTTGGCGCTGGGGCCAAAAAGAAGTTTGAAAAATTTATTGTGTCCAACTAAAATTAAAAAAAAATGAGTCGTGAAATGATAAAAATTATCCAATAGTCACAAATTGTTTACTTTTATGTGAAAAGTAATAGTTTTAGTTCAAAATTTAAGAAATATGCTGTTTTTATGTAAATTTAAGAAACAGGCTGTTTTTAAATTTCTTGAGAAAATCTTAATTTTCGGACTTTCTAGAAAATCGAATTCAAACTTTAAATTTTTATATAGATATTTTGCTTACAGGAATCTTAGTCTCTAGACGTGAATAAAAAAAAATAATGGAAATACATTTTTCGCCTCAAACTGAGCCTGTAAGATTTCGCAGTCATAAAAAATTTGGAAAAACTTTAAAAATCACTTTTCATAAAAAAATTGTCTCCTAATACCCTTTGTTATTATTACATTCAAATAATTTAGGATAATTAATAAAAATCACTCTCTGTCTCTCTCTTTCTCTATTTTCTTTTCAAACAAACAGACGTGTCAGCAATGGTTGGTATTAAGGACATCACGGATAATAAAAAAATCTGGCGTCAATTGCTGGCCGAATTGGTGGGCACATTCTTTTTGGTTGTCATTGGTGTTGGCAGTTGCACCGGTGGTTCAGAATGGTCACCATCAATACCACAAATAGCCTTTACTTTCGGCTTAACTGTGGCCACATTGGCACAGGTAAGTTGATATTTTTATACAATATTATTTAATTATTATTGTTCAAACCTACATTATAAAAAAAATATATATACACAGTCATTTAATTGATCTCTTTATCGAAAATTTGCAAACAATTGTTATTAAAACTTTGAAATGAATTGTAAAGAAACCATAAATAATCAAAATATGACCATCATCATTAATTTATTTTTCAAAGGCAGTCAAACTTTTAAATATGAAGTAGTGAATTGTTAAGCAAAAAAATTTTTTAAATGTCATCTTTATTCAAAAACAAATTCACAAGAGGTACATGTACGCATAGTAGTGACCTACTTTTACCCAGTTTAGGTACAAAATAAAATGATTCACTTACCACTGTGGTGAATAAGTTGAGTAACGTATTTCTGTAAAAAAAATTATACATTTCAATTAATTAATTAGAATTTTAATAAACGATGATGTTTAGAAATAAGAAAAAAAATTTATTTTAAATTAAATCGACATAAAAAAATTAAAACGTTTGCAGGAGAGAATACAAAATTACTATTTGGCTATTCTTGTCAAGCAGAACTATAAAAATCAGTATTTTAATAAAAAAAAACTTATCAGAAAAATGCACACGACCTTGTCAGGGAGTTAAATTTTTATTAATAACACCGGCTTCCATAATGAAGCAGTGGTGAGATATAGAAAATGAATAAAAAACAAATTATTTATGCTAAATTTGGCCTAAAGCTCATTCATAAAAATATATCAAAGAAGGTCGAACACATTTGCATTAACGTAGTTTTTTTTTTAATAAATTGATCAAGAATAGAATACAATTTTTTCTAGAAAACAAATGCCCAAAAGTCTTCAACTAATTACGAGTTTTAGAATTTAAGTGGCCTTCCACCGTTCAGTGGGGACTTCCAAACTTTGACAGCTGATAGCGGTCATATTACTGAAGTTACATTTTTATCAAAACGGGTGTTCTATTCCGTCAACGTTCGGTGCGTTTAGCACATTTTACGGTCGCCATAATCATCCTCCATTGCTATATGAAGGAGTACGTCAGCAAGCAGAATTTTAGAATTTGGGACGATTCCAATTCATATGACATCAAAGAGCGTCCAATGCATTCGATCAAATTATCAAATTGTTTTATCAGAATGGGCAACGTTGCAAGAACGCGTCATTAAGTTTTAAAACTAATTTTTTTTTTTAAATTGAGCAAATGGATTGAAATTTGCTTAAAATACACTTTATGCCAACGATCTGATAGGATACATCGATGTTTTAAGTAGCAGCTCCTTGTACGTCATGTAAAAGGTGTGAAAAATACGTCCAGTAAAAATGAACTTCCAATGGAGTGGATAAGATCGTAAACTTGTGTTCCGCAAGTAGTAAAAAATCTGATCTTTTCCAGGTCAGTAAGTCCGTTTTTTATCCCTTCAAAAAAATAAGATTTCTCGAGGTCATCAAGTGAGGTGATTTTATCGTTGGAATCAAATATCTTTCCCCCGAGCCATTTGTTTAGGTTCGGTGACAAGAAATAGCCACTCGCCGCTAAATCCGGGAAATAAGGCAGATGAGGGAGCAATTCTTGGCATAATTCAAGCAATTTTGTCATGGGAACTGCAGGTGTATGTATTCGCTGACAAACCCATCTTGGCCTTCTTCGGCCCCGATTCACCACGAGAAACCAAATGTTTTAACTGCTGTTTCGTCTCTGGTGTGTGCTTGTCCACGGTTACGAAACGGTAGAATACCTCGTCTATATTGCGGTTGAACAATGCCAAATTGTCACACGATTGGCATATTTCATACTTGTACCGCCACAACGCAATTAACTAAATGACTTTTTTACTATTGAAATTGATGGTGCGGAATTCCCAAAGTACGAGTATTCATCAAGCTTGAGTATTCATCATTCTCTTCTCAAGTCAAGCGGTAGTCTGTTAGAGATGGCTGTCAAGAACGAAATACATGACGAAACTTATTCAAATTTTGGAAGGAGTTAACTGGCAGATAGATGCCACTTGACAATAGCAGTATTTTCCTTTCAGTTGAGACAGAAAATTCAAAAAGGCATGCACTTATTGATCCGACTTCGTACGTTTCGCATTCTACGCTTGAAGGTGTCTTACACTTTTATGCTCTGAAATTTGTACATGCAACTATAATGAATCCATTTTTCTATAGATGTGTCAAATGCAAAAGAACATAGAGCTTCCCCGGTGAAAGCTTATTTACATTCTCGAGATTTGTATGTTCAAAACAATTTTTTTATATAAATTTATTACTCAAAATACTTATGAATTTATTGAGCCGCTAGCTATTTTTAAAAAATAAAATTGCGTTATTTTTTTTTTAAATAGGATTGCGTTTCAGAAATTATAATTTTCAAAAACTACAAGGCCAATTAAAAACTTATTTACAACAAAATCTGATATCGATTACAAAATTGTTTACGAATATCTACCCATAATTAACTTAAAAAGTTTAATGAATTTTTAATAACATTTGCAAACTCTCATTGAAATTTCAAATCCAAGCCCTAAAGCTTTTTAACCCACATATTTTCTTTTTTATTTTATTTCTAAGTCGCAAAAAAAAAATGATCAAATCACTTGACCTTCAAGACAAATGAGAAAGACAAGTGGAAAAAAAACTCGTTAAAACTTGAAACGGATTTACGCAAAAAATAAGTGAAACGGCAAAAACAAAATAATTTAAAAGTAAAAAAAATTTATATTTGAAAACATTTTTACACAAATTGACTGAGTGACGGCAATAACTATTTATTTAAGTGACTGAAATCTAACGACCAAAATTACAAGTAAAAATGCTAAATGTCTGTATACAATATCTATTGGATCGAATCTAATACTCCTAGAATGTGCGAGCGAGCGTGCGTACAAGAGTGCGTGTGTAATAATTACACACATGAATGAAACAACTTGGCTTGCGAAGTGACTGACTGACTTGACTAACACACTGGGTTGGTTGGCTGCTGCTGCTGCTGTTGTTTGTTTGATTATTTAGATTAAATTTATTAAGTTTTAGTTGGAAAAATAAGCGCAGAAATATCTTGAGAAAAAATTAACGGATACACATAATTAAGCGCTAAAATTATGTCTATCAAATTAGAAAAGAAAAAAATAGTTACTTAAAAACAACAAAGTTAACTTAATGCGTAAGTTAGTATAAATATTTAGTTTGTTGTATGGCATTCTGTTGTTTTGTTTTTTTATAAATGAATTAAATAAATTTAAAAAAAATGCGTAAATGCACACACAACAACAGACACCACCGCGACTGCAGTTTAAATTAGAATTAAAAACATTTGCACTAATTGCATAAATAAGTCTTGAAGTATGTGTAAGTTTTTTTTAATTAATGATTTTTTTAATTTGTTTGTTTAAATTAGAAAAAGAGTCTGTAGTGTGAGATTGTTTTAGAATCTTAATTTGAACAGGTTTATCAAGCTTTAATTAACAACAGCCTTAACAATGCCGATGATGTTGTTAATAAAGAACATAATGATGATAATGTTGGTTATTGGTTTTGGAAAAAACAATATTTAAATTATAACAAATAAAAAAAATCAGCGCAAGAAATCTTTTGTTTGCTTTTATTGATTTTTATTTAACTCTGTTTTCGGAAAAATCTTATCGTTTGGAGTCAAATTTAATATTTAAAACTTAAGACTTTATTGAGTCTTTATCACTGTACTGGGGGATATCGGGGCCGACAAAGGACGGAACAGAAAAACTGAAACAGTATAACAGAACTTGAGCTACTTTAACATACATCGGCAAAAAATTATATAAAAAATTAAAAACAAAAATTGTAAACACAACAAAGGGGTTCAAAACAGAATACAACTTGACTTTGTTCAAGTAACAACTGTCAAATATTCTGTTTTGCCAAATTGCCATGGACGGATTTAGCATTAAAAAACACGTGCAAATGATACAATTGTTTTATTAAAATTGATGTTCTATTCGAATTTAATTTTCACCAAAAAAATTATCTTCAATGATGAAGTCCATTTCTGGATGAATGGGTACGTTAACGAACAAGATTGTCGAATTTAACATGATATTCAAACGCGTCCAATGCATCCCGGAAAAAGTGACTGTTTGGTGTGGATTTTGTGTTTGTGGTGTCAACGGTCCATATTTCTTTGAGATCGACGTTGGTCAGACCATCACCGCCAACTGCTAGAACAATAGGTCTATGATTACCAATTTCTTTTGGCCTGAATTGGACGATATGGACACCACCGACTATAGCCCAAAAGGAAGGCTATTAGTATACTTAATCCCTTACACATCAATAATTCTTTATCATTGTTATCCAATCAGTAAATACAGAAGTGATCACTTGAGAGTCTCCAGTCAAGTAGACCGGGGGAGGAGTTACTCAGTAATTCCGAAAAGAGGAAATTGTCTCGAAACAAAATATGATCGTTACCGAGCTGATCTTCCTTCCGGTATCAGACTAATAGCGCCATCATTTCTGACAAAAACGTTACATATATTTTGGCTTCCCAGCATATCTATGTTCAGTTATAAAAAAAGAAAATGTTCTTTTCTAAATATGTTGCATATAAAATATGTGAATATGTAACATGTTGTGGAACTAATTTTATTTTAGATTTTTCCAATTGTGTTGAATATTTCGCTGATATAAATAAGAGTTTCCTTTTGTTTTATTTTCGTTTACGTTTTTATATAAAGTTTAATGTATAAACATTAAATATTTCATAATTAATTATTATAATTAATTATTGCAAATATACTCGTCTGCTCATGAAAATCAGAAGTTTGTTTTATTTTAGTAAATGAATAGTGATGCGAAGATATCTTTGCAACCGCATAATTATAAGTTGTAAATCGCTTGAAAGATGTAAATATTCCCTCTTATTATGATTGTCGCGTCGACGTCACATCAAGTCGACAGTAAAAAAAGAGATTTTATAAGCCATAGTAGTAGTAATATCCTATCAATAATATTTAATAGTTCTCGATAACGATTCCACAATTGCCAATATATTGATGTCGACTTGATGTGACGTCGACGTCGACAATCATAATAATTGCAATTGTTTTAAAAAACAAGAACTTCGATTTTATAATCGAAACACTAATTTTGAATGCAACTATTTTTCTTGTATTAAGATTTTAGAATTAGTATCACTTTGGGAGAGCGTGGAAAACACGTAAAATGTTTTCCCAATTTTTAAGGCAATATGTTCTTTCTTTACGTATTCATTTAAGTCTATGGATAAATCCTTACAGTGCACGAACTTTTAATTATTTCATTTAAAAATTTAAAACGTTCAATAGCATTCACACTCAATGAAAATTCTATTAAATTAAACCTTCAAATAAAACAATAACACAACTTTCGAAATGGATCTGTTTTAGCGTAAATTTTATCAAAAATTTTGACGTGTAGTGGCATTAGGGGAATATACAAAGACAAATTGCTGGGAAAGAAATCAAAACAGACGTTTCTATTTACAAGTTTTATCAAAAATAAGACTTTAATTTGTTTAATATAATAATCAAGCTTGAGGTCTTATTTTTTGTTAAATGATTTTATTCAAAAACTGTCGATATTTCGATACTCACTGAGTGTCATCTTCAGGACAATTCTCTTTTTTAAATAATAAAATTAAGAGAATTATCCTGAAGATGATACTCAATGAGTATCGAAATATCGACAGTTTTTGAATAAAATAATTTAACAAAAAATAAGACCTCAAGCTTGATTATTATATTAAACAAATTATAAAGAAAAGGTCAAAAAATATAGATATATTGATAAGACTTTAAGTGTAGTTCGTCGGCTTAGCCCCGTAGGATACAGTGGATATGCAGCAAGTCCTCTATAAAAAACAGGGTAAATTGTTTTTAAACGGACTAAATATGATTCACATTTACCATATACCAGATGGCGCAAAAGTAATATCATTATTTTGACTGGCCGCCATTTTGTTATAAATGACAAAGAAGCTCTGTTTTCATAAAAAGTTTATTTGAAAGTGTAAAATTGATGACATTAATTGGAAAAAATTATATCGCTCAAATGGCCACCTCTCAAATAGCAACCGCGTTTTATGGCATTTTAAATTGTTGCTCATAAAGCATCTGGCTCTAAATTGGCGATTTCTTTCAAGACTTGCAAGGTTGGTGGTCTATTATGGTAAGTCCAAGATTGTAAAAAGCACTAAAGAAGAATTCTGGCACTATTAGATCTATCAATCTGGACGGCCAGTTCAAATCTTTAAAACGGGAGATTAATCGAGCTGGAAATTAATGTCTCAAAATGTGCAACGTTGTCCGAACTGTATGAGAGGCTGGTCCACCCAGTTGAAACCAATAGTGATCGAGACCAAAGCCAGCGATTTAGAATCTACACGTAACGCTCACCATTTATGGTTACAGTAGTGCAATCGTTGTCTTCCAATATATAAATCCAATCACTTTTTCACTGCAAATGTCGCACCAAACAGTCCCTTGGGGGATGCAATTGCTATCTATGCATTTCATGTGGAGCTTTGTACATCACCTCCCATACAATCGAATCGTAATCCAATATTGATCTCACGAGCGTAGTGTATACACGTTTTGTTGTGAG
The DNA here is from genome assembly GCA_963681545.1 of Germaria angustata. Lineage (NCBI taxonomy): Eukaryota > Metazoa > Arthropoda > Insecta > Diptera > Tachinidae > Germaria > Germaria angustata. The sequence continues at coordinate 66,955,874 of OY812998.1, read as the reverse complement.
AGAATCGTTAAAGTGAAATTTTGCGACTTTCAATCGCCATCCATAATATCATTTTTAACAACTGCCAACTCAACTGAGCCATTAATTTATTTTTATTAAAATAGTCGTAAAGTATTTGTTATTAAATGTTAAAATTTTCTAAAATTTTGGAAGAATCTATATATCTTTTCCTTTTCATGTCATTATAATTTTTCCAACAAAGTTTTCAAATGCATTTGCTCAAAATAATATGGTAGAGGGTGGTGACTGCCACAAACAGTTGAATCAACTGTTATTTTGCCTAATTTGACGATTCCACCTTGTCTTCAATTTCCAAAAATAAATTGATAAAAAGTCGTTCACAGCAGAACTTGTCTTGCCTTAAATATTTTATTTGGATTTGTTTTGAGTTGAAATTACATTAAAGCGACCGAAATTGCATCCAAAGCAAATCTAATCTTATAAATTAATCCCAAAACTACAAAAACATATAAAATAATTTTAATACGCACAAAATATTTAATGTGGTGGGGCTCTTACTGTTGGCTTTTTTGTTTTTATACTAGATTAAATGGCCATTAAATATTGAAAAACGTGCAAGTATGCTAATTATGGAAATTACAACTACATTGCAGCAGCAGCAACAACATCAGCAGTAACAACAACAGCAGCAGCAAAAACTATAATTACATACATAAGAGTACACGCATTCACACAAATAAATAAAAATTTATATGAAATAAATCGATATTGAAAACTAAATGCACTTAGAATATTGCACTTGCAACACATGCAGGCACGCACATTTGTTAAGCATAAAATTTAAAATGTTCGCACAGAAGCAACAATTGGAAAACATACACTTTGGAACATCATATTGATGTGTGTGTACGTGTTAGTTCTTTCGATGTTAATAAAATTTTTTTAAATGATATGATAAATCATATCCCAGTAAGAAATAGCGATAATTTCATGTTACAATCTACGTGCAGTATTAAAACAAAACAAAAAAGATTCCAAAAAAGCCAAACAAATGCTGAGATTAGGATACGGAAGTAGCGCAAAATTCGTATCAGTGCCAATGTTTTTAACATAAACTTCTCATTACAGGATATTCTCTTTTCTGATTCCTTTTCACAGATGTGGAGGCTGTCTTCATTACGTGGAGAAAAGTAAACTTCTTTTGCAAAGATAATAATCTATACAAAATTAGGATTATCACTGGGAAAAAACCTCATCACATCTGGAAGGTGTACAAATTTGCCATGATTTCTTTTTCCTTGTGTGAAAGTAATTTTGTTACTTGACTTAGACTACTTTTAATAAATTTTTTAACTTTCCATAAATAAGTTCACACATATTTGTTTGGTTTTACATTGCACTTTTTCATGTAGTTTGTTGCTTGCAACTATTTCAATTCGATGATAGGAAGGATATTAAAACGAAACAGGATAGCGAAATTGGCTGCACATGCTATTTCATTCCATGTCTTTCAGTCTTTCAAAATTTTTTATCCCAACCTTATATTAGCAAATAGGTCAAGTGTCATGCAACAAATTTCGTGCAAAATCGTTTGGTGCAAATACAATGTTGCTGATCGAAGAAAAATAATATTTTCGAGTAAAATATATATTTTATATAAATTTTCAAATCTTGCTTAACAGATTTGTAAAATTAATTCATATACTTAATCATAATTTTTTCAACATGAATTCCTAGGAAGTTGGAAAAATGTCATATCGGTTCTTTCGGATTTTTAGAAGCAATGAAAATGTCGTTCCATTAGGATGATTCCCATTTTTGTTACTGGGTGGTTATTGTATTTATATAAGTTCTTTAATAAAAAAAAGAGTTTCCAATTAATGAGGATAGTTAATTCAATTAAATAATGTATCTATATTTTTTGACCTCTTTTATAATAATCCGTTTTTTAATTTTTAAGCTCAAGGTCTTTTATTTTTTAAAAAATTTAATTAAATTAAAAAATAAAAGGACCTTAAGCTTAAAAATTAAAAAGCGGATAATTCAATTAAATTTTTAATTATTAGAAATAATTTTTATTAAATAAAAGCTTGCCCCTTCAATCTGTACTTGGATTACACAGTACTACCGAGTGCAAAAAAATTCAATTTGTTCTTAATGGATGATATTTTCATTACTAACCAATTATTCGTTAGGGCGACTTCCTAGGAAGTTAATAAAAACTTCATCACATTTATAATAATTAAAGTACAAGCTCGTTAATCCGGACAGATATAATTTCACCCCTTTCTTCGGATTACCGAATCGTTCGGTCTACAGTTAAATAATTTTTAAACGCAAAATATAATTGAAATTAGATTTTATTACTAAAAAATAAATTAAAAAACAAAAAGAAAAATCAATTATATAATAATTCCTTTAAAGATAAAACGTTCCTTTCCTGTTTGCTTTAGCTTGTTCGGTCCATTAACAAAAATTCTTGTTAATAGTTCACTTACTTCTTTAGTTGACACTTAGTTCTCAATTTTCACAAATTGCTCTAGAGAACTATCAAGGTCTTCAATATTTTGGTCTGAAGTTACTGATTGAACTACATATATCTTAATAAGAAAAATCGAAACCGTACTCATTTTCCCATGCCCCCAATTATCTATTTCAGAATGTTTTACTGAATCTTAATACACTCTTATTCTAACTCACACACAAATGTTTGTTGTATCCTAAACTGTCCGAAACATTTAATAATATTTAACTGAAACTATTTCTTTCCCATAATAAACAAATTTGAGACTATGGATAACATTGATGTTAATTAGGCTCGAGTTCGATTACTGAATTTTTCAATTCAGACCAATAACCTTTTCGAACTAGGGAAGCTAATTATTACACTAGCAGAACGGAACAGCACAAACTATCATTATCATTTTTCGAACTAGGGAAGCTAATTATTACACTAGCAGAACGGAACAGCACACACTATCATTATCAGCGTTTGTTGCCTTTTATTAGGTGGCTGCTAGTATTTTGAAATACCATTTATTTAACACACTTGCCTATGAAGAAACAAATTCTCCTAGTGTGTTAAATAAATGATATTCTCAAATTCAAGCAGCCAGCCTTAAAAAGTGTAAAAAATGTTGCCCTTTGAAGTAGGAAAAAGGCAATTTATTGTTCTTTAATAAGCGCGGAATAAAGAATGCAGTCTTGTAATGGAGATTTATTACAGCAATAAATATATATTTTTTTATAGTTGTTAAACTTTCTTAAAAAAAAAGTTCCGTTAAGGCAGATTCAAGATTAGCTTTAAAAAGCTTTCAGAAGATAAATTTAAGAATGTTTCTTTATGAAATTTCATATGTACTGAAGTGTATGTACATACAATCATATGTAAACTCCTCACCGATGGATTGTTTAAGCCGATCCACTTATTTATTTCATGCCCACTGTGAATTTGTGCGTCTGCTTGTCTATATTAAACAAACACTTAAAGCGAATGCTTACAAATCGACAGTAACAACAATTTGAACAATAACAGCAACCAGCATTAATAACAACGTCAACAAACATTAGAGCCAAACGTTTTAAATCCAACGAACAGTAGCACAAGTTCATTATTGCTAAATGGCCAAAACAACACAACCATATAGAACAAGAATAGAACAGCAACAACAACAAATCCATGGCAATGGCAAACAAGCAACAGGCAACATTTAACAACAACATCAATAATATCAACGGCAATATTTACCATTTAAGTGAGAAAAGCAAAAAAAAGTTACAAACGAGGAAAAAATCAGCACTAATGGCCAGGCTCATTATGATTATATAATAAATATATTGGTACACAAATGCACATATACACATTCACTCACATACACACACTTGTATGCAAGCGACCCGACACCACATACACATTCGCAAAAAAAGATAGATACGAATATGTATGCATGTATATATACAACGTGCACGCACAATTGTTCTTAGTCAAACTGTGTAAGTTTGCTTTTGTCTAGGATTTTTGTCTAAAAATGTAAACAAATTATAAACTTTAAAACTACACTCACAGAAAAAGTGCTTCAGGTATTATAAAAATGTTGTAAAATGGCGGATTTTTTTGGCTGTTGTTATCCTATAATGTGTCCTGGTTAGCTTTATAACGTAGCTTTACGACTATTGTCTCGGCTATAAGAACGGCAGCATATCGTCAATGCATCTCTTCTCCACTATTTCATGATTATTCTTACTTACTCTGGACACAAAATACTTCAGCAGCGTATCTGAGTTATTCATCAAGAATTATTGGCATGAGGAGAGATGATAACCTCTACTAGAAGACATTTAAGCCCACCGCCTAGAATTTTTTTCTTATGGAATTTATAATAAATAATAAAATTTTCCCTTTGTTCAAGGGTTCTAGCCCCCAATTAATAATTATTGGGGCTTGTGGATACCCTTAAGAAAATTTCCAGCTACGCTCAATGAGTATGGAAAAATTGGATCTCATATTATGTGCAGCGGCGGGATATTCCGTTGATTTCTTTTTGGCTTATTATTCGACGGCCTAAAACAGGCTCACCTAAATTATCCCTTTGGGCCTCAATGTGTATGAAGGTAAATTTAAATTTAAATAGCAGAGACAAGAACCAATTTCTTTAACAGTGCTCATTTTTCGGTTAACAGAGCGCGTTAGCCGAGCATAATTTCAAGAAATGTGGATAATCTAGGAACTGGGACCACAACTGTACAAGACAACACATGGAACGGCTGCTCCAGAGTATACGTGTTGGACGCAAAATAAAAGGGCATGGAAAAAATTTTCCCGGAGAGATAATGGGTCTTTATGGAAAAATAGGGACTTATAGGTATATCCTCCTATATAGAATTGGTGCTCCAGACGGTCCTCTAAAGAGCACATTACGTGGTATTTATCAAATAATTTTGAGAAATACGGTGCTCTGGCTGTCATTTATTGAGTCTACTCTACTAAGTTACCATTACGTTCAAAAACACGTGCAAATGATAAAATTCTTTTATCAAATTGGCTGTCCAATCCGGGAAACGTTCCGCGCTTCGTGTATTTTATGGTCTCCACTATTGTCCTCTATTTCTGGCGTGCCCATCGTCAACAAAATTTTTGAATTTTTGACGGTATGAATGTTGTCAAACTATTAAAAATTCACTGAACAATGAAATTTCGAGAGCTAAAGCCACAACAAACAAAATACGAAACGTTTAAAGGTATTTTCTTTTAAGCGCAGGAAAGTGCTTTGAAATGAATTTAAAACAAAAGTTAAGAGTTTTTATTTTCTTATATGCTTTTTTTTTAATGGCTTTCTTTCATCCAAATTTGACTGTATTTTAAATTGGGTAAATCGTGAAAGAGTATGTTTTCAGGCCCTAATCAGAAGAATGAAATGATTTCCTTTAGACTTGGAATTTCAGTTTGACATATTTGAGATGTGAATGCGTTGAGTAAATTTGTTTATGACAAATGCAAACGATTTCTAGGAACTCATTGTGTATGGGTGTTAACAAATATCGACAGCCAAAAAGACAACTAAAATCTATAGCACCAGCGAGATACGAGGAGTATTTATGCATTTACCAAAGTAGACATAAACAAATTTGGCATTTAAAAATTGTCATAATCATAAGTATAATAGTCAAGTCTGGCAACCTGGCCTATTCGTCTCAAAACACAACAAAAATGATAAGAGCAGCAAAAATGCGCTTAGTGAAAAATAGAGAAAATAATTATAGAAGTATGTCTGTACATACATATGTATGTACATACATACATACATACATACATACATATATATATGGACTTGAATTAATGATAACAACTACACACTCGATATGGGGATATTGAGTCTGCGCGGCGGCTGATAATGTTTATGGCTTATCAGCACATTTTTTATGAAACTGCACGCGCAATTCATTTTATTATTAATGCGGGCAGACAACTCGCACAGTAAACAGTGGGATGCTTCGACATATACATGCAAACAAATATATAAAATCTATACTATTGATTGAAATATTATGAATTTGATGATAAAATAGAAAAAGCAGCTGAGAATTTCGAATTACGTCTCAGACCTCTGGGAATAAAAAAATTTGTGAAATATGGATTTTAATGATCTTTATAGATTTTGCATATTTAAAAAAGACGAAGAGATAAAATGTTATAAAGATATTGAAAATGTAACAAATACTTTTTTATACATTAAAAAATTTTTTAATTTTTTGCACTACAAAAGTACAGACTTAATTTCTTTTCCACTGATATCTAGAACATAACCGTCAAACTTTTGATGTAATAAGAGCGGTAGAAGAAGTTGAACGTGTGTATTTGTGTGTCTGCTTTCTAATTTTGTTTTAGTTCTTTTTACTAACTTGATCGTGAATACCTCTTTGCCATTAACCCAGAAAATCTTTTCAATTGTGGAGGGAGGGTTAGTAATGCCAGAAAGACAGATGATGATTCTTAAAAATAACAACAGTCACTTGGTGTCATTTTATTGCATCTTCTGCCCTAAAAAAGTGTACCATTTTCTGCCTTTTCAAGGAGTACTCATTACTGAGTGGCAGTTCGCTAAGAATAAAGTGTGCGATTGAAGACTTCTAAACGAGAGCGTTAATCTTCGGAGTTAGAAATAAAATCTGTACAAATACGTCAAAGTTTTACGTCAGTACCTGCGGTGTACTGTACAGAGAAGTTAGATTAAAGAAATTTAAATTAACTTAAAGAAACGAACTTTATAAATTAATTTATAAAATACACAAAAAAAAAACACTGCGTCTAGTTCATATTGTGCGTTAAGTGCATTAATTAACAAAAATGTAATAAAACTAAAATTTGGTTAATAAAATAAAATAAAAAAACAGAGCAGATTTAAATATCAAATAAGTAGTGTTTACAAATCGCTTGCAGAATTTCTATTTAATGATGAGATGCTAAACAGCCGAGTACTTCCTGTAGTGAATTGGCCTCTGCATTTAAGAGGTTCCATGCGATTATAAAAATATTGTCAATTAAATAACGCCTTATCAACTCTAAGACATGCAAGTATTGACCATTGCGTTGCTGTATAATAGTCCCTGAAATATCTGGGCCAGGTATAAGATATATTGTGTTTTCTAGAAAAAAGAGTTAGAATTTTGCCACTCCAGATGTTTCTACGATTTGTCTAAGGTCTTGAATATGTTGTTTGCAGCATGATGAAAAGAAGGAACTTCAAGAATCAATCGTCAATTAATGGCTTCTTTAACTGCAAGCTCATTTCCGGCAATACCATTATGTGATGGTACCCATAAAATAAGAAATATTTTTAATTTTATTTTTTCCTGTATTGCGAGGATTAAAATTTAAAATACTTCTTTAAATTAAAAAGACCGCCACTAGAAAAAACATATTTTCATAAATAAAAAGGCTCGAAGGAAATTTAAATATAAAAACTGTGCACTTTTTTTGAAAAGAGACCGGCATTAGTCAAATTAATGGCTTTGCCGAAATTAAGAAAATAGTACACAAAACTGTTAGAAAAACTTACATATACAGAAGATGGTGCCATTACGGACTATCCTTGCACACAAAAATTTTTATGAACGAAAGAGCGAAAGTAGCGGAACAGTACGAATTAACATCGACAATGTATGTATGCAGAATAGAATCATAATTTTTCCAGGCCTATCTCACATGAACAAAAGTAAGGATCAATCGGGTGCTAGGTCGGGCACCTGTGGGGAGCATATAACTGTACGGACGGTTCTTAGCTGAGGGTAGGCATTGGCTTAGGATTCTTTATGAAAGAATCAGAGAGTAGATAAGTAAGATAATAAAGATAGTATCAATATTGAAATTCAAGATCATCTTACAATTCTATTAAATAAACTAATTTCTCCTAATAAATTTAAAGTTGGAGGAGCTGCTATATTTGCAGAACTTAATAAAAATCATCATAATGTCATAGAAGGTATAAAATTTAATAACCCAAATAACACAAATTCCAATATAAGTTAATGTTATTAATCCAGATAATACAATTCCTATATGAGCAACTGATGAATATGCAATTAATGCCTTTAAATCTGTTTGACGTAAACAAATCAATCTCACTAAAACACCCCCTACTAATCTAATTCTAATTCAAATAAAATTAAATTTTAATCCTAATAGTTGCAAAAATGGAAAAACCCGTAGTAACCCATACCCTCCTAATTTTAATATAATTCCGGCTAAAATTATTGAACCAGAAACAGGAGCTTCTACATGAGCTTTAGGTAATCATAAATGAACCAAAAATATTGGTATTTTTACTACGGTGTACGGTGTCCCGTACGACCACGTAATGCGTAAAATGGTTCGGTGCAAACATTAGGCAACCAATTATGGCAGTCAGGTAAATTCTATAACCATTTTGCAAAATACGATTAAAGATTACGCAGTACATGATCAGTCTCTTTTGACTGCCGTCCCACCATTGCGTTCTAACGATCAAGGCCAGTGTGTTTCGGGCAGTAACCCTGGTCGATGCAAAGCCCTTTGGAGCTGCGAGGTTTGAATTACAAAGTTGAGTAAAACTTGCCCACAGGAGACTATGGAATTGTAGGTAATACGACCAGAGTCTTATGTGGTGGCCCAACCGAGAGTAAGTAAAACCGAGCGAAGCAACTAGCTTGACATTTTGTCGAAACTATACAACTTACGAGCACATCTGCACCGGATCGGCACTGCTGAGGATGACGATTGCAGGGACCACATTAAGACATTAGATCACTTTCTCTCTCTCTCTGTCATTGCCCAACTTATATCCAGGCGATATCCCGATTTTCATTGAGTGAAAAGAATTGAGAAACATCCTTTATATTACGGAGTTCCTATAGGATTATAGGTTTTTCGTTCCTTCCACGTGAGGGAGCATGTAACTTTACTTGCTTAGGCATATGTCTTATTGACATTGCCCTCTCGTCTAACTAACCTAATCTAACAAGAGCAGATGAGCTTAAGAGATTCATAAAAGACCTGACCGCAAACATCCATAACGATGTACTCGTATGTATGTTTATGATTTCTATTTGGTTGTTCTAATGCACCCAGGGATTAAGTCTCTCCATCTGTTTAATATTTTATTATCTATGGCGTTCAAAAGTCTGGTAAATACATTAAATTATTATTTATTTCAATTTGGATTTTAAAATTGCAAATTAATTCGTGTTTCTCTCATTCACTTGCTTTGTAATGCGTAAAAATGTTCGTACAAGTGAATATTTGTAAATGAATTGTAAACAGGTCTCAATTCATACTTGTGCACGGTCAATACTATGAAATGTGTCTTTCTATTTTTTTAATGATTTTTATTTGAATAGAAACTTGTTTCTATGTTCACTAGTATACGATACAATTTAAAATTTTTTTATGTGTATATATATATTTTGTTTTTAATTGTTGATGTAGTAATAGTTATTAAAAGACAAGTTCATTGAACGTTTATTTATCTGTATTGTGGGATCGTACTATAATGAATTTTAACCCATAAACGACGTTTAAAAATAGGCTTAGCCATAGTTATATCATTTAACATTTACACTTTATTATAAATTACATACTCATGTTACAGCTTTTTGACCCTTTTGTTTGAATTAATCAATTTTATTTGATTTTTGAGCTTAAGGTACTCGAAAAGTACGAAAATATCGAACAAATAAATCAAACTAATTAAATTACATATTTATTTATATTAGAAATTAGCATTTATTCCGGTGTTTTTATTTTATTTTTTTAATGCTTTTTGGGAACAAAAATATGTAAATTTTAAGTAAAAATTGTTGTTGTTTTTCCGACAAATCTTTCTGAATATCTTCGAAGATATAAAGATAATTTTTAATAATTTCACTTTTATAGTATTTCGATTGACCAAATCGGTTAGATAATTCTTAATTTAGTGAAACTTTCATGCTTCGACCTACATTATATTTTAAGATTTATAAGAGAAATTTTAAAATATGGAACCGGAATGTTATATGTATCGTGTATAATTTATTTTGATCTCTAATATACATATAAATAAATAGGTTAGGTTAGGTTAGGTTGATTGGAGGGGTGTGATAGCCCATGTCAGACACAAACTGCCAGGGTTCTGCGGCAGGATTCGAACCTGGGACCTTCGCACTACGAGTGTAGTACACTACCTACTAGTCTACGAAGGTCAGTTTATAAATAAATAATATAATTTTTATAGCTTTTGTAACATTTAAAAATAAATAAATAAATTCCAAACAAACTAAAAGCCAAAGCATATTGCAACAACGAAGATGGTACTCGAAGAGTACCGAAATATCGATAAATAATATAAAGTAAAGGGACCTTAAGGTCAAAAAATTAATTAAATATAATACAATGCAAGAATAATACAATAAAACAAAAAAGAGACTGGAAAGAGCTATATCCATATAAAGGGTGATTTTTTACCAACTTTCTTTTTGGCAGCTCAGCTATTTTCGTGTAACATGTTACTGTTACACATGTTCAGTTTGGTCTATAATTTAAACATTTCATATCAAAATTCATGCTCGGTTAAGAAAGTGCATCGTGCACTTCTTCAATTTTATAGTCAGTTTCGGCGACCTACTAAGGCAGCCGCCTTAGTGGGTCGCCCAATCTTGTGACTAAATTTTCCACCCAATTTACATTACAACACATATATATAGAGTGCGGACAGAGGAAAATATCGCAGCTGTGTCCGCCCCAGTGTTGTTGATGACCGTGAATTATGGATTCTGAGCCGTTCACAGCAGTTGGGCCTCTGTTACTCCACTACGTGAATAATTTCGCGGTAGGATTTTAGTGCAAAACCTTTTAAAATACAGCTGGTGCAAGAATTGAAGCCATACGACCTATAACAACGGTTAACTTTTAGTGAATGGGCGCTGGCAAAGTTGGATGAAGATTCACTTTTTTATCGGAAAATTGTATTCAGCGAAGAAGCTAATTTTTTGTTGAATGGATACGTGAACAAGCAAAATTGCCGTATTTGGTGTGAAGAGCAGCCGGAAGCATAGCATACCGAAAAATGCAATGTTTGATGTGGATTATGGACCGTTGGCATCATTGGACCGTACTTTTCCAAAGACGACAAAGGCAGGAACGTTACTGTGAATGACGAGCACTAGTCTTTAGACTATTTTTTGTGGGTCTATGTTAAGGCTCATATCTATAGGAACAAGACCGCAATGCACTGAATAATTTATTTGTGAGATAGCGGCCGATAGGTTGGAGAGAGTATGCCAAAACTGCACCCAGCATATGAACCATTTGAGGCGTTAAAGTCGTTAAACTGAGTAAACTGTATTACTATTACAGACTTTATGATAATATAAATTACCTGAAATTCATCGAGTATTATACACACTTTTAATTTGATAATGCTCAGTACATTTCAAAATAACAAACTAGCTGGCAGATTTTTTTTTAGCAGTTTTATTATTAAACCCTACCTGCCCGCTTAAAGGTTAATGATAACAATAACATTTTACACAGATTGTAAGCGTCCACCTGATGATGGCTCGTTTGATCTTAAAAATTAAAATTAAAACAAGTTAATGGTCCATATAAAAGTTGCATTAAGCTCTATGTTTGAAACGCACGCTCAGACACACGCAACAAACATGGACATACTCTTATGCATACAAACTCTCACGTCATTTGCAGTCCCAGAGAATATAATCAAATTAAACTTCTTTGTGTGTGTGTGTGTGTGCAGTTTTAAATGCATTATTTCTTTAATGCGAAAAATAAAAACAATAAGTTGTTTAAATGATTTGTTTATCATTCATTTGTTTATTACTTTTGCATATTTCCATTAGAAAATGTGCGTGAGAGTGAACTTTATTTATATTCAGTATCATAAACTTAATATATTTCTAGCAACATAAAGCACATCGCGACGTATCCCAGGAAACATTTTTTTGTTTGTTAGCGAAATTAGTAGAGTATGTCTTTTTCATTATACCAAAAATAATCTTCAGTATCTTGTTATCTTGTTTGTACCTTCTGCATTTTTATGTTTTCTTCTTAAAAAAAAGAGGAAGAACATGTTCTTTTCTAAATATGTTGCACATTAAACGTGTAAATATGTTACATGTTTTGAACTCAACTTTATTACAGGGTTAGAAACGAGGGTGGCGTAATAAATTAGTGGCTTTTTGAATGATACAAAATTTTATTTTTCAATATGGTCTGCTCTATATACTTTGTTCAATGTTTCTCCAATTTTTATCTTTTACAAGAAATAAGATTTGTCGAGTTCATCGTATTTGTTTATGAGCTGATTTCGTTGGTGTCCAACGGCGAGCGATTTTTTCAGGTTTGAAAACAAATCAGGCTAAATCCGGGAATAGGGCGAATGAGGGAACAATTGGTTGTCGAATTCATTAAATTTTGCCATGCAAATTGCACATGTGTGTAAACTTGCTTTGCCCTCTCGTTTTTTTTTTCAAATCCTCAATAAGTTGGCATAATAATCGCCATTGATTGTTTTATTCTTTTGAAGGTAGTTAATGTGAATTATGCCGCGTGCATCCGAAAAAACGGTCGCCATGACTTATTGGCTGACAAACCCACTTTGGTCTTCTTTGATGGCGATTTACGCCGAAAAAGCCACTCCCCCTTATCGTGTTTGGCGATTTTCGACTGCAAATTCGACAGTTTGTAAAAGACTAAAGATACCGAGCAACATTTTTCTTTAATCTAGTACTAAACGTAGGCGAATTTCGCCAAATAAAATAAGGCCCACTGTTTGGTCTATGGTGTCTTGCGATGATTTATCGTTTCATCCACGGTTACGCCAAGTTGTCACACGATTGTGTTTATGATCGATTGTGAACAAACGCGACACTGGTCTTGCGGAAAGCATTCTCATACCCAAGTGATCATTCAAAATTGAAACGACTGAGTCATGTGGTAGGTTCCACAATCTCCGATCGTGACAACCATATCGTGATTTTTTTCAATTGTTTTGTATGTAGAGACCTTAACTGGTCGTCCAAAATATTCGGTTTCTTCTGTGCTTGTACGGCCACATTTTACCATTGAAATTGATGGTGCAGAATTCCAATGGTATTTATTAAGCTTATACATGGTTTAGGTGATGTTTTTTCCGCAAAAAAGTTATGCTTCATGAGCACACGAAATGCAATATTATCCATTCTGTCCTCACGTCATGTTGTAGTCTGCTATCAATGACACAGACTAAATGACGCAGCTTTTTAAAATACTGACAGGAGTCAACTGACAAATGCCTATTGACAGTCACGTACTTATTGAGCCACCCTCGCACTACCATTTTTAACTGTGATAACTAATTTGTTTGTACATTTAAGGTGAATTCACCCATTCGTTTTTAACGTACCGAACGCTTTTTTTATATGTGGTTTGAAGTCTCTATTTTCTTGAGATAGAGAAAGAGAGTAAATTTAATGCCGAACAATTTTTGCTTGAATTGGTTTTTACTCTCCTTCTCTCTCTCTCAAAAATAGAGACTTCAAACTGCATATAAAAAAAGCCTTCGGAACGTTAAAAACGAATGGGTGAATTCACCTTTAATGTTTGTTAAAAAATCTTATTTGAAATACCTATTATGACTGAGTACGATAAAAAAAAATTTAAAAATTATGAATATTATGTTCCACATCAAATTGCAGTTCAGATTTAAAAATCATGTGAAAATCACTTTGGAGAATATGTTGAGAATAAAAGAATTTTTTCAATTTGAGAATAATTTCCTTTTTTTGTTGAGAATGCTATGTTCTTCAAGTTATTTTCTACCTATTTTCAAACGTTTGAAGTTTGAGAAAGAGTTTGATTGAAATTTTAAATCAAGTTTGTGTGTTTACTGGGATAGCAGAGTGTAAATGGATTGACTTTAGTCCAATTTTAGAAGGTGAATTTTTTGCAGATGTGAGGACGACATTACACAGTGTAGGGTACACAATTGAAATTAAAGTAAATGTTGTTTGCATACTAAATGAGTACATTTGTGTTGAAGTACATATAAATTAAAATTTATACAAACGTATCTACAATCACAAATGTATGTACATATATTAGTTCTTGCAACTACAATCATATATTATTTTTAAAGTACTCTTACCATTCATACAGTCATTAAAAAATGTGTGAATGCCGCGTTTTAGAATCGCAGACGGCTGAAGTGTGTACCTGTTGAATGTAGGTTAAATTTTTATGCGTTTGAAGAATTTAAAAAATGAACTGAAATCTTGTGATATTTAACGACTGTAAATGATTTTTTGTTTAAATTTTGTTTGAATGAAAACAATAGTGAAAAGAAAAAATTAAAAAATAAATAAATTTAAGATTTTCGGTGCGTGATTTGTTTAAGGAAAGTAGTTCATATGTAAGTATGATGGACAACATATAAATGTTATAAAACATATACACAAAACTTTCCTTTTAAATATAATCTCATCTGAAATCAATGGGATTAATAAATCAGTTTCCTGTGTTCAACCAATGTCTACATTTGGCGTGTTCGTTTCTGACAAAAATGTTACACATATTTATCCCCTTTCGCATGTTTGTGTTCTGTTCTAAAAAATATAAGCAGTAGAGCAAATAAGAACACACTCTTTTCTAAATATGTTGCACGTAAGACATATAAGTAAATAAATATTTTGTTTTGCACTCAACTTCATTTCAATATCGGATTTCCAAAATTATTTCCGATATATGACCCATAGATTTGTATTTGGGATCCATTGGACAACCTTTCTTGTATAGTGTATTTGCATTTTCATATTTAACCAAAATGGTCATCGATTTTCTCAAAATATTTTTCAAATACATAACTTGTTTAATTTTCATAATATTCAAAAGCATTCCATATATATGAGCAACAGGGTTGTATTTGGGACACCTCGGACCACCATTTTTATGAAGTGTAGTACGTGTGCAGTTTCACATTAGACTCAAAATATGACTTGTTTCAAAATTAATTTCCTCAATTTTAGAAATAATTTCTGATATATGAGATAGGACTCATTAGACCTCCATTCCTGTATGCTGCAGGACTTGTGCAATTCCACATTTAACCTAAAATGGTTACCAATCTTCTCAAGAAATTTAATTAAAATATGACTTTTTTCAAAATTAATTTTCCAAATTTTTGTTTAATTATTTCACATATATGGCCCATAGAGCCATATTTAGGACCGATTAGACTAGCATTTCTATATAGTATAGTACGTGTGCAAAAGTATAGTACATGTGCATGAATATTCTCAAGAAATTCGTTTTATTTTACACTAATTTTTAATAATTGTTCATACAATAATATTAATTGCCTCTTGTAAGCAATTTATATTTTTTTTGCCTCCTTTCCGAATTCCTGGATTTTGTCAAATATGCGACTACTCTAAATTATGGTTTATTATGTCCCTGCTGCTTAAATTCGAATTTTTTTCATGCATACACCCGAGTACGTATGTATACATGTACGAGTAGGTATCGTTTTGTTAAATATCAGTTATCTACCATGCCAGTTATTTAGTGAAAGGTTTGTCATTTACGAATATGGATCATTTAATAACCGAAAACGCGTAAAAATAGTTAGAACTTACTGCAAAGGTGGTAGTTCAAATGTGGCCACTTTTCGAACATTACTTTGTGAGTATGGTCGTCATAATCGACCTGCTGAGCAAGGAATTGACAAGATTATACAGAAATTTCAAGAGACTTCGGTGAATTACAGATGTAGTTAAGGCTGTGCATTATCGCAATGCGCTCACTGCCGAAAATATCGCTTCCGTTAGTGATAGTGTGGCGGATAATCCGAGTTCATCGATTCAATGACGTTCTCTGCAATTGAGCCTATCTTAACTCACATTATGACGTATTTTACATTTGGATTTGCAACTCAATCTATATAACGTCCAACATACGCAACAATTAAAGCCGGATGACCGTTCACAACGCCGTAGATATACTTATTGGATGCTAGAGCAACAGGCTTTGAATTCTGATTTTTCTAACAAAACTTTTCTTCAGCGATGAAGCTCATTTCTCACCTGGTGGTTAGGTCAACAAGCAAAAATGTCGCATATGGGGGTCCGAGAACCACGAAGTGATTGTAAAGAAGCTATTGGCATCCGTAAAAATTGACTATCTGGTGCGCATTATGGTCTGGAGGTGTCCTTTGTTTGAAAACGACGCTGGTAGAACCGCTACCATCAATTCAGAGAGTTTTGCCCGTATGATAATTGATTTTTTTTTGGCCTGCAAATAAAGATTATGAACTTGACGATATGCAGTTTCATCAAGACGGTGTCAGGAGCCACAGCACGACCCCTTTTGGCTTCATTGAATGGGAAATTTCCAGAGCGCGTAATTTCACGTTTTGGAGACGTCAATTGGCCACTGACATCAAGAGTTAGACTTTTTTGTGGGGGCAACGTTAAGGACCGATTTTTACGCAGATAATCTCCAACCGCGGGGCCACTTATCGCTGAGATACCTCCCGAAATATACGAAAAAGTTCTCCCAAAAGGATCTACTGCTGTAACCAATCTGGAGGCAGCCATTCATATGACATTGTATATCCTACCTAATGGCATTATAATGAAATAAAAGTTTCATGGAAGTCAAAGCTTAATGTGTATTTCACTTTACTTTTTAAACCAAAAAATGGATGACCCTATACTTATTATTATATATTACGGGTAGTGATCTGGCAATGTTAAGCGTTGCTTAAAAAAATTCATTAACGTCATTGTCAATTGAAATACATCTGATTATTGAAAAATTTCTATCTATAGCAGATCTATGAAAAACAAACTGAGGCCGACAAAAGAGTTTTCGCTTAATGAACTCGTAAATTGTTCGCATTCTAAAATAATTTTGCACAACCTGTAGCGTTTACCTGACACATGAACACAAATTGTAGAAAAAAAAACGATGTTTCAAGAGTATATGATCATCACACTAAAAAATTTTGAAAATTGCTAAATTTTAAATAATTATAAAAAATTTTTACTCTTCTCTAATATTTTCTTAAATCATGTACTAAAGTTTTTGTCGTTTTTTATCGTTTCAATTGCAGGCCGTAGGACACATATCCGGTTGCCACATTAATCCAGCTGTTACACTTGGTTTCCTGATCGTCGGCGAAATGAGTATAATTAAAAGCGTTCTGTACATGGCTGTTCAATGTGTTGGTGCTATTGGCGGAGCTGCTGTTATTAAGGCAAGTTTAAATGACAATAATAATAAATAAATAAATTATCAATTGTTAAGATCAAACAAAATTAAACCTTATGTATATATAAAACCCAACAGATTGGCGTCTCTGAAGCAGTGAGTGGCACTAAATTGGGCGTATCCGGCTATGCATCCTCTTTAACAGTGGGACAAGCTGTACTTATCGAGGCTTTGATCACATTTATTTTGGTGTTTGTTGTCAAGGCTGTTTCTGACCCCGGTCGTACCGATATTAAAGGCTCAGCCCCCTTGGCTGTAGGTCTATCTATAGCAGCTGGACATTTGTGTGCCGTAAGTGACAGATTTTATTTTTAATTTTTTAATGTCCTCAAATTTTGTATCAATAAATTCATTTAAGATCAACTTGACTGGAGCCAGCATGAATCCAGCTCGTTCCTTTGGACCTGCTGTTGTGCAAAATATTTGGTTGGATCATTGGGTCTACTGGGTGGGTCCTTTTGCTGGTGCCGCTGTGGCAGCTTTGCTTTACAAATTTGTTTTCAAAGTACGCAAGGGTGATGATGAGGCCAACTCTTATGATTTTTAATTAAACGAAGAGGAAATTTTCAATATTTTAAGTAACAAGAAAAATAAAATACATCAACCTTAACGCCATGTTATGCTTTGTTATCCGTTAAGTTGGCAATAAAAAATAGTATTTATGCATAAAATTCCAAAACTTACCAATTACGAAACGCTACATTTTTCGATTTTAATTGAGTGCTAAAAGAGAAAATAATTGAAAAAAATTATGGATTAATTTGTAGTTTTATGTAATTTTTATTAATCGTTATATTTATTGTTAAATTTAATTAGTTGTAAAATTGAAAAACAAAACAAAAATTAATTGTATAATTTGTGTATGTGTTGTTATTTCAAAATATTGCTTATAAAAACAAAATTAATTTAATGACAAAATTAATTAAGAAACCTGTAATCTAAATTAAATTTCTAGAGGTAATTCTCGAAAAAAGTAATTATATTTTAATGTAAATTAAGAAACGCTTTTTAAATATATATAATAATGTATGTTAAAGAAAAAAAGCCGAGTTTCATTATTCAAAGGACTCAAGTTACATAAACTTAATATAAATATACAAGCTCAGCTCCTAAGGACAGAATTCTCTTTAAGAAGATGTTCCCTGAGAATAAATATAAGTAATAAGAACAATCAGGCCTTTCCTTTTTTCACTATTACTATTTTTATAATGAGTTTCCTTATGCCTTTCAACAAACTCTTCATATTTTGGCTGTTGTTCTATAATAACTTCAGTTTCCATTACCTGCGCTGCTGGACTTTTTATATCTAATTTGACGAAATTTAAGGGAATACCATTCTAAATTCAAAAAAAAAAACTCCCACGGAAGAAAAACACGACACTAAACATAAAATGTTCCCAACCAAAAAGTGGTTGACGCAAATCCTAACAGATATGTCGCGAGAAATTCTGAGTTTTTGCTGACATTTCTGTTAAAAATTCGATGATTGTCTGCGAAAATGTAGAGGGTCTAATGAAATTTGCACAGACTTACTGGATTTTCCTAGGATTTTTCCTTTCAGTAAACATACTTCACTTTTAGATTTGATTTTTTTAATGATATGTAAATTACTTTCAAGAGTGAAAAAAACACCATCAAGATATAAATGAAATAAAACCCCACGAAATAAGTCTCAATGAAAGGAGACCTAAAAATTATGTAAGTTCCAACCAACAATGAAATAAACCGCAAAGTTAATGATATTTTTTTAAAATATGAAAACGAAATAAATATTGGAATTTTTTCAAAATGAAGCAAATAACAATAATACTTGCTTTGAGCCCTGCGTAAGGCCAACAATGCGGAAAATAAGTGAAGAGGGTCAAAGCGGAAGAAGTTGCTGCGGCGCAGCCAAAAGACAAAAAACTGGAAAGGCCTTGCGACCGCCTAAAGGCCAGCAATACAAAAATGCTTTAGGAATCGAAGTCGGGCTAAACATTGCACCGTCAGGCAAAAAAAATGCACTATTGTCTATGTTCAAGGCGAACTTACTTAGCGGATGCCCTTAATTGAATAACAAAGCCAACACTATTTAATTACAATCAATTTTATTTGTATTTCACTTTAATAATTAGAGAATATCTAATTCAGGCACCACTTTTTTAATTTATAAAAAAATTTTTGGGCTATTTTTAATTTCACCACAATTTTTCACTATTAAATTTTTTGACATACGAGCATTTAGTTATGAGAAATAAAGTTTGTTAATTGTGCTAACAACACCACCTGTTAAGTATATTCGCTGTGGTCTATGTTTTTTAATTTTTTTAATATGATGAAAAAATTTCATTCAAAATAATTTTTTTTAATATTATATGAAAAGTGAAAAAATATCAATCAAGCAGCTAAAGCAATATACTTATGTATGTATATTATTTTCTATGTCGTTACTACATTTTATATTGTTTTCGAAAGCTTATTGGCCGATATCGCAAAAGTAATATACTAGAATACCCTGAGCATATAATTTTCACTTTGTATATACGAGTATATATCTACTTCGTTCTTCATGTAAAAACACAGTTCTTGCTTTAAGCGTAGTACAGACTCCCGTCTGATTTTCACGTTTCCACAAGAATTATGTGTAAAAAAGACTTGCGGAAATACAGATTTGTAAGTTCCTTAAGAAATTTTCCGTTTAATGGTTGGATCAACAAACAAAAAAAACTAAACTTTTTACATTTATTAATTGTAACAGGTATGAGACAATTTTTATTTTGTTTGATAACAGAATTTTTAGCATTCGTAGTTTTGCTGCTTTGTAATTAATTTAAATATTATTTTCTTGTTGTTATTTAAAAATTAACGAATTGGTATAAATTCAAATTAATTTATCCACAAATTATTATTTTTTTCGCATAGAAACAAAAGCAATTGTAGCAAACTTGTAATAATTTTTTTTCTCCTAAAAATATGCAATGTTAAAACCTTTACACACATACAGATATATTTACCGCATGCACAACCAGCGTTGTCATATTGCAAGATTTATATTTTTTGCACGTTTTTGGAAATGCTAGAAACTTGAGTTTTTTTTTATAGAAAATCTTTTTTTATCTGCACAAAATATACATACTCGTACGAGTATATATATGTGTGTGCTCATAGCTTAAATCAGTTGAAACAATGATGCTTTTTCGAAAGCTTCTTTAACTTCTTAAAAAAACACCAGGACCTAAAGTTTTTCTTTGTTTCAATTATTTTAACGTGGTTCTCTCGGTTTATATGCCCTATACAATAAAAACTGAGCGAATATTTATGAAAATTACTATAAATAAGAACAAAATAAAATATTATTAGTGAAATCAACATTTTGTAGCAAAAGGCTTAAACATTATTATAAATAATTGCAATTTTTGTTATTGCACCTTCATTTATTTATGCAACTTTGTTGCATCAAAAGAAATAAATTTTTATTGTTTGCTGTGGCTTTAGCTGTTCATACATTGACATTTCATTGGTCGCTAAAGCATAACGTCAGCGGACTTTAAGCAGTTTGAAAACATTCAAACCAATATGTTGATGCCAAATAAATCAAATCAAAAGAAACAACTTTCAAGTTTAACAAGGTGATGTACGAGTACACACAACTATTAACTTTATTAATATGACATTAACTTGGTCTCATTATATATTTATTTATATGGGTTTTGATTTTAAGCTCGTTATCAGTATGTGTACAGAATTTAGTTCAATTTTATTTCAATTTAAGTAGTATTTATTTAAATATAGTTCCAGTTTATCAGTCAGAAATCAAAACTCTTATTTAAGTGACAGCACTACAAAGCTTCCAAGAAATCTTGTCAGAGTTATCCAAAAACAGCTGTTTAATATAAACGAAGAAAGACAATATAAAATTAATAAAATAAACATTTAGAAAGCCCAAAGCACTTGAAAAACATTTTTATAATTTTTTTGCTTTAATGGAGAAACTCTAAGGAGATGACCCCTACTCGCGCAATGCATTCTGCTGGAACTATAAAAATAGGTTATTGGAAAGGAGAAAGAGGGAGTAGTGTCTGTGGACATTCGATTTCAACCTTTGTTCGCTGAAACTGATAAGACGGACCTCTCCAGCAGGTTATTCCACATACGAATTGTTTTTCTAAACGAATGAGTTGTCTTTGTAATGCGTAATGCGATTTGCTGGCACATCCACCACGAATGGCTGGGCTCTCAATGAAGAATGTATAGTTCCTAAAAAGAAGCGGGTTTGGGGAGCCATCTAATCTAATTGAAGTAATGATAAAACAGCGAAAGACACCGTACACTGTGACGATGCTTTACAGAGTGAATAGTTTTAGCTGCACTACTGTCGCCGATCAGCAGTGTGTCTCGTTATTGTACCGTTACAATAAATGGAATATGCTCTAATGAAGTTAGGAGTCTTATTCCCGAAATCCTCTCATTTTTACGAACAATTCGTTTTTCATTAAAAGCAATCTATTTATTTGCGGTCGATGTGTCAGCGAACTTCGGTCTTTAGCCGATAAATTCGTATGTGTGATAATCCCCTTAAGAAGTCTTTCCTGTCACCTTCAATACGCTTCCTCTATTTTCCTCAGCTATTTCGCAAATAAAACTGGACCACGAAGTGAGAAAAATTAAAAATATCATCGTATTATATAGACCCCGTAAAATAAGATTTGGTATATGAGAAGCTGCATATATTTTTTTTCAATTTCAAATTTCTTTTCACCAAATGACAAATTTCGCCTTTAATCTTTTTTCTCAATTTAATTTTATAATTATTAAAAAATATGCATGTGCCTTAATAAGCGACCATTAAAAATTAAAAAAAAAACGTAAAAATTAAAAAAGTTAAGCAACCATAAAACAATTATAAAATCATTAAAAGTTAAAAAATCATTAAAAGTAAAAAAATACCATGAAAAATTAAGGAATCACAAATAATCAAAAATTAAGAAAGGGACACCCCGAATTTCCTATATTTCTCTAATGGAAAAATTCCTGAATTCGAAACACTTTATAAAATCGGAACACGGACAGTTGGAACACTAAAAAAGTTACAAACATTGGGAAAAAAGCTTAAAATGGTAAACATTACTTTAAAAAATCGTTGAATTTTTAACAACAAAAAAACATTCCTTTCAAAAAGAATTTTTTAAATGCTTCAAACTTGAGTAAAGGGTGTTTAGTGATCATGTTAATTTTAGTTTTCGTGCAGCGGAATATTCACCAAGCAAGTAAAATTTTATAAATCGTAAAACCCATCGCCAGTACTGAAAAAGCTTCAAAAAAATCAATTAGAGTTTGCGATGTGGAAGCGGTACGAATTCCCAGAATACGAAAATCTTTTCGTTGCTTTTTCACTGAAATAATTCTCGTTTTCTTGGTATCTAACCACTGAATGTTTGAAAAAATATGTTTTAGATCTATTTACGAACGAAATAATACTTTTTGTTTCTGCTACGGAATTGTTATGATCTGGAATTGAATATCTAAAATTTTGAAGAAAGATGTTCTCACGCAAATAACGAAATCGAGCCAGATTAACTAAGTTTTCGATTTGACCGAAAACTCGGAAATTTACTATAAAGCGATGACAGGCATCATACATGTTTAACAATGTCAAAGCGGATTAAATACTAAAATAAAATCAACTAAGAACTATTAACATTTTTATTAAGCGGTAACGAATTACAGGAGAGAATAAACTAAATAACAAATATGATTCTTACATTTTTTCTCCGTACGCAAATGTGTTAAATAGATGATATTCCGAAATACTAGCCACATTATAAGTGGTATAAAAAAACCTACACATGAACGCTGATGATAATGGCGTGTTGACCATCGAAAACAATATTATTCCGTTCTACTAGTGTCACAAATGCCTCCTCTTACTTCTTTCTTAATAAAACACAATTTCAAAAAAATTATTAACCTGATTTGTTACATTCACGATTCGGACTTAAGCCAGATTAACTAAATTTTCAATGAAAATATTAATATGGGATCTTCCTATAGGAACTACCGAACTTTGACATTTAATAAAGGGTACGTCAAATTGTCAAATTGGCTGTTATTTATTCAACCGGAGTTTTAAAGAGGCGAGTTTATTAGTGTTCTTCAATGGTGGTGGAATGGTGAAGTGGTTAAAGTGCTTGACTTTAAAACCGAGTACCCCAGTTGCGCTCCCTTGCAGAGGACAAAAATGTTTCACCATGCTTTTTCAAGCTTTAAAAATCAGGTGGCTTCCACCCCTCCTAAAAATCCATGCAATGAGTTCCTTGACCACCCCGTCTTCCTGAAGAAGAGGTTAACATCATGCCAAAGGTCAGGCAGATCCACCTCCTTCTTGGGGAAAAAGATAGGAGTCAAAGATTAGCAAGATTATCCAGGTGCCTCACCACTACACCAAATACACAGGGGGCAGCCCCATTATCCTAGGTCTGCTACAGGATACTAACCATCTACTTAGTTAAAACAACAACGGACTAACGAAACTAATACAAGGCAAAAATAACAATGCGAAAACAACTGCAACAACTCGTCTAAGGTGAAGATGCTTTGTAGAAGCCAAATGCTCCCAAGAGAGGTAATGGAGAAAAAGTGTTCTTCAATAAGCGCAAAAGTAAAAACAGATTCCTCAATTAAAATAAGAGCAATAAAGAGAGTATTTCATAAAAATCACTGTTGCGCTTTTTTCATTAAAAAAAAAACGCCAAATATTTAAATGGGATGTCGGCAAATAGTTTCCTACTGTATAAAAATATTATAATTCACTAAAAGCATATGAATCTCAATGAAAATTATTATTATGAAAGAAAATATTGTCACCAACAAATTAAACAATAAAAAATGTCCACAAATTAATTTTAATAGAACCACATGTTCTTTAGGTTTGATAACAAAATTAATACAGTAAAACGAAATAAACGTACATTAACATTGTGCCCCAATGAGTCATTTTCGCAGAAGTTCTCACTGTTATTCGATTTCAATTGCACAATTGGAAACTGCTCACGAATGATAAATGAACCTGAAAATCGCATTTATGGATGAATAAATAAAACGTATACAATACAAAGTCTTGACTTGAGACAAATAGAGCTGTGAGCAATTGAAACAAACAAAAATATATTTATTATTAACAAACAAACACAAAAGTTATTTGATATGCAAATTACTTTGAAATTCACACTTATCACTTTTGACGAGTTTGGAATTGTGAGGGTTTTGTTTTGTTAAAACAAACAAGAAACATTAAATAAAAAGTTTAAATCGTTTGATATTTTATCAGACTATGGAAAAATGCACAGTGGATACTTTCTGATAAATAAATGGCAAAAATTATAGAGCCTCTAAATGATGTCAGATTAGATATAGCAATGACAATAGGCATTAACCCATTCGCCGCCGGAGGATGCGCATATTAGTCTGGCAGTTTTCCTTAGAACCCGGAGACGCTCATGTACATTGCAATTTTCAGTTTAATACGAGTATATGTTTCATAAATTCTATAGTTCTTTATGTATTTCGCATCACAAGAAGTACTCTTGTGAACCGTGCGTCGTACTGCACAAACCGAACAAAATTTCATGCATATTGTAGCCATTATTCCAAGATTGGACTAAAATAAATTAATTTTTAGCATTTGTAATGTGATTAAAGGCGCAACCCCTAAGCTTATCCTCTGGGCGGTGAATGTGTTAACAAATGTCGAAGTGGCATCTCAGTGGTAATATTAAGGAATAAAGATCATACCGATTTTTTAAATTTAGATTACGATGTTGCCTGAAAGCAACTGCGCATGTTTGCAATATTAAAGCAAAGGCTGCGTAAAGGTTTTTAATTCATTCACATTTAAATTGTCAGTGATAAATGTGCCAGGAGACTGGGCCCCGCTCATAATGTCTTACAGCGGAGCTGTAGAAAGGAGGAGAAAAGTCATTGCCTCTGTCATTGCCCTGCTCTCTCGCTAGAGAGAAAGCGCCTCATATGGGCAGCCCACTACTGCATAATCTGGCAGAGACATCAGGGCTACGGTATTAGGGGGATAAATTCTTTTATCAGGCCATCATTTTGGATTAATACCGGATAAATTAAGGGGACTAGGAAGGGATATTAATCTTATTAGCCATTTTTCTTTGTTCCTAGTAATTCCAATTAGAAAAAATAAGGAATGTTTTGTGGTCATAATAAAAGCAATTGACATCACTGAAAATCGGCAAAGAAATATTTTCTTTACCAGCAAGACCGAATGTTGCTCACAAGCAACTTTCTCTGCCACTCACCAGAAAAGCGTGGCAAAATGAAATTTTGATCACAGACTTATATTACAGTAGACACATTATGATTTCAAGACCAAAAAAATGTTTCCAGTCATGGAAAAAATTGGCCTTGGAAAGATTAAGACGCATCTCTGTTATTTTATTTAATGGGGTTGCATGCAAATTTATTTACATATCTGGATTTCTTTATTTTGGTGGAGAATAATTTTATTTTTAGCGCTAATTCTTAATTTCTTGTGGCGTGAGGAAGCTTGTGTTATATATGGACTAAATCATGTGCAAGAAGTGGCCACAATAAAAAGGTAAAACAATTTGAGTTTAATTTTATTTTCCTCTTTTTGGCTAGTCTTGCTGATTGTACCACATTGAAGAGTTAATAAAAACTCGGATGTTATAGCTATCACATCGGACAAAACACGAAAAAAAATTTTAATTTATGTGCGCACAAACAAATCACACGGCGCAAATCATGCGAGTGTGGACATCTGAAGTCTGCGTTTTAGTTATTAAGAATATAAAAAGTGAAATTTCGTGTATTTTTCTCGTATAACCCATTGGGGTGGTAAAATGTTGGCGCGAAGTCGTAACTTTCATAAAAATTCAGTACAAGTTATATATTCGTTAAAATTTATTTTTCGAAAGTGACTACTGTGTGAAGCATAATATGAAAACAGAGACTTAAAAGAATTTATTGATAAAAGCCTGAGCTTAAAAAATTCACATTTACAGAAATTCCACCTCTAGAGTAGAAACAGTTTAGTACTGTGTAAGGACCGTTTAAAGACTTTTCGGCATCAGCATTTTTTAATTAATGTCGTTTTTCTAGAAAAAATGTTGCCCTAAAAATGGGAAACACTTTCTACATATTACATATTCTTGATCTTTTTAAAGTGTAACATTGATCTTCTTAAAGTGTGGCCAAGCCACCGCCACTTACTTTTTTATTTCTGTGGCCCTGAGTTGTTGGTTGGATTGTTCCCAAAGACTGTTCTTGGACACCACTCTAGGCCAGAATATTCGCAATATCCTGCGAAGACATTAATTCACAAACAACTGGAACTTTTGCATTGGTAAAGGGGCAGCGTTCTATCTCTCGCAACCGTAAAGGAGAGTGAACTTGACAGGGCCATAATAGAACAGGAATAATTGGTCGATACTGCATTTAAAGTTGATATATATTTATCGTTTCGAATACAGAATATATATCCCTTAGCAATATTAACAATGTTAAAGCGATTTAGAACATATAATTATGTTGGTTGCAAAGAAATATTAACAATACTGCTCATCTATGATAGTAAAATAAACCTCTCATCTTCACCAGACGTCGAGTATGTTTGCAATGATTCGCCAATTATGATTTATTTAATACCAATATATTTTATATATAATTACGTTAGTATTTTTTTTAAAGCTTATCAGGCCTAATATGTTTTATGACAATAATTTCAAAGTTATTTATTTCATATTTTTCCGACATTTCGTGAATTTTTTGTTCACTTTATCCAGGGACTCATAAGACAAGATTATTATATTACACTAATAAATTAATTTCTTAACATTTAACATCATCAATAAATAAATATATAATACAACAAACTTTTGAAAAGCTTTTTTCAAAAAGACACACTATTTTTCATTACCATCTTATAATTACTTTATTTTATATATATTTTTATTTATTTTTTAAGATGTTTTATATAAAAAAACAAATATGTATGTCAATGAAAATAAAACTCTTATTGGTATAGCGAATAGTAGTCAAAACATTTGCTTTTTATGGCATTTTCGTTTCTGAATAAAAATTTTATCCATATTTTATCCGTCCTCAAAGCTTGCGCTTTGTTCTAAAAAACGTTATTGCAAAAAAATGTTCTTTTCTAAAGATGTTAATGTCAAAATATCTAACATGTTTTGCACTCAATTACCCTTTTTTCAAAGCAGTTGTTTCTACGATTTATAATGTTTCACTGTTTTTGTGTAAAAGTTTTACACAAACTTAATAAATACTTTAAATTGAAATAAATTCTTTGGAATATTCTCCCGAACAATGCAGTACATTTTTGAAAATTAATAAATTTTAATAAAGTTATTAAATATTTCATGCAACTACACTTGTTGTTGTTTATTTGGGAAGCTGAACCCGCACTCTATTTTTTCTAGTTGGCTCTAGTTTACGAGACGTATCATTATATCGAAAATGAAGGCAGTCACTGGAGAAAATTCAATGTTGATGATTCAATACCTTTAATTTTCCCAAAAGCCACGCAGAATGATCATTGAATTGTCTAGAAAAGCTTATCTATCAGTAGTAACTTTTAATTGCTAGTTTAATGTTTTAAACATTTTGTAATAAGTTTTTTTAATTGTTAAATGACATACTGACGAACAGCTTCTCGTAAAAACCACCATAGAGATCACTATATAACGAACATTTCAATTTGTTTCTGAAAGTTTTATGAAACACGAAGAAGTTATCAGTGAATTTTCAAATATATGAATGAAAAATAAAACAAATAGAAAATAGTACAAATATTAAAGGGGAAAATGGGAACAAGTATAGGCCCATATATAGCCAAGAAAATGTTCCAGCAAGAAATTGTACTGCAAAATAATGAATTTCATAGATATGTTCCTAATATTGGTTTAAGAGAGAATTACTAAATAAACAATACATAAGGAAACCTTGCAACATGTTTCCATAATCAGAAGGAATGAAGAAAAAAACCTGCACACAACTGGAATTCACTCTTCAAGAATATGAGAAACAGTATGCACAGGTATGCAACCCCTTATCGTGGGGTGGGGAAGGGAACATTACCGATATCAGATGTACAGATATGTAAGTGGAGAAATTTGCGATATTAAATGTACAGATATGCTCTACCTTATTTGAGGAGTGCTTGAAAAGGCGATTCTTAGTCTGCATAACAAACTACAGATTTTTAGGACTGCAGGACCGTACAAATATGCACCCCCTTTGCTAAGGATGAAGTTTCCACTTTCTTAAATTCATGGTTTATATTCAGTTCCTATCCTATATACAAAATTTCAGTCTTCCAGGGTTTGAGAAAGTACCCTTGAAATTTAATTACATTTTTCATTTCTGAATTCATGATTTTACTCATACTTCTAATATAAAATTGATTTTTAAGGGTTAAACTGTGAAAATAATTATACATCTTCCGCTAGTTTTGAAACAGCACGCCAAAATTAATTTTTTGTCAGTTTTTCAAAATTATTTTTATTGGGATATTACTTTAAAAAATTAGTTTACATGAGTGGAATATCCTTTTAAGCTTTAGATATATTTTCGTTGAATTAAAAAGTTTTTTTATAATTAGTAATTACAAAAAAATGTATAATAAAATAATGGTAATATGGGTTATGTTGACCTTGAGGGTTATTGGTAAAATTCAGCATAGTTTATGCACCAGAGTTCTGGAAAAGTGGACATTTCAGATGAGTGTCACCCAGCGAAAGCCGTGGCGGATATTTCTGTTATATGCCATACACAATTTCAATAATATCTCGTACACAGTTAATTTTATTACAATTTAAAAGTAGAAAGCCCTTAATAAAAGACCCATTTAATCTCAAGTGTTAAAAAAAATTACAATGAATTTACGATGCTGAATTTCACGTTTGAGATTTCGCATTTATTTCTACACGAAAACATAGTCTAGCAGATGTGTCTGCAGAAATTCATTAATTTTCTGAATACGAACAAGAAAATAAACTGTAGCAATAAACACGAAATGACAAGAATTCCGTGACTAAACAATTGTCTGAATATTAATTTTTGTTTCAGTTGAAGGAAAAAAGTCTCCCTCCACTAATGCTTATGACGTCACTGTAATAGGCAATATATGTCGCAAATTCCAGGTGCATTCCTTTTCGAAAATTCCTTGAGAAATTTACAAACCTGAACTTTCGTAAGTTTTTCTTTACACACAGTTCTTATGGAAACGTGGAAGCCAGGTAAAACTCCGTCGAAATAAAATCTAGGAAGCCAAAATTAGTCATTTTAAAATCTAAAAAGAAATTATCTTTGATTTTAAAAACCCCACAAGGGGTTAGATTTTAAATGTATTTCTTTTATTTATAATAAATAGCCTTAGAAAGAGGCATTCTATGAAGGTATTCTATGTGAAATCGATTCGCACGGAATTGTCATGGCATTGTTGTTGCAAATAAGTATTTATAACAACAATTCCATAACGATTCCGAATGGATTGATTTCACTTAGAACACAGAACAGGGTGATGTAGTCTCCGATTTTTCCCTTCACGTAAATAAATTGATCTGCTTTGCTGTTCCTATTTATTTGCAATTCTTCAAATATATTACAGTGGAAAAAAAGCATTATGAAAACGGTCTCTCGCGCACTTTAATAGACTTTAGCAAATGGAAATGCTTTTAGTTGAATACGAAACACGCGAAAGACCACACAACAGAAAGCTTTACCGGCAAAATTAAAAATTGCTCTTATTACAAATTTTTTAAATATGGTAATTAAGTGAAATTCAAAATACACACACACTTAAATATATATATATATATATATATATATATACAGTAGAATCTTAAAAAAGTTAACCAAAATGTCCCAAGGGGTATTAACTTTTTCGAACTTTTAACTTTTCTAAGCGGTTTTTTAGTCGAAAAAAGGAATAAATAAAGTAGGTATGTAATATGTAAACAATTTTTTTAGATACCAAATGTTACATTTTTATTAAAAGACATATAATAGTTTTCATTATTACAAAAAAGAAACTTAGGTTTAGTTTGTACTGGGTGTTCAATTTCACAGTCCCGCTCAATTTTTTTTTGTTCGCATAAAAATAGTTTATAGAGGTTTAAAGAAGCAGTCAAGGCTTGTTTGTTTCTTTTCTTTTGTATAATAGCTCTTGATCATTTTCGTGCGCTTATTGATTAGGTCTGACACATGATTTGCATCATTATTGCTCTCAAACCATTTTATAACGCTACAACTACTTTCGAGAAACTTACTTTAGATGTATACGCTCTAAAAAGTTAACCGAAAAGTTAACTTTTTAGAGCTGCACGTGGATTATGAAAAGCTGTTAACTTATCCGCGTGTTTAACTTTTATGAGAGTTAACTTTTCTAAGATTCTACTGTATATATATATATATATATATATATATATATATATATATATATATATATATATATATATATATATATATATATATATATATATATATATATATATATGTGTGTGTGTGTGTGTGTGTGTGTGTGTGTGTGTGTGTGTGTGTGTGTGTGTGTGTGTGTGTGTGTGTGTGTGTGTGTGTGTGTGTGTGTGTGTGTGTGTGTGTGTGTGTGTGTACAAACAAATAATGATAATTTTAATCTTTTAAAGTTTAAATCTTTGCTGATCATAAGTCTGCTGGTAGTGGCAGTGGTAACGCAGGATATGCCTCCACCCGATTTGGAGATAGCCACCACAACCGCAGAACCAACAACCCCAAAGCCAGTAACAACAACAACAACAGAAATTGTAACAACAACAGCTCCGACCATGGAAGCAACTACCACTACAACCACTGAGGCAACAACAACAACTCCAAAGCCAGTAACAACAACAACAACAACAACAACAACAACAACAGAAGCGGCAACAACGACAACAACAACTTCGACTACAAAAGCTGCAACTACAACCACTGAGGCAACAACAACAGATACAGATGCAACTACAACTACAACTACTACTCCGGAAACAACTACTACAACCATAGCAGCAGCTGCAACTACCACTCCGCAACCAATAACAACGACAACTGCAGCAGTTAGTACAACTATTAAGCCAACAACTATCTATACAACAAGCACACAAAAAGACATACCAGCTTCACCTTCAACCGATTCACCTTTCGCGACAGCGGCACCACCCCACTATCCATATTATCCCAGTCATCCCAATCACGCTAGGCCACAATGTTATTTTAAAAAACAATATGGTTTTCCGCAAATAAGATGGTCATGCCGTGAAGGTAAGTTAAAAAAAAGTTGGAATTCATATAAACGATCAATGTTGCACAGTGAAAAATTTCAAATCTGCTGTGTGAGTTCTTTTCATATGAATACACAAAACAAAGACGAGTTCAATTTGGACTTGACATTGTTGGAAAAGGCAAAGCAATTAGAAAATTCCGTTATTTAAATCTTGTAAAAAGGTTCATTAAAATCGTACTACTGGCCTAAAAACTGCAGATTTATTTGTGATTTTTTTCTTTAAATTTGCCACTGTACGGAGGGGCAGAGTTTTTGTTTATTAATGTCAACCATTTCTAGATTTCTGTTTTAATTACAAGAAAACACCGAATAATATATTAGAGTTTCAGTTTTCAGTCAATTTTACTAAGCCTTAAAGGAAAGGTCTCAAAGAATCTGGCCTGCACCATTTTTAAACGCTTTAAATGTAGTTTCTTTTAGCACTAAGGCCTCTGAAAAAACATGTTTTCGTGTGGTATTTGCCACTGATAATTACCGAGTTATTGCAATTAGTCCAGTTTTTTTTTCAGACTAAATATTGGAACATTTTTCAAAATATTTTACCGATTTATTTTAAGTGATATTTTTGCGTGAAAATATTTTTATATGTGACTCAAAATTTCTTTCAAATACAAGTAAGTGGTAAAATCAAAGTCTTTTACTTGTTTCCGATTTGTAATTTCTTCAAAGAGTTTGAAAGTAACTTTTGGTTAGATATAGCAACCGATCTGTGTTTAAAAAAGTAATTTAAATGGCAGCATATTTAGCTTTAGAACTTTTGAAGTTGATTTCATTTCGCATAAAAACTCAGAACGAATTAAATTTTTTTAAAGACAAAAATGCGAGGAAGACTCAAACAACCCATGACTTTTGTTTTTAATGAAACACAAGTTTCTTGCATAATAATTCATTTAATTTTTATACAACGTTTCTCCATTTTTCTCCCTTCCTTGATCTTTGGAGCCATTTCTCCAGGTGTGGAAACAATACATCATAGCCACTCGCGATTAAATCCAGAAAAGTGGGCGGATGAGGGAGCAATTCGTAAGGCAATTAATAGAATTTTGCGATGGAAACTTCACATCTGTGCACCCTTCCAATGCCCTGGTAGAAAAGGACTTTTTTCTTGGCCAAATACGGTCGTCTTTTTTCGAAAATAAATCGACCCAAGTTGGCGTATTATTGATTTTTTTACCCTTTTTAATGTGGATTACACAGAGTGCATAAAAAAATTGTAGCCATAGCTTTATTGGCCGAGAAGCCCACCTTGGCCTTTTTTTGTGCCAATTCACCCCGAAAAACCCACTGTCTTGACTGCTGTTTGGTCTCTAATGTGTTCTGATGCATCCACGTTTCGTCCACGATTATTAAAATTCATCCATATTACGGTTAAACAACGACAAACTCCTGCGAAATTATCGCTCGATTACGTTTATGGTCGATTATGGGCCAACGCGGCACGCATCTTACGAAACTTCATGTGATATATCTTTGGCTTCCAAAATTTCTCGCATATCGTGAATTTTTTTTAATTATTTCGACTGAAGAGACTTCAACTGGGCGTCCAGAACGTTCGGCGTCTTTCGTGCTTGTACGTCCAGAAATTAATGATGCAGACTTCTAATAATATTTATCAAGTTTAGCCTTGGTTTGAGTGATGGATTTTTCCCACAAAAAATAATGGTTAATGAGCATATGAAATTCGGTAGTATGCTATCAATGGCTGTCAAACACAAAATATGTGACGCAGCTTATTAAAATTTTGACAGTAGTCAGCTGACAATTGCTGATTGACAGGAGC